>JASKOS020000006.1:8750000-10000000 GCA_030770465.2 Perdita meconis | reverse complement strand
TGGTCAGAGTCTACATTTCTGATAAGTAGATTGTGGATTTTGATGCATTTATGGCGAATGTCAATACAGTCGATTATAATTATCCTCAATTTTCACTTTTTCAGGATTTCAGTTATTTAATGCATTGGATGTAAAAGTAGAGTAGGACTTCGACCTAAACATGCACTATGATTTAATAATAATGTTACAATTATTAGTTGAGTTCAATAATCGAAATTGTATTATATGCAAAAATTTATAAGAACGTTCATAGATTTAAAAATATAAAAAATTTTAAACACAAAGTACATGTAATGTTATGTGAAAAAATAAAACATACTATTATTCAAGCTCCTGTTCTTTATTAATATTTGTGGCAATATGAATTTGCATAAAAATCCGCAGTCTACTTATAATACTAAATGCAAGCCTAACTATAATCACTAGACTCCGAATGTTTATGCATTAAATGTTCTAAAATGCACGAAGATGTGCATAAATGCAAAAATATATGAAATATTGAAAGTAAAAAACAAATATAATGTAAAAAACAATGGTATTTAAGTTGACTTTCCTTTTCTATGCCCTGTAAAATGCGAATTTGCATAAACATCCGCAGTCTAAAAAATGCTTTCGAACTGAAAACTGACCACTATTTCGCACAATGTAAGTAAACATTTAATGTAAACCCTATATTCAAAAAAGTTTGATTTCTTAAATTACTCCACCATAAAACTAAATCAAGGAAATTATCCTCAGCATTATTTGCAACATTATAAAGCCAATAATATTCGCACCAATTACACATTGTCAAACTAAAAAGCACATTCACCTCCATCCAAATAAATGACCGCAAACGCAGCCATAAACGTCAAACAAGAAGACGAACAATTTCGCCAGCCGTCTGGGATTTCCGACCACTGCGCAACGGAGTACGGCCAATAAATACGCGTAAATCGCGCTTAATTCGCCGAGGAAGTTCCAAGAGGCGCGGCGAGAAACCGCGCGATTAAGAGCGACGGAGAATCCTCGAACGAGAATACCCGCAAATCGCGGAAGCACCTGTGCACCAAAGAAAACGTGTCCACCGGAGTCGCAGAACGAGATCTCGCTCGCGCTCGCGCGTACGCGTACGCGTGTGGCACACACGCACGCGGAGGTGGTGCGTGCGTCGCGTAGACGGGTGGGAGAGTGCGTGGTGCACTCTTGAGACACCGTGTTTCACGGCAGACCGCGTGGCAGCTCCTGGATTTATTTATACGTCTCGCGTACCTAGCCACATACGAACGAGCGGAGAGACCAGCGCGCCGCGCGGCTGGTTCGCGCTCGGATAAACAGCCCGCGCCAACTATCGCGCGCGCTCGTATTTATGGAGGGTCCGGGCAACCTTTCGATTCGGACAACTAACGCGAATTGAAATTTATGCCCCGGCCGGATAACGCTAAGTCCGCGGGAATATACCTGCGATCGTTGCCACCGGCTCGTCTGACGCGTCGCCACTTTGAGTTTCTCTATGATACTTTCTGCGAAATATTTGAACACCTTTCTTTGTGTTTCTGGTTTGAAATGCATAAGTATCTTTGGGAAGTTTTTGAAACCAAACAATATACTATAGCAATTTTCTGATTAATTACTAGGCTGCGAAAGTTTATGCAGTGAATATTCAGAGTATGTATATGCAGGGTAAATTTCATATATACGTTACATGTATATGTAGAGACTAAAAATGCATTATAATTGTGTTTAATCACTGCAATTAATATGAGAAACACAATACATTTTTTTAAATTATTGTACACAGTGATCCGTTCAAATAAGGGCACCTAATATATTTTCGAATTGTGATGATGCAAAACATATTTGTTACATAATATGAATCGCATCAAAGCGATATACGGCAAGAATTTTTTTTTATTAAACAATGTAATTGATTAAAAAATGGTACATAAAGGTTTTCATTGAAACATTGATGAAGAACTTTTAGTCTAAATAATATTAATGAAGAACCTAAAGTTCAGACTATAATCTGTTTAAGTTGCGGTTTCTATACAGGGTGTAGCAAAAATGTTGCAGATCCTTGAATGGTGTGATTCCCAAGGTGATTTTAAACGACTGCTTCCTTAGCGAAAATGTTAGGTGGGGCTTTGTTAACGAGTTATTAAGAAAAAACCTTTTTATCTTTTATATTTTATATTGTAGGTCTTTTATATCAGCTTCCAAATAAATTCTATGATTTTCATTTTTTAGTTTTCATACTTATAAGTTTTAAAATGGTTATAGAACCGATTCTATCAAATTCACAATGATAACGATTAGAATAGTTAATCGATAACAATAGTCTTGAAAATAGAAGATTTTTTTCTAAGCTTTTCTTGAATCTTGAAAAATGCTAGTTGGAATAAACTTATACAAGTGAACATTAATATCTGCATTTAAAAAACATTAATTTTACATTTTCCTGCTTCGAAAACAAATGCATATTTATAACATTGAAACAGAGAAAATAATATTAACATCTAATTACTTAAAAAACACAATAAACAAGACTAGTTTTATGAATAATGACTCCATAATTATCCTACTTTGTCTCCAACGCAAAAATAACCATATTTTAACTGAACAAAGTTTCTCAAACTTCATCAGTTCATTTAAATTTTTTCAAAATTATTCCAAACTCAGCTGTGTCTCTTTGTCATATATTCAATATTATTTAAACTCTTGTGACATTATTTAAACCTTAATTATGCAATCTTCGAAATTAGATACTGTGATTTGTGATATTCTTAAAAAAAAGCAATGAAAATCTAAATAAACTACAAGAAACCTGAATAAAAAACCCGTAGCTGTTCATAAAAGTTGCTTTACAATGAAATGAAAGTCTCATAAATTCTTTCACGATAAAAAATCCAACGTAGGAACATAGCTTCTAAATTATTTAGTACAGAACACGAAGTAACGTTACCAAGACAATAATCTTATAGATCAATCTCGCTCCCCGATTTTTTTCACGGCAAATTCTCAGAATCCATGAAAGTTCTAGCATAATCGCAGTCACCTTATGTAACCGTTGTGCAACGGCGTACGCGTGTAAGACTTAAAAGAATTTGGAATGCGAAAGAGGTTCATGCTGTAGTAATTTCGTGACTGCTTCGCCGCAGACTGCACGCCGTCTACTGCATGTACTCTTAACGCCCGAGAAAATCATTTCTCACCGCTTTATAGTCTCTTAAGAACTTCATTTGCTTCTTTTTCTACTTACATATTTCTTTCATCCAATGCAAAATTTGAAGTACAACAATTGGACAGAATATTGTAGTAACATAAAACACCTTAAAATGATCAGAATAAATTTGATAAGAAATTATATCGAATAATATCATATTTAATATTCTACAGTGGTGCGAGAAAATTATATTAAAGTCAATTACAATTGGAAACTTGAGAAACTTTCGTGTTCAACAGCTTTCAACGAATATTAACTTTTCTAAGAATCGCAGTCAATTTTAGCTCGATTCAGATCAGCACATTTTTGCTCTGTATTCGCATGGCATCCGATAGAAGAGTCGAAGAGGTCATCAGTTGCTTTGTCAGCGATGTTCTCGAAATTGAAGACACTTGAATATTCGAGAAGGCAGTCATAATCGCAGAAAGGAGAAAGAAAATCGACGGGAGAAACGGAAGAACGACGCGTGCCGCCCCCGAAGAGGCGAGCCTCAATGCTCTCGTCCTACGAGCGCGAAATTCGCCCAAGCGATTCGCGTATTCTCTGCGAAGTGGCTTCACTCGATCCGCGGGGAAGTAAATCTCGCACATGCATGCGTAGGAATGCGCGGCTCAGTTGCATCGTTCGCGAACGTTGTACGTGAAAATCGAGCCGGTAGAAAGCGACTCCTTCTCTCTTAGCCGTAGCTGCAAACGGTTGTAAATGTGTGCGAATCGTTACGCGTGAAATCGATCGCTTTTGTTTATCCACGAGGGGAATTTCCGTGAAAATGAGGAATAAGGCAATCCATGCGAAATTTGGGAGAGTTTAAACCATTGGTTTACTGATTCTGAATTTATTTAGGAAATTTGGGGCTTTGCATTTGTGTTTTTTTTGCGAAGGCCTGTGAATATAAGCTTCTACTTTGAAAATGATTTATGCTATCGAATTTCTTTTTCTTATCTTAATCTATTAACGTCAACAAGTCTGTGGAAATGACACCGGGAAGTGTCAGATTTTGTAGAGTGTAAATAGGATTTATTTGTCCACGGTTTGACCATGTTTATTCAACTATTTAGAGTTTTTGAGTTATGTTGAAGTTAGAAAATTCGATTTCAACATTTTTCATTGATCTTTTAACGGGAAAAATACGAGAATAGTTGAAAGTTTTCTCTTACAAAATTAGAACTTAAAACACTCTCAACTCCCTTAACTTCAGTGTGCTAATTTGATCCCTATCAAAACATTTTCATACAATGATTTCTGAAATAAAAACACTCAAGTTCTCTGCAGTCAAATAATTTGTATAAACACATTCAACAGCAAATAATTAATAAAACAAAGGATTACCCAAGACCCACCCTTCTCGCAGTTTCTATCTGTCTCTTTAACCACTTTATCTCTACATTATCGTTATCACTCGTACACGACCAACGACGAACACACAATTAACATTCGCCATTCTGCAAAAATTCATTAACCCCGCTCACAAACGAATTTCCATCCGAGTTCCTTTCAAACCCGAACAGTCCCCGATAATCCCCGACACGAGCGAGCCTCGACCCAACTAAAATCCCCGGTGTTGACACTGTTTTGCCCAGTACTCGACCCTTACACTGGTCCCTTTGACCCCGAACAATAACCATTAACATTTGCAACGAAACCACTTCTGTCTCTCGAACGACAAAGACGGGTGCAGGAGAAAAGAGCAGATATTTTCCGAACGAACTCGCATCTACCGGCGCACCGCCGATGGAAGGAGGGTGAAAAGAGGAAGGGACGAAGGGAGAAAGAGGAGCGCGGGGGTGGAGGGGAGTACCATTCATCTCAGAGGTCGCGACGAGTCCCATTCATGCAAAGCGCGTCGGCTTCGCATCACGAGAAAGAATAATCGTTTCACGAGCGTCGGCGGAGAAACGCGGGAAGAGAATAATAACATTCGTGCGGTTCCAAAACGTGCCAGAGGAAGGGCGAGAGAGAGAATGAGAAAGAAAGAGAGAGAAAGGGGGGGGGGAGAGAGAGAGAGAGAGAGAGAGAGAGAGAGAGAGAGAGAGAGAGAGAGAGAATGAGAGAAAGAGAGAAAAAAGAAGCAACGAGGAATGAAAGCGATTCGTCATGCGGATCCCGTTTTGATTTCGTCGATGGGAAACGAGAAAGTGAAAGAGAGAGGGAAAGAAGACTTTTCACCCTTGCATATTTACGAGTCAGCGGAACGAGCTTTGTCGAGCTAAACGAACGATTTGCGAACAGAACCGACGCTCGATTGAAGCAGTAAACTTCGCTAACAGGACACGGAACTTTATTCTTCGTGTTACGAGCCGAACGATACCGTGGACGACAGCGCATGTAAATATCGCTAATGGTTCTTCTTTCGAGATGCGTGCCCGTGGAATTGAATATGCACCCCTGGGGCAATAAAATGGGTACTTGAGAATAGCGATGGGACTGGCGTTTCAACAGTTATTTGCCTTTTCTTGGATTGATTAAATATTTTCTAGTTAGGGGCAGAGATGGGCAAATTTTGTTCGAACAAGGAATTAAAAATGACGAATAAATCTTCAGGATTTGACACGAAGTCGCTCCGATCGTTGCGATGTCAGTGACGTTGCCCGATTTGTTTGTATTTGTGAAAAAGATAGTAGTATGCAGAATCGTAGCGACTTTCTAATAATTTTGTTATTTATACAGATTTCGTAAGCAATGTTTTTTTTTTTTTTTTTTTTTTTTAAATCGAATGACCCACTTTCTTGTTTACCATTAAAAAGGTGAGGTCAAAACGCATAAAAAACCATTGGATGGAAAAATTTTGTGAGGCTCTATCCTTGTGCCGAGTGATTTTTTATTTATAAAAGTGCATCAGCGCAGCTGTAAAGTACAATCGAGCTTGTTTTTATTTTCATTTATACTCTGATAAATTGCACTTGGCAACTGCACGGATGCACTTTTGCAAAAAATTGTACTATACGATGATTATAGCTCGCTATGCAAAATATCTCTGCGTAATTTCTTTCAATCTACAAAAATAACAAAATCATAGTCCAGTCCAATTATTAATTTATTAGACTCATTCTTTATTGTGACTGGCTTGAGACAATTTTTCTTTCTAAAAAGCCCTAAATTTCAAAATATTAAAATATTTAGGGTATAATTGAAATATAAATTAAAATATTCAAATATTTAAGTTGACAAAAAAGTATCTATCTTTTTCATTGCATCAGTTTCTTATTAAATACTTGTAACAGTTGTTCTTAATTAAACTGATTTTAAACAATTTTTTCATTTGAGAATTGAGAATAAGCATGTGAGTACTTATACGAAAAATAAACACTTCAAATTTTTCAAATTACATGTGTTCTGTGTTCAAGAAAACACTGAAACGTTTCATCATCACACAGGAAAGCGTTTATTAGTGCATATGGTGATTATAGACACTCGGAGGCACAAGAATATTTTAACTGCAGTGAGCCAAGCAGTCATAATCAGTTAACGACAGATAATGACAGTGGAAGACATAAACCGATTACGCAGTTATACAGTAACGTATAATAACAATATATGTATGTATTTTACAGACGGAGAAAAAGTATGGTGCAACTCATGGATATAATTCATGGATATATAAACCAAAATTTATGAGAAATAGAAAAATATTAACAAAAAAAACATATGGAGAAGATTTTATTTCGTGAATACGAATTCACTAATTATATTTTAGAATATTAAAAGTTAAAATATTTGTACCTTAGAACTAAACAATTTTTAGTAAACTAAATTACGTAAATGCAATGAAAAGAAAAAAAATTATACAATGAAAAAAGTAGAAGTTCTTTAAAAATGAATCACTCTTAGTAAAGATTGTCTGCATTTGTTAATAGATCCAGAAAAAAATGTCAATTCGGTCGGAAAAGCTATTAGCACAGTCACTAAAAAACATTTGCGAATGGCGAAACATTTGCGCCATTTGAAACCACCGAATTATTTTTGCATCAAAAAATATTTGTTTTACTTCTTTGAGCATGTAATATTATAGCCTCGAAGTTTGAAGAAGATTGTATGCATAGTCTCCTCAGAAAAAATTGTGAAAAATGGGCCTGGATTTCAGCCAATTATAGGAAGTTCCTCCTTAAGTAACTTAAATTTTTGCAGCGTAACTTTTTCTGTGCCCTTTTCATTCCGTTCTTAAAATCCTCAATGGATTTTAGTAAAACCGCAACAGAGTTGCGCAACTGAAAAGTTCGTAGAGTGCGTGCCTAGCCTTCCGCCACCAGAAACGCTTGGGAACCTGTCAAAGTGCCAAGACACAGATAGTCGACGAACCCCAAACGAAACGGCGCGGAGGGAAAGTCCGGGAAATCTGTCTGGGAGGGGCGAATTAAAATGCGAATTTAAAAGAAGGTTCGTCGAAAAAGCGGACCACTCGAGGGGAATAATTGCGCGGACGGCGAGAGGGAGCACCGCTCGACTCGAGTTTTTTCTTCCAGGAGGGAGGATCAGCGCGCGCAGGCGGCGCGCGTTGTCGAGCGTTTTTGAAAATCTCCGTCGGCGAGGGTCGTTGCTTTTTGCCGAAAAATGCGACAACAGCCTCTCGCCAGACGATGCCAGCCACCGTCGTAGACCCTCGGAATCGCGGCAAGAAGTGTCCAATTTAAAATGTAAATTGCGCCGGATATTTGACATATCGCGGTGCTCGCTGCGAAATGGCCGCGAAATTAAAATGTAATTTAATTTCGGCTCCCCTCTCTCTACGTCCGTCGCCCTCTCCCTCGGTCACGACGCTCCTCTCCACGCGCCGCAGTCGTCTCCTTCCTCATGACGCCCCTCTGGGCTTCTCTTATCGCGCGTAGCCCGCGTTCAATCCGAACCGAAAGGCGTTTACCATTATTACCGTGCCGTACCGACCTCCTTCATCGAATCTTTTTCGCCTTTCGAACGGTTTTTCGCGGCGCGCCGCGCCTAACTCCCTTGTAAGTGGATTTCGGAACGCGAGTCTGCTATTCCGTTTCTAGTCAGGAGGTCAGAGACACTTGACTAGCAACTTTTTAACACCACGTGTATAGAACTCGTAAAGTTGACCGATACTATTATTTTTTTCTATGCAATTTAAACTTAGAAAACATTATGTAAATATTCTAAACTACAGCTGTGTATATTTTATTATTCAAATTATTCGAATAAATAGAAGTGTTCGAATAATTAGGAGAATGCGAATATTCGAACATTATTCGAATACTTTAATAAAGTATGACGAAATATTGTACTTTTAAACTTATAGTCTGTATAATAGTACTAAATTCAAACACTCTGAATATTCGAATACTCCCAGTTATTCGAATATTCAAATCCTCCTAACCATTCGAATAATCGAATACTTCTTACCATTTAAATTCTAGATATATTCACATATTCCAATGTTCAAACATTCAAATATTTCAATATTCCAATATTTGAATATTCCAATATTCAAATAATTAAGTATTCTAATATTCCAATATTCAAACATTCAAACAATCGAATATTCCAATATTCTGGCGTTCAAACATTCCAATATTCAAACATTTAAATATTCCAATATTCCAATACTCAAACATTCCAATATTCCAAGATTCAAACATTTAAATATTCCAATATTCAAACATTCCAATACTCCAATATTCCAAAATTCAAACATTCAAATATTCCAATATTCAAACATTCAAATATCCGGATATTCAACATCAAATGAAAATAAGGAAGAGTATAAACAAATAATATTTTCTTAAATTATAATTATGTATTGTTATAAAAAATCCATTACGTTTATATTTCGTATAAAACAGTATATGATAATTATTATCTGTAAATCTAGTGTTAATATTGGTTACATAAACTTGGAACTTGTTGAAAACATCAGCAAACATAAACCTATAAATATGAGTGTGGGAAATGGATCAGATCAAGTCCATTTTTATTGCAAAATAAACGAAAAAATGACACTTTTTAAAGTTTTGTCTCAATAATTCGTTTATTATTGATCTTATCATTAAAGTATTTATAAGAAAGTTGTTCAGAATTAAGTTTTCCAGATTAGTGTGTTTACTTTTAAAAATAAAAAAAATTGTTTCCGATGGAAAATTTATTAGTTTACTGTAAAATTGTTAATATTGAATATTATCATATTCAGGCGTATGTTTGCTCATATTTTCAACATGTTGAAATTTTATGGAACCAATATCACGTATTGGGCCCCTGAATCCCTAACTATTCGACGCAGCGATATTGAAACTAAGGAGTTTTTATTCTTTGACTTACGTAGTTGTCACGTAATGGAAGAAATGGACCATTTTTATAAAAGTACGAAATTGTTAAAGCGAGAAAGTGTATCATTGGTTCAAAAAAATTTACATTTTGTTTAATTATGCCAAGAATCGTCAGTTTTCTTCGTTATAAAATCTTCAAACGTAAAATATTTCAAAATTAAATAATCGATCCGTTATGATTATTAAAATCGATGCATTTGTATTTTTGTGCTATACAAGAATATAAAAAAAATAAAATTCCATTTAAAAAATATTAGTGACCTTGAAATCTCCTTATAAAAAAAAATTATATCTGTAATGAAGATCACGATTTAAAAAAAATGAACCTAGAAGAATGAGAGAAAGAAATCACACAGTATTAAAGCCTGAGATTGAAATATAGAATAACGTTATGAAAAGAAAAAAATGAGTAAGTCGACTGTTTATTCGAGTGGTTCGGTTATTAAACGCTTCTCGGCGAAATTACGATCACCGGGGAGAGCCGGTATAAGCGAATCCGTGTTCCTAAGGACACCATAAGCACTCGTAAGCATCACCATAGCAACCGTTTAATTGGAAAAGGATCCCCGTAATAAAATCGTCGAGTGTTTCTGTTCTACGACGCGGAGCAAAACCAACCGTCGTTCGCGTAATTGTCCGCGGAAGGGCGCGACGAATTTCCAGCTAAGCCTCTTCATCGTTTTCTTCTTTGACTTCAATTTTTGTCGGGCGAGCGACGAGCTTCAAGCTGATCCTCGTCATAAGCCACCCCCTATCATCCTCTCTAATTCAATATCTGGTCGACCCGAAAAGTGTACACTTGTCAGCTCAATGTTCGTCGCGAAAATGCGAAACGCGGATAAAAGAAATTGCTATGCACCGCATCAAGCATAATGTTATTGGAGGAGATTAAATTCTTCAGTGATACTGATATACATGTGTGTTAGATACATTAGATTGGCAAATAATTTCATTCAGTGTTTGCTTTTAAACTTATTAACGGTTTATCTCATTCAAATAAATTTTGTTTACGCTTTAGAATACCGATTAATATTATCGAAAAGCTCAAGTCACAATTTTCATTCTTATCCTTGTTATGAATTCTCAAAGAATTGGCTAGTAGCCTAGTCTCTTTAATTCTGTTACGTTCCTCCTAAAAGTCTGAATTTTTAAGATTATTTAAGATTATTAATTATTACATAGTTATTAATAGACTGCGGATTTTATGCATTTGACAATACTGGACATGCAAAAAATGTAGGACATTTTTGACACATGCAAAGATATCAGAAAGGGATATAAAAAATATAATTCAAATTACAATGTTTAGGTTTATAGTAAAAATAGAGAAGGAGACAAAGTAGTTTAGAATATAAGACATAGGTACTGTTATTCACTTTTCAATACTTTATTTATGCTTGCAAAAAATTTGATTTTGCATGTACATATATCTGCAGTCTATTTATTAGTGTATATTAGTAATAATAGTGAAGTAATAATAGTGAAGTTTTGGTAGAATTTTAAGCAATAACAAACGTTAACAGTGCCATTAATGTCTTTACAGTTTTCTTAAAATTGAATCATTTGTTAATTTCAATAAAATATATGATTGAATTAAAACAGACTCAAAGATCGCAGCAGGGTTAATGTATTTTTCATCCAAACTTTGTTAACAAAATTTGAAAAATAATGAACATTTGATGAATAAATAAATACTGATACATAATAAAAAGAAAAATTGTAATAATTCTATGATTAATTTTAATGGATCCTGAACAACCTAATATACTTATTCTTATTAATACAAAAATTAGTAAAAAAAAAGAAATGATTAAAAATTAACATTGAACAAAGTAATACAGAGTTGAATACTGAGGTAATTTTAGATACCAAGGTAGAATTTATTCGACATGTTTTCTACTCAAATGAGATACTCCCATTAAAAAAAAAAATAAATAAATAAAAAATAAGTTCTGTACCATCTCATAAAATTCTAAGCCATACGCGGCAAGAATTCTGGCATCGAAGGGTTAATTATGCGACACAGACCAAGAGGTCCAAAGCGAAGAAGAAAATCAAGAGGGAGAAAGAGAGAGAAGCGGTAAAGGTCCAAAGACCGAAAGCGTGGGCAGAGGGGAAAGGTAAGAGAGAACGAAGGAAAGTACGGAGCAAGAATCACGGTATGTACGCGTATAACTACGTGTCGTATAAACGGACCCTTGAGAACATAATTCATCGCCGCAAACAGCCGTACGCGTGCCGTCTCGAATTAACGGTGAGCCGCAACAACAAGAACCGCCCCGTTTGCCTCGCAAACGCTGTACCCCGGCACCTAAACCATTCCCAGCCCCGTTTTCCCACTTTTTCTTAAGGAAATCTTGCACGCTGAATTTATAGAAACGCATGGGGAGGTTGGGTCACTTCTGGAGACAAAGACTGAGCGAGCGAGTATAATTAAAAAATACTGTCGACCTTTGAATAAAGAAATTAGGGAACACCGAAAATTTAACTACAATAACCTTTTGTCCACGGAAAACTTTATACATACATATAAATAATGGCTTCTAGGAACCATTTTTAATTATTACAGTATGTGTATACATATAGGGTGTGCCACATAAAGTGTTACAGTTTTCTTATTCTCAAAATTTAGTAAAGATATCGATTTCGTTTCTGGTTTTAATTGAATACAGTCCAGGGAAATGAAATAATATCAATACCTTCTTCTATCTAAAAAAAAAAAAATGGTGGGAGCCTCTTTCATGTAATCAGAAACAAAAATAAACTTTGTTAGATTTTGAAGAAGCAACCTGTAACACTTCATTTCACACAGCCTATATAAAATATGTAAATGAAATATGTAAACAGAAACAACTTGTGAATATAGTAAAAAATGTTGTTAATATTAACACTATATTTAGGAAACCCGTCAAATTGACAGGAACAATTATTTGTTATATGCAATTTAGTCTTGGAAAACACGCATCTTTTAACCTAGCATCAAATTGAGATAATGAACTGAATAAATAAATATTTTTAAACGAAATTCAAAGACAATGCTAAAATATTTGCACATAAATTTATTGAATTACATATGTGTCATTTTTTTCTACTACTATTTACCATCTTTGAGGTACAAGTTTTATCATTTCATTCTCCTGGAACTTGGCATTTTTCAAAGGTAATTTATTGAAAATTGCTACGAACTTCTGTTCCAACCTAATATTACTTTCTTGAATAATATATTTTTCCAAAAATCTATTATGTTAATACTTCATAAAAAAAGCATCTGATATAATCATCCGTAAATCTAGCGCTAAAGTGGTATAAAAAAAATCCACTCAAGAATTAAACTTTACTGAACTTTAATCAATTTGAAATCAAAAATCTGAGAAAACTAATAGCCTTCTATTACTAAATAGTATAAAAAAATATCAAATAGGTACTTTACAGTTCCCAGCACAGTAGAACCTCGATTTTTACTATATAGAGTTTTAATTAATTCATACATATACAATACAATATAGGTACTAGACACCAGAACTTTGCGTTAAACTTAAAATACATTTTAATAGCGCTATACTAATTATTTTATATAACAAATATCAAGTCGGTTAAGCTAAGTTCTACTGTGCATGAAAATAAAAAAATTCCAATATGTAGTATTAATAAAGACCAGAAAGAAATTTCGGTTTCCAGCTGAAGAAAACATATGAACAGTTCTCAACAACTAAAGAACCTCGAATGGCAGCCCATCTGAAGGGCAAAACTTTCACAGCGAAATAATCCCTTAAGTGATCATAAAACGGCCTCAATATTTGAGCGTGGATAAAATTTACGAGGAGACAGTCCCAACCAGGAAGACCGGAGATCCGGGAATCCCTTATTTCCACGGCGCGCGTCGTAAATCGCATGTGTTGCCGGTGCCACTCAAAACGCGAAACCCCCAGCATATGTTCCTCGGCCGTATAAGCGGTGTTGGCTTATGTTGCAAGAACAAAACGTGATATAGTTTGGGAAACATTGAAAGGCGATGGAGATGCTTCATGCGTCACGATGACGGGGCGGCTTAGAAAGGGCACCAGACTGCGGAGTACACAATTCCGCTAGCGAGATCTACGGGCCACGTTGAAGTGGCGAGTGACGTTTGCTCTTTTTTCTCGCACGGATTCGTGTACATTCTATTATTAAAACGTTGCTTACCACATACGCGACGTTTATGAATGCCGAACCCTCGAACACCTCGTGTCTCGCGAGATGCTCTTCCGTATTTTATACGGGCGTGCGGAGAGCCTCTAAACGGGGGCATCTACAGTCTGGTAACTTTTGAGAGGTTCGGGAACTAGACGATTGTGCGTGAATGATCAAGTGGGAAAATGTGGGATAAGGGTTTTTCGTTGAGCTGCTGTGGATATCATTTTTCTCTTTTTTCAAGGAGACTCTACAATGTGTACTTCTTGGATTTTAATGAAATTTTAGTGAAAGAATCTAGAGGATATACGATGACATTCTAGAGAATATTTTGCGCCAATGCGCATTTTTTATAAACAATTCGAATATGAAGTTCAAAAGGCCGTAAATTTAATACAGAGAACAACGATGTCTGATAACTCCTAAATCGAAGGGTCCCGAGTTCGAAATCCTGTTTTGTGTAACAGGTTCATTTTTTTCAACTTTTTGTTTCGAATAGCTTTGACTCCTTCACTTTTATTCTATGCGTATTAGAATTGTTTATAAATATGTAACTAATCATATATTTTTGAAAAAGTATATCAACGTCTAAATTTAATATCGAATCTATTTTACATTCCTTGCACTCACATTTACTTCCCTTAAATTAATGTAAATTCTTTGGGTCGCTCATAGAAACATTTATTTTTGTTTTTACGTATATTTCTTACATTATATATGTGGATCATATCACAGTTACTCGAAATCAAACTCGCTTCACATATATCTTCCAGTTTTTACAAAATTGAAACTATACGAATGTAATTATTTACAAAATAACGCAAATAACTTTAGAATCATTAACATATTTATTGTATTAGGATTTACACTGCATATCACCTTATAAATTTTAACTGTAACTTCACATTTTAAGTGTTTGTGAAAAATGCGTATTGGCGCAAAATATTCTACAGAATGTCATCATATATCCTCTAGATTCATTCATTAAAATTTCATTAAAATCCAAAAAATTACAAACTGCAGGGTTTCCTTGTTAGCCGAAGTCACGGGTGGAGTAAGATTTTTGGGACGCGGCGTTATCAAATCTTGAAGCCTCCTTGCTTTGTAATAAGTTTTTGAATATTAAAGTTCTAATATCAGTCGAGATGTTTTTTCTTGGGTTTAATTTTGCAAAATCTTCCACCATATCTTCAAAATCGATAGACTTTACTAGTTCAGATTACATTCCTAAACGTCCTAAAGACAATAACCGATCGTCTAACATATTTTTTAGTCTTTTTGAAAAAGAATGTATACACAATAAATACATTGGAAAAACCATCAATTATTTGTCGATCAACTATCTAATTTTACAACTTCAAAGGAGACAATATAAGTTGTCTGTTTCATTTAGAATATTCTTGTTTTTAGGAATTCCTTCTATTTCTACTTTCGAAGTAATGAATTCAATTTTAAATATGTAGTAATAACATTTTTACGTTTTTATGTATAAAGTATATCAAGAATATAAATTACATCTTCACTGTAGTTGGGTATGAATATAGAAAGGTTAAAGAAACGCGAGGATTATTGATCTCGCCAGCCATGAAATATTAAAATGAAAAATTGATCGAAACGTTCAAGCATGCAGTTACCAATATCAACCGTCAGATTTTTCAACTTTACAACACTGAATTACCACTATTTGTTCATAAGAAATAAGAATTCCATTGAAAGGTTGCATAAAGTTCCCTAATTCCATTTTTTATTTAAAACAGTAATGCGATCTGGTATATAACACATATGTAATCAAAAATTATTATTGTTCTATATAAATTTATTCTTTGAAAAACTTGAATTATTTACAGCATCAGCGAGATTAAAAAACTCTAGAAATGTATATTTTTATTACAAAAATTCTTCTACATTTCCCGTAATAAATAATCGTACAATGTATTAGAGACTTTGATAAGTCGTACAGTATTTTTTTTAATTTCTTGAAAATCTAAAAAAGCAAAAAATTAATCTTTGATTCAGTTCACTTAAGATTTGTGAAAAAATGATCACGAAAAGTTTAATAAGAATAACAATTTCAAAAAGACTATTTTTTGAATGTACTCTCAGTAGCATAGTTATTAAAATTTGTAACAAAAATTTTGCTATTCGAATAAAAAAAAGAAAAAAGCAAAACCTTTAATTTTCACCATTTATTTAAAAAAAACATCATACACAAAGAGGCAAAGAATACATTTATAAAAATTCTTTTTGAAGTTTCAATTCAAATATTTACATAGAACAAACGGCTCCATTTTATATGCAACCACCATTTTGAATAAACTATCCATTTTATAGAAAAACATTTCTATCATACAAATAACGTACAAATAACCCCAGAAATATTGTTTATTCAATGAATAAAACCACAAATTTTCTAAAAACGTAATTCGACAATGATTCTTAAATAAAAAGCCAGGAACGTTTTACATCTTCTACGCAACCTAACCTAACCTTTTAAGCATCTCCGTCCGGACTATAACCAAGGACAACGCCACGATTAATTACAATTACGATTTTTTCGCGATACTCCCTCCCGTCGGCTCGGATCGCGGTTGTCGCGCGCGAAAAGGGAGTCCTTTATCGATTCGAAACGATTTTAGAGGGTGGTTTGCCCCGACGTTTTTGATTTGAGCATACATCCTCGATATATACGAGTCTCGGGGCAACGCTTCGCCGCTTCGAATTAAGGGGTGAACCAAAAGGAGTGCCTGCCCTACCCCTGGGGTCGTTTCACGGGCAAAATAAAACGGGAATAAGAGATGGAATCGCGAGGAGCAGAACATAGAGAATCGAGGACCGGGAACGGAGAACGCGTAACGAAGAACGGGAGGATCAGCGACCGCCGAAACGAAACGAAGTCGACGCGATTGTTCATTTTCCATTATTTCTAGCGTACGGTGCGCGGCACAGGGATAAGGTTGGCGGAACAGCGTCGAAACTATTCCAATATTTCATGTATTTCAATGTTATGAATAAATTTGTGACTCCCAGACAAAACGACGCAGGTCGAGAGTTCTTAAAAGTTTCTATTTGTTTACGTTCTACTAATTCTACGGTAGATGAGAAAACTCTCCGAACGCCATCTGGGTTTAGGCCCAGTAAAATAAAAATACATACATGCATACATACATATGTAACATTAATAATTCTAGGAATTTTTAACTACTGGAAGATTTAGGCTGAAACGGGGCGCCTTTGATCATAGGACACAACATATTATTAGTTTGTTCATTCAATATTTTTGTTTGTCCACCCTCCAAGAAAAAGTTATAACGAAATTTAGAAACTTCAGACATCGGTCCCCTATGAACATACTTCATGAATTTGTAAGTAGAATACGATTGTTTATGACTTTTCCAGGTTTGTCCACCCACAATTTTCGTTTATCCACCCACGAGAAAAAAGTTATGACGAAATTAAACAATGTGACGGTAACGAACATACCACTTATAAATTCATGAAAAAAGTTAATGGGATTTAACGTCGAACTGTTTAATTTCGTTATAACTTCTTTTTGGTAGGTGGACAAACGTGGGAAAAACTCATGGATAATCGTATTCCACTTATCGATTCATGAAAAATTTTAATGGGAGTTAACGTTAAATTGTTTAATTTCGTCATAACTTTTTTCTTATGGGTGGTCAAACGAAAATTTTGGGCCAATCGTTTTGACTTACAAATGAATAACGAATGTGTATGGAAGTGCTGATGTCTCTAATTTTTTTATTTTGTTATAGCTTTTTTTAAAGGATGGACAAATGAAGATATTACAGTGGAACCTCGATTATCCGAATCACAATTATCCCCCCATTGTCAATTTCCTAGGATTTCAATTAATCGGTGCACTCGGTATAAGAATGTAGTGAAATTTAAAGTAAAACTTGAAGTATGATTGGAATATTTCATTTGTATATTTATACTGTAAGAAGTTAACCTAGCGTTTTTATGGATAATAACTTACCTGGTAAAATGTCGACATCTTTCTTAAAATGCATTGAACACACCTTCATTTTTGGAATAACTTCGTTTAGTTTTAAAATTATTTTCCATGCTTTGAGTACATGTACTTTCTCTAAACAAATTTTCTTCGTACACAAAACATTCACTTGCTTTCGGAAAATTTATGAAAGCGAACTGTCAAGTCTCTACTTGCTTTCATGTTTCACACAACAGCGATCGTTATCAGAGTTCTTACGACCATGAGAAAATGTCAACTTCCATTTTACACTGTTTATATTATACAACAATAACTTAACCCCGCGAAGTCCAAAAACGAACTACGCAAAGTGATGGCAAAACTTCCGCAACTTACACTTTTCGCCACAAGATGTCGTATCCACCAATGTCAGATCCCAATAATAAGCTGATTAGAAATTGGGTTATTGACGGTATTTTTAAAACGCTTAGAGAAAGAAACAAAAGTTCATAAGGCATATTTAAATAACATTATGCACTTTTGTGCATTGGTGCATCAAAAAAATGTAACAGCCCCTTTTTTAAAAATGGAAATCTATCTCTTTGACTGCATCAAATGATGCAGTTTTTTGTACTCTACAAAAAAAATATTAACATACTTATGCCCTAAACTTATTCGTTAAGTTGTATCACTGCTAAAAGTTTCCTGAATTCTTTCGGTCTGTCCAGTCAAATCTACTCAAGTGTTGTCGACAGACTGAAAGATTTCAGTAAACTTTTAGCAACGATAACTTCTTAACCAATAAATTATGACATATCTCATGACATTTTTTTGTATCTCTTTTTTTTCTATCAAGAACTGTGTCCAAGTTCTAGTGCTGACAAAAAGTAACTAGAAATTGGATCGTGAAAACGGACAATTCAGACAAATTTTCGGACAAAAACATGTTACCTACAATATTTCATGTAAGAATTTAGAATGTGATAAAACATTTAAAAATTAAAAACGAATAATAATATACATCGAATGAACTAACATCGTGTGATACAGAACGGACATTCTCTGCATTTAAATTAACTTCGGTAGACTATGGGCTAACATCGTCAAATTCAGAAAAATACTAAAAATTTATTGTAATACGAATTATGTAACAATGATTAAAAAAAGTATTGTTAACTACATGTATACATGTATTTTCATAAAAAATATTGTATACCACAATGTACTGTGTACAATAAATTATTATTTTGCATCTTTCCAGTGCATAAATGACATATGCTTTTGCATATTTATAGTGCATAAGGATCCTCTGTCTAGTAATCAGAGATTACATCTTGTCCAACTCTGTCCACGTCCACGTGGTTTCCTTTCATCCCAATTCTGCTTCCTTTCCCCCACTATCAAATACTCTCCAAGTCCCCGTGTACATCCTAAATACGTTTATCCCAAAAATCGATTTAAACCCGGCGAACTCGGCCTCGACTTCTGCATCAGTACAACAGCATCCCGGGGCATGAAACCCCGCAAGAAGCGAACCGAGCCGGTCCCCCCTCGTCAATCCCGTCATCCCCCGTTTTCAATTAAACATTCCCCATACGTTTCGAGCGCACCTCGGGGCCGAAAAGAAGGAAGCCCGGCGTTACTAACCTTTGCATTCGTTGGCATCTCTGGCGGTGGCTCGTGCCCAGGGTCGATCGAAGTGGAACGGCCGACACCTCTCGCAGTCCCTGCCGGCGGTGTTGTGCCTGCAGTCGCAGGCGAGCTCGCCGTCCTTGCCCGGGATGCACTTTGCCGCGTGGCCGTTGCACTTGCACCTGCCGCCGACGGCGAAGTCCGAGACGGCGTAGTGGTGGGCGAGCGTGCCGGTGCCGATGTTGTTGCTGGCGAGGGTGGTGGTCGTCGGGGTGGAGACGGTCGCGGCGGCGAAGTTGATCTCGCTGACGTCCACCGCGTCGTTGGATTGCATCTCCTGGGGCGCGATAACCTGGTGCACCGAGGGTAGCGCGGTGGCCCTCGGATCGGGGACGCCGCGGAGGAGACCGTTGTTCTGGTTC
The DNA here is from genome assembly GCA_030770465.2 of Perdita meconis. NCBI lineage: Eukaryota > Metazoa > Arthropoda > Insecta > Hymenoptera > Andrenidae > Perdita > Perdita meconis. Next base: position 9,980,347 of record JASKOS020000006.1, on the reverse strand, counting down.
TTCATTTGCTCCTCGAGTTCGCGCTTGCGCTTGGCGAGCTCGTCGAGGCCGAGGCCGTGGTCGTCGCCGGGGCCCAACGGCCCCGAGACCTGTTCCTGGGCGGGCTGCTGGGGCATGTGCAGCCGATTGAACACGACGCGGATGTCGGTGGCGGTAACCCAATCCTGGAGGACCGGCGAGTTGTCGAAGTCGGAGGCCGAGGGGCGGCCCTCGAGGGTGCTGAACGCGATCCGGCCGACGGGCCCGAGGCCGTCGCCGCCGGTGTACCGGTGGCTGTCGGTGCACCGCGCCTCCTGCTCGTTCTCCTTGGTGATGGTCGCCCGGTTCGGCCGGCCGTAGACGCGCCGGCACTGCGACGAGTAGAACTGGAACGGCTGCCACGTCTTCCCGTAGTCCATCGACTTGTAGATCGCGATCGAGTCCGGCTTGGCCGCCTTCGGGCAGAACTGGAGGCTGACGTACGTCAGCTCGTACTTCTTCCCCAGCGAGAGGGTCAGGGTGACGTTGTCCGGCGGCGCGGAGAAGCTCTGCGAGGTGACGAGCGGCTCGCTGCGCCAGCAGGTCACGTTGTTCGGGTTGCTCAGGTCGGTGAGGTAGCTGGCGGGGAACCGGCGCCTCGGCGTGCTGTCGTCACAGATATGGCACTGACCTATGCCCGTGCTACCACCGGGCTGCTCGGTCACGTCGCAGTACCTCGTCGGTCCGCCGCTGCCGCAGGTCGACGAGGCCTCCACCGCCGCGCCGAACGCCGCGTTCACGAAGTCTGGGATGCACCGGCGCGGCCTGTCGTCGTAGCACGGGTCGGACGGCTCCTGCTGGCTGGAGAACATCTTCGGGTACATCTCGTTGCCCGCCAACGCGCTCCCCTCGCGGAGCAACATCGCCCCGCAGAGGAGACCGAGCGCCCATGCCGCCGCTACGCTCCTCATCCTTGCTCGTCCACGGGAGACGCGATCTATTCCTCTGTCTATCCTCTTGGCGTCTGCCCTCTGTCCTCGGGTCCCCCTCGGACCCACTCGAATCTCGGCCGTGTCACCCACGCGCAAACTGTCCTTTGCTTCCACCACGAGGAGATCCTCTCTGTTCTCTCGCGCGGAGAGCGGCAAATTCGCAGGTGGCGCAACCTTCCTCGATCCTGTTAGATCCTCGACTCTCGGCGTCGATCCTCAGGGTTCGGGATCAACGTCGACGCTCCTCTCGATTTCGCCCGGCATCCTCGACGACTAATAAATGGAACAACGTGTCTCGCGCCGACCAAACGCAAACGCGGCGTTTTCGCGACGAGAAACGATCTTCGAACGATCCTGCGACCGGCTTCCTTCTCATCGAGTCCTTCCGGCGCGCTCGGTTTTCCAACGAGGCGACCGTGTCAGTTTCATGTTCCGAATCACGACGATCCCGACGAGCGACACGTGCGCGCTGACGACGTTCGTTACACGCGGATCGCGGCTTCGATAGCGACGGGTAAAACGCGATCGACGGACGCACGCTGTTGCCGAGGCGGACACACGGAAAACCGACACAAACGACGACGCTCTACCGACGGCGGCTCGCCGCTAACTGAATCACCGTCCTTGCACGGTGTGCATCCGAACTGTTCCGAGTCCCTCTCTGGTTCGCCGCCCGCCCCACCCCGAACCCTTCTCACGCTTGACGCGAGTCTCCCTCTCTTTCCGCTTTGACCGACGGCTCGCACCCTCTCATCCGAGAGCGATTCCTCTTCGGCCAATCCGACAGCGCCACTGCTCGCCTCGCACCCCACTACTCGCGTTCCGCCACACTGGATCGAGAGGATCCAGCAGCCACGCTGCGCCGCACAGTGGGGCCGGTGCAGAAGAACCCCCGAAATTTGAAAGTTCTGTTTTCGTATAACCATCCTTGTATTCTATACAGTCTATTCTGATACCGTTGAGGTATCAGAAATCCTTGATCAGAACCCAATTCCTGATCAGCTTAGTACAGTGTTTTCCCGATAAGTGTGAACTCCTCGGGACCGGAGAGTCACATTTATCGTAAAGGTCCTACATTCTGAAAGAGAAAGAGGAACTGTGGTTTGGGTAAACGAGGCAAAGATAGAAGTCAACGCATCGCATTACATTAATCGGTGACCGACAATCGTACCGCTTTAGCAATGACTTCGCTGGTTCCAAATCCTCGGAACCGGAGAGTCACACTTATCGTGTAGGTCCTACATTCTTTGTGTTTTGCCGAAAACGCCGAACGTAGAAAGAGACGGAACGTAAAAGGGAGTAGAATTATGGGTTCAGGATATGTGGGTGGCAAAGATGAAAGTCAGCGTATCGTATTATACTAACCGGTGACCGAGTATTGTACCTCATTAATCGCTTCGCTGGTTCCTAGAGATGCCACTAGTGGTGAGGATAAAAATTTTCACATTTATCGTAGAGAACTTTTTAACATTTATCGAGAAAATACTGTATATAACTATTATACAATAAATTATCATTGATCCCACTTACTAAATAGTTATTAACTGTTTCGAATTCCAAAAATAATTTGGGTGACCAGAAATTGCTCCCTTTGCTTTTTTGACTTCAGAATCAAGGTTACAATTCAATTATTGTTATTTTTGCACTTTCATACTTAGACCATATATACCTATAGACACGGTCTGAGTCATCTAGATTGATGCAAAGATAAAATCATCTGCATGGCGTTCACGTGGGCAATGTGGGCATGCATCATGTGGAGAAAGAATATCTACTTCCAAAAAGTATCTATATAGTCTAATAGCGTCTAATCGTCTGATTGGTCTGTTGCCCTATTCGCCATCTTGAATTATCTTTTCTGACGTTACTGTGAGCAAACTTGCTCGTTATCTTTGCATCAGGTTCTCCCATAGGCTCCTATACCTCAGGCCGTGTCTATAGGTATATATGGTCTAAGCTTTCATACATGTCAAATTAAAGATTAAACGTGGATTTACTCAAATATCACACAAATTTTGAGATTAGGTTAATGTTCACATTTAAACATTAACAATCCTGATAGTTACTCTTAAGTGATCAATAGACTCTTGATTTTTATGCATTTATGGCAATTTTAAGTATACGAAAGTGTATGAAATATCAAAGCTTCTATATGTATATTTACGTACATTTTTATTCACATTGGGATAAAAGACGGTCATTTTTTTTAGAAGAAATTTCAAGGAATCCTTCGATCAGTCATTACATTTTTATATCGAAAATAAGCGCATCAAATTTGAAAAAGATTGATCTAGTAGTTTTTGAGATATCTTGCTCACCGTTTTTGAAAACGTTTCGAAAAGAACGCAATGAAGAAATTAATCGTATCTATATCTTTATACAATTTAGTCAGATAAATTTGAGGGAATATTCGTAAGATGAAAAACTTTCAGAAACTGTTATTTTTTAAAATTCGATGTCTTTCGACTTCCTGACCGTGTATAACCCCTTAATTTTAATAAAATTGTATAACATCTCGATCAGGACCGTTTCTGTTTTGTTAATCGCTCAAGTGCAAAAACTTCTCAGTTTACTCCTTCAATTTCAACTCGTTTTCGACTGTCAAAATCTCCGCCTTCAATTTTACAAATTGTTAATGATTGGATATGTAAGCAGTATAAAGTTTCCTACGCTTAAAAATTTTTCGTTAATATGTACAGTGTACTTAATAAGGAAGTGTAATAAAGGCGAATTCTTACTATTTACCATTGTTATGTGATATTTTTTCAGCATTTCGCACCATTTCCTGCTTATTTAGCTCGATGAAAACAACTTTCGATCCCACTGTTTCGTGTCACGCGTGAATCGATGCGTGGATGATTGATCGATGATTTGAGTCTCTGCGGGGTAATTTGAAATGGAGGTTGATGAATTTGGCGACACACAGTATGTCGAAAATAGATAATAAATGTTCGGTTAAAAGGGACTCGGATATCACGCTCAAAGAAGTTATGTAATGTGTAATTTTTTTTTCTTGGCGAATGACTGCACGGAAAATATGATAAATTGATAGTATAAAAGTGGAACGTTCGGTTCATTCATATTCACAATTCTAAAACATTACGCGCAACAAAATTTTAAGTCTTTCTGAAGACTAGTGCGAAGCGTTAAACTATCAATCAACGTGGATGTAATGTAAATTGAAATAAATAAATCCTAGTGCTGGAACACGTAGAAATTATATTTCAGTGTTTGGAATGTGTAATCGGAGTATGTCTGCGTATTTGTACCAACAACGTATATGTAAACTGATATATTAACGAACTATTCAATTGTTTTTATTTAAAAAGAACATTGTTCTTGACGAACTGAGTTACATAATGTTGAACAATCACGAATTCATACTCAACTCAGTCTCAAAGCAATCAAATGAAGAATCTTCTTGGAAAAATTTGATGACCTTGATACGTCCTTAATACTTTTACCTACAACAAAAAACGTGGCACCAAGCTGTGCCCTCCTTGAAACTAAACAACTTCTACCAGACATATCTTTCCTGTCCCTAGCCACACAAGAATTACTCAAGTAATGTAAATGCTCAACTCGACTCCACGGTTTTAAATGGCAATTTAGGCGGTTAAAAACTATTATCTTTTCGCGATACAAGGTAACAACATCACAGTTACTATACTCATTGGATTAACAAGATCGCAATCTTTATCTTAGCTAAGAAATTGCTTACGAAAAACGTTCCTATCTTGAATTATAGTTGGAAACTTAAATATTTATGACAGTTTTTTAAAAAAATGGGTGAGTTTTGGACCCAAATCATATAGAAGTTTTTTTTTGTTTTCATGTGAGTGCGTCTGACCAGAAACATCGTGGGGAGCGCTCCTATTGGTTCAGAGAGCTGAAGTAGCAAGGAGATCGAGCGCGAGTAAAGCTCTGTGATCATCTGTGACGCACTTCATTCGCGCGGAGTTCTGACTATGCGCACCTAGCGGTGACCAGAGGATCTTCCATCTATTGATCACAAAGAATCAACCAGACAGAAATGCTTTGTCGGAACACCTCTATAATGCACTGTGGGTACGAGGTTTCTGAAGATAGTGTCATACTTATATAGACGAAGCGTTAGTTGCTACTTTAGGCGGGGGGTCTACAAGAATTGGAGCAGAGAAGGGAGAAAAGCAGTAGTAAAACGTCAGTTAGCTTCGGATATGTACATTCGGTTTGTATCGGCTTGTTATTAATACCTGGCGACGGAACGTAGCCATTTCAGTAGTTCATATTTCCCTGATTTCAAGTGATCAATTTAGAATTGTGCATATACAATATACAGTACTGTTTCGATATAAGGACAATCTTACAGTGTTCACTCAAAGAACAACACCTGAATTTGATTCGAAAAAAGGATTTCTCTATCCTCACCACTTCTTCGCCGATGCGAATCTCCTCGTTCCCCCGTGACCGAGATCGAACCCGACTCGAAAAAGGGCTGCGCTCGGTTCTGAAACCCAGCCATTCTTCGAGTCAACACTATAGTTATTATTTGCAATTTTCTTTTTAAAAAGACTACTATTTATTAATTTCGTTAAATATGTATTAATTAGAGTAACTGACCTAATTACGGACAGATTAGTGATTCCGCAGGCTTCTTGTTGATAAAAAATCATTACAAATTCTTGATGATTCCTAAAAATCGTGTCTTTAATACACGAATATGTAATGAACCCTACATAATAGGAATACCATCCGTAATTAGGACAGTTACCCTACATCCGAGAATTTTTACTGCAAGTATAGGTATATCTTTTCCGCCTGTATCACAAACACTGAGATTGTATGTCCGAATATTACCGAAGAGAAACGAAGATACCCGATGAATCTATAATAAGTTATCTATAGTAGTATACTAATCAAGTCTATCTATAATAAGTCTATGGATAGGATGGCTTTGTAACAATTGAATAGCGCCATCTTTGAGAACAGACTCCATCAGCCTGGTGAATGTTAGGTGGTACTACGTTTCTGGATAATAGAAGCACGCGCGTCCCCGCTGTAAGTAGTATTGGCAGTATTGGCCCGCCATCGTCTGTGCCATCATTAATCCGCTGTACTTGCTCTCTGATTGGCCGATGTTTTTCGTTAATAACTCATTAACAAAGCTACGGATAACATTTTTGCAAAGGAAAAAGTTGTTTATAATTACTCTAAGAATCTCCCATTTCCGGCTCCCGCATCGAGTTTGAGACACCCTGTATTCCTAGGTCCATGGTTCATAAAATACAAAATCGGAACGTCCTTGAAAACGGAAGGGATAAACTATAAATCACTTAAGAACTTTGATGAGCAGAATATTAAGAGATCAATATTAAAATTCTTAGTGCACTTGCCTTTCGTTAAGCGGCGCGCATGGTTAGTTCTCAAAGATGGTGCTGGTTTGTGCCCAGTTTGTACCGTTCAAATGATCACAGATATTTTCGACCCACACAGTATACATACATGTACAGATCAGTGATGTTTACCCTACCAGAATATGGATCCTTTTAATAAACTGTTTAATGCAAGAACAGCTTTAAAGGCAAATGAAGTAGAACTATAAAAATTCCCATATCCTGAGTTCAATAATTAATTTGGTTTAATAAACTCTTAATTATTAAAAACTTAAAAACTCTAAATAAATTATTTGTTACTTTATTCCACTGAAGTAACTGAAATAATAAATTATTCAAAGAAATAATTATTTGAAAATAATTTATTTGAAAAACACAAAATAGAATTGATTTGTGATATTATTGATTCTGATATTATTTTAAAAATGAAAATAATAAAATATTTGAAGTAACTCATTACTTCAAATGATTATTTGTTATCTTATTTCAAGTAAAATGTGTTCAATTCTGAAATAATAAATATCTGTTTCTATTTAAAAAAAAAAAAACAAAAAAAACAAAAAAACAAAAATCGCTTCATCCTACTGGAAGGCAACAACAACAACAAGCCATTGTTTATCACGAGTAATAACTATTATAAGTTACCAGATGGAAACGATAATGGATGACGAATGACGAGTACATATGTATATGTATATTGTTCGAGCCACCATCAATCCGTCATCTCTTAAAAGAGACATGCCCGTCGGTGCCAGCAACACTATAGAAGCGAACAATCAAACGATAGCACAGCGATAACCCGAAATTAAGGAAAGAATCCGTGGAATTTAGCGCGGGGGATCGTTTCGCAATGATCGTGGCAGAAAGCGGACGAAGGTTTCTTTTCCGTCGATTCGATGAGAAGACAAGTCCTGATACATGCATGGATTATGGAGCGGGTTCTCCGAGGGTCTATTGGTCGAATTGGCGAGCGGAAAAAAAGCAGAACGGGAATGCAGGAGATACGACGTCGAAAAGCAAGAACGTCGAGATAGAGAAAGAGAGACAAGGAGGAGGAGGAGGAGGAGGAGGAGGAGGAGGAGGCCAAGGCTTCTGTAGACATCGTCACGCGATCCACGCCGATCCTTGAAGAAAGCCTCTCGTTAGTTTGTCCAATCGCTGTAAATTAAACGGACCCTAATTTTTTAATACGGGTTCGTGCTGGATCAACACCACGTTACATGTGATTTCGACGAAAACGATATTTTTTCTGGACCTGAATATATTTGCTCGATTCTGAAAACCCGGTTCACTGTACTTTTATCGGATCCTCAGCTGTTACGCTGTTAAAAAAAAACATCTATTCACTCGTGATTGTAACTTAGTAGTCTAATAAACATACTAATCAGGATTATTTTACACGCGAAAGAATACAATTTCAAGGGGAAAAAACTGCAATCGTTGCAAATAAATGATTTAACACATTTTTTAAAACATCCAAAGAAATCTCATTTTTTTAAAAATAGGAAATATTTCTGTATTTGCTAGAAAAAAGAGTAGCCCATTTATTAAAATCACCTTATATATATTAGAAGATTGTTAAAAGACAAACATTTCCTTTCAGCATGAAAGCTGTCAAAAGAAAGTTTGCCAACTTCGGAGATTTCAACGGATTTAAAAAAAAAACTGTAGAACCGAATCACCCGTTTCAGAAGTTATTTCAAATATCGCTCAAAGATATCCCATCGGACCGTTTAACACCTCCCCCTGAAGCTCTGCCGAACGCTTCAAAGAACTGTTCCTCAAAGAGTAAAATTCCTACCGAAAGGTGTCGGAAACATAATTATGGTATTCGGGCCCGTCCCTCGAGGATGCCATTCAGTAGCAACCTTCCGCCTCTTTTCCAGTTTCTATTATAACGACATCCTTCGTCTGCTTTTGGAAAATGCGTTCAAACGATTTATTAGCTTCCAAGCATTTTTTGCGTGGAAAATATTTCTTACAAAATTCAAACAATTACAATCTCGCTGAAATCGTCTGAAATATTGGAAACACGTTTCATAAAAATGTTATTATTTTTTCGAAACTATGTTATGCTATTTTTGCGTCACACTTAATTATAATTATTCTAATGCTCCCAAAAATTAATTTGAAATGAAAATAGACTTTAATTGTTATGAATTACTATTGCGTGAAGAAACTCAGAGAATAGATGCAGTGGAGAACAACTTGGATTTTAGAAAAGAATCCAAAAATTCAAACGAAATAAAACAGATTGTAAAAATGAAATAGTTAAAATTACGAATGCAAACAATTTAGGAGATTGTTAACACATACCAAAATATACAAAATATCAAAAATATAATTCAAATTACAGTGTTTATAAAATAATACATACTGTTATTCGTATTTCAATTCTTTATTTATGTTTGTAAAAATTCGATTTTGCAGATAAATCCGCAGTCTAATCAATAACTCATACAGCGACTCATCAATAAAGATAAGATTGATTATGAATGATTGTTAAATCGCGGTTCGCTAAGCATTTGAAGATCTCGTCCAGTAGGTAAGTTCGAGGTGAACGTCGATGTGGCATGAAATGATAATGAAAAAAATGCTTGGCGAAGGGTGAGGTAGACGATAAACGGCATTCGTTAATCGAATTAATGTAATCTGAAGGAACAGCTACAGAAGCACGATCGAGCGTGATGACGTCCTCGACTTTAGGCTTTTCGGCTTAGGCCTCTAGCTTCGGATTAAAACTTTAGAACGATCCGGCAAATAACCAATCCTCCTTTCCTCTTCCCGGACGTCTTTCAGTGAACTTCCGGTGAGCTAAATGTAACACCGCCATGACATCGTGTCCTTCTTTGCCCTGACCAGCATGACGTTTATGGAGGACGAATTTGTAACGTGTTTGTCGAGAACAGTAATATTATTTGGTGCTGCTTGTAATAATTTGAATTTTAAAGAGTTTTCTTATTAGTTCATGTCACATTATTGGAATTTTGAAGAGTTTTCTTATTATTTCATGTCTTATTATTGCAAGTCTCGAATTATCAAACATTTATAAGTAGCGTATTATGGTAACAATAAGAGAAGTGAAGGTAATGTTTTTATTTTTATTTTTAAAACGAAACAAAAATGAGAAATCAACAGATTTTAGAAACGCATTTCTTTATTATTAGACTGCGGATTTTTATGCAGTATAAAATGTTTAACATGCATACAGGGTGTAACAAAAATGTTGCACGTCCTTGAAAGGGATGATTCCTGAGGTGATTTTAAACAACTTTTTCCTTAGCGAAAATGTTAGATGAGGCTTTGTTGACGAGTTATTAACGAAAAAACATCGACCAATCAGAGAGCGAGAACAGTAGACGAAGCTTGGCGCGGGGGATGGCGGACCAATGCTATGCATAGCTGTAGCCCGCGCCGAAATTCATACACTGTTCTCGTTCTCTGATTGGCTAATGTTTTTCGTTAATAACTCGTTAACAAAGCCTCACCTAACATTTTCGCTAAGGGAAAAGTTGTTTAAAATCACCTCAGGAATCACCCCTATCAAGGACGTGCAACGTTTTTGTTACACCCTGTATAATTCATTGTATATTGGAAACAAATTATATTTTGTATATTTTAACATCTGTCAACAACTTCGAAGATTTATAGAATATTTAGAATAGTTATAATTGTATAAAATCCACAGTCTACTTATTACTTAATACGTACCTTGATGTGATCAAGATAGCAAGAATAGGTATTTAATTTAAAGAATTAGAAACTCTTTTTGTATTTTAACTCTCCGATGAGCGCGATGGGTCAAAACAGACCCGACACGGTATCATTAAAAATCGTCGGTCGTTCGAGGGTTAAGGGAGAATTCTGGTTTAGAATCTTCAAAAAATCGATTTTTGTTGCATTTTCTTAAAATATTGGGTGTAGAAATGAATTCTTTCGGATATTGAACAAAATAAAAATTCTATTAAGAAAAAATAAAATTGTACAAGCATTGAAATACTTGTTATTTTCATTAATGATGTTACGCAATTGTTCTTGCAAACAATTTTTGATTTTATATTGTATTTCCATATAGCTGATAAGCTTTAAACGCATTTTTGTCAAAATTTCATTTTCTGAAATAACTGACACGACATCTTAACTTCTGTTTGACTGAATGATTTCAGATTCGGTGGAAATTTTCAGTAGATACTTCGCTATCGCTTCTAATTAGATGCTTTTATTTATTTTTTATTTCAATGGAATGGCCCAAATCGTGTTAGCCATAAGGCACGTATTTTTTACGGGATTCTGCATAATTTACTACAACTCATACAATTTTTATTATTTTACTTAAAAAAATTGTTATTCCTACTTGCAACATGAAAAAATCTGTAGCTTTAAGGCAAAGTGATGTATGTCACATTTTCAAAAGATTTGGGTTTATGCCTTAACTGAGATCCAGAAAGGAAATTTCATATATTTATCAGAGAAAAAATACATTAAAAGAATGTTTAAATACAAAAATTAACACGCGACGTACGTCGTTTTACCTTACAATTACAGAAATATGTATATCAATTCGCTGTTATGCATTTTCTTTAAATAAAATCTATATGAGATTTTAAATAAAATCTGGTAATTCTAAAATTAAAAGTGTGAACGTTAATTAATGTTTTACAAAAATTTGATAAAATAAGAAAGGGAGAAAAACGAAATTTTAATTCAAGTAAAAATTTAGAAATTTAAATATTCCTTTGAAAGCAAAAAAGAATTGTACTTTTTGTAATTTCATGAAATTATCGCCTAGAATCTAGAATCTAGACTCTAGACTGATAATTTCACAACACTTATCCATGAGATGCTTGAAAATATATTAGCAGTCGGTACGTGGCACTTTGAATAATATTATGTAATTGATTTCCATTTGAGAAAAAATAACCGAATCTCTATTATTTGCGAGCGAGGAGAAGCTCGTTTACCAGGTAGTACACACATTATGAGAAGCAAACGTATACTTATCTACCACTGTAATTTACATAAATTATCTACGCCCCTATTTCTGCTACTATCAAACGCAATGAAACTGAAAGAAGCACTTCTTTAACATTTTTCCAATTTATATAAACTATATAAAGGACATCTGTAGTTGTAATGCAAAACGACGCAAATCATACATTTTCGTTTTGAAGATATTGACGTCTAAAGTTTTGAATATCAATAATATCTTATCTTATATTTTATTGTATTCTTGTTTCTAAAAAAGAAATTTTTCTATTGTTCTTTCTTTCTCTAAAAAAAAAATTAATTCCATGCTCTACATTTTAGTTGAGGTGCGCGTTCGAATTGCTTCAAAATATGACGTGTTATTTTTCTGTGCTGCAACAGATATAATAACTCTGATTTTTTATTCATTGTTAATAATGATAATAGCTAACACTACATAATTGTAGATCATCGAAATGGTAAAAGTACAACCTTTAATACATAAAAAATTTAGTTTATTAATGTTGAATTGAGAATTGCGAACTTGGAGAATCTAAAACGAGTTATAATACTCTAAAATTCCAAGAAGATTCCGAAAATCCTACTTTCTTATTATACGTAATTATCGGTTTTATTATACCCTTTATTCTAACTTCTTCGCAGATTTTTGTGACTACAAGCAATTAATTTGCAATCTATGAAACATCCGGAATATTTATTCAATATTACCAGTATAGCTAATTAATTAATATAAGATTTAAATGCTGTACAAATTAATACTGGTAAAAACAAAAACAAATTATTTTTTGTTTTATACCATATATTTGGTTATTTCTATAGAATTCGAAAGCAGAATAGTTGCATCACCCTCAGACTTTTTAAAAACTTTATTTTCAAAAAGTTACGCGTTTTTCAACAATGTACGAATTTTGTGACGTAATTAAAAAACATACTTAACCTTCGTTCACATAAAATAATTACATTTATTAATTGATTTAAATTACATGAATATTCTGAGTCTCTGGGAAAGTGTGTACTATTTTTATTCTGCATATGGTGATTCGCCTAACATTTGTACCACAAATATATCCTTGTTGTTTTTAAAAATGCGTTAAATGTCTTATTAAGACCAAAGTTGAATCCTTAATAGCCAAATCTGTCGAGCAGATTTTCACAGAATCTGCCATTATAGTATTTGTTAGATTGGCAACAAATTTGACGCAGGATCTATAATGTGCAGGACTGTTGGTAGATTGGCGACAGAAAACCTGTTGACAGACCTGCTGTCAATTTGGCGGCAGATTTGCAGCAGAATTCAAACAGACCTGCTGCCAACTTGGCGGCAGATTGGCAACAGAATTCAAACAGACCTGCTGCCAACTTGGCGGCAAATTAGCAGCAGAATTCAAAGAGACCTGCTACCAACTTGGCGGCAGATTGGCAGCAGAATTCAAACAGATACTGTTGCCAATTTTGCAGCAAGTTCTGTTAGCAGGATCTGTTCGCTTTCTGACGCCAACCTGCATCCCGATCTGATAATACTGGCCCTGTCTCCGAAATGACAACCTAATGCGGAAACAGATGTTGAATCTGTTAAATCTGCTGCCAATGTGCCACCAATTTGGCAACAAATGGCTTTTAGGAATGGTTCAATGGGGATCACATAATGCCATAAAAATTACTGTTTTCATGTTATTGTTTTAGAGGTAACAAGGTCGCCTTAATTTTTTTAAATGGGACCACCTACCATGATAGTCCCTCCCTTTCATTAGGAATTCAGTAACTATAATTACTCAAGGTCATTCAAGGTCTCTTGAAAAATTCTTTCCACCATCGTATGTATCCCTTGAAATAGTACAATTTTGTCCTCTGGAGTTTTACTATACGACCAGTAATAACCACGCTGTACTATACGCGTATTGCTCAAGTATATTAATAAATAAAAAATAATGGAAATACTGGAAACATTCGTGGAATAAACGTGGCCGCGTCAGATTGGTATCAAAACTGTTGCTGCCGTGTTATGTAAAAACGTGACGAACCAAGTAAAATGTTAGGTCGACATATTTGAAAACTCGTCTAATAATAATAAGAATCCTCGACTGCGAAACGCATGCTACTGTTAAGGTGGGATTTTCTGTATAGAAAATTACGCTGCATCACACATATGTACATACATACATATTGTGAAACAAAGAAAAAGGAAACGCAATGGATCTCATGTATATCAAAAAACGTTGTGTGCGTTTGGACGTTGCGTCTGGCCGCAGCATTTCAGCTTTATTCGTTTGCAGGTGTTGCATCCAACACGAACTTCAAGCGAGGCTCATGCGAAGAGAAGACAACATCCACGGTACTGAAAACATGAAAGGGAATTTCGTTCCCGGAATACAGATTCGTGAGAGGCTTAAAGATGACGGAAGCAATATATGTCGTCACCGAACGTTAGCTACACGGTATAAAAGTTCATTGACTGAACCGTTTGCAGACTGGAAATTCTGTTTTCGTCACAGCGAATGCACAAACCTTGAGAGAAAATTACCTGAAATCTTATGCATAGTTTTGAATGAAAATTTTAGACAGTTAGAAGAGTGAACGATTCTTTTTATTTATGTTTGCTTAATCATCTAGTAATTTTTTATTTAGGGTGTAATAATTGTTTTCACGTTTTCGTTGATAATCGCATATTATAACTATTACTAAATCTTTTCATAAAAATTTAATAAAATATCAAAATTAGAAATTTTATTAAAAGACAACTTACCCCTCGGTTGCTGACTGTTCCCCCTTCAAACGCTTTTAGCACAAATCATTTTCCCGCCATAAGCTTGTTACTAACGCCACTATTTTCTAAATTATCCTTCAATTTCCTCTCACTTTCACCTTTAACATTACAAAAAGCGTCAAAGCACGGATTAAAAACGAAACTGCTTATAACAGAAAAATAATTCACTTCACATTTACCTTTTACCTTCCTCGGTTAGAATTTTTTAATTTTCACTAGTAGTTAATCTTCGAAAATATTTCACGAATTTCACTTTCTTATCACCGTGCCGTCAATCGTTGTATTATATTATTGACTACAATATTTTACTATTTCGAACCGGTTACGAACATTTTTTAAAAACTGTTACAACGATGTTCTCGTGAATGTTTCGCACAGCATCGTGAGCCTAGCTTTCGGGCCCTTTTTCAAATTCGGGTGTGCCGATTGCGTAGAGTGAACAGAGGATATGCAATGTTTTCTTTTGTGCAATGTTCCCTTGTTAACCATCGTTAAAGTATATTTCTGTATTTGTTTCGTTTGCGCTACGAAGAAAAGCTAATCGCTTCGCTTTACTTCCTGCCGAAGACGCGTCGCGGATAGACACCGCGCTTAGAATTACACAAAAATGCGTATTACACGACATATCTACATTCTACATGCCGTACGACATTCCTCTCGAACAATTTCGAACGCCTCGGTAAAATGCGTCGGCGCGTCGTCGCCGCGCTCGCGCGATAAGAAGAAATACAAAATGAATTGTAAAAAATCGCAAGGATGCAATGCAAGGATCCACATGCGCCGCACTTCGCTTTTTTCAGCGATCGTTTTATGTAGGCTCGACATGACGAAGTTGTGCGAAGATGCACGCGCATTAATTTTTTTTTTTTCATCCCTTATTTGGACGTGCGCGGCGCAGGGCGAAACTCCTCACACACACTTTTCACGTTCATATGCATGTAGGTAAAACACTAATACGATTTCTTACGGGATGTACCGTTCGTATATAATTGATCGTTACAGATAAATTAATAAATATAAAATATATTAAATCGCCAAGAAAGCAGTATTTTGGAAAATGAAAAAGATAAGTGTTTTGGTATTACAGGTTTTCCATCGAACATGTTCCTCGTCGTTTTCAATTGTTCGTTTTCTCAAACGGCTTTGTCCACATTATTTTTCGCATCGCACACACGCATATACAGACAGGAACAATCACGGGCGCTCTCTCCTTCTCCTATCTATACTACATATAGTATTTCGTTCTATCGGAAATAACTTAGCGTCTATATCCAATATATTAGATATTAAATAATAATCGTATCATCAATATATTAATTTTAAATAATATAATTTCTAACAAAACACCCGCCACTCAACAAATAATCAAAAATATACGTCGACGTTATCTTATTTGGAATTTCAGTAAAAATAATTACGTCCTAAGATTTCTACTCATTATTATAAACTCTCGTGTAATATAATTATATTATTGGCTAACGCAAGGTTCCTCGTCGTTCACGAATACGTTTCACTTTTTTTTTTTTATCTTTTTGGCATACTACGATGCGATACATTTACTATGCGCTAATGAATAATATGTGACTCGAAATAATGAAGATATAAGGGATTATTATACCACATTTTTCCCTAATAGAATAGAGATCATGATTTTCAAAGGGTCAAACAGAAGAAACGAATATTCGTTACAAGAGATATACAAAGCGTGACGGGTTAAAACGTAAAGATTTCTAAAAAAAAAAAAAATTTCATTTTTGCGATATCTACGTGACAGTAAGAAAAATATTACCTTAAGAAACAAATTAGCGAGAAACAAACAATTTTTTTCATGCGATAAATTTTCGTTACGAATACCTTGAATCACACTTTTGCAATGGATTCGACGCGCTTCGGTCAGAAGCGTAGGATTAAATGAACGTTTACGATTTCTCAACCGAGGAGATAATTAAATATTTTCCGTGATATGGCAGTTCAGATAAATTCGAATTAGAATCTTGTTAATTTCCAATATAATCTCGTTACTGTAGTTCGAGTGAACGAACCTTACTCTCCCAGTAAAATTTCAATCGAATCAATTCCATTTCGCGACGCTCCATCATCAACGGTTATTATTTTAAAAAAAAAATGAAACTTACGTCAGTTACGCGTATTAAAATAACGCATGTGCATGGATGGCACGGACCACCGCGATATAATGGAAGTGTTCCTTCATACTAGATCTGATTCCACTTCGCTCTCACGTTTCATACCGTCCGAAGAGCACAGCGCATACATTACTATTTTTTTTCTTTCTTTCTTTTCGCTAAATGGTCGAGTACCCCGGGCGTTTGATTTCTACCTTGAAACTGTTCGAAGGTCCCCTCCAACAAGGGCGCCATGATACATAGCATATAGGTATTTGTATCTCCAATGTGAAAAATATTCATTTAAGTGTTATACATACTATCTCACAAAAAATATGATTCTCTCTATAAAATTGTCAAATTCTATTATCTCCCTAGAAACGTGTTGCGCTCGCGATAAAACAACTCGTATCAATGAAACAGTGATCGCATCATTTGCTCTTTAATAAATGTATGTATATACGGCTCTTGTTGAAAGTTGTTCTTAATTTGTCGAAATCACAAATTCCTAATCATTTATTTCGATAACGCCATTCTAAATGTTACGGATTGTGTTCTAAGTATTCCCATCCTATTTTCATTGCATCGATTTGGAGATATGAACTTTTCAAAGTGATCATTATCGTAATTAATGAAACAATTAATTAAAATATTCATTGTATCGCAAGTTAGAAACGTAGAAAATCGATGAAGCAATAAATCCAAAAATTTGATTTACTGTGTTATTAGAATCCATGATCCTGTGATCTCTTGCTACAAATAAAAGCTTTGTATACGAGAAGTGTATCGAAAAAGAAAAAAATCTTGTATAAAATACAAACTAACTTTTGTACAAGGTAACTGATCATTTTTCTAGAACCTTCTATCGTGACAAATGTAAAGATAATTCTATAAAAAAAAAATTTATACGTGTATAAAGCTTTAAAATTCATTTTAAAAAATGAATGTAAATTCATTAAGCTTGAAATGAAAATAAATCGTTTAACATGCGATTACGCTTGAAGGGAGACCTACGTCCAGTTTCAATTTACATTGCAAACTTTGTGCATTCCATTGGTTCCTGTTCAAAGCGTTTTATAAAAAGTCGAGTCATCCAGGATTCTTAACGAGCTTTTTACCACGGTAATCGTAAACACGACGACAAAACAAGACCATATCCGGGGGCACTGGTATCGGAGGCTGCCGATTCTCTCGCGGATACAACTGATCCCCCGGTGGAACTATTAATCCGGGACTTTCTAATCCCTCTTCAATTCTTCGTAAGTTCTTACGATATCTGTGAATTACATATTAACATTTATATACGGTGATACTCAATTTCACTAGAACAAAGGCACTTTATGTCGACGTGCGTTATGGACGGAGAGCTGGCTACGAAAATTCCAACGTCATTTCATTAGTCAAACTTCTTACTTTAAACGATACTCGGTGTCAAATTTAGAGGTCATTCAAGGTCAACTTATTTTTTTTTTTTAAAGAAACCGCATATTTTTTAATTTATTGATCGATGCAGTTCGCCATTCCCTATAAAAAATTGTTAACCGACTTATGACGAAAAACGTTTGGGAGATACTTTAACTTTTACTACAAGACAAACACTTTAATTCAGGTTTTAAGAGATGACCCGTGGAAACTTGTAATAAAAGTTAAAATATCTCCTAAACTAACGGTCTTTGGTCATAAATAGATTAACAATTTTTTACAGGGAATGGCGAACTGCATCGATCAATGAATTAAAAAATTTGTGGTTCCGTTAAAAGAAAATAAGTTGACCTTGAATGACCTCTAAATTTAACACCGAGGTTAAAGTCAGAAACAGTCAGTCAGAAAAAGTCAGTCCCCCTCTTACCCCTACAACTTTTGTCTAAAACATTTTTTTTCTAAAACGCCTTCCTAAAGATATAACCCATTGAAAACACTTTTATGCACTTCATATGCACTTTTAACTCAGTCTGGCAGTACTTTAGCAAGGACCAAATAGTCTGGCAGTACTTTAGCAACGACCAAATAGTCTGGCAGTACTTTAGCAAGAACC
Source organism: Perdita meconis (assembly GCA_030770465.2). NCBI lineage: Eukaryota > Metazoa > Arthropoda > Insecta > Hymenoptera > Andrenidae > Perdita > Perdita meconis. The sequence continues at coordinate 9,962,114 of JASKOS020000006.1, read as the reverse complement.
AAATAGTCTGGCAGTACTTTAGCAACGACCAAATAGTCTGGCAGTACTTTAGCAACGACCAAATAGTCTGGCAGTACTTTAGCAAGAACCAAATAGTCTGACAGTACTTTAGCAAGGAGCAAATAGTCTGGCAGTAGTGTATTGTGTTTCGTAGCATCATGTAGTACAAATAAACAAATTTTCAGCCCTAATGAAATGACGTTATTACCCCTTGAAATTGGACACCTTTGGGCGCACGCCCCCGCTAAACGCAAGAGTTCCGACCAGCCAGACTGCCGGTTTTGTGATTAGTAACATTGCCTGTATCGTTTAAAGTAAGAAATTTGACTAATGAAATGACGTTGGAATTTTCGTAGCCAGCTCTTAGACTATTACCAAAAGCAGCACGTCTTTCGAGGAACAGTATCTTTCAAATTATTACGTAAGTATTTCGTGAAAACTAACATGTTATCTTGCCTCGTTTTCTTTTCGACAAATTAGTTCGACAAATATTACTTTCGTATTATTTTTAAAAATTAAATACGATATTTTTCGCGACAACAAAGACAAATTGCTTTTTATAATACAAATGAAGCGTAACCCACGTCGCTGTTTCATATAAAAAAACATTTACTCACCGACAGTATTCATTGAATGTCAAAATATAACATTTATCTTCTATACAAGCAACACTGTTCGCATCGCGGTGCCGCGAAGCGAACACTTCGTCCTCAGTATCATACTGAGTTCTACCTTGTTCAGTATGCTCTGGTCTGTAGTACCACAACAAGGAAAACATCATTTCGCCTGTAAGAAACAGAAGTCTGTTTTTAAACTGTATTATATTTTCTATCCATGGAGGTTTCTAAGTCTGAGGTGAGTGCTATTAAAACCAATAGTTTATAGCTGCTACGACGAGTGACAGAGCTTAAAAGGAACGAGAAAATAAGCAGTAATGACAATCTATAATTTACGATCTTGTTTTTCCTTAATCAACGCCGTGACAAGGTCCATTATAATTTATGGCTTGTCATTGTTGTATATCCTTTCGTTTTTTTTTTAACTCTTTCATTCACCATATTAGAAAATAGAAGGAAGTTAAGCATGAACTGTAGTAAATCTTTGAGGGTCGAAAAAATGAATCTTTATGCAATAGTAAAATTTAGAAACAATTCATTCGGTAATTTTTAAATTATTTAACATTCAATTCTTATGGGAAAACGCAATATTGAGAAATATATTACGCAATTGAGAGTGAAGTTGCTAACAGTTGCATTTCAAGTAAATTCCAACAAACAAGTTCATAACAAAAGGTCAATATTTGTAACTAGTTTTCTTTTGTCTAAAGCTACGTCTACACTATGTAACAAAACAGATAACAAATTATTTTATAACTTTGTTGTATAACATATTTTTCTAATTTGTTACAAAATTATTTATTTATTACTGTTCCAAGTCTGTAACAAGTTATAGAACATTTCTCATATCAATGATTTCAAACGTGGAGGATATTTAGATAGCACAGCATGATTCGTTATTAAAAAATAAATACATTTTGTGGTTTGAAACTCTTTCTTTAAACAATTTTTGGAGCGGTTTTAATAAACCCCACAACATTTACTCCAAAATCGTCAATGGCAAAGTTACGAAATCATAAAATTTCTAACATATAAATGTTATACATATGTTATATAACATTTTTCTTTTTCGTTTTCTAACAAGTTTTATAACTTTGTTGTATAACGTGTTTTGTTATATAGTGTAGACGCAGCTTTAGATTGTTACTAAAATTCATCCTTAAAAGGATAACAACATGCAAGAACGTACCATCGTCTGGATTTTCCCACAACGCGGCGATTTTTGCTACGAATGGCAAGTCAGCTTTTCGTGGGCCACTCTTTAATAAAACGCAGTCGCGAGGTCTTAGAACATCGCCACTTTCGTGTTTCATACTCGCGTAACATCGACGTATGGCCGATTCTTCATTCTAAAAGTACGACAAGACAAATGAAGCAGCGATTGAAATGATCGTATACCTAAAATAAAAATGAAATATTTACCGTTAAATAAACTTTGGCTTCAAATGAATCACCCTCCCAACTCCATCCGTTACTCCATTTGGGTTTTAAAAATATTTTCCTAGGTAACGTCAGATTCTCGCTTCCCGCTGCACAATCTTCGATTTTGGATGCAGTTTTCTTCACGGGCGGTTTTTTTACACTTTTCCGCTTCTTCTTAATCAAAGCAGGTTTCTTAACCATTTCGCTCGCATCCTTCGTTTTAGACTTTGTTGTACTATCGTGCTTCTTACTATTATCTTTACCTTTCGTTTCGCTCACTTTAGATTTCCCTTTAGCCTTCGCTTTATACTTGTCTTCTGCTTTCGATTTCATTCGCGCGTCCGCCTTGCTTTTAGGCTGACCGCTTCTCGCGATCACCTTCGATAATTTCTCCGTCGCCAATTCTTTCACTAAATCGACTTTCTTCGCCACCTTCTTCACTACCGACAACAAGTTCGCTTCCTTCTTCATTTTCTCCAGTTTGTCCGCATTCTTTCCCTTGCGATCTTTTTTCTGTGTCATCTGCAAACTTTGTTGTATTACGTTATTAATAGTTTCCATGATAGAGTTATCAGTGGCAGCATTCTTGAGACAGCTCGAAATATTATTACTTGTACTCTGTTTCGAAATTTTCGACTTTTTCATTACGTTCTCGGAAGAATTCGAATTTTCTACTTTGCGCTTTTGATTCTGATTATCTTTCCTCGGTTGTTTCTTCTTCGAAATACACGCATCGTTATTAATATCGATCTTCTTAATTAAAGATAATACAGGAATCGAAATTCTTGACGTGAAATCACCGTTATTCAAATCCTGCGACGAACCAACAGAAAGCGTCCTTTTACTCAATTTCCTTTTCTTCCTGCTGTCGGACAAACTGTCCAAAGACAACTTTCTTTTCGTTACTTTTTGACACTTAAGATGCTCTTCTTCCGTTTCCGGACCTTTTTCACATTCTTTATCAGCGATTTCATCGATGGTTTCCTGGACCGTTGGCTCATAATCCGGTTTCTTCCAATTCTCCGTATCGATCACCACAACGTCATTCAATTCTTCTTTAACGTCGGGATCGGTGTCCAATTTATCATCGAGCAATATGCCAGTGTCCTTGTCGATTTCTAAAATGGTCATTTGATCCTCCTTCATGCATTGTTCACATTTCATTATGTCGCACTTGTAATCCGACTCGCACTTAACATTACAATTTGCAACACAAGATAAGTTATCACCCATTTCCACACTACAAGATTCGCACTTAACGTTGTTGTTCTCCAATTTGAAGTTTTGACAGGTAGCTGCAGTCAGCTTTTCAGTAGGTGAAAGGGTTTCCATCTTAACTTCGCAAGTTGACGTACAGGCACGTTTCTGACATCCGTATTTCTGTAACTTATCTCCCACACATTCTTTCTCACCCTGAAATCATCGAATAAGGATATCGAATGTTAACGCGCGTCTCGTTTGCGACACGTTCGACGAATAAAATTATGAAACTAATTACGATCCCGCATTATGAGACAATCTAAAGTATTTAGCGTGCACAGTAATATGCAAGATGAACTAGTTGCAAAACGTTACGAATTCCGAAACAAGCCGCGTTCTCAAACCTTCGATTCTAGCTTACAGTATAATGAGACAGATGACTAATTCGCAAATCATGAGATAAAGTTGGTAAGATGATATCATTGAGCACGTTCCGTGTCACGTGAGCGACCGGTGGCCCACGGTATTTCCTGGAAGCAGAACTTTTATCGAACAGATAAACACCCTCTGCAATTTGAAGTAGAACCAGTAAGAAGAGAAGCTAGAATCGAGAAGAATGTAACTTTTTTAAGTGTTACTTTTCTGTTACGGAATATTGTAGCTTCACTTATTAAGCAGTTTTTAGCGTTCTGTCGAAACCCTGAAACGCGTTTAACCCTTCAAGTCCGGAGGACAATTTAAACTTGTCTTCAAGTTGTTTCAAAAGGGCCGAATAAGCATAGGGAATCGGCGCCAGCATCGAATTTGGTTCTTTTTTTTTACTAAATGTTGATCTTTATCTAGAAAATGATTGTGTGTAATTTCAGACCTTCAACCCTTCTTTAAGGGAGATGTGGGGGTGACAACCCTAAACTATTTCATTTTTTTTCTCGAAAACTATTCAAGATATTTGAATGATTCAAATTGAAAAAAATAGGTATGCATTAGCTTCGCATCATATTTATTTTTTTCAAAATTTTAGATCGATTATTAAAGGTGAAAAATAAATAATTTAATTTTTGGGGGTGTTTTTTGCAAACAACCCCTGGAGTGACACCTACAGAAAAAAAATAGGAATAATGCTATAGTATATACCTATTGCGTGTGTGAGTTTGAGAAGGGTCGGATTGGTGGAACATAGTTAAAAAAAATAAAAACCATTATAATGCGCTCGCTAAAGCGGTGCTCGCCGTTTCCAACGCGCAGCCCGTTGCCCGGCGCATTATAATGGTTTTTATTTTTTTTAACTATGTTCCACCAATCCGACTCTTCTCAAACTCACACACACAATAGGTATATACTATAGCATTATTCCTATTTTTTCTGTAGGTGTCACTCCAGGGGTTGTTTGCAAAAAACACCCCCCAAAAACTTAAATTATTTATTTTTCATCTTTAATAATCGATCTAAAATTTAGAAAAAAATATATGATGTGAATCTAATGCGTACCTATTTTTTTCAATTTGAATCATTCAAATATCTTAAATAGTTTTCGAGAAAAAAAAATGAAATAGTTTAGAGTTGTCACCCTCACATCTCCCTTAAAAAAAGGGTTGAAGATCTGAAATTACACACAATCATTTTCTAGATAAAGACTAACATTTAGTAAAAAAAAAAAAAAAAAAGAACCAAATTCGATGCTGGGGCCAATTCCCTATGCTTATCCGGCCAGCCTTTGCTTGTTTCTAACTGCACAACGTTTACTTCTGGGTTCTGATGGAACAAACACTTTCTTCTCTACATATTAAAAATTAGAACACGCATCAAATCTCTGTTAATTAGAATGTATTGGACTCTGAGGTCCCATCAGGACTTAAAGGGTGAAAAGCTTACGGAACGAAAAATACAGTGGATGTAATGCAAACCTTGTCCTTGCAATCCGAATTTTGAGAGCGATTGTGTCCACCGACAAGATTATGAGACGAAGGGACCGAAGGTTGGTTCTGATTCAGGTTGCGATGAGTGTTAAGTTGGACGCGATCCGTATCCCAGGCATTGGCACCGTGAGGAGGCGCTAGCCCGGCTAGCCCCCTCGCCGGCGAGGGCGGACCTACCAAAGCACTGGGCGGCAATGACAGACCGGGCCCCGATACCACTGGCGCTCCCTTACCATTACCAATAAGGGGCCCAGTATCTACGTTTTTTGAACAAGATTGCATCGGGCATGGACAACTCTGGCAAGCTGCATCTAAACAGAAATTGTTCAATATTTATTAGTGATTCACTTTCTACGACAATACTTCAGGTCAACTCAACTGGCTGTTCAAGGCCACGACTTGACTTTCACGTGTTTCGGAGAGAAATGGAAGAGGGTAAGTGTCCCAATTACGGATGGGTCCCCATTATGAAGGGTTTCTACATATTCGTGTATGAAAAATACTGTATTTGCAGAATACTTGAAATATTAGTTTTATAATATACTTCAATTCCTATTTTTTTATTATTATTATTATTATTATTATTATTATTATTATTATTAACGTCTTCATTGCCAAAATTACAAATTACTTACAGAACGAGTACTTGGACAGAAAAACGGCAAAGGCGAGTTTCAGTTATAGACTGTTTTACAACTTAACCCAGAAAAGAAATGAACAAAAAAAACTTAAAATTAATAAATTGAGAATAGAAACCACGGTAACGACTATGAAATTAGATGAAAATAAAGAAGAAAAGATTTATTTTATTCGGAGGAATTAAAAGCTTTTTGCTTTGCACACTTTTAAGTATTCAATTTGATATTTTAATGCTGGACCGGGTATTTTAGGCACGATTTTTCGAACAGTTTAAATAAAAGTGCTAAAGAGTCGCATTTTTACGTAAGTAAACATTAATAGTGTGCTTTTATGTAATAAACTACATATATTTAAAAAAAAAAGTAAAGTGAATTATAGTATTCTGTAACATACACACTTCTGCTTTGAAGACTCCGTAATAGGTACAATAGCTCTTTTCTTTTCTTATTTTGGTATTTTGTTCCTTGTTAATGATTCCATAAAAGAATTATTGTTCGAGGATTCCGGAAGAATTAAACTTACTAAGGGACACAATTTTTAGTAATTGTCAATAGTTTATGATTTTAAACCACTAATTTGCCCGTAATTGAGTCAGTTACCCTATTAGATTTAAATAAATTTAGATTTTTAGCCCGTGAAATATTAGATTCAGTGGAAAGTTCGTGCCGTTTGTACAATTTTTGGCCCTGAAACTTGAGAAGTTCTACAGAGATAGAATAATTTTCGTTAATAAAACAAAATAAAGAATAATTCAATAAACAAATCTACATTGTAATAAAAAAAAAGTCTTTTAATTTAACCGAAGGAACGGCACGAACTTTCTGTTCAACCTAATATTACATAGAGTCCCTGATAGCCAAATCTGTCAAGCAGATTTTTACAGAATCTGTCATTACAGCATTTGTTGTTAGATTGGCAACAATTTTGATGCAGGATCTGTAATGTACAGGACTGTTGGCAGATTGGCGACAGAAACCCTGTTGACCTGCTGCCAACTTGGCGGCAGATTGGCAGCAGAATTCAAAGAGATACTGCTGGCAATTTTGCAACAAGTTCTATTGGCAGAATTTGTTTGCTTTCTGACGCCAATCTGCACCCTAATCTTATAATACAGGTCCTGTTTCCGAAATGGCAACCTAATGCAGAAACAGATGGCTACGGTTTTGGTGACAAGGTCTGTTAAATATGCTGCCAATTTGCCGCCAATTTTGCAACAAATAATTATGAAAAAAGTAGGTTTTTAATTTATATTATTGTTGTTTCTTTATTTTATAGAGAAATCGTTTGTTGTATTAGAAATCTAGCATTTTTAATAAAAGTGCTTTTTGTATGCGAAAAAATATTTTATAATATCGTCCATCTACTGGTGATATAGAATGTAGGTAATATTTCAATCATTTTATGATTCAATAAATTAATTCTATTAGATACAACTACTTGTTTCTTCAAATTTATACATTTTTTGTGCATAAAATTTTGTTCATAAAATAAATATTTCTAAGCAAAACCTTAATACAAATGTTGCAAATAGCTAAACCGTCCATCTGCTGGCTTGCTTCTTACTCTAGAAGTCTTCATGTTCACGGAAGACACAATCGTGAAAGTTTCGCTATTAGAAAACTATAATGAGAAAAATGTGATCTTAAACGGCCAGTTGAGTTGTATAATAACCAAGTTTTATATAAAACATGGTAACTGATCAATATTATTATTATTATTATTATTATTATCTATATTTTCTAAAGAAAAAAATATTAAAATATAGTAAATACATTGCATAAACTTGTAATAAAATTTCAAATCTTTCGTTTTTATATTCTTTCCGCAAACATATCTGAAAAAACGTCTCTTTTTTTGGCTCATGGATAAGAATACCATCTCAAGATCTTTCTTTCCAGTTTATGAAAGGATCATGATAAGCAAACATTAAAATCGAGTCTGCTCTGACTCTCTTGCAACAAAACGTCGTGTGTTAGACTCTATTTAAAGTGACAGAGGAGGAAGAAGTATTGCAATAAATATATTTAATGGACTGTACTTTAACATTTATGTGATGGTGTTTGAGGTTCGAATTCACGAATTTTTTATGAGAATTCATGTCTCGTTACCGCTATATTTGTTTCATTCACTTGAGCTTTCATTGATTGGGTTTTTTCTTCTTTTTCGCTTTAAAGAAATTATATAAGGATGATGTTTCGCTGCGCACGAAGCAATAATAAATAAATCAAAAGAAGAACTAAACTTGAGTGAACTAAATGAGATTCTATTAGGATTGACAATAAATCATTTACATAATGTTGCGGACAGAAGTTTTCGAACAATATTGGTTTCCATTTTCCATGTTTCATGCAGTTTAATGCATTTCATTTGCAATAATAAAAAAATCTAATTATGTTCATCGATAGAGAATTTAATAATCTACAAGAACTCACCGAAATCATATTTATAAGAAATATGTTTATTTTTTATATTTAAATTTTATATGTTTGATTGAAATATAGAACGACAAAAGTTGCCGAATGATTTGTAGCGACCATCGGCACGTAAAACGGAAAACATTTGGCGTGCAGGGTTTGTGATGCTAGCGATTTAAGAAAGCTATTTTTGAGAAAGCCAAGTAGTTTTTTCTGTAGTTTCTTGGATCACGTCGGGGTCACCAATTGAAGGGTAATCAATTGACGCGTGTTCTTTTCCGAAACGTGTTATTTTATTTTAGCTCGATCGAGCGCTTATTTTCAACTGACTGGGCCCCTCGCGTCCGAACCCTCTCAGAGGCCCGTACGCGGAAACCGCGCGCCCTCTTTTTCTTCTTCGCGCGCGGCCGCTGGCCAATCCGCTGCCTGTAGCTGCCACTTCCGCGCAGCTAACCTAAGACCCTAGGAAAAGCACGGGACTAGGCGGGGGAGGCACCCCCATGGAAACTTTGCTGACTCATCGGAATTTCCTCCAGGCCCTCGCTCAACGGTGCGGTCACTCCGAGGGTCGGCGAACAGCCATGTGCTTGCGCACACAGCACCGTTAAGCCTTTCAGAAATTCAAGGTTTATGATGCCTGCTTCAGCTATCGAGGCCTAAAACGTGACTCGACAAAACAAACATACAACAAAAGAAACTACAGAAAAAACTACTTGGCTTTCTCAAAAATAGCTTTCTTAAATCGCTAGCATCATAAACCCTGCACGCCAAATGTTTTCCGTTTTACGTGCCGATGGTCGCTACAGATTTATTGGTATTTGTTTAATCTGACTTCTTCGCGAATTTTAGGAGCTGCCGTATTCTTCCTAAATTTGCAAGAATCTTTCAAGTAAACAATATTTAGTAACCACATTTATATTTTTGCAAAGCGGCTTATATAAAGCGGCTCATTGACAAAGAAAATTGAATCTTCAGTTGCAAAGCTTCATAAGAAGAATAAACTATCCATTGGAGTAATCTGAAAACATTTACAAATATCGAAATCAACAATTTTTGAAATTTTAAAACGTATAGAGAACTGTCAATTTTTAAATATGAAGGAGCTCGATGTCATAAATCTAAGGAGTAATGTAAAAAAATCGATGAAAATCGGTGACGATTTATTTGCAGAAATAAGCCGAAATTGGAACTCTTTATCCGAATACTATCTGTAAAAATGAATTACAAGTACACCAAGGAGATGTTAAGTTGTCACTAACTATAAAGAACGTATATACAACCGAACATGAATAATTGGTTCGGAAACTTTTGTCAGTCTATATTTCAGGCAAGTATGTGAAACATAAGACAAGAAACACATTTTCTATAAGGTTGATTTCGATGAATTCTTGTAAATCATTAAATTCTCTATAATATAATTATAATTATATTCTTCTATTGCTCCAAATGAAATACATTAAACTACATTAAATATGGAAACACGGAAATATCAAAATTTTTATCCGCAATTATACGTATAAGAACCTGAACTTTTCAAACTAAATCTTGTATTTCTCCATCTGTTTTGCTTTATGTAATGTAATTGCTTGTAAATCATTCATGATTCATCTTTAAATAATATCGATTCAAACAGCCAAATCATTCCTGATCTTGTTTTCCTTTCAGTTTTAGTAAACATATTTTATATTCAGTTCGTTCCATGAAAAAGTAAGATGTATACATAAAATCGACGTGCGTTACGAAAAGTAGCACGTTTCGATTCTCTTACGAAAAGCAGCAAGTTTGTCTTCGTTATCACGAAAAGCGACACGTTTCGTTCTTTACCGCGAAAAGTAGCTGATTTCGGCGGTTAGCTACGAAAAGTAACACATTTCGCACTTCACCGCGAAAAATAGTATATTTGAGTGATTAGCTGTGAAAAGTAAAGCAATGAAATGTGTTAGTTTTCGTGATTGAAGCCCAAACGTGGTAATATTCGTCGGAAACGATGAAACGTGCTTTTCTTCGCGGGAAACCGAAACGTGCTGTTTTTCATAAGAGAATCGAAACGTGCTACTTTTCGTGACGCACGTCGAAATACTCTGTACGCTGTTGCTCGGTTAAATTTTACTAATTAATCCGAGTGTATCATACCATAATCAAAACTTAAATTTCTATAACATTTATCTATTTCATCTTTATGAAAACAGTGTCAAGTGACGAGAATGAGTCGAAGCAAAATATAAAACGCACTAAACTTACCAATAATTCATGATTATCTCAATTATTATCAAGAATAATATATTTTAATCGATAACTGTTAAAGTTTATTAATTGTAACATGGACAATATTCCTCGTCGAACTTTTAAGATGTGGAAATGAGTCATTCAAATTTATTCGAGGAGCGTTTACTAAAATTTATCCGAGCAAATGTATGTAAACTATCGAACTATAAACGTTAATTTTACTTACGATCTACGAAAGGTCTTCCTTGAGAATGTAAATATGCTGGATTAGGTGGAGGTGGAGGTGGCGGCGGAGGTGGAGGATATCCTCCATAGTAAGGAGGCAGAGGGTATTCGCCAGGCGGCGGTGGTTGGTAATCGACGACTGGCCCTCCTGCGGTAGCACCGCTACCAGGACCGCCTCCACTAGTTTCCTGATATCCGTAATACTGCCTGAAAGTATATCTTTTTTTTACAGCACATTAGAAACAAATACAAATTGTTGTTACCGCTTATATTTCCTATGACTGTGTAAACAACCAAGGTATATTTATTTTACCTTCTGTAATTCGGTGCGTATTTATAGTAATGCGTTGGATGGGCGTGCGGATGGGTATATGCTGGTGGATAACATAAATCTGGATACTGCGGCGGTGTACCGTAATATTGAGGATAATATGCCGCCCTGTAAAATCCACCTCCTGGAAGAATTCATGTCAATATTTATTTTGAATCACTACAGGTGAAAGTCCACTGAGAGTTATAAATGATATTCATGCATACAAATTCGTATAAACATTAATAACGGTACAAAAAATCGAAACTAGAATTTGTTAAAAAGAAGTTGCTCGCGAAAATCTTATACAATATCCAACTGATTCGTACAGATCGTAGAAAAAGCAAAAATGTTTTAGCAACGAATTTACAAGCTAACCAATTCTTAGAAGTCTCGCTTTTGTAGTAAGCAAATAGTTCTTTGTAGAATGACGTCTTTAAAATTCAACGAATATTTCACGAACAATAGATCTCGAAGATTTCTTGTATTAGCATTTCTGATACAGAAACTCACTACAAACTTTGCGACCACAAATCCTTTTGTGTTATTTCGTCTTATTGCATTTTATATCCAGACTGCAGATTTTTATACAAAATAAAATTTTTACAAAGACGAATAGAGAATTGAAGATTGATTAATAGTGTCTTACTTTCGAAATATTATAACTTGTATTGTAGTTTTGATATTTTGCATATTGTAATATGTATGAATAGATCTGTAGATTTTTGTATATTTAGAATTGTTGTAAATGTATAAAACTGATTATTGTAATCATTTTTTGATAACTTCCTTGTCACGTAAAACGATTTGTCTCAAGATAAAAATATTAGCGCATAAATTCAAGCTCACGTTTAATACGAAAACCAGTATTGCTACGATGTGTTACATAAACATACCCGTGCTACTCGTTCCCCCAGAAGTCGTAGAAGTCGCAACTAAATCATCTGAGCCTTCAGAATTCTGAGGAGGTGTAGGAGTTGGCTCTGGAGGAGGACCTTTTATAGGTGGTAAAGTTGGTGGGTGTTGTATCAGTGGTCCAGCCGGCTGATAATACCCTAATAACAAAAGCAAGCAATTTTTTTTAAAGCTTATGTTATCCATACTAATATTAAAAATCCGAAAATGTGTTCGTCTGTTTGTTACGTCTTCACGACTAAACTACTCAACTGATTTCAATGAAATTTGGCAGGATGGAAGCCTGAAATCTGGAGAAGGACATGAGATACTTTTTATCCCGAAGAATTTATTAATTTTTCCAAGGGGAGCTAATTAACAAAAAATGGAAAACCAAGTGTCCTATTTTTTTGCTATCTCTGTGCCAAATTCAATTGAAATCGTTTCAGTAGTTAAGTCATAAAGATGTTATGTTTGTTACACACTTTCAGATTGTATAGTATTGTACTTGTTTATTGGTCACAGGAATAATTAGATATAATTGTGTTTAACTTTAATATAAATTAGCAACTAAAATACAAAATATAAAAATTATAAGAATAAAATACCAAAACAAAACTTAAGTGTCAAACATTAATAGTTCAATAAAATTAATTAAATAGTCGATTAATAAAATAATATATTTAAAAAAGATTGAAAAGACGACAAAAATAACGGCGATATAATGCTTCATAGGGTAAGACAGTTTAATAAGTCACTAAGTAGATGATACTGATATTATTTTACAAGACGATATGGTTTCATTTGCATTGGAACATATAAGTAGCGATGTTAAGCCGACAAGACCTATAAAAACTGTAAGTTACCACGACTTTTTATTCACGGAACTATTATTCTATTTAACGATTTGTGCTTGATTCTTGATTCCTGACTTTGCTTTTCGATTTAATATTTGATAAATGTTTGATTAATAATTTGAAATCCTGATTTTTTTTTTTAAGTTTAGTTAGGTTTCCATATTCTTTTTTTAAATATAATGTTTTCTAAATTTGTTTGAACAAATTGGTATTAATGCCGGGTAGTGAAATTCTCAAATCTCCAAATTGGTATTAATATAAAAGCTCAGTTCAATCGGATTCAACAGCTTGAAAACTGGGCAACTTTTAAAACAAAATCCACGCGGGCGAAAGCTAGTGTAGAATAAAACGTTGATTTCTGTGTACATATTTAATTTATACATTAACTTACCATGTTGATGTGGAGCAGAGAATGCAGAGTGTCTCCTAGGAGACATATCCGGATGAGAGCCTTGGCTACCTGGCGGTTGCATAGACGATAAAGCACCTAACGGTGTGTAGGATTTGCAGGGCTGCTCCAATTTTTGCTATTATAAGAAGGACAAATATATATATATATATAGAAACACGTTACAGATAAATACAAAAGATTTAACACTAATATGTTGAGTGCCTCGCGAGTCACCGTGATAGATCGTGAAATTTATCGGACGTATAACTTTTATCGAATGAATGAATATATTCTATAATTGAAAGTTGACATAATGAAAAAAGCTAGTTTTATACAAAACTACCACTTTCTTATTATTAAATATTGTAGTTTTCCTTACTAAGTAGTTTTTAAAATTGTCTCGAAAGCTAGAGTTTCGGCGTGACATTCAACAAGTTAATTGCATAAATCAGAAACTCCATAAGCAAATATGAGAAACTGACCTGATCATGCAGCTCAGTAGCAACTGCAGTAGCTGCAGTTTGAGTGTGGCTAGTTGAACTAATTCTGTACTGCATGCCAGCAATACTACAAAATCCTTCATGATGTGTAGATCGAGTTTGATTAACATAAACACCTTAAATCAAAATTCCTCCATCAGTATATCGCGAGACGACATGAACAGATAAATAAATAAAACAAATATAATACCAGTGATAGTAACATCCGTATCTTGGTTCACAATGAGAAGCTTATTGGATGGTTTCAATACATCTTCCTGCTCAGAATTTTGCCTTGATTTTCGTTTGTCGATATCAGAATCATTCTGCTTTCGTTTCCTAATAATTTCCACTTCGGATTCGCTAGAAGAGTCGGAGCTGCTGCCACAACGATTTTTTTCGTCCGAGTAAGAAGCGGCCAGAATCGCAGTCGCATTAAGACTCGCCATCCTCTTGCACACGACCATATCTTTTAAATCCATTACTTCCTCTTTCTTTTTTTTTCGTTTGATCACCTTCTTCTTGGTATGTTCTGTGTTCTTCTCGTGTTCGCTTTCATCGTCGGAAGAAGACGAGGACGAAGAACTTTCTAACATGTCCCAGTGCTTTCCGCGCAATCCAGGCACGTTCCTAAGCTTTCTTTTCGGGACATTTTCTTCCCCTTTACTCTCCACTTTTTTCTCCTTCTCCTTACGAACCTGTTCTTCCTTCTCTTCCTTAGCTTTCTTCTGTTTCTCCTGCTTTTCCTTCTCGGGTTTCGGTTTACAGAAACCACCGAGGTATGCGCAACCAGTTTCATTCTCATATAAACAATGAACTTTGGCCAATGCATTTAAGGAAGCCACCCTGTGTCGCTTTGGTCCACTCCAAAATCCAAACAGTCTCATTCTTCTAACAGGTTCATCGGATGGCGAATGTGCTCTCTCCTTTTTCTTAACTTCCTTCTGTTTAGTTTTTTTCGTATCCTCGTCGTCTTCGTCTTCCGAATTCGATGACAGAGCATTGTCAACCGAATTATCTCCATTGATCACTTCGTCCTTTAAATTTGTTTCTACTACATTCTCGATATCGACATCTTCTTGTTTAGAAGAAACACTATCAGGTGAACTATCTTCGCAATCTTTAATCTGTTTACCACATTCCTCGGAAGACGTTTCCTCGGAAGAAGAAACGATTTGATTAATGCTCTCCATTTGTACTTTTGGAACCTTTTTCTTCATTATTTTTTTGCTAATCTTCGAATTATTTTTTATAGATTTTTTAATATCCTGTGATTTCGACTGAGACAAGTCTTCCTTATTAGTTTTATCAACATCCTTATCTTCTTCCACTTCATTTTTCACATTACACGTCTGGATTTCTTCCACCGTCTCCTCTTTACTTATAATCTTTCTGTGCTCATTCAAAGATTTCTCCATTTCCTTCGAATCTATCTTCTTTTTCGATGCAACCTTTTCTATCAGCGTTTTAAACTTATCATCTTTCTTTAACGTGGCGCTTATTTTATTATTCTTCGAAGGCAACTTAGCTTTCATATGTTTCCTTAACTTTGATTTTTTCTCTTGCATAATTTTATTCTTAGAAATATTAACATTCTTCTTTTTCGTTTTCTTCAGTGTTTCATCTTCTTCGCTTATCGGTGTCTCCTCATCTTTTATTAATTCATTTAATTTAATCTTCTTATCAACCAGCTTTTGAACCGTCGACAAGTGCGATTTCTTCGCTAAGACAGGTTTCTTAGATATACCCTTTTTTTGCACCGATTTCGTCTTAGAATTTTTCTTAGTTCGCGCTAAAGAACCTTTACTATTTATTGTACCCTTTTCAAGAAACTTTTTGCGTTCTGATTTTTTGTCTTTTATCACAGAAATTTTCATGTTTTCCTTGACCTCCGTCTTAATCAATTTACCATCCTTTTTCTTCTCGTCTTTACACTTTTTCTTAGCAATAGAACAAGGAGCATCCAACTTTTCCTCCGACGTTTCATTCTCTTCCCCAACGTTCGAAACTTTTGTCTGATCCTCCGCAATCTCGTCGTCGAGCTTTCCGCTTTTCTTCTTCTCTTCTGCCTTCTCAAATTTCTTCTTGCTCTCCATACACTGTTTCTCCAATTTCGTCTTTTCATCCATCTTTTGTACTCTCTTTTTCTCCACAATATCATAAGCGCATTCATCCGTGATTTTTTCATCTACTTTGTCTAATTTCTTCTCTTCCAACTTTTCCCACTTTTTCTCATCTTTCGCACACTTCTTTTTCTCATCCATCTTTTCCATCTTCTCCTTACGTTTCTCTTCGATCTTCTTCCTGTCTTCCACCTTCCTCTTCTCCTCAACCTTCTCCGATTTTTTCTTGTCGCTTTCTACTTTCTTTTTCGCGTCCTCCAACATTTCAGGCTTTTTAGCTTTCTTCTCTTTCTTCGCGTCGGGTATAACTTTTTCTAGGAATGAGCGACGTTTTTTAGCGATTGTCGGCATTTTGGTTGCCTTCCGGGCAACCGTTGCCTTTTTCTGCGATTTCATTATTACTGTTTCCTTTACATTTTCAATGCGACAGTAATGTGCTCCAAGTTGATGAACGCTTCGAGCAAACGGTCAAAACTACCTAACTGCCATTGTTAAATTTAATAAATATTGTAACTTCAGTTGAAGTTGATTGTGTCTGCAAAGAAATGCATAAAAATATGTTGTTATAAGAGAATTGTCACACAAACAACAGCATACAACATGTAAATATAAAATGGAGTACATTTGAGAACTATGTCCCATAAAATTGCAGTTCCATCACATTAATAGAAGGATCTATATTTCGAGCATTAAACATTATCGCAACACCCCAACAATTCGATCTTTTATTCTTTTTCTCTACGAAAACATGAAGGTGACAATCGGTTGGCAGTGATACTTGTTAGCGTCGATCAAAACAAAATACATTCACGAGCGTTCGAAATATAATCGAAGCGAAAAAAAATTCTACGCTCCTTCGTAATAGATCGACTAATTGAACGTCGTGGAAATGAAGAAATGAAAAAGAATTTTGATCGAGAGTGTTGGATGCGCGCACTTTCATCGACTTGTTGACAAATCGATCCCTTTAAATCTCGCTGCTTTCATCGTGTAACACATATTACGGTTATTCGTTCGTCGAGAATTGTTACTAAACTTTCGCGATATTTCCGATGAAACGGATACTTTAGTTTTCACGAAACGTGCAGAATTCGCGTGCAAGTAGGAGATATTAAAAGGACAAGGACACCAGGATACTTTTTAAATGTATCCGTAGATGGCCACAAGTGGCTAACATAAACTTACTCCACTGATCGATGAATTTGTCACGTACGAGATTCTGCCAGGCTCGTACTCTATTACGAAACCTTGCGGTGAATATTGTCAAGGAATACGGAATTTCTACGGTCGAGGGTGTGAATGCGATCGCGCGATAACGAGAATATGTAGAGGAATGCATAATTTATGTTTACCTCTAGCGAGCCCTTTTGTTCCTACACACAGCCCGCGAACGCTTTTTTAAACGATAAATTAATCGAAAGCAGATGACTAGCTTGATGTTTATTTACTCAACACAGAACACCGAGCGATGCGACGACGCGATTTTGTCGACGATAGTTTCCGTCTGGTATCGCGGGGTCTAACACCGATTTCGCATTTCTTTCTCCCGAAACACGTATCTCACTCGACGTCCCTGCCCTTTTACCGTTGCCTTGTCGGCCATTTTCTTCCTCGCGCCGCTCCCCCACTCCTCCTCTTGCACATTACCAAATAGCAGATTCTCTCTTCCGTTTTCCCCGAGACATCCGCTAGATGGGATTGCTTCCCTTCTGCTACGCGAGTAAAGATTTTCGTCGTCCCTCGGCTCAGAAATCGAAATCGAAACGGCAGAGCCGGCCGATTCGAATTCACCAAATCGAATACAGGGGAAGAACAATACAAATACACCAACAAAGTAGCATGATAAATAATTTAATGAAATGAAACAAATCAACGTCGATAAAATCTATAATCTCATCATTTGTAACAAGAATATTTTCATTTATTTTTTCTTTTATCTTTTAAAATATACTGATGCTTTATTTAATATACCAAAATATCCACATTATAAAATATTTTGTAAAAACCCTGTACCATTATAAACATTATATACAAATACATTCCAGTTTTGTTAATAAAAAGTTGTAGAAAATCGTGGAATGTGCGTTAGAATCTCATTTTTTTTTTTTGTTCAATATTCTTTCGATTAAATTATATGTATTGTGGCACTCCTAACAACATTGCTTGCAGCACGTCTCCTTCGCGTAATGTAGTTTGATTCACTGTACGCCCAGGTAACATTAATAATGCGTTTGCGCCTTTGCAGCTGAGTAATTTACTGCTGATTTGGTTTCCAGTACTGTAAGCCTTAGGCATATCGTCGGTATCGTTCCATTTTAAAATGGCTCTTGCATATTCGGGACGTGGATCCAAATTATAGGATGTCGTCAACTGTCATTCAAACGTATGTTAATTATTATACAGGGTGCACGCGAATTCGTGGGACATCTTAGATATATAGGCAGCAGACACCAAGATAATAAGAAAAGTTACTATACAATATGCTCGGAAACACTTGTGTTAAGGACTCATGTGGGCTTGCGATGTGGTTGACATAGAACAGTGTCGTTTTTGAGGAAATCAATTTGTCACGGATTGTATATTTCCTTTAGGACTTGGATCTGGCGAAGGGATGGCACGAACTTTCACTTTATGACGTTGTCCAGCCAGATCCCCTCAACGGCAATTGACGCATCGTAAACCCGCACTCCGAGAAAAGAGGGACTTAGGATTTATGGCCGGTTTTCGGGACTTCATAATTTTTTGCGACTCTCGAAGGTTCGGCTGACGGAACGCAGACCGTGAGAAGTGTTAGGCGTTTCGCATCCGGAAAACCGCCCATGATCTAATTGGACAACTCTGAGTCCCACTTTTCCCAGTTTTCCCTTCGAAATACGAGTTGGAGGGAGAATCGGAGGTTACGTCGACGGTGTTCCTGTCGACACAGATCGGAATTTTCAGAACCTTTAAGAACCTGTTAGAACTCTAATTTCTCAAAGGATTTGTATTTCTCAAAGAACTCTTTGTGTATGAAACTTGGACTTTGTTTGAAATAAATATTTGTCGTGTTTTGCAAATTAATCTTTTGCTAAATATCCAATTCCACGAACTCTCGGAATTATCAACTTGTTACACACTGATTTATACATAACACTGACTCACTCCCTGTAAGGTCAATGTCCGCGCTTTGGGATATTAAAGGCCCATCCCTGGGCCCAAGTGGGCCTCTGGCGATTCGAAACTCGTAAAGAAATATTTGAGATTATGAGAAATGTAACATATTTTATACTTTTCTACGATTAAGAGCCTCGAAGTGCGGTAACTGACCTTGTCACGTCGGCATTTTTCGAAATACAAAACACTGCTATAAGGTAAATGTCCTAATTTCTGCTCATGTCCCGATTTCTAATCACTTCGTATTTTTCTTATTATTATAAATGTTACGTTTGTACTATAATTGTAAAGAAATAATTATAAGTTCTTTGATCATTCATGCGAGTGATGCACAGGTTTGTTAGAAAGAAAGTGCTACGTAAGCAACGAAAAAAATTTTAGAACAAGGAACTTACTCGTTCCGATCGTATTCTTACTGCTTAGACTAAAGAACAGCAATTTCAGTGAGATTCGATAATCGGACCGAATGTAATGTGTGCAGAAATAAATCGTATTTAATACTAAAAACGTTTACTGTATTTTACTCTGGATTTTTTGTGAGTTATTTGTCGTGAGCAGAAATACGGACATTTAGAGTATTAACATTGTATTAGCCATTATTAATAACTAAATGTCATAAAACATCTTTTCAAAATATTTTTCAATTGATTCATTATTGAGGTATTAATCAATTTGCAAATTTTTACTGCAAACAAATTTTTTATATCCTTTCCATAACGAGTGAACGCTTAAATGAGCAGAAATTTGGACATTCACCTTACAGTGACTTACGAATTTATTAATTTATTTAAAAAAGTATATTAAATTTGTTTTGATTCTATAAAATTCCCTTTGCACAATAAAAGTCATGAAAACCGGGAAACAAGTAAATATGAAAGCTAGAAAAACTCTTCTGTAGATTTAACAGTCAACAATTGGAATACATGTGAACAAATCTGAGTCACTATACAATAAACTAAACGTTTCCGATCATAATGCATAGAAACTTTTACTATTATTTTCGTGTCTACTACAGTAGAGCCTCGATTATCCGAATCACTATTATTCTGATTTTTATCTAACTCCGAGTAAGACTTGAACTATGATTTAGTAACATTCCAGTAATCATTAGCATTTTATTTCACGAATATCAAGTCGGTTAATCGAGGTTCTACCGTATCTAGTATCTATATGTCCAAGATGTCCCACGAATTCGATTACACCCTGTAGAACTCGTAGATTCGATTGAAATCGAATTAGCAAAGCAAAAAGTATTACGCACCTTGGCTTTCACGATTGTAGGCGTAGAATAGTCTTTGCACAGCAGTCTTAATAACGGTAAAGCAAATAAGTGCATAGTGACGGTCGCAGAGACTGGATTACCCGGCAAACACAAGAGATATTTTTTTCTACCCTCGAAGGAACACGTCGCGAAAGTAGTTGGTTTTCCGGGTTTCATATTCACACGTCCTAAATGTAAATTTATCGTTAATTTTTACGAATCTAGACGCGTTCAATTTATGGTAGTATTACCAAAGTGTATCGTGGCATTGAAATGGTATTCTAAAATCGGCTTCAACATATCTCCGTCGCCCATGGATACAGATCCAGACGTGATAAGTACATCAACTTTTTTCAAAGCGTTTTCAATCTTGCGTATCATAGTAATTTCGCTACGTAAGATACAAACGAAATAATTCATAATCACAATTACGAGTACATTTTTTCGAACTACGTATAAATAAACTTACTCGTCGGTTGCAATGCCCACATCCATAGGAAGAAAACCGTTTTCTCTTAACATCGATAACAAAGTGACTTTGTTACTATCGTATATGCGTCCTGGCTTTAAATCCATGCCAGGGCACTGCAGTTCGTCACCAGTTGATAACACACCAACGACCGGAAAATCGGTAACTGATACTTCTTTATATCCACACGCTGAGATAAGACCTAATTCTATTGGTCCAAGTTTCGCTCCAGACATTAAGATCAACTCTCCTTTTTTAATATCAGAGCCGATAGGTCTTCAAATATATTAACGAATAAGATTATGTTAGTTGTTTAGACTATTCATGTAATGTAAGTCGCGGAGTACCTAATGTCTTGTCCACGTTCTATTTCTGTCATTATTTCGATTTCCTTTTCTTCTGTATTATCCGAAGTTACTTGCAGGAGTTTAGTATCTTCAACTTGGACAACTGCTGTTGCGTCTGTAATAGAAAAATCATACGAAGTATGTTTAGGATTATCATAAATGCTTTCGTCTTTTATTATGAGGTCATTCCACGCGAACTCGGACACTTTTTGTAGTAACATCTCGGATTTTGTTGAATTTTGGACATGTTTTTAGGGATATAGAAACGCGTGCGAAAGGATTTTTGAAAATTTTGAAAATTGTTCATTTTAGAGCTCTTTGAAGTTTACTGTTCACTTTTCTTCTATTAATTTTAGCTCTTAGACTAGCAAACTGATAAAAATGTGCTTTTGGGTGCTTATAGAGCAGACATAGCAGTACCTAATAAAAATTATTTCAGTCGGAAGAAAAACATTTTTAACCATTTATTTTGCAATTGTTTTAAACAAATGCAATTTTCACGCTGAGGGGCCGAATTGAAAAATTTGAAAAAAAATTTTTAATATAGCCCTATTTGTCCCCTTTACGAACCACTTTTCAAAAATACGGACACTTTAAAATTGGCCATAGGAAAATTAATTGAATTGTACGCTGCGCGTCGAAATCCACTGATTCTACCGCGGTCCAAAATTAATAGAAGAAAAGTGAACAGTAAACTTCAAAGAGCTCTAAAATGAACAATTTTCAAAATTTTCAAAAATCCTTTCGCACGCGTTTTTATATCTCTAAAAAAGACAACATATCCAAAATTCAACAAAATCCGAGTTGTTACTCCAAAAAGTGTCCGAGTTCGCGTGGAATGACCCTTTAATTAAAAATGGACATGCGAATTCAAATACACCTTTAATTAGATACATTCAATTACCATCTGGAATTGGTGCTCCGGTATTCACACGAACACATGTACCAGGTTGAAGTTTAATTGCAGCAATCTGTAAGTTTATAAACACGAAAATACATAATAATATTACAATCACAGAAAAATATTCGTGATAATGTGCGCAATAAATGTAATTTTACTCACATTGCTGTCTCCTGCTCTTATACCACTCAACACTTTTCTCTTCCCCTTTCCATCACTCGCTATAACTGCATAGCCATCTTTTATAGATGCTCTAAACGGTGGCAGATCATACTTAGAATATATATCACCGTCCAATATTCTACCGTGAGCTTTCTCTACATGTACTATAGCTCTGTTGTGGCAGTTCAACGGATCTGTCTGTGTGCCTATTATTTGCAAAGCTTCTTCCACAGATATCATTGGATAGGGCGACTGTCTGTAGCGATTAACCACACTCCCTATCAACTATCAAAATTGTTTCATACATGTTCATAGCGTAAAATGATTGCGTAAAGGAATAAAAAAATAATTCATACTGAAAACTTGTTTTGACTTTTGTGGGAACAGACGTCTCCGAAATCGCTTTGTACTTTCTCATGCGTATCTTTTATACTTTTTTTGTTATCTCTGATTAAATCAACTGCATGTGGTATCGCATGACCAATCACGCTTAAACATTCCCTCGCAGCTTTCGGCGATCCAGGTAAATTAATAATTAACGTTCTATCCCGAATTCCGCATACAGCTCTTGATAAAATAAAGGACAATTGTTACTAATGTATAAAGAAACTTCAACGATGCAGACATTTTAAGATATAAAATACCTGGACAGCATAGCCATTGGAGTAATTTTTAAACTCGCCGTCAACATTGCTACGGCCATGCCAGGAGCTTCTTTATGAATGATTTCTTTTGTTGCTTCTGGCGTGACGTCTCGTTTAGAAAATCCTGTACCGCCGACCGTGAAAATAACATCTACCATCCTGCTATCGGTCCAATAACTTAAGACTTCCTGGATGCAAGTAAATATGAAATTTGAAAAAACTATTTTTCAAAGAAATTGTTATTTAAAAATATTCCGCTTGTTTGCAGAAAAATTATTACTTTGATCGCGTAAGCTTCGTCTGGAACGACTTCTTTACAATACACTTGACCTTTAATTTTTCCAATTTCAGTTTGATCATCGCTGATACAACTTTCCACCTCTGGTCCACTTTTATCATCGTTCTTATTCATGTAGCACGTATCGCTAACTAATAATAAAAATTAACAATGATTTTCGTCGTTAAATGAGGTAAAAACAAGTAACTGTCGGTTCAATGATGAATTGAATTTATCGAAAATTCGAAATTCATTTTCGATTGAAATATTTATTACAAGTTATTGTAAAATAAAAATTAAGTACTCACCAGTTAATATGCCAAATCTTATTGGACCCATAATTTTCCAATTTTTATAATTGTTTCGCTACAGATATCGAAATACTCGTTTTTCTGATAATAGCGAAATTGAGATAACACCCAATTGCTGACATCAACGCGCACAAAAATGACTAAAATATATAATTGCGTAGTTTAATCGAATGTTGTAATGAAAAATTGCAACATGAAATTCGAGGTGTGATAAATCTAATGAAAAGAATTTTAGTTTCTATGTGTAAGTACGTAATAATAAATATATAAAATTTAAGTTCCTCCCAAAGTGAAGTCACGAGTTTCACTTTCAGTTGCTTTCAGTCTAACCAACCTTACATATTCTTCTGCACTACCATAAGCGCATGCTCTGTTGCATAATAGATACATATCTGCAATAATTGAATCGCATTTAAAAGTTATATAAAGTAATGTAAGTTGCAACTTGAATAACCTCCTCAAAAAACAAAAAGAAAAATTGAATAGCAGAAAACCTGTTCGCACTTCTCACGCAACAATGCATTTTCAGCGCGCTCAATGTGCAGACGTAAACAATGCGCGGTTGAAAAATTGACTTTGAAAAACACTTTGATTTTAATAATTATATATAAATTAAGAAAATAAATTTTTTGATCGAATATTTATCATATTATTAATTGATAGTACCCAAGAAATATATAAATATATATATTGACATGTTTTTGTTACAATATTATAGAAATAAATCGTATCATTTACAATTGCATTACTGTAGCGATAGCGCATGCGCGCGAGCAAAATCATTTTTAATATTGCACAGCATGTAACAAATTGTGAAATATGTATAGCGCAGCGTAAATAAATATTCGATGCGAGCGTCTAACACCTCTAAAACCTCAAAATTTTGTTCGGCCAAGAAGTTGGTAACTTGGTAGCCGGTGCAATTCTGAACATAAGAGAGGGAGTTAAAAGCAGCGTGCAGCGTGAGCCGAGTGTTACATTGGAAGTCGCATCGACGGCAGTGCAACAGGAGGTGTGTAAGGACAGAACATTCGAAGATATTATCCTCGCTGATCTGTGAAATATTCTCCTGCGAACATTGACTTATATGTTCACCAGAGGCGCTCCATTAATTAAGGTAACAATTTTGGAAGTCACGTTACGTTTACTCAATGGTACTATTACCCGTTTGGGAATGGCGTTCTATTAATAGCTAGATTATTTTGGCCTACTTGTGTATTAAAATCCAAGATGGGAGGCTCGACCACACACACCCTTTATTCCGACCAATCAGCGTGCGTGTGTCGGTTCTTAAGGCTAACAACCTTTGCCTTCCATCTTATTTATGTGGAGGCAGCGTAGCGTAAATATGCTTCTCTCTCGGGAAGAAGAATGCAGCTGTTTGCTTTGTGTCACAAAGAGTTACTCAATAGAAACAAAAGAACTACCCATGAATACTCCGAAAAATTGTTTCAATGTATCAACAACAACACGTGTTTATGCTCAATTTTATTCGTGTATTAATATTGCATATTAAATAAACTTTTAACAAAAATCGAACACATGGTCATTTGAATTATAATTACGGACGCGTAGAAACAGTTGAAATCGCAGTTCCTTGTTTATCGATGAATGCATTAGCAACGACTACAAAGTTATTTACATACTTTTTTAATACGCCATATGGAATGTCGTAAATATGTTTATATGTTTCTATTAACTATAATAGTCTATTCCTGATCTATCCTTGATCTTATTGGCACATTATATATATGTATTTGTTTACTATTTTCATATGTTTCATGTGTTAATATTTAATTTATCTCGTGCGTAAACACAAGCATATTTATGAATTTTTAAATTCGGATTCTTATTTTTTGTTTACTGCTACTATTTCATTGTTAAATTAGACAACATTTTGACAATGAAACATTTAGGTGTAGAAGACTTCAATTTGTTTTCCTGTTTCGTAACATAAATTCTTCGTTTTATTTATTAAATTTCTATTGTTAGCAAAGCAGAATATCTAATATTTTTATTGTCAACCTATAATTACAAAGATATTAAAAAATAAAAATAAAATATCTGTGTATAAAATAAATTAAAATTTAGGTAAAAATATTGGAGTATAACTGTAATAATATGATTTCTGTAAAGATTCCCTAAAAGTATATGGTTCGATTAAAAAAAAAAAATAAAAAATAAACAATGCCTTCGGAATATTTTCACGTCACGTAATAAACAGAACTTTACATTATTACTTATATTTCGTTTCTCACATTTTTTCTTTGTTTAACATTACAATCTGGTTTGTTAGTTTACTAACCATTTAACGATACTGCTGATTCAGAGAAAGTAGTGAATTTCCTTACTGTACGATTATGAAGCAGTATTTATTTTGAAGGTTAGGTCGTTGAACTAATTGATAACGATATCGGTAAAACGAAATTGAAGTTCTTTCATATGTTAAAATATATACAATTACTACATCTTATCAGTTTTGTTACTTTATCATTTCTAGAGTATTACATAACATTCAACTTTACTTGATTGTATGTATAGAATAAAATGCATACGTTTCTATGTTTTTGTTATCGGAAGAATATACATTCATGATGCTAATCAACTGATTAGATTAAGAATGGTATGCATCTATGCATGGTATGAGCATACATGCTATGAGTTTTCCAAATATATTTGTATGCTCGTATAAAAGAATTAAACTTTTTAGTAAATTTCAAATGAAAAAAATTATAAATTTACTATTATTTATATCAGTAATTCCTTTGATAAGGAAGGTTGCATAAATTAAATTGATTAAAGTTATTTTAAAAATTCAAAAATGCGAGGCAGTTGTTTTTATAATTATTCAGCGGACACAGTGATAGTAAATCGTAAATTGCACGAAACAATACGGTTTTGTTTGCTTCAGCAATTAATGTAAACTTCTTTTGATCGTTAATAGCGGTAACCTTCGGATTGTCCTCGATTTTTGATATTACATTGAAACAGAAATGGTTCTGTGACTCACTTCTACGTTCAATGTCGTCATTAAGGTGTTTGATTTTAAATTACAGTCTGACGATATACCTATGATAACCATAATTTACTGAATTAATTATCGTGTAATAGCTTTACAATCGATAAAACACACAGTATATTTATAAAAAAAAAAAAATTAGTGGTATATTCAGCAGACGTTGAGAAACATATTGATCTTACAATTAGTTCTACATAGTTTTTATTTGTTGTTTATCCAGTGACTTATTTACGGGCGTAAATATTTACACAACGTTAAATATGCGAGCTTTAAATATAAATTTCTTTCTAAACCTTATAAGTAGTTTATTTTATTGTAGTATGTTGAGTGAAAATGTGTATGGAATAATTCTTTTTCTGGAATCCGGATTCGCCCGAGGTAATACTAAATTATTTTGATACGTGTAAAAAACTAAATAAGCATGAACTAAAAACATACGCTACAAGGATAAATCGATGCAACATTAATGCACCCAAAAAGGAACATATATAAAATTAACGTCGCGAGAATTTTCATATAAGGACAGATGTTTTTGTTTTTTGTTCAGAACTTTTCCGTTTACGCGTCTCGCTTGGATTTGCTAAAAATATGTGCTACACGCATTCATAAAAAATAGCTAATTATTCTTCCTTGATTAATTGTTACATTGATTACATTAATTGAATGATTACAGTTCATGAAAAATCATTTATCGTATCACGCATTAAGGTCACGGTATATGTCAATGTAAATATCTGCCACAGCATTACTGAAATTTAAATACTTCGATTAAATAATTATTTACGATAAAAAATCGTTTTTTACGTTATTGTTTACGCTATTCAATAAAAAAAAAGTAATCCATAAATTAAAATAATTATTAAAAATATAGTTGCTTTATGGAAAAAAACTTCAGAAATTTGATTGAAAATGTCAATAAAAAAATATAAACAATTTAGAATTATTAAAAATTTGTTTACTTTACACTTTGTTTAAACATTATAATTGTATAGTTTTATATGTTTAAGACGTATAGTTTAAAACTGATAAATATTTGAAGTTGATTGATTATTGCGGAGATTTTTTACTCTATATTTTAATATTTTTTTTTTCAATATGATCAGTTATAGACAATTAATGATATAATCAATAAATCATCGTATTCAATCTGAAGTACCCACTATTGGTCTCACTTTGACTGCAGGTGTAATTCGTTAAATTAGCGAATCATTTGCGGTAAATAATAGAGCCTAACGTTTTTCGATTGACTCTCTCTATACAGAGTGTCCCAGAAATAAATGATTAAATTTAAAAATGAAAAAATATGCGATTATACAGAGTGTTTCGCTTAAAACAGGTCACCTAAAAATACATAGACATAAAAACAGTTATTCTGGAGAAAAACATTAAAAAATGGCACTTATAAAAAAAATACAATTTTATGATTGAATCTATTGAATCATCTATTGAACCATTTGATTTACATTGCACACATTTTGTGGATTTAACGATATAAAAAATATGTAAAAGCTTGTTTTAAGTGAACACCCTATATATTTTGGAACATTCGGCCTATTGGAATTTCTTCCTTCATTTTTTGCTTTTATTAGAATTTCGCAAAACGTATAATTACAACATCGCAATCACAGTATACTAATATTTGTTCCTTTCAGAACAAATTTCAAGACTGTTATCAGGGTGATGACCAACATCGAATAGCACTACTTAATGAACGTACATACGTAACTATGTTTAATACCAGGCAATTAGCTGTTAGAATATCTTGACAACGCCGTTTTTGTAAGCGTCGTTTATAACTCTCGAATCTTAAGAATCTTGTTAGTTCAGTTTTTTTAACTTATAATTTCATTTGGTTATTTACTGCAGTTTAAATATGAAGTACTAAAAAATTTTCGTCATGATGAACTTAATTTTTATAAAGTTAAATCATGTGAATAGGAAAAATCAACATAATAAATAAAATAAGAAACTTAGACTATATTGTAGTCTGTACTGCACTATACTATAATTATTCTGCTCTGTTATTATTTATTTTCATGTAGGTATTATAAGGAAAAACATTTCGTACATACGAGTACGGAAAGTTTTGTATAGTCCATCCATATTGGCTGATCTATGTTTACAATGAGATCAGACTCTGCCATAGTTGCCATATTTACATTCAACATGCCTAGAATATACTATAATCAGCTGCGATTATGTATTATTATGTTAATTTTAGTAATAAATTCTAAGTGAAAGACGATCTACTTTAAGCGGTTGCAAAAAAAGAAATAGACTTCAGTTGAAATGTTTCGTTATCTATTGAAACTAAAATCTCGTTTACCAATCAGATTCATTCTGGTTACGTTATTTCAACGAATATTCATTCTAAACGAACAGTACACGTACACATCTGACGTACAATCGATATGTCGGTCGATAAAAAATCGACCACTGCACTTTGCAACGTGTGCACGCAGCAACACTGCAAACTATGAGAACGAAATTGTAGAGCAAGAGGAAATAGGCCAGTTGACCTTACTTAAGAAGCCGCAATTGCGGTGTGCACACGGTTGATACGCGAATACTATCATCATTACGATATGTTGCAAATGGAGATATCACTTAACAATTAAAAAATGTATATGTGTTACTGAAAAAAATATCTAGTTACTTCCATGCGGTTACAAACTATACAAATTGATTATCATGTATTGCTGAAAAATAAGTTTTATGTTTACAGTTCGCGTGTAACTGTGATACTGACTTATGTTTCGAACGTCTTAAGCAAAGAAAAGAACGTTCATTCATATAATTAATAAAAATCGTGTAACCGGAGTACGCGGAAATTGATAACGACGCGTAAAGACGTCACTTTCATTGTAAGAAATTCCGGGACGCGAGTCAATTGATAAATGTTGACTACATATGCTAATATGTTTCTTCGGCTTCGATAACGAACAAGTGAAAGGAATAACACAAATATAATCTTTGTCTTACATAACCTTACATCGATTATTTATCCTCGCAGACTCGCCTTTGATAATACGTCTGTCATGTGGCATTTTGATACTTGACATATACGCGCTGTTTTGTTAACTCTAAGAATCTATTGTTCTCACGTTTTTATACTCTATTGTTCGTTATAAAGTATTCGATACGTTGCAGAGTAACGAGAACATTAAGAACTTCATATTACATGTTTTCATTTAGTAACAGCCCAAAGGAAGATTTCCGTTAATTATAAGATTCGTGTATTAATTCCATAGAACATTGTATTAATAGAGATGATTAAGTAGTTGAAAAAGTGCTACAATTAGCATTCGAAATAAGCGTCATGCATAATAACGATGCAATAGTCAAACAGGCTTAGAATCTACAGCGAGATCGAGTAATTGTTTGCTAAAATTATTGCCACTCTTGCAGCCAGACGAACGGCGTCCAAAGTCCAAGGTTATATAAGAGAATCGTACAAGCGGTAATTCAGTTCTGCCCGCGGGTGATGTCCCTTGCATGGTTTTACCTCTCTTTTATGCATCTTATTGTATTACTTTCATTGTGTCACTGTTGACTTCAGTACTGTTCAGTACCGTCCAAGTAAGAACGTAAATCTGGCAACAATGTCGAAGTCAGGCTCTGTATAAACATAAACCAGTATGGTTTCCCGCGTTTTTACAAAACGCTTGTTTTCGCAATACGTGAAAACTAGACGGGGATATAGTGAAACAAGTAATTACAGTGCAATACACCGCAGATTTTCTCTCTGTATTAATTACGTTCCTTTTTCATTCTCATTCGATTTTCTAGCTTGTATTTTAAGGAATTTGTTAGTGCAACGAGTCATTAAAAATCGGGAACTTTTAATTCATGGATTTGAAAGTTTAGGTTTCACGAATTTATCTTTATTTTTACGTATTTATTATAACAAAGAAGTGCAAAGGGGAGTTGCAATTTAAAGTATAAGATTCCTAAAATCTAGCATTCGATTTGCGATGTGCAACTTAATATTTGTGTGCATTTGTGATTGCGTTTATGTGTGTCTACATAAGATGTAAAATTTAGGTTTTTTTTTAATTTGATGTGTAAGTTATTTTTTCAAATTCACTTATAACTTCTAGATTCTATATAATAGTAATAAAGTTTCACTTCGTTTAATTCTACTGTCTTTAATTTATTTTTATTGTTGTAATAAATAGTCTCGTATTTGTTGTGAACGAATTTTTGTGTTACAAGGGTTCAAATCTGATAACACTGTTTAATACATACGAGAATCTGTGTGTAGTGAATTAATTAACCTTTTTCATAAAAACAATCTTTCACACAATGTAATACAAAACTTTTGCGTAAGCGTGACAATTAAATTTCGAAAACAAACTGATCATCCTGATGAACGCGACGTCATCAATTATTTTTATTCAAATCTTGAAACTCTCCTGTTCTCTTGGAATAAAAGAAGATCAAAGAAGACAAGGTCACAACTTGCTATTTAAATTTATATTTCTCGTTGGATTTTTATAAGTATAGCACCGCTGACATTCTTGTATTTTTCTAACGAAAAAAACCAATATCACATAATTCTGTCCATAATTAACGAATTAATGTAAAAATCTGATTTACATAATTGAAAATTATTTTCGTTAAAAACAATCCGATTTATATGATATTCAGTATAATTTTAATTGCTAAAATGTTAGGAATTTATTGATGTTATGTTTGTTTTACTACGATAAAAAATAAAGAGTTACAAGTTTTTAAAAATTAATCACTTATTTTGTAAATGGTTCTAAATATACGAAAACACTGCAAATTTGACATCCATAAGCGGCAAAAATTGAAATCTATTTTCTTATACAAATAATTATATGATACTATAATCCTTCGGCATTTTTGTATAAATTATGTCGCAAAAATAATCGATTGTGTTTAAAAAAATACACCTACATTACATTTGTAGTATCTATACATATATTATAATATGAATTGTAGCGACCATCGGCACGTAAAACGGAAAACATTTGGCGTGCAGGGTTTGTGATGCTAGCGATTTAAGAAAGCTATTTTTGAGAAAGCCAAGTAGTTTTTTCTGTAGTTTCTTTTGTTGTAGGTATGTTTTGTCGAGTCACGTTTTAGGCCTCGATAGCTGAAGCAGGCATCATAAACCTTGAATTTCTGAAAGGCCTAACGGTGCTGTGTGCGCAAGCACATGGCTGTTCGCGGACCCTCGGAGTGACCGCGCCGTTGAGCGAGGGCCTGGAGGAAATTCCGATGAGTCAGCAAAGTTTCCATGGGGGTGCCTCCCCCGCCTAGTCCCGCGCTTTTCCTAGGGACTTAGGTTAGCTGCGCGGAGATGTAGTGTCGCGGAAGTGGCAGCTACAGGCAGCGGATTGGCCAGCGGCCGCGCGCGAAAAAGGAAAAGAGGGCGCGCGGTTTCCGCGTACGGGCCTCTGAGAGGGTTCGGACGCGAGGGGCCCAGTCAGTTGAAAATAAGCGCTCGATCGAGATAAAATAAAATAACACGTGTAAGGAAAGAACACGCATTCGATTGATTACACTTCAATACTATAATCCTTCAGCATTTTTGTATAAATTATGTCGCAAAAATAATCGATTGTGTTTAAAAAAATACACCTACATTACATTTTTAGTATCTATATATTATAATATAAATTATAAAAAATTTGCTACTTAAATATCTAATCATGTACTTTAATTAATAAATGATTTCGTAAACAATTACGTAAACGAAAGTATTTTAACAAATTGAAAAATAGTTTATTACAAAATTTTAATTAACTGCAATAGAGCAACAGTTTCTTAAACTTTGGAGCACCTTGTAATTTAATTTGTTCAATTTTTAAAATTTCAGATTTGTGATTACTAGCAGACAACATGGCGGAAGCACACGCAGCTGTAGCATTTAGTTTTTCTATCACCCACGAAGGGTGGGACGTTAATTTCGATAGAGAAGTTTTACATTTAGTATGGCAGTCGGGTCTCCGATCATATAAGAAGAGATTCTTTAGATTTCTTGTAAGTAATCGAAATGTTAAATTAATGGAATCTTTAAACAAAAATAAAGCATCACTCCATAAATTTCAGAACAACTTCAGAAGCGGGATATACCCTGCCTCCTTGGAGAGCTTATGGTTAACTATAACCATAGTGACTTTAGTACATTTTGCAGGGTACAAGATACCATATGATCCTGTTGGGAAAACAGCACCATATCTTTCGGGGTAAATTTAATTATTATAAGTACTATAGGGTCATTCCACGCGAACTCGGACACTTTTTGGAGTAACATCTGGGATTTTGTTGAATTTTGGATATGTTCTAGTTTTTAGGGATATATAAACGTGTGCGAAAGGATTTTTAAAAATTTTAAAAATTGTTGATTTTACAGCTCTTTGAAGTTCACTTTTTTTTTATCAATTTTAGCTCTTAAACTAGTAAACTGATAAAAATGTGTTTTTAGGTGCTTATAGTAAAGGCATAGAAGTATATAATAAAAATTGTTTCAGTTCAGAAAATAATTTTTTTAACCAATTATTTTGCAATTGTTTTAAACAAATGCAATTTTCACTCTGAGGGGCCGAATTGAAAAATTGGAAAAAAATTAGTATATAGTCCTGTTTGTCCCCTTTACGGACCACTTTCAAAAAATACGGACACTTTAAAATTGGCCATAGGAAAATTAATTGAATTGTACGCTGCGCGTCGAAATCCACTAATTCAACCAGCCGAACGCGGCGGGGTCCCTGGTGCGGTCCTTGCACAGTCAAACCGAGTCGCGGCAGCGCTTGGCTGGTCGAATCAGTGGATTTCGACGCGCAGCGTAGAATTCAATTAATTTTCCTATGGCCAATTTTAAAGTGTCCGTATTTTTGAAAAGTGGTCCGTAAAGGGGACAAATAGGACTATACACTAATTTTTTTCAAATTTTTCAATTCGGACCCTCAGCGTGAAAATTGCATTTGTTTAAAACAATTGCAAAATAAATGGTTAAAAAAATTATTTTCTGAACTGAAACAATTTTTATTATATACTCTTATGCCTTTACGATAAGCACCCAAAAGCACATTTTTATCAGTTTGCTAGTTTAGGAGCTAAAATTGATATAAAAAAAAGTGAACAGTAAAGTTCAAAGAGCTGTAAAATCAACAATTTTTAAAATTTTCAAAAATCTTTTCGCACACGTTTATACATCCCCAAAAACTAAAACATCCAAAATTCAACAAAATCCGAGATGTTACTCCAAAAAGTGTCCACGTTCGCGTGGAATAACCCTATACCAAACCAAAAAAAAAACGCGGATTTCAGTTGTACGAATAATTATTAATTCCAAGTGTCTTCTATATTAACAGGTCTGCGGTAGTTGCAAGTATGGCTGGATCCTTCGTAATCGGACTCATTTTATGGTTGCTAACGATATATGCGATCCGATACACTCTAAAGTTATTGCTGATGTACAAGGGATGGATGTACGAATCGAGAGAAAAGGGATCCACTATTTCGAAGCTCACAAGAATCTGGACTTGGGTAGTGAGACTGTTTTTCGGTTGGCAGAAACCAATGCTGTACAGTTTTCAAGGATCGTTACCAAGACTGCCGCTACCCTCAGTCAAAGAGACAATGAAACGGGTTAGAATGTTGAATACTCCATAATTCTGTTTCAATCCTGAATACAGTAATTCCTCCAACATTGTTCCTCAGTTCGGAATCAAATTGAGACAATTTTTGAGCGCATTTTTCGGCTGTTTCGATCCTCACGCCGCGTTTTTTTTCTTTACGACTTGTCAACAACATCCAAAACGAGCTGCAAGACGCGAGAAACAGTGTCTATTGTACCCAAATCGCCTTAATTCTATTTCGAACTGAGAGGAATTACTGTAATCGCTTTCCTTTCGCCGAATAGCCAGTTCCATGACGTATCTAATTTCTTCCCTTCGAACTTCATATATTCTTTTTCGGTTCTAATTTCTTCCTCTCTGTTATCTTTTCCTCGTTCTGTTTAAACAGTACCTCCGAAGTGTTCGACCGTTGCTGGACGACGAAAATTATGTTCGCATGGAAAGACTGGCCAACGAGTTCGAAAACGGCATCGGCGTGAAACTTCAACGTTACTTAATTCTGAAATCCTGGTGGGCTACTAATTACGTTTCCGATTGGTGGGAGGAATACGTCTACTTGCGAGGAAGATCCCCGATCATGGTGAATTCGAACTTCTATGGAATCGATGCTATCCTCATGCATCCGACCACCGTGCAATCAGCTCGCGCCGCGAGCGTTATCTATTCGTGCCTTCAGTACAGACGTCTCATCGAACGGCAAGAATTAGAACCGATATTGATACAAGGACTGGTACCTTTGTGTTCGTGGCAATACGAGAGATTATTTAATACCACGAGAGTGCCGGGTCGCGAGACAGACAAGATCGTGCATTATCAGGATTCCAAACATATCGTTGTGTATCATAAAGGCAAATACTTTAAAGTTCCTATTTATCACAAGAACAGAATTCTTCTGCCTTGCGAAATCGAAATTCAGATGGAGCAAATTTTAAACGATAAATCGGAGCCATCGGAAGGAGAAGAGAAGCTGGCTGCGTTGACGGCTGGCGAAAGGCCAGTGTGGGCGAAAGCGAGGGAAGAATTTTTCGTAAAGGGAGTAAATAAGGCGTCGTTGGATCTTATCGAGAAAGCGGCGTTCGTAGTTGCGCTGGATGATGTTGAATATGTTTATAATCCCGTAAGTGATGGTTATGAAATACCTTTTGCTCGAAAATCTTTAATGCATTTGTAATGTTTTGAATACTGTTAGGAAAAACCAGAGGAGTTAGATAAATACGGCAGGATTTTGCTGCATGGTAGAGGATGCGACAGATGGTTTGACAAATCTTTTACTTTATGTATCGGAAGCAACGGCAGAGTAAGTAAAATTGTTTAAATAATAAGAGGGTATTCTAGTCTGAAGGAGTGAGATATTCAATTTTTTAAATTTTTGAACTTCCTTGTAGTTCTCAATAAGATTGACAAATAATATATTCAAAAATTCCATGCGAATTATTTTCATTATCAGAGTTATAGATGTTTGAACATAGAGCAATTTTTTTAGAAGCTGTTGAATCAATTAACTTCTTCTTTTGCGTATGTATGAAATGCCTAAACACTTGGCTATTGGCTGAACTAGAGTTCATTTTATATCTTCATTGCTATTTTTAGGACTCTGAAAAATTATAAATTGATCATACTTTCGAAGATTTTCTGTTTCTATTTGGCGCCTAGACTAGAATATTCTTATATTTAAATGCACTGCATAATACAGTCTTTAAATGAACGTGACTGCTTTTATTTTATAGACTGGTTTCAATGCTGAACATTCGTGGTAAGTTTTTCTAACAACAAATGCTAAAGAAACAGAAATTCAATATTTTCATTTGGTTTTACGTTATAAGACAAGAAGATGGTTGAAAAAGAGTCATATCACAATAAGTTGAACATAGAATTGAACATTGTGCTTCATTATATTATTACATTTACCAATTACGTGTTGGTACTTTAAGCGGAGAGATTGGTTTAAAACTTCTCAAAATAAACTGATCTTTTGGGATTTTCTTTTTACGAAACTACGAAGCGAATCATTTCGAAATTTGCAAGGTGTGTTATTCCATGTTTAAACAATAAAAGCTGATTTTTTTGTTAAAAAATTTTCCGCTGGAACGATGTACATAAATAAGTCCGTATCGCCGGCCTGTCAAATTTGCGGGAATTCTGAAGCCTTTAATTCTTCTCTAAAACAAAAACACCAAGGATTTTGTTATTCTTCGTATGATTACATTGTTGATGAACCTCCAACTTTCATAAAAAAAATTAAATTAAACAATTTCTTGTGCATAAATAGTACGAAAATTTTTAATCGAAATCATAACTTTTCTTTTAAAGTCCTACCAATTTACCAATTTTGTACTTTTTTTAGGTTCATCGACTATCTGATTATATGAGAAATAGAAAATATCTGTTCTTTTCTGTTTTAAGAAAGAATTAAAGCCTCCAGAATTCCCGACAATTTGACACTTCAACGGCGAAGCCCTACGAACTTGTTTATATAAAACTATTTCTACAGATTATTTTGTAACAAAAAAATTGACTTTTATTGTTAGAATATGAGAGAAAATGCTTTGAAAGTTTTTAGAAAAATTCACTCAGCAGTTTCGTAAAAAAAAATTTTCGAATATTGGCTTATTTTTAACGTCTTAAACCCCTCTTAAAGTCGTCTTAAAGAAAAAATTGAAACATCTCTATGTGCATAGTATATTTCATAGTGTATCATATAGAGATATATATGATTTCAAAATTCACTGTTCATGATAAACGCGAATAAAAGCATTCTCCTTTCATTTATTTAAGCTCGTTTGTGTACTAAAGTACATACGTTTTACTAGAAAAAGCAACTATTATAAAACTGTAATAGATTATATTGAGATCTATACATAATTGAAAAGTAATGAGCAGGGCAGATGCTGCAATCATGTCGCATTTATGGGAGTACGTGATGTCTCAGGAAAACAACAGTAGACAGTAAGAATCTAAACTCACAATTTTTGACGCTTCGAATTTTATTCCTCGCTGGTTTCCGCACTTCTTCTACCTTTTCTAACGGCTTTCAGGAGGTTCAATGCAACTTATTAACTATTACCAAATATTATTCACCTAGAACTTCAAAGACTTTAATTTGTATTCGTAAGAATTCTTTTCATTGAAAGTGAAACACTTGAAATAAATGAATTTGATATTATATATTCTATATACATATTGGACATTAAAATATAATTCTTTGTTATGAATACATTTATAACTACTGATGATGAAGAGTATTAAAGGAGTAAGTTTAATGAAAATTCAACATTCAAAATTCCTGAGGACAATTAGGTCGAAAAATTTTAACTGAAGATTGTCTGAAAAATAAACTGTATCTTTGAAGGTCTACGTAAATTCTACCATCTCTTTGTTTTATCTGCGTGTCTGACATTGGTGATTTTATTCATTGGTGGATTTCGCATAATTTCCTTTACATCTAATAGGTAAAATAATTTGATTTACAATGCTTATTAGGGCTGATGCTCCTATCATGGCATCTCTGTGGGAATATGTTATCGCTAATGAGGTGAAATTGCGGTAATTTTTTTTCTTATATTTTTTGTTTTAACACAAACTTTCATTTTTTATATCTTCTCTCTCTCTCTCTCAGGAACTAACCAATACATTACTGTTACTATTTTTTCCGATTTTAACACCCATTTATATATACATATTAACAGGGCTATAGGTGACTTTATATTTAACATGTAAATAATCACCTTGGTTTTATGAAGATTAAATGAACACAAATGGCCTAACAATTCATAAATACAAAGATTAAAAATTTGATTGCTTATAAAAAATAGAAGATTTTCCTTATCTATTAATTTTTATTTTCGTACGAAGTTTTTCTTACAAAATGTTTGTTTTGCAGTGTGCGATTTTATTACAAGCATAATTTGTGTTCACGTAATTTGTAGTTATATTGCTTGTTATTTATATAATTTTCATTACATTCTATGCGGGAATATATGAATGCATCATATAACACTACAATTCGTATTTGAGACTTCATGCAAATGTATTTTAGATACAGAGAAGATGGACATATTGACGGTGCATCAGAGTTTGAACCTCCAGCTCCCAGTCGGCTTCAGTGGGACTTGAATGAAAGTTGTATAGGTGCTATTGAAGAGTCACACAAAGTAATATTCAGTGAATTAAAATTACTGCTTTAACTTTTAATACTTCAAACTATTCCTACATATTATACAAAACAATTGATAATTTTTTGATAATTGATAATTGATTTAACGCGATTTGTTGTCGATTTCGATTGATTGTGATAAATTCCACTTTAACAATATGTATTAGAATTGTTTACGCAATGATTCATAACTTTATGAAGAAATTATATATAGCTATGTCACATTCGATATAATTTTTAACAAGAAATCATAAGGAATAAATTGATGCCAATTTTTTTAAAAATCAAATAAGAAATACAGAATTCCGAATTTTTATTTACATAATTTTTATTGTTCTCAAGAGTTTAACTTCTGAACAATGACAGAGCTGTTTATTATTGTCAATCGAGATACAAAAATCAACTTCTTCTTTCTTTCCATCTACAAAAATGTAAATTTCTATTTTTTTTTTCTCATTAGGTAGCATTGGATTTGTTAAATGACGTTGAATTACGCATTTATGTGCACGATGCGTACGGAAAAGGCTTCATGAAAGTCAATTCCCTGTCACCGGACGCGTATTTACAAATGGCTCTTCAGCTAGCATATTATCGTGACGCTGGTAAATTTAATCTCACTTATGAAGCTTCTATGACCAGATTGTTCAGAGAAGGAAGAACAGAAACGGTGAGACCATGCACAATTGAATCTACGGAATGGGTGAAGGCAATGGAGAACAAGGAAGCTAGTGTAAGTATTCGAAATGAAACATTCGCATTTATTATGATTCAGTTTTCACATATTGTTTCGTTACAGGTAGATCATAAGCACAGATTATTGATGGCAGCGGCCAAACAACATCAAAGGGGTTATCAAGATGCTATGTGTGGTAAAGGAATAGATAGACATCTGTTTTGTTTATACGTAGTATCAAAATACTTAGAAGTGGATTCTCCTTTCTTGAAGGTGATGACGTGCAATATTATCCCTTCTAAATCATTTGGAAAATGTTCTCAAGAATATTTTCTTGTAGGAGGTTCTAAGTGAACCGTGGAGGCTGTCCACTTCCCAGACTCCGCATGGACAAACGTCTCTGATAGACATGAAAAAATATCCGAATTGTATTTCCGCGGGAGGAGGTTTCGGCCCTGTCGCTGACGACGGTTATGGTGTTTCGTACATCATTGCCGGAGAAAATTTGATATTTTTCCATATTTCTTGCAAGCTCAGCTCTCCAAAAACGGTAAGTATTTTTATATGTTAATGTAATTATTATTTGCAGAACTGGAATAATCCTTATTCAATTCTGAATTCGTTCTCTTTTTTTAGAATGCCAATAGATTCGCAAAACAAATAGAAAGGGCATTAGCAGATATGAAGACTTTGTTTCTTGAAAAGAAGAAATTACAAGCCCAACAGAACGGAGCTATATAATTAAAATTTAGAACAAAGAGAAAGATTATTTTGCATTACCAAGAGCTTATGACATTGAATACTTTCTTTTAGAAGTTCGAGGAAGACAATGTACTTTTAAAATAATAATGAGAGGATTAAAACGAAAGAGAAGTATCATGTATGGAAAAATTATATTAATACATTAAAATCTAAAAGTAGTTTATTTGCGAAAAGATCTCATCAGTAAATTAATCGTTTGGTCATCACCAATAACGTCTATAGAGTCTAAATATTCTGTAGCACACATAACTGCATCGAGATCTTTTTTCATTCTTGCACATATTTCCTCTTGAGAGTCGAGGATTACGTTAGGTAGTAGTTCATGTTTTACAATAATGTCTAAATTAGAAATTGTCAGATTCTTTGACATAAATGTGTAATTTCTATACGTTGTTACAAGTTTGGACTTCCAATATAAAATTGCAGCTGCTAAAAGCTCTAGGCATTGACCAAGAATTATTGAGGTATCGGATGGGTTGATGAATCTGTAATAAGGCCACATCAATCCCTCTTTTTTTTTTTCTCTCCTCGAATACAGTTAGGAAATCCTTTATTTCAGTACGGATTATCGAGTGTCTATGAGCTTCGCACTGTTTTTCGACGTTTATAAATTTAAGAATATCATACACTAATGTCATCGTACTTTTCAACATTACAGTTACTGCCAACTCTAGTTCTAAATATTTTGATCTATTTTCATAGGCGAAATAGAACAGCTTCTTTTTAAGATTTGGTAGCCCAGCCATTATTTTAGAAAAGTGCATAAAAAATCTTTGATCAAATACGAGGTAGGCAGTTGGAACCTGTACTACTGTACTCAATTGTTTAACGTGCCGCTCTATGTAGGTGTTTAATTTCTCTTCAGATGTAAAACTTTTATTCATACTTATAAGAA
The DNA here is from genome assembly GCA_030770465.2 of Perdita meconis. Classification (NCBI taxonomy): domain Eukaryota; kingdom Metazoa; phylum Arthropoda; class Insecta; order Hymenoptera; family Andrenidae; genus Perdita; species Perdita meconis. The sequence continues at coordinate 9,921,761 of JASKOS020000006.1, read as the reverse complement.
GTAAATAGACTGAAACTACTACATTCACATTTGTAATCTTGTCATTGGAATTTAAAAATTTAATCTCAGCTCCTAAAGTTATACCAATTTCGTCTTTAGGTGTGTTCTTAGTTATTATACTCACCCAACTATCTGGGTCTAGTAAATATTCCTTATAATACGATGCAAATTCGGGATATACAGAAAAACACATTAGCCAATTACAAACTCTGTTTGAGTCAGACTCAATATAAGCCTTACTATCGATTTTTACATAACCTTCAAGGGCGAGTAACAATTCTCTGAAGGAACTTGGAATATAAGCCAAATTAATTCTACTTATGGACTTGCATGTTTGTAAAAGCCCTGGAATAATTCCAATCTTGATAGCTGTGCTATGTGCAATGTAGCGTCCTCTTGATACAAAAACCTTTCCGTCATAAGTAAATTTGAATTCAACTTTCGGAAGAGTGACAAATTTCTCATTCGAAATTGATTTAAACTGTTCTAGAACAGTTCGATCTAGTTCTGGGAGGCCATTTATTGGTGATCTTGCTCTAGAATTATAAATCTCATTTGCTATCTTTAAGCCTGCCTCAAAGTCTCCCACATAGAGGACATGTACTTGCTGCATTGTTTCGTGATTGATTACAACCAAGTCAGAAATTACTGGAAAATAAATAAAACAAAGCCTGTTATTTATATACAAAGAAGATACCTGACTTAAATCGAATATTTTTCAAAAGTACAAACAAAAATAATTATAGATGCATAGAATTTATCCCTTTCTATTGTTATAATGAATATTTTGATACATATGTACTAGTTGAACAAAATTTATCATTGGGAACCTAAATGCGCTCATAGAGTTCTTACAACACACAATAATTCTAATACTTAGTCTTCAAAAGATTTGCTTCTTACTCAGTAAAATTATACAACTTAGTTGTAAAAATTAGGTAATTATCAATTATTCGATGATAAACAATTGACTTTTGGAAAAACAAAGAATTTATACGAAAAATATAATTCTAATAGTTGCAAAAGATATAATGAAGTATTTGCTGACTTATGTTGCTTTCTATAAAAAATGTATGGAGTTAACAAAAAATATAAACATATTCCATGAGTCCTAATCCGGATAACAGAGTACTTTTAGTCTTCCATTTATTATAATATTAAAACATTTATTGTTGGAGTGAAGTATTCAAAGTTATAAGTTTATCATGTCAAACATAGATTATTCATTTTAATCAATTTTTTCAAATAGTTTAATTTTCTAAAAATTCAATACTTTTAAACGCAATGTTTAGAGAAATTTTTATAATTGTGAATCATAAATACAATTTTGTATCTTCTTCATTGATTAGATTATATTTTCTATTAGATCATCTTATAAATTCGTGCTGCGATGTAAAATATTTTTTTAAAAAATTAAAGAAATTTTATAATAACTTTTGAATGTTTTTTTTTGTTAAGAATTAGTACAAATTTGTGGAACGAAACGGTGATTACTTCATTCGATATATTCAAAGCTGTTGACGAAAACTTATAGGATGATATAATATTTGAATTACAAGATATTTTTATGAATTCACGACATGCCTCATTTTCAATGCAATGTGATCACATTAGTTTTTAATGTATAAGTGTACGAAATATGCCATAAATTGATATCGGCAACCTATCAATGCAAAGTTTTAATGTTACTATAGGTAGTTTTACGCGTGTAATGTATAACTCTTTTTTATATCTTTGTTAAAACTATATTTATAGGTATTGGTGCTTTTACGGTTTTAATAATGGCCTTTTACACTCTTAAGATCTATATAATTACTCTTTTAATGTAAACACAGAAAGAGACTACGAAAAAATAAATAACAATACAATACATTTATATGATCTGACTTTATAAAGATTGTACATACTTATAATTAGTAGTAATTATGTACCTTTTTTATAGAAAAAAATATATATAATGTACAAAAACTAATGTGCTTGAAACTTTTTTACAGTGCCTAACTTATTCAAATTTAATATAAATTATACCTATAGAAGATAAGTAAATATCGTTTCGATTGAGAGGATATTAATTCAGAATTGAACATAATATTATAAAAAATCGAGTCTCTTCTCGGTTTTCATTCGTTTTCTTACCTCACAATCTGGCAACTACGAAGATTGAACAGTAATAAATGGATATAGGTAACAACTCAAAATGACGATCCACAGGTTTATCGAATAAATCGGTTGTTGCTATTTATAATTTGTCCTTCTCCTATGCTTTTATATTCTTTCTCAATATCTTATTTACTGTAATAAGACTAATAAGTACAAATGTAATGCGCAGTACGTAGAGCAGTGGAGATAATGGAGGAATCCCCTGGAACAGTGTTGCTACACCCTACGGATTTTTCCGTAAATCACCGTAGATCTACGTATCTACGGATTTTTGGTACTTTCCTTTTTCTATTTTAAATTTGTTTGTATAATCAACAAATTGGTATTTATTTTTATTTTAGATTATACAGTATATAAAGAATTTTCTTGAAGATTAAGGAAACATTTGTCTCCACTAGTCTTCCGACTCCGGTTTCCGGTCCGAATAGCCCCGAGTTTTATTGCGTGTGATTTTGTATACAGGGTGTAACAAAAATGTTGCAGTTCCTTAAAAGGGGTGATTCCTGAGCTGATTTCAAACAACTTTTTCTTTAGCGAAAATGTTAGGTGGGACTTTGTTAACGAGTTATTAACGAAAAACACCGACCAATCAGGGAACGAGTACAGTGGATGAATATCAGCGCGGGCTCCAGCGGTGAGTAGTATTGGCCCGCCATCGTCGCGTCATCATTAATCCGCTGTACACGCTCCCCGATTGGTCGGTATTTTTCCTTAATAACTCGTTAACAAAGCCCCACCTAACATTTTCGCTAAGGAAAAAGTTGTTCAAAATCACCTCAGGAATCACCCCTTTCAAGGAACTGCAACAATTTGTTACACCCTGTATAGCGCCCACGATAGGTCTGTTTCGTGCATAACAGTGCAACGAGAATTTCAAAAATAAAAAAATGGATACAGATACTGATTCAAACAGATAAATCAATAAAATATGTTTCTAATATACATATATATATCATTATTAATAATCCGCTATTCTTGTTTTCTGATTGGTCGGTGCTTTTCGTTAATAACAATAACTCAACTAAATGTGATTAAATGATTAATACGCGGATTTCAAATACGCGAACTTATCTACTTCGAGTTTTAAAAATTAGGAAGAAATTTGAACAATAATCTAAACAAAGATAAGTATACTTTATCTATTCTACAGTTTCTTTTCTTTTTACTTTCTATATGTACGTAAGGGTATCCCAAACTAAGTGCAGGAGCCGGAAAAGGGAGATTCCTGGGGTGATTCTAAACAACTTTTTCCTTTGCAAAAATGTCCTCCGAAGCTTTGTTAATGAGTTATTAACAAAAAACACCGACCAATAGAAGCACGAATACAGTGGTTGAATTTCAGCGCGCGCCCTAGCTTTGAGTAGTATTGGCCCGCCATCGCCCGCGCCATCATTAATCCACTGTGCTCGCTCTCTGATTGGCCGATGTTTTTCGTTAATAACTCGTGAACAAAGCTTCGGATAACATTTTTGCAAACGAAAAAGTTGTTTAGAATCACTCCAGGAATCTCCCATTTCTGGCTCCCGCGTCGAGTTTGGGATACCCTGTATATTTACTTATGAGAGAATTTGAATTTGTCTAATTCCAAAATTTTAAGTTGAACAATAAATATAAACTTCTTTTCAGGAGGAAGCTGTTATTAAAATAAAATGTACTTTCTAAATACACATTTAAAATATATATCGTAAAATATATATCGTAAAATATATATATATATATCATGTATAAATACGTGTTATTATTTACTAATTTCATTATTCAATGTTTTTGTATGATTACTTGTGTTACTGTAACATTATATTTGCATATTTATAACATAAGATTAGGGAAATTGTTTATAATTTGTCAACAATCTTTGTTACCATGTGCCTGGTTCTTCACAATTTAAATATTAGCGCGCTACTACACCAAAAACATGGCGGAACTTCGAAGCGAAGACCAAAGAAATCTACATGAAGTAACGTTACTATATAGTTTATACATTATGGTTTTTTGTGCGTAGGATTTCGTACGATCGTAGTGGCGGCACATCACGGCACATCTAGATAAGCCATCGAACTTCGTGGTCGTAGTTTAGCTTGCTTACGCGCCGCGAATTCGTGACACGAGCGTGACGAACGCGGTGTGAGTGCGTACTGAAAATAAACAGTAGTGGAGTGGTGACAAGAGCGCGGGTCGAACGATGTCTTCGCCGAACAAAAAGAGCAAGGAATTGGAAGACCCGGGTTCGGGCGAGGGCGTGGAGTCGCGGGATTACGACATCGAAATACAGAAGACACTCGAGGAGATTGACGGGTGTCAGAATCAAATCGATGGCCTCAATGAGAAGGCCAGCGACGAAATCTTAGAAGTCGAGAAGAAGTATAATAAGTTGCGTAAGCCCTATTTCCAGAAACGGAATGACATCATTAAGAGGATACCCAATTTTTGGGTCACTGCTGTATCCTTTCACGCGATGACATTACGTTCTCGTTAACAATAATTACGAATCCGCCTTTGACGTTTCTCGGCAATACCGGCGTCCACCGGCGCTGGGCGCCATCTTGCCTACTTGTATATCTACATAAGCATGTATAGCTCTACATGCGGTCACGCGGAATATGGTGCAAATTTATTATTGCAAAAATTGCGTGTCAAGACCGTTGCTACGATCATCCGACTTACTGTTTCCTCGCTATATGCGTTCAATTCTTACCTTATATCGCCCATCCGCTGTAATTTCCAGCACACGTTACTCTCAACTCTCAACCAACACGATATTTTCCTCCTCGATAGTGTTCTTTTTTTTCCCGTTTATGATTCTAATTTGACGGAATATCGCACTCGGTTTTTGTCTTCTTTATTTCGAGCCCCTTTTGTTCTTTTTTGAAACACGTGTTCATGTTACTGTTCCATTTGTATACAGTATTACATCGAAATAGTTGGGGTTGTTCCTTGAGTAATATTGCTTTTTCAATATTCATTTAATATTCAAATATGAAGATACTTCTGTATAGTTCATTAAATATATAATTTCTTCGTTTTTCTTTGTTCAGATTCTTCTCGTGTCTGTTCGATGTTTTTTTGTTTTACTTTCCCGAAAACCTTTCATTATTGTCTCAGGAAACTTACATTGTAAATCAAGTTTTCCGATTTTATTATATTTTCAGAAGTCCGATGTTGTCCTTTTGGAAAAGACTGAAACTTAGTAAAGACTTTTTTCTATGTTAAATGTTAAATAATTTTATTCTATGCGTTTAGAAATATAGTAGCAAGTAAAAATACTGAGAATACCCCAAACAAAGGTTTCTATAGATGTTAAAACAATTTTTATGTTTCAGTGTATCATATGTTAGTTTTGATATTTTTACAAGCATTGAAACATGTTAAAAAACATGTACTAACTTATATTATTAATTATGAAGAATAAAAATTTAGAAATCACGAGAAAGTAAGAAATAGGCAGAAAGATGATTGGTCAATAGTTTGGAAATCAAATTGCTTTTAATTCTGATGCATTGGTATCAAACTATGCCTATGTCTTAAAACTTCAAAGTCTACGAATGCATCACAATCTGTAAATAATTTCTATTGTATTTATTGGAAAAATTTCTTTTAGGATAAAAATGATTATTGCTAAAATTACAACATGAAATTCAACGCAACTTCTACGCATTGTGTACACACTATCTAAGTCTGCGCTGTACATCTGCCTTTCACTGGCACATGAAAATTCATAACTATAGTTGAAAATACCGTAAAACTGCCTGTCAAATATATTCATTATACAGTTTTTATACAAAAAATTCGTAAAAAATCATGTATTTTTTGGCCGCATGAGGTAGAATTCTCCCTTAAGATTCATTACAAAGCTATAATTATTTAGTTACATTTATTTCCATTTTAAAGTACTCAATTTTTCTTGATGCAATAATATCTATTATACTGTAGTATCTGCTTAATATTTGTATTCATCGTCAGTTTCCAGAACTGATTTCATAGAAATTCTAAAATAAATTTTGAGACTTCGATGTTAGAAATCTTAATATCTGACTTAGGTCTTCCAAAAAGCTAAAATTTTTGTGTCGATCTGTTTGTTCTGGCACTCAGAATATATTTTTTCAATGTTTTACTGACTTTAGAACTTTAGTACAGTAAACTCTGCTTATGGCCAGCAGTCGTCGTACTGGTTAACTGACCAACTCATACCCTCATTCCTACCAGGAAGGGAACTTCCTCGATCAAACTCTCGATGCTCGAGAACCCAAAAACCAGTCAAGCATGAAATCGGAGGCATGTACGTTCTTATCCTCGTTAAGGCTAGCGTTTCAGACCTGACGACTGCTAGCCTTAAACAGAATTTACTGTATATTGTATTGTTGTCACGCTGCTTATCGAACCAGTAAATCTCAATTGCATCACCAAAGATTAGAGTCAGGAAATCTCAACATTAAGTAAACCACACTGTATTTACATCTGATATTGATATTATAACAAAATAAGTATTACAATTTCTTATGTATCGTGGTGTCCGTATTAGTTTGATTTAGATAAGAACTGCTATATAATTTCCTTATTACACGTATAGTTTGTAAACAACAAAGAAATAGCAGAAATTTTGGAGGAAGATGAAGAAGACGCACTTCGATTTTTAAACAAACTAGAAGTTGAAGAATTTGAAGATATTAAATCCGGTTACAGAATCAACTTTCATTTTGATGAAAATCCATATTTCGAGAATGACGTCCTTACGAAGGAATTTCACTTAGGATCTTCTGGTGAGCACATTTCTAATCTAAGTCTTTTATATTACTACAATGTTCCAATTAATTGTATTAATCATTTATCTTAGACTAATATCACTTCGATAAGTGACTTGTCTGCATTGTTGTTGTTGGTAACAACAGTTTACAAAAAATGGAAGTCTTTAAATACATTGTAGATGATAATTAAAATCGTTTGAACATTCCTAGTTTTGATGTATCTCCTGCTTGTTCGCAGGAGATCCAGCATCTCAAAGCACACCAATACGTTGGAAAGACGGCGCAGATTTAACAAAGAGAGCAAAAACCAAAGCACCACTGAAAGGTCGCAAGAGGCCACTGAAGCACAGGTCGTTCTTTGAATGGTTCACGGATCATGGAGACCCAAGTTCCGACGAAATAGCAGAATTAATTAAAGATGATATGTGGCCTAATCCATTGCAGGTAAACTTTTCATGAACGCATTTAACACTAATTTCGGTTTCTGCTTACAAGGAAACCCTACAGTGTGCACTCCTTGGATTTTAATGAAACTTTAGTGAATGATTCTGTAGAATATTTTGTGCCAATGCCCATTTTTTATAAACAATTGAAATATGAAGTTTAAAAGGCTATAAAAGAAAAAAAATAGCTCAATGGAAAAAGCACCTGCCTTTTCGAGAGTCCAGAGTTCGAATTCCGGTTTGTTCCAAGTTTGTTTTTTTTTTTTTTTTTTTTTTTTTTTCCAACTTTTTGTTTCAAGCAATTTTAATTCCTTCACTTTTATTCTATGCGTATTAGAGCTGTTTATAAATAGGTTTCCAATCATATTTTTGAAAAAATATATCGCAAGTATAACACAAATAACTTTAGGATCATTAACATATTTATTGTATTAGAATTTACAATTACTAGGGTGATATGCAATGTAAAAGCAGGAAAAACAAAAATTGCCTGCAATATGCACATCGGATGAAACATAGAATTACAGGTACATTTATTAAAGTTATGTATTTGTGTTATACTTGCGATATACTTTTTCAAAAATATATGATTGGATACATATTTATAAACAGCTCTAATACGCATAGAATAAAAGTGAAGGAATTAAAATTGCTCGAAACAAAAAGTTCAAAAAAAACAAACTTGGAACAAACCGGGATTCGAACTCTGAATCCTCGAAAAGGCAGGTGCTTTTTCTATTGAGCAATTGTTTTTTATAGCCTTTTAAACTTCATATTTTAATTGTTTGTAAAAAATGCACATTGGCGCAAAATATTCTACCGAATGTTATCATATATCCTCTACAATCATTCACTAAAGTTTCATTAAAATCCAAGGAGTACACACTGTAGGGTCTGCTTGTTAGTATAAGTTTATTTTTATACAAGGATAGGAATAAATAAATGCAAATCATAAATCAGTTTTTTCTTCACGATCGAATTTATTAGTTTAGTTATTATTTCCTTCTTTCTTCCTTTCAAAAGATATGAAATTGCTTTAAGAGGTCATGTGTATATGTTTCTCGGGGCTAAATCGTAGTCAGTGTTTAAGTGTTAGTCACTGACAAACTATTAGACCGATTGGACTAATTCTTTTTGTATTATAAAGGTACTTGTTTGTAAAGTAGAAAACAGCTATGGCAGTTGTGAAATTATTATAAATATGGCGTCTGCGTGCAATGGTGTAAAACTGTTTTTTTTTTTAAACGGTGGGCATGATTCAACTCGTACCAGTGTTCTGAAACAAAAAGTGTTGATATTTTATTACTTTTTGGGATCGTAGTTATCGTGCTACGAAGGCCTTTTTGAATAAATTGAACCATTTTTAAATAAAAACAAAAAATATACGATTTTTCAAGCGAAAATCACGACACCCTAATTTAAATTGCTGTTACTGCCGTAATTTTTACTTTTTCAAAAAAACCCCTCGTAGCACGATAACTACGATCCCAAAAAGTAATAAAATATCAACACTTTTTATTTCAGTTCACTGGTACGAGCTGAATCATGCCCACCGTTTAGGGCGGCAAAAAAAAAAACAGTTTTACACCATTTCACGCAGACGCCATATTTATAATAATTTCACAATTGCCATACGTGTGTTCTACTCTACAAACAAGTACCTTTATAATACAAAAAGAATTAGTCCAATCGGTCCTAATAGTTTGTCAGTAACTAACACTTAAACATTGACTACAATTTTAGCCCCGAGAAACATATACGACCCCTTAATAGCATAATGCGAAGAAAATTCCAAAAATATGACGATTCATCACTGATGAATGTTTTACATATTTGTTTCTAGTATTATTTGGCACCGGACATGGATGTTGAAAACGGTATCGAAGGAGATGGTGAGGATTGTGATACAGAGGAAGAAGAGGAGGAGGAAGACGGCGGTGCGGATGACGGTGACGAAGCAGGCGAAGGTGAGGAAGGGGATGATAGTATAGTTGTTGTGGAAGACGATGTGGATGAGGATGAAGAGGAAGAAGAGGCTGTGAATGACGAAGACGATGGTGTAAATGATGATGATGAGTTACTGGTAGACGATGAAGTGGATCGCGAAGGTACGTATTTTTATTGCGCCGAAAAATAAGTACATCCATAATCGTAACGTAAAACGACTTAAGTTATTTTCACTTTCGAAATGTGAGCATTTAAAATTCTATTTTCTACGTCATTTTGCTTTGTAAATGCAAATATTGCAACTAAATATGGTATATGACGTTATATTAACGTTTGCATTACAGATGGCGACGGAGAGGAACCCGAATAGAATTGAATGTTGATTTTTCACAATATCGGTCACAGTCATAGACATTGAGAAGAAATCACTGAAAATACACGACAGATCGGTTGAAAATAGATGCAGTTCGCAGGACTGGAAAACATTGAGCCATATGAATAAACCTTAAGACAACTTCGGGAAAGGAAAGTAGAAGACAGATTTTAGCAGACCCGATCGGTTTCGGCACAAAAGGATGTCGCGTGTATAAAATACAATAATTGTTCGATTGTGCCGGATATAATAAAGGAAAGGACGGTCTGAATTAAATTAGATAGGCTACAGTTTTCACTTTGTTCTAAAGCAGTGTCGGAACACAGTTACGAATTTCTTAGTTGTATTCATATGGCCTAGTCATTCTCCGTCACAGAAGACACGCGACGAAGAACGTCTGTTCAGCTGCATCGTCTTACAATTACAACTGAAAAGGGAAATGAATGATAAAACTCGACACGAAAGCGAACAGGTGTTCTTTTCGTCTTGTTTTGTCACTGAAAATCTATTGCAACGCATAACTTCCAGAACGAGGTGTTTCAGGTATTTTTGAGGGTGACAATGCTACAGTTACGCTTCGAAATACACAGCATTCGTATGACATTATTATTTTTAAACATGTGAGAGTAGATGTTTGTAAAAAAAAGGTTATAACTTATTCTTAGATTACATTTACGAACACTCAGTTTAATACCCATAGCAATGTAAAAAAAAAAATATGGACAACAGTTTTGTATATTCTCAGTAACTTAACGTATTTTGAAAGTCAATTGAGAACATATCGCAGGGAATTACGATTTTATTAATACCGTAATTTATTTATACAAATGTAGGTGATATATGTAAGAATGTATGAAACATGAATATGATTGATGCTTTTTTATAACTATTTTGCTACGATTTTGTTGTTCACTTGATGTAACATTACGACCTTACATATGTCGAGAGCGAAACAAAGTTTCATGACATTGATTTTGATTATATACATCAACGATGTTGTGATGTCTACGATATTTATGTGACAGTGGCCTCTTGCGAATGTTTCGTTATTAATACAAAATGAACCGAAACAATGTATTAGATTTATTGAAATTTTCATACATTCTGTGTGCAGCTAAAATGTGAAAAATATACATCGTATTATCGTTTTTTATTTTTCTTAAGGATTGTATTTTATTTTAGTGATTTTGCATGACATAAAAACAAAAATGTACGTTCGAATATATCAAATACTCAAGATGAATTAGAATGAAAATTGATTTTATCCAACATCGGCGTTTTTGTTAATCAGTGGATAACTAGTAAAAAGTAATTATTTCGATTGAAAAGCTGTCTTTTTGTCGTTTTATTTACGGAATTTTTGCGGTGCCTCCAATGCAACGTATGTTGATGTTCCACGGAAACAATAGAAATTTGTCACGCTCAAAATGCAAACGAATTCGAGAAAATTCACCTCGTTCTCATTCTTCCAGATTTTACATCGTAAAATTTTTTACTTTCGCGAAAAGAAACTATATCGCAATCGTTTTTCACGTGTGATGCGACACGTGCTTCTAATTCTAAAAGCACCTTTTCGAATTACTGTTGCGACCTGAAGGTGAAATTAGAATCAGAAGTCATCATAATCCTGTTATATTTCCCGCGGTGTGCCAACGACGAACACATTGCGATTGATTTTAGACTTCGGTGCAAATGTAAAGGTACTATTGAAAAAAAAAAAAAAATGGTTCTGATCAGCGTTTCCTCTGGGATCTAGGAAAAATCAAATAATTACGCCGCTCAAAATACATAACGATCGCATCTGATTTAATTACCCGAAACCAATCGAGGGGCATGTTTTTAAAAAACGATACATACATGTTTACATTAGGTCTTGGATAATGACAGTTTCGTATTTATAAGGCACGATCTTTCGATTAACATGAAATTACTACGATGTTAAAAATCTCTTAGAATAAGATTCCTATTTTTCTACTGAACGTTAAACGTTAGCAAAGTAAGCAATTATTTGATTCCTCCTAGAAAGCGACAAGGTGCGCTCTTCTACGACGTCTAATTCTCTCATTGAAACTTTAACTAGCTACTGTCATGAAATGTTCAAGCGTAAAGGCGAAAAGAAACGTGACGTGAAAGAGTCCTGCGTCGAGCTGGCATATTGTGGTCGCACAAAGGATATCTGTGTCCAAGATGAGTGAACGAGAAATATACGGAGGATATTAAACAGCTGAGTGTAAGCATTTCTTCAAAATCAATCGACGTACTCGTGTTACGCAATCATACAGCAAACGAACGAAATAAAGTTGTGAATTCGATGATAGGAATGAGTTTTGTATATTTAAAACTTATGATAAGGTAACAAACACGCGGATGTAAGATTTTAATGTAAGAATCGATTAAACGTTTTATCCCGAAATATTATTTTACACGCTATCCGTTCGATGCGAATCGACTGAGATCTGTTGTATGCCTCCCCCACTTTTCGATAAAAATTACTTTCTGGAGGTATCGTAGTCTTTCTTTCGATATTAACCTAACCACCATTATCGATCCCTCGATTAAAAGGACCCCATCCCACTCCAATACTTTGTAATTTAGACTGCGTGAACAATCATTTTTGTGCCGTTGCAACAAGTTATTTTCCATACTATTATATTTTTGATGATTCTACGAGATCTGAAAATATTGTTACGATGAACATAGTGTGTACTATCATATACAGGGTGTCCCACAACACTTTTCACGATTTTTCAAGTACTTGCGATAATCTGACAAAAAAATATTTTAAACAAAAATTGATCAGTTTTCGATTGGCTATACATTGCAATAAAAAAAAAGTTGGAAAATTTTTTTTTCATTGTCAAGGCCACCTTTATTTTTTTAAATGGCACTTTGTATTTTTGATTTAACAGTATTGTAGCACGTATCAAGACGAATTTAACGACCTAGTATACCATGACCTTCGGATGACCTTGAAGGCAAAGAAATGAAAATTTCAACAAAAAATGACAATCTGCTTGAATGGGTGATAACTTGTGTTTATTATTAAGACTCGAAATTACACAAAACACACGATAGTCACATCAAATGTTCGAATTCGAACATTTGATGACTTTTTAAAGAAATCGTTTGCGTTCATTTAGTCAAGCTTCCTGAATTGAATGTAATTTCGAGTCTTAATAATAAACACAAGTTATTATCACCCATTCAAGCAGATTGTCATTTTTTGTTGAAATTTTCATTTCTTTGCCTCCAAGGTCATCCGAAGGTCATGGTACACTAGGTCGTTAAATTCGTCTTGATACGTGCTACAATACTGTTCAGTCAAAAATACAAAGTGCCATTAAAAAAAATAAAGGTGGCCTTGACAATAATAAAAAAAAATTTTTTCTAACTTTTTTTTTATTGCAATGTATAATTGCCAATAGAAAACTGATCAACTTTTGTTTAAAATATTTTTTTGTCAGATTATCGCAATTACTTGAAAAATCGTGAAAAGTGTTACGTGGGACACCCTGTATAATATAGTATCGTATAACTTATATTTTTAGTTTTTAGTCGTAACATTTTTCGTGTAGCATAGTTGAAGTAATTTCATTCCTTAATCCTTTATTACTACGCAAGTACCTATAATTATGAAGTATTTGTATAAAATAATATTAACGTAACAAGTAAAACAAAAATTTTACGATTATCTTATATGCTTCGTGCAATTTTTTTACTCATACTTATTTATTAATTTTAACTTTTTAGAAATATTGGTACCTACATTGCACTGTATTTAATTTTAATTATCCTTCTTTTCTTCGTATATTTAACGTTACTCATTTTTCTTGGTTCTACATATATTGCGCGTGTTTGCGAATTTTTGGAAAGCGAGATATTTGTTTAGAATTTAAGGCTTAGAATTAGATAATAGGATGTAAAGAGTAATTCATATTTTGTAAGTTTGAATAATACATTTTGTTTGAATAATTGCCGTTTTCTTCGTTGGCACTTCGTACGCAAGCATAATTTGTAGTTATCTTTAGTGAGTACTTCGATCCCTTAACATCATTAATATGTTAATTTATGCATAGAATTTGATTATATCTTACATATTATTAGTTGCATTGTATATTAATATGTAAAACTGCTTTTTTCGAAATTATATTACAAGGTACATTTTAGGAATTATATTTTTTAATTATAGTTTGCAAAGATTTGGATTACGTATTAAGATGTCAATGCTATTTGATTAGACTGTATATATTAAACTATTAATTTAAATATTAAATTTATAAGGAGAATTAAATGAACTACGTACATTTATGAATAATATATATATACAAATATAAATTAAAAATTCTATACAATTGATAGATTTAAAAAATTTGTATTTCCTTTTAATTTTAATTTAATTTTATTTTTATAACTACAATGTAAATCTTAATAAAAAAAATTTACTTATTCAACAAACAGTTATAAATTAAAATAGTAGCACTTACTTGTTACTTTGATGAAGCTTTCTCTTTGTTTATGTTCGGTGTAGATTATTGAATATTGTACTACACACTGCATACTGCATAATAATGTTATTAATTTCAGGTTTGTAATGTATTTCATAAATTTATTACCATGGGGCACTGCACAGTGCAGCATACAATGAACAAAAATCAAATTAATCATTATTTGCTTTTGATCTACAGTACTGTTTCGATATAAGGACAATCTTACAGTGTTGACTCAAAGAACGACGCCTGAGTTTGATTCGAAAAAGGAATTTCTCTATGCTCACCACTTCTTCGCCGGTGCGAGTCTTCTCGTTCCGTCGTGACCAAAATCGAACCCGACTCGAAAAAGGGCTGCGCTCGGTTCTGAACCGAGCCGTTCTTCGAGTCAACACTGTACTTGCTACATGCTATTATCAGTCGATAAGTAAGCAATACAACTGATATATATGATATATATGTGAATATTAAATTGCAAAAAAATCAATACGGAGTTAATACTAGTCGTATACCCGGACAGCAAGGAATATCGCAGGAATATTCCTTATCAAAAAGCAGACATAAGAATATTGCAGGAATATTCCTGTAACATTGGGAACATTGCGCAACCTTAAATATTTATGCAATGTTCCTGCAATATTTCTTGCTGTCCGGGTATGTATATCAGAACGTAATTATTAAAAAATTAGTTTATTTAAATTCGTTTAAATCATAAGTCTCAATTTAGTAATATAATTTTTTTGTGTTTGTCATAAGTTGCGTTTTTATTAAGTAAAATAACAGAAGTGGCAATAATTGGGACATCTACACCTTATTCACACGTGATACTGAATTGTCGAATTATTAAAAAAAAATATTGATCAACCAAATGCAATTGCTATGGTAATGGAATAACGATATTGATCTGCTTGCCCGAAGACCTCGATTTAGTGTTTACGATCGTCGAAAGAAGCTCCTTACCTTCCTCGTATTATATCATCGTTACGCGTTGTTTGTCTGGACTCGATTCCCTTCTGGAGCATCAGCAGACCATCGCATCCACATGGTGCCATCGAGGGCGCAAAAAAGGCACGTTACGTCCGATGACGATGCGTAAGCGTGCAGACGTCTGATGTGGGTGGCGAAATATTCGACTTTTTCACAACACAAGACATTGTGACCCGGGTGTTACACGACCGTTACGATGTTGCGTGTGTCACGGTCATCGCAACCTCGTTAAATCGATCATGGTTTTTGGTCTGCTTCGTGTTGCTCTGTGCTCCGTAGATCACGCTTCTCACTTTGTCATTATTATTCAGAATATTTTAATAAAAATACGCAAAGATTTTCATCTATACTTTTTCACCCATGAATTTTCATTTTTTTTTTTTTTTTAGGATCTATATTCAGTGGCGTAACTAGGATTTTTGTTTGGGAGGGACCAAGTCTTCCTCTTATTTTTCTTGCGTATAGAGAAAATCATAGACATTCGGTGTTTCATCAAATAAAGTTATATTACATATTTTAGAATAATTTAGATACTTATTTAACACTAACAGAAAGAGTAAACCAATTAGAAAACAATTTAAAACGAAAAGAAACGGTAGAAAAAATAAGTTGAAATTTCTGTTCGTAAAATTGATATAAGTTTTAAATTTCGATCTTTTTCTGCAATAATATTTAGCACTTGTGCTGTTTCACTTGGAATAGAAAATAGATTAATAATATATCTCTGGTTATAAGGTAAAACTTCGCACGTCACACGTTTTCATTTTTGAGATATTCGCGTTTAAAGTATTAAACATATCAATAGTGTCTTATATACTCCAATTTTTTTATACTCTTATTTTTAATGGAAAACATTCTTTTAATGCATTTTTTCTCTTATAAAAATATGAATTCTACTTTTTAGATCTCAGTTATGGTATAAAATCAAATTTTTTGAAAATCTGACTTACGTCGATCGTTTTGTCTTACAGTCACACATATTTCCCTGACACTATGCTATTTGTTAATAGTCAGAAAGATACTTCGATTTTCTTTTGAGTAATCACTCATACTCTGATTATTTACGTGGAATCACTAAAGTAAATAGTTACAAAAATAAGACTCTACAAAGTGATGAGTTTTTTTTAATTTATTTTGATCATTTCTGCCTAGTACGCTAATGTCTATACAGGGTGTAACAAAAATGTTGGAGTTCCTTGAAAGGGGTAATTCCTGGAGGTGATTTTAAACAACTTTCTCCATAGCGAAAATGTTAGGCGGAGCTTTGTTAACGAATTATTAACGAAAAACACCGACCAATAGAAGCATAAATACAGTGGATGAATTTCAGCGCGGGCTCCAGCTACGACTAGTATTGGTCCGTCATCGTCCACGCCATTATTAATCCGCTGTACTCGCTCCCCGATTGGTCGGTGTTTTTCGTTAATAACTCGTTAACAAAGCCCCACCTAACATTTTCGCTAAGGAAAAAGTTGTTCAAAATCGCCCCAGGAATCGCCCATTTCAAGGACGTGCGACATTTTTGTTGCACTCTGTATATTAGATACTAAAAATTCTGGATAAATTGAACGGTTTTTTTTTGTTTTAGAGAAGAATTGAAAGCTCCAGAATTCCCGCAAATTTGACACTCCGATGATGAAGCCTTATACAGACTTATTCATGTAATTATGTGTTCTAAAGACAATTGTTGAATGAAAAAATCAACTTGTATTGTCTAAATATGAAACAACACACCTCGCAAATTTCGAAATAATTCGCTAAATAGTTTCATAAAAAGAAAATGCCAAAAATCAATGTACTTTTACCGTCCTAAACTGGGCTTCCCCTTAAGTGGTGATGTTTTTATTGGAACAGGAAGAACGTTGAAGTAACAAGCAAGGTAAGCTTGGCCATCCTCCTTCGATCCGAAGGATCGGCAGTCCTATTGATTCGCTATCAATTGGTGATCGACACAAAGGGGAAGTATTCGAGCCGACGAACCATTCTCAAAACGGCATAGGGTTCGCTCCCTCGCTGCTTCCCCCGCGGCGCTACAGAAATTCGTGAGATCAACAAGGCGTCCACTGTCCACGGGACACCGGCAAAAAATGGATCTTTGTGCTTTGTGACACCGAGCGGGAGCACATGCCACGGAAGAAGTCACCAGTACTATGACGAAGATGCTCTCGTAACTTCTGGTGGGGAGTCCCTTTCGAGAAAGAAAGAGACCCAGTGCGTAGTAGCGATGGGACTAACACTCTTGCGCATAATAAATAGTTACGACAAAAGGGATCCAAACGCGTGCATCGGAAACTTTTTCGATCGCGAATCGAGTTGATTTCTTAGATTTCTTGTATATGATAGTTTGTTAGTTATAAACTCCTATCGAAGGGTATCAACTCCCGCCACTCCTTCTGTCTGTAAAAACTGCCTCGTTCTATAAATAGAACGGAGTCGTTCTTGCCACAATGTTTGTTTACTTTGCTGCGGACCCTTTCAATGTGGTCATTCGTCGCCCTGAGAAAAGCAGAGTAATAAAAGCGAGGATTAGGATTATGTTGGGATTAGGGTTAATTAAGATTAGGGTAAAGCATATACTTTTTTTTATTAAGGCTGGTTCAGACGTCACATTAAATTGCGACTTTAAAAAAACACGTATAATAAATTGAAACTTGAATAAGTGTTTTCTTTTTTAAACATTGTAAGTTGAATTATATTTTTGATATTTTGTATATTTTGTCACTCGTCGATAATTTTAGAATGAATAGATTTTTAGAAAGTCTAGAATTGTTGTAAATTGATAAAATCCGCAGTCTAGTCATATAATCATGGTTTTCGTGATCGTGAAAATTAAAAGCTCCGTTGTACCTAATGACACTGAATTCATACCACGAATTTTCAGTATAATATTGTCATGACATCAGAAGTCATGATTTTTAGTTTTATGTGAAGTTTTTACAGTGCATGGACACTAAAAAGCCGAATAAATTTATAAAACAAAGAAATTAGTAAGCTACTAGCCACTTGATTAAGCCACTATGAACGTGTCTGCACCAGCCTTATTGTAGATTTGCATGTTGGCAGTAGAAATGAATTTCTAAAATACTCTGATTGAAAATAAGCCTACATATGATAATTTATTTTTTATAATATTCTATTTAAGAGTTACTTTAATTATACATTGTTTAAAATAGTTCGAACAACGTCATGTGTAACTTTCTACTTATCAACAAAATTTTAGAGATCCACTGTAATTAGTTTTGAGTTCTGAAGAAATATAACGAGAATTTAAAAAATTTAATTTTTCAAGAAGCTATAAATTTCAAAAGTTAGAATCAGTAGAACCTCGATAAACTATACTATAAAATGATTAGAATTACAACGTATAAATTGAAGTTTTACACAAAGTCCTACTATACTCATATCGACTGCATGGATTAATTAATACGCTACATAATAAAAGTCAAGGATAATTGTGATTCGGATAATCAAAGTTCTACTGTAATATAAAAGGATGATCTATGGTAAATTACAAAAGGGAAAATATTCTGGAGTGCAATGAATTATAGTGTCCCAAAAGTCAAATCTGTGTGCTTAATAACGGGTAAGTAAAGTTTGTAAGCTTATTAAAATGGTTACTAATCTTATTTTCCAAAAAAGTGCTAAATCTTTAATTCTGAATATTCTGAAATTATTTTAAAATGATAAATCTGTGAACCCCACAGTTGGTATGGCTGTGCAATATTAATTATTAATTGTATGGTATTTTTTCGCTATAAGCTTGCAAATTAATTCAAACAACGAGCTTATATTATAACAAAAGAAAATTCTTGTGAAAGAAAATCAAACAATGACAATTTTATTCCGTAATTTTTACATTTCACATTACATAGTGATGAAACTATTCTAGCAATTAAAATCATATTCAACGATATTCCTTAGGTTTCATATTATTAACTTATAAAACTAAATAACAAATATATTTGTCTTCAATAAAATTTTTAATAAATTTAAATATTTAATGTTTTCTTTACAGAATTAAGAAATAAATATGTTTCATTTATTCAATTTAGTACAAAATTTGTTTAAATGTGGGTGTATCGAGTTCAACTCTTTAAAAATGCTTTTTTAAACACAAAGCTAAATGAAATAATGATTAAAACATTAAAAAAGAAGAGAAAAGAAATATATATTCAGAAAGTAAAATGTTAATTTTTTTTATTTCACTGTTATAAAAAAAAATAAGTTTTAAGGGTCAATTGATACGATTTTTAAACCAATGTTGCGTATATATTTATTGTGGTTAAATTTGATGATCTAGAATTTAGAGTTTAGAGTAATAAAATTTAGCATGGAACTTATTTTAGACCGCTGTTATCAATAATTGATTATAAACGATTTTTTCCATAATAAAAAAAATTCGATCCTCAGAAAGTTGTAAACGGTCCGAATATTTTCATACTTGGACTTCTTTTTCACTATGAACCTTCACAAATACTTTTAAAAAACTGCTCAGAGAAACTGTTTTAAGAAATTTAGTTAAACAATTTACACTTTTACAAAGTGTGATTCCTTTGTAAAGACAACAAAAGCAAATAATCTTTATGACTAATAATCTCTTTTCAAGAAACTATTCATGCTATAAGATTAGACTTTTATGGGATATAAGGAGAAAGGCTTAAAATACAAAAATATTTTTTATTTCAATTCCACTAAAACTTTCCTGAATATTACATAAATCTTGTGACTCAAGTAATAACGCAGTAATTACAATATTTCCTTAAAGTTAAACACTTTACCTTAGATGTATACCTTTTAAAAAAAAAAATTAATATATAAATGAAATAAATATTCAAACATTTATAACAGCCCTAATTTACACCTCAAAAATTGATCCAAAGCTCCGTTATTTTTAATAAATTCAGTTTCAAATTTTTCGGAGCATATTATTCGACACGTTGTACTCTTGATTTACATAAAACAAAAAATGTTTGTTAAACCTTTTGCACGAGAATTCCTCCTTAAAAAGTTTCGGATCGGTTCCATCGCTAAGATCGCTCTAGCATGCGTGCGCGCGCACACGTGGGAGAGACGAGAACAAGAACCGTATGCTAAGAGAGGATAAACGAGATGCGCACAGAAAGGTGGAGAGAAGAAAACCGTGTAACCGGCAAACTAAACGTTTCAATGCACGCTGAGCGCTCGGACGGAGCGCAAGCGGTAAAATAGAGACGCGAGTCGCGTTTCCGAAGCGGGCGAGACGAAAAGAAATTGTAAGGAAGAATAAATCGTGGAACACACCGTGCGAAACGAGTGACTTCGATCGTTTGGATTGACTTGGACATTCGAGGAGAGAAGATGGTTCGATCTATCGATCTACGCGCGCTCCTGTTCCTGCTTCTGGCGATTCGAACGGAGTTCTTCCCTCGGAACCGAGGTATGGTTTCTTTTAAGAGTATTACTTGATCTCGAAGATGAATCTTAATTGGGTTGTAATTCGATCGACTTGCTGTTTGTGTCTTGAGCGGCTGTCTTTCGGAAGATAAGAGTGCGCAGTAGGTGTATCACTTTCTCGGAGTTGGTAATTGAAGAAATTTGCTCGCAGTAAATGAAACTGCGTGCTGCTATTGTAATCGCAAATAGTAGTAATAAATAGACTGCAGATATTTATGCAAATTCGTATTTTTATGGACACGCAACAACTGAATTTTCAATAAACGTATATTTTATTTTCTAAGAATTACAAAATATATTTTTATTTTTGATATTTTATATATTTTTGTTTCCTATTTCTATTCCTAAATGATTGTCCGTGATTACTTAGAATTCATACCCTTTAAAATATATCGGAAGTGCGAACGGAATAACTAAAATAACCAAATAGAGACATGAAAATGTATGTAATAGTACTATTATATCCAAAAACATTTATTTATGGATGGAGCAATAAATTTATTATTAGACTGCGAATTTTTATGCAAAATCAAATTTTTGCAAGCACAAATAAAAAATTTAATCATGAATAACAATATGTTTATTTTTTTATGCATTATAACTTGTATTATATTTTTGATATTTTGTATATTTTGGCATTTGTTAACAGTCATGTAGATTTTTTTCTTACTTAATATAGCCATAAATGCATAAAATCCGCAGTCTATTTATTATTATTATATATTTTTATTTCTTTGGATATCTTTATAGGTTCCTGTAATTTTGAAAAATAATCTAATAATTAGACTGTGGATGTTTGCAGGCACAGAAAAAAAGTGAAGTTCAAATAAAAATACGTCATATCTTTAAAACATTATAAAATGTATTCTACTTTCGATATTTCATATGTTTTGGCACTTATGCACATTCTTACAGGCTTTTGTCGAAAATGCATAAACATCCGCAGTCTATTAATAATGAACGGTGCAAACAATGATTATTCAATGAGTAGACTGATAGACTGTGGATGTTTATGCATTTTGGCAATCTCTAAATTGCAGAAACCTATAAGGATACCCAGAGATATAAAAATATACAGAATATCAAAAATAAAATGCATTCTATGATGTTTAGAAAATAAAACATGCATTTATTTAAAATTCAGTTGATGCTGTATGTTTATACAAATACAAATTTGCATAAAAATCCGCAGTTTGTCAATGAGTATTAGGGAAAGATGGTTGAGATTTCGGGAAGTAAAGGAGATCTTGGGAATTGGGAATTTTTTTGATCAACCATTTGATTATTTTAGAAACTTTTGTTACCAGTTTCAGGTACATTTAATAATAAACATGCAAGGTTGTTTTTTTAAAGAATATCCATTTCATAAATTCTGCTTGCAACCAAAATTATTACTAGTTATGGATATTATAAGTATTCAGTAAATATTTTTGGAGTGATAAATATGAAAGAGAATACTTAAATGCATCTATTATTTAGATAAAAGAATTATAAATAAATTTTTAATCCACTTATTTACATTATTAAAATGTTTTTAAAGATAAATAGTTTTAAAGATAAATATTATAAGTTCAAAATAAACAATTAGTTATCAATAATATGAAAAAGTGTTAATATGATTGTTTTCATTGATTACGAGTTCGATCAGATTTATTACCGCGGAATTAATTACAAGTAGTGTACAATTTTCATGCATCTGGAGGTCGCTTCGCTGTTATCATTAAACAAATCGTGAGTTTCCTTTTAACTTCTCAACATGTCTACTTCCTACTGATTTATAACGACCCCTATTTAAACACTGTTGCACAATCACTTCTCCAAATACACGTGCACCCATTTTGCGGAATACAACTTTAATGCAAAACTAATGTTGTTTATTTGAAAACACTGTGATAACAATAAATGAATTAAAATTTGCTGTTCGTATTTCGATTAGAAATCCTCTTCTTTTAACTTCTTCCTTTATTTTTAGATAAATGATTTCTGAGAAATAATTTCTGTAATTTCAAAATATTAAACGCTGCAACTTTGACAAATATTATGTAAGAAGGGGCAATACTCTTTTACTATTGGCTTCATCCTCGTGAGCAATACTTCGAAGGCTTAGAATTTTATTTTGATTAGCCAGTGAGAGCAATTGAGCGTAGAAAGATTTAATTGATGCGATTTATACGATTGAAATCGTTTAACGATACAATGGAGTTATACTGTATTATGTCGTATAATATTATTCTAGGAACTCCTAAATGTAAGTCCTGCGCAGCATGAATGGATTCGATGCGTGTTAATATTTCTTATTATATTCAATTGTTCAAAACGATAACACAAAAGGTGTCTTTTTACATAAATATTTTTATATTAGCGGAAATAAAATGTTTACTGTATTACGTACGTTTTAATCTGTTCTTATCACTGTATTCATTGGAACGACAGTATGACTCTTGGAATGGACTTAAATTCTATCACTAGTTTATAAAAATGATATGCAAATAAGATAACATTACGTCATGGGTTTAATTCCAGTTTCCGAATGAAGGACTCAATCAATTTGTTACGACTAAAACACTATGTCAAGAAAATAGTTTTCAGAGTTCTTATTGCCGTATTACTTAATGAAAAATAATACAATTAGATTCAGAAACGATATCTGAATATAATTACATTATTTAAGTAATACTGTAATGACAACTCTGAAATCGATTCTCTTGACATGGCATTTTATCTTATGTGCCCTTTTTCCGTCCAACGCACAGTGGTCCCGATCGAAGAATTAGCTGTTCATTTGGCAAAAAATCAACTTCCTCATATCGATGTGTATAAAATATATATTGTTACATGTTACATATATTGTTTTCTAAATGTTCATAACATTCGAAAACAATTGATTGAGAATTGTGACTTTAAGAAGCCTTGCAAAATCAACATTTTATGAATTTCATCTTTCATCGAAAAGATTATTTCTCTTCTTATTAATACCCTAGCTAATCTATTTAATAATAGATGTCCATTTTTATTGGAAATTAATAGTATTTGTCTACATTAAGACTTAGTGTTTATATATTATTTAAACAACAATGTTCAATGGACTGAAGAGAATTATTAAACTTTCTCATACTTGGTAAAGAATATCTTTGAAGTTCGAAAGAGTTCAGCATTCTACCAAAGTGCATTTTCAGCACACTTTTCTCTATAACATCGTGAAACAGTCACATCCCACTTTGTCCCATTTTTTAAATTATTATTGTCTACAGTGAAGTGTATGTGGTTAATTTATTTCAAGTTAAAAAAGCTTTCCTGTGGGCAAATAATAAAACATTTTTGTTGTCTGATGAATTTGAATACATCAAAACATACTAGTTCATAAATTGTGATTTATTCTACTTATTTTGAAGTTTGAACAGCTAAATTAGTTAAACTAGTTAAATTCGCATTGATGTGACAGAAAAATGTTTCGGACAAAAATGAATCAACACTGAGCATTCTACAAGTTACATTATAAAAGAATTTAAAAGACGTGTTTATCGTAAAAAATTAAGTTCACCTTATGTCTTCAATTTTTACTACATATTTTTGATTGCATAATATAATAGCTGACATTAAACCAAATTCAATGAAATTCCAAGTCTCGAAATAACGCTAATATGGTTTTGAACAGCTAATTCTTCGACCGGGACCACCGCAACGCCTCAATTTTATTTGATTCCCTTTTCATTAATAAATCAGGAATGCTATTCGCCGAGGCCAGAATGGAAGCGCAGTTCGAGAAATGCTGCGGTCTTGGTACCTCGTGGGCCATGGAAGGACTCGGCTGCGAGAAGTTCTCTGGGCCGGTGAACGGAGTGCCCACGGTGGAGCAAGGGCTTTGCTTGGAGACTGTGGACATTTGTTGCGTAAGGGCGTACCACGAGCGTCAATGCGAGAAAGGGAAATCGGACGCAAGGGCTGGCCTCGCGTGCGTCACTGGTACCAAAGCGAGGCGCATTGGGTCTGGCGATTATCATCGCGACTGTTGCGAAGGCTGCAAATTAGGTACATTGATTATTAGTAGACAGCGGATCTTTATGTGATGCATATGTTGATAAAAAATAGATAATGTAATCGGACCTCGACAGAAATTTGTTTTGTGATTAGAGGATTCTAAAAATATGTTTTTTATTTCACACTTTTTGCATATTGCATATGCTTTGCATATTTATGTTCAACAACTTATGCATTTGTTGTTCTCATATGGAATATCTATCTTTCAAATTTATATCGTCTAGGTATTAGTAACTTCTTATATTATAACTAGACTGCGGATTTTATGCATTTATGACAATTCTAAATATTCTAAAAATCTTCAAGATTGTTGATCCAAAATATGCGAAATGTGAAGAGAATACGCTTCGAGTTAAAATATTTAGAAAATAAAACATACTGTTATTCTGCGGTTCTAAATATTTTATTTCGCATACAAATCCGCAGTCTAATTATTATTTTATGAATCATAATGAAGAAATCGTGTTTGTGTAATTGAGTAATCTTGTAACTGAATTGCAGTAATTCTTGTTCGTTCGTCGCAGCCAGGATTTGAGTGAAATAGCGAAAAATGACGAACAATTAATGTATTTTTGAATAATATACAGTCCCTGGCCAGTTTATTAGACGCACTATAAAATATTTGTAATTGTTTCAACTTTCTTCTTTATGCGTCGCACAGTTGCTTCAGACACCATCAACTTTCGTGATATTTCGCGGTTGGAAAACATTTTAGTATTAATGAGGGCCTTAGCTTCAGCTATTTTACGTGGTGAAAGGTCGCCCTTTTCACCCATGGTTAAATCGTTCCAATCTAGTAATTCTAGCTATCAAACGTGCTGCACACACAATAAACAAACTACCGTGTAGTTTAATCCTGAAAGACAAATAAATACATTAAACAAAACCATATAAACACGTCAGTTTTTGTAGCACGCGACAACGCAAATGAAACAAGTTTATACTTGTTTATGTTCCATAGCCAATATCTTAACATTATGTGGCGACATGTAAAAAATAAATATGAAATAAAACTATCATAAATTTCCTATATAAAAATCATTATTTGTAAGGGTAAATGTAAATAATATCGCATATAATCTAGTGCAACATATACAATTACAAATATTTTATAGTGCGTCTAATAAACTGGCCAGGGACTGTACATATAATAGTGTAGTATAACATAGCGTAATCATCAAACTATCAAATTTGAAGCGTAATTATTTTTTAATACGTTCCCAGGTATTTTAACCGGATCCATGGGTCAAGGATGCGCTTTCAAAACATTTTCTTTCGGTATCCCATGGGACCCCGCTTTTCTGCAATGCTGTCACGAGGCATCGCCGAGTACGACACCATCCTTAACTTCGGATTCAACAAATGCAACCACATCAAGCGACAGCACTGAAACTTCAGCTTCTTCTTCTTCTCTCACGCCTACTTCTTCATCCACAAAGACGACGTCAGAATCTGCATCAACGTCATTCTCGCCATCAGTTCCTACGCCTGGTAAGTAACAAAATGTTTACTTTCGAACACATTTACATCAATGTCAAGTCGCATTTTTTATTATTTAATTTTACGAGTTAACGATTACAAGACGCTGTATTATATCTAAATCATTAATTTACAGCTTTAGATGACATCTGCCAACTTATGAAAGGATTATTGTGCTCCGATATCTGCGTTCCTACAGCAGGATCTTACTACTGCAAATGTCGCGAGGGTTTTACTCTATTGGAAGATGGAAAAACTTGTAGACAAGACCAACCAACTGACAGGTATAAAAGTCTTCGTATGTGAATGATTTGTTATTATCTTTTAGTCTATTGCAATAATATCAAACACGGGATTCAGGATTGTTCCCGGATTGTTAGTCGCTCAATAGTTTACCTTTCCAATTTCAACTCTTCAATTTTCCTACTTCAAATCTGTGAATCTCTAACTTTCGTCCTTCAAATTTTAAATTTTGACTCTTAAAATCTGTAAATCATGAAATTTTCTAATATCCGGCTTGAAACCTTCAAGTCTTTAATTTCAAACTTTAATACAGGGTGTTTGGGATAGTATAGGCAAGCTTTGGAGGGGTGATGGATCACGTAAAAACAAACAAAAAACTTCTATATGACTTGGGTCCAGAACTCAACCATTTTTGAAAAAAACTGTCATAAATTGTAAGCTATAAACCGCTATAATTCAAAATAGGAACGTTTTTCGTAAGCAATTTCTTCGCTAAAATAAAGATTACGATCTTGTTAATCCAATAAGTACAGTAACTGTGATATTGCTACCTCGTATCGCAAAAAAATAGTATTCTTCTAACCCCCTAAATTACCCTTTAAAATCGCGATAATTTAAGGGGTTAGAAAAATATTATTTTTTCGCGGTACAAGGTAACAATATCACAGCTACTGTACTTATTGGATTAACAAGATCGTAATCTTTATTTTAGCGAAGAAATTGCTTACGAAAAACGTTCCTATTTTGAATTATAGCGGTTTATAGCTTAAATGTTTATGACAGTTTTTTTCAAAAATGGTTGAGTTTTGGACCCAAGTCATATAGAAGTTTTTTGTTTGTTTTTACGTGATCTATCACCCCTCCAAAGCTTGCCTATACTATCCCAAACACCTTGTATATGTCCAATTTTAACTCTAAAATTTTCCAATTTTGACGATTCGAATGTTCCGCTTAAAACATTTTTTGGAGTTGCGTCGGTGGATGGTACAGCCACGGTGTATTATAGAGGTGTTCCGACAAAGCACCTCTGTCTGGTTGATTTTTTGTTTTCAATAGATGGAAGTTCCTCTGGTCGTCGCTAGGGGCGCCATGATCAGAACTCCGCGTATAGTATACATGTGTGCGAATGAAGTGCGTCGCAAATGATCATAGAGCTTTACTCGCGCTCGGTCACCTCACCACTTAAGCTTGCTGAACCAACAGGAGCGCTCCCCAGGGATGTTTCTACTCAAACGCACTCTAGCGGTCGTTAGAAGAACTTCCATCTAATCGTCACACACTTCTGAGGGCACTAGCAACACCTGTATAATACACCGCGTGTACAGCATACCTATCGTGCCTTTTTCGAAAGATTATTACATTTAAAAACTTTATTTTTTCACACTTTCCTGAAAAATGGTCAACTACTGATACGTAGTCAATGTGGATTAATTACTTAATGTCTTCACCTTACTTGTACACTGAGAGAAACAAAGTTCTAAATTTTACTACACTGTAGGATTAAAGTAAC
This sequence comes from Perdita meconis, assembly GCA_030770465.2. NCBI lineage: Eukaryota > Metazoa > Arthropoda > Insecta > Hymenoptera > Andrenidae > Perdita > Perdita meconis. The sequence goes on along the minus strand of JASKOS020000006.1, from coordinate 9,893,919 downwards.
AGGATACGTGCACTTGTGGTGATAATTCCAAACACAGTGTAGTAAAAATCCCAACCAGTGTAGTAAATATTCTTAAGCCGGGGTCCCACTAGAGAAAAGCGCGGCGCGCACGGCCCTGACGATCACCTGAAAAAGTCGATTTTTACGAGCAGACTTCATCCTGCAGTACCAAACGCGCTTTGACAGAGTACTTTAAGTACTTCAGGACGAATCTGCTCGTGAAAATCGACTTTTTCAGCTGGTTTTCAGGACCGTGCGCGCCGCGCTTTTCTCTAGTGGGACCCCGGCTTTAAAAATCCGCCAAAGTGCGCTTTTGCTATTTTTTCTTCTAATTTGCTTCTCACTTGGAATATCTGTATATTCATATCTATTTATAACATTTATATTAATTTGTTTTTCATAAACTTCATTATTCTACTATGCGGAATAGTACAATTTATTGACAACAAATTAATCTAAATAAATACATGAATATATTCTATGTATTTATCAGTCAAATATTCACTAAAGAAGCAAATTAAAGAAATATAAGATGGTTGTTTTTTCTGAGTTTATTGATCACCAAATCGATAAGACTGAGCTGTATTATTTCAGTATAATAAACTTCTGATAAAAAAAAACAAAAAAAAAAAAAAAAAAGGGCACAGCTTAATGATGCGAGGGTCTTAGGTTCGAATCCCGTCCCGAGCATCTGGAATTTTTTAAAGTTTGTAAGAATATTTACTACACTACGTTGGAATTTTCGGCACAATTTTTTACACATATTAATAAATATTCGTTTGATAGCATTCCACAAAAGCACGTCAAAATCGAAGTAGGACAACCACTGTCCTTCCCTTTTAAGCATCAGCACATGCAATTGATAAACTGTTTAATTACTGTGCGTTTCATGCCTCAGATGCAAATCAACTCATCCATGCGAGCAACATTGCACCGACAACGGGGTCGCAGTAATATGCAGCTGCGATCCCGGTTACGTCTTGGCGGATGATGGACGTTCTTGCACGCCGAAGCCTTCCGAAAAGAAGACCACTTCACCGAACGAAGACGCCGATTCGTCACTCCTTTGCCCAGCTGGCTATCGTTATAATGCTACCAATCAAGTTTGCGACGGTGAGTGTTAAATACCACAAACGTGTTAAAGGATAATTATAAACTCTCTCAGAATACTGATAAGAGGAAGGAAACATCTCTGTCGATCATCTTGAGGTACGACATCGCACACGGTGCATGTTCAGCTGTGCATTTTGTCAAACTCCACGAATTTGAAAGTCTCTTGGCTCACTCGATGAAGATGCTTACTTTCAATCATTTTTCACGGTCGGCGATTGTTAGGATTCTCGTAGATTTTATTTGTAACGTTATTTGTTAAACGTACGTCAAATCTAGCTTATTTGACACTTGCTTCACGAAATAAGCTTCGCTCCTCACCGTTACGCCTTTGTGATACTGCGTTTCGCTTATGTTCCTGGTTATTTTTGTCCATGTTACTTTTGCCATTGTGCATCCCGTTGCTTAGACGTGAACGAGTGCACAGAAAAAGGATTCTGTCCCGGTCGGTGTGAAAATACTATAGGATCTTATGTCTGCGCTCCGAAGGACCTCTCGAAAAATCTACCTTATGAGGATTGTCCTCCTGGCTATGAGTGGGAACCTACTACAGGTGTTTGCGCAGGTATATATGCGTAGTTTTAATCTTAATGTTACGTTTATTTATTTATTTATTTATTAACGAATCTTTATGCAATAGTAAAACACTTCGCAAAATTCAAAAGAAATTAATTCGGTAGTTTTGAAATAATTTAACTTTTAATCTAACATGTATTCTTATCATCAATTCCTGATCACTTAAGAATGAGTAACTATCATGGTTTGTTTAATGTTTAAATGTGAACATTAAGCTAATCTAAAATTTGTGTGATATTTGAATAAATCCATGTCTTATTTTTAATTTGACATCTATAAAAGTGCAAAATTAACAATAATTAAATTATAATCTAAGTCCTAAAGTCAAAAAAGCAAAGGAAGCAATTTCTGATCACTCATATTATCTCTAATGTTAGCTTTCAAATTTTACTTTTGAAATTGAAAACAGTTAATAACTATTTAGTAAATGTTTGGGGCCAATTTTTAGCATAATAATTTATTGTATGATAGGTGTATATACAGGGTGTCCCAAACTCGACGCGGGAGCCGGAAATGGGAGATTCCTGGGGTGATTCTAAACAACTTTTTCCTTTGCAAAAATGTTATCCGAAGCTTCGTTAACGAGTTATTAACGAAAAACATCAGCCAATCAGAGAGCGAGTACAGCGGATTAATGATGGCGCGGACGATGGCGGGCCAATACTACTCAAAGCTGAAATTCGTCCACTGTATTCGTGCTTCTATTGGTCGGTGTTTTTTGTTAATAACTCATTAACAAAGCTCGGGAGGACATTTTTGCAAAAGAAAAAGTTGCTTAGAATCATCCCACGAATCTCCCATTTCCGGCTCTCGCGTCGAGTTTGGGACACCCTGTATACTAAGCTGATCAGAAATTTGGTTCTCATAAGAAAATCGGTCCTTGACGGTATATCTTCTGAATTTCAGTAGTTTTTCCAGCTTCATCTAGGGTAAAGTATACAGTTATTGACCCCCTTATACAATAATTGACCCTTTCGAGAAAAGTAAAAAATATAGTAAAATCCTTTTCTTATATAGTAAAATATTAATTGTATACGGAACAAGAATATTTGAATCATTGAAATATCTATTTTTCTTATTATGTAAGAAAAGAATTATACTTTATTTTTTACTTTTCTTGAAAGGGTCAATCATTGTATAAGGGGGTCAATAACTGTATACTTTACCCTACCTGTTTTCGAACTTTTTCAGATATCGACGAATGCGTTATATTACCGGAGCCATGTCAGGGTAATAAAAACTTCTGCGTTAATACTCAAGGCAGTTTCAGTTGCCTCGAGATGAAAGGGATAAAATCGTGTCCCGCTGGTTTTAAATTCGACAAAATATCGCAGCTATGTAAAGGTATTTATTGCACGATTCACGATTTCCCTTTCCTTCGCCTTTTATTGCATTCAGAAAAATACAAAGCGTGGAAGCAACTGGTGCCGCTAATAATATCTGAAAATTTCAAGGAATTTCCTCATTGATCGTGTTTAGGACTGATACATGATAATTTAGGAAGGTTCATAAGAAAATATAAATTGCTGTCAAATCACATTTTCTTTTTTCTTCGCAATTAGACGTGGACGAATGTGCTGAAGGTATTCATAGTTGCCTCGAAGATTCGGAGCATTGTCGAAACACGGAGGGCGCTTACGAATGCGACGTGAAATGTAGAGAAGGTTTCATTTATAACGTCAATTTGGGTACCTGTGTTGGTAAATATTTCAAATTTTTTTTCTCGAGTCGATTTGTTGCCTTCATTCTACCGATTGAGCGAAATTAAAAATTACCTGTTGCATCGTTAATAAATGCTTCTTCCTCCTCTGATACTTTCACTTCTTTCTGTAGGTGCATGCATATCTTGGTAACTGAACATTCTTGTAGTTTAATCAACTAATCAATTTACTGGAAGCAATTTAATTGGGCAAACTCGTTTGCGTTGATCCAGCATGTATCATATTTTTACTTGCATGTGAGTAATAATTTTGTATTGATTTCTATCGTTTTCTATACTACATTTTCTACGTGTTTATATTAACAGAAAACTTTATGAATTATATTATATTTAATACAAAGTGTTTATATGATAGAAATGTAACGAAACTAGGATTTTTCTGAATTTTTTTTTTCTTCTTTACTATTTACCTCGTTTGAGTATAATATATGTGGTTTCAGACGTGGATGAATGCCTCGAATCGAATAATCCTTGTTCGGAGCCAAACACCACGTGCAAGAACACAATAGGTGGTTATGAATGTGCACCAGTGTTGAATAGGTCTTTGTCTGAACTTCCAATCGATCAACGAATAGAATCGACTTGCCCTGCGGGGTACAAGCCGTCAAGTGGCTCTAAAGAAGCTTGTATCGACGTTGACGAATGCAAAGAGCAATTACATTCTTGCGACAAAGATGAGCAATGCATCAACGAAATCGGCAGTTACAGGTATTCTTTCGAAATTGTATAGATTTGATGAAAAGTTTTTTAATTTCAAATACTTGATTTTCTAATATTATTAATTTATTCGATCAACATTCCAATTTCATCGATTATATTCATGACTGAGAAAATTGTACATATTACAGACTTTTGAAGAAGTTTATATTTTCTTTATTTTTTTTTTCATTTGAATAATATTCAAACATTCAAATATCCAAATATTCGAATATTCATAATAGTCCTAGTTGTGACAAATAATTTTTGTAAATCCTGTGCAACTTCAATACTTAATTTCTCAGATGTGAAATATTGAATGAAGGAAATGTCAATTTGGATGAAACAGACGAAGGAATCCGTGATTTTACGAACAATAATGGATACAAACCACGAAGCGCAATCTTCCCAAATGATATTTCCCCGGTCGCGAATCAGACGACAATCTGTGAATCAGGATTCATTTTCGATCAACGAAGCCAAGGCTGTATTGGTAAGTACGAACGCTGTCGAGTTAATATTTAATATTGCGTGATAAATATTCTAAATGAACAAATTTTATAGAAAACAAAATTAAGCCTTACTCCATAAACGTTTTCACAGTCACCTTAAACCGTAAACCGGGGTCACAGCTCTGCGGTATTTTTTTGAGTCAATAAAAACCTTTGAGAAAGTCCGAAAAAAATCACACAGCATCCTCAAGCCTTCTAAATTGAGATTAGAATAAAATATTTAGGCAATAGTTTGTTTATCTATATTATTATTGCTAGACAGCGGATTTTTATGCAAATGCATATTTTGATAGAAAATAAATAATGTAATCAGACCTCGACAGAAATTTGTTTTGTGATTAGAGGATTCTAAAAATATATTTTTTATTTTACATTTTTTGCATAATGCTTTGCATATTTATGTTTAAGAACATATGCATTTATTGTGCTTATATGAAATATCTATCTTTCAAATTTATTTCGGCTATTAGTAAATTCTTACATTATAACTTTATGAATCATAAAGAAGAAATCATGTTTTTGTACTCGCAGTTTGTGTTTGGAATTCAAATTTAGTTCGTTCGTCGCAGCCAACAGAATTTTAGTGAAATAGTGAAAAGTGACAAACAATTAATATACTTTTGAATAATATACATATAATAATACACATTCCTATACATATAACAATGTAGTAGTAGTAATGGTATAATAGTATAGTACACAGTATAACAAAGGCTTTTTTGTTTTTTAATAATGCTTTTGTACTTTACAATTTGTTCAGAAGGAACATTTGGTAAATCTTTGTAGTCATTGGTGCAGTATAACAAAGTAGAATAGTGTCTAACAGGACAATTAACTGTTTTATCATTTTTTTTTAAATGTGAAAAGTAAAACAACCTAAAGTGTTATTAAAGCAAATTTTAGTTGAAAATTTTGTTATTGACAAAGACACTATCGGTTAACGTCAAATTTAGAAAAGATGCTCAAAATTTATTGTAACACGAATTATAATATGCAAGAATGATTCGAAAAAGTATTGTTAACTATATGTATACGTACATATGTATACATAGAAAATATTGTATAACACAATATATTGTGTACAATAAATTATTACACTATATTACTGTATTTGCATATTTGCATATTTTTAGTGCATAAATGACATATGCCTTTTGCATATTTATAGTGCATAAAGATCCGCTGTTTAATTATTGCAAATGTACAAAGTTAGGAAGCACACATTTTATATTTACTAAGGCAAAGATTTAGAATGAATTAAGAGTTAGGATGAATAGTCTGTACATCTTTAAAATCCTTTTTTCAACAGACATTGACGAGTGCGGCAACGGTTTGTCAAATTGCGGAATCGGCGAACAGTGCATAAACTTCGAAGGTGGTTACCGATGTTCTCCGCTTTGTCCATCCGGTTTCCAACTGCGTAACAACAGCTACTACTTTGACAAAAATGACGAGTTTTGTCAGGACATAAACGAGTGCACGCTTGGATTGCATTCCTGTAACGTAACCAGCCACTATTGTGTCAATACGAACGGTTCCTATTCTTGTGAACCATTCGAGACAACAACCACTACGACAGCAACTAGCAAGTCAACATACTATACTAGAAATAATAAGATTCAGGTACGAAGGAACAGGAAAAATATTTAAGGGGAGAGCTTAATTTGGGACAGTAAAAGTGAAATGATTTTTGGGATTTTCTTTGTACGAAACTATTGAGCGAATCATTTTGAAATTCGTAAAGTGTGTTAGTTCATATATAAACAATAATAGTTAATTTTTTCGTTAAAATATTGTCCGCAGAAACGGATGTACATAATAAATAAGTCTGTATCGTCAACGTATCAACCCTGTCAGTCAAATCTGATCTAACAGATTTTGACAGAATCTGCCGTCAGCATTTGCTGTTAGACTAGCCGCATATTGGATGCAAAATTTGTTATGCAAGTCTGTTGATAGACTGGCGACAGAAACCGAGCAGATCTGACGACAGATTGACAGTAGAAGTCGAACAGATCCTGCTGACAGACCTGAAGGCAGATTCTGCTGACAGGATCTGTTCAGTTTTTGACATCAATCTGTTTCCCGATCTGTTAAGACTGAAACTGACACTTTTAATAATTTAGTCGAGTGGCATGTAGCTGCATTGTTTTACTAAATTACTCGACTAAATTTTGGTGTTCATACATAGCAGATTACTAAAATAGGGTAGATGTCCCAATTACTGCCACTTTATTTATTTTATTTAATAAAAACGCAATGGATATACAATTAAGTATGGAAAAATAAAAAAATAAAAAGAAAACAACACAATTTAATAATAACATTTTTTTGTATGTCATTCGTTATTTATTACGTTTTTATTAAATAAAATAAATAAAGTGGCAGTAATTGGGACATCTACCCTACTTGTCACTCTAAAAGGCCCGGTTTGCAAAATGACAGCCTAATGCGGAAACAGATGACTATGTATCTGCAGACAGATTCAGTTACATCTGCTGACAATCTGTTGCCTATCCGTACGCTAATTAATGATTTATAATTTACAGGAAAATTTGCGAGAATCCTGGATTTCTATATTCTTTATATAATTACATTGTCAATGAACCTTTAACTTTTACAAAAAAAAAAATGAAATTAAACAATTTCTTGTACATAAATGGTACGAAAATTGTTAATTAAAATCATTACTTTTCTTTTCGAGTCCCACCAATTTGCCAATTTTGCATTTTCTTATAATCTTTTAGGTTCATTGATAATGTAATTTGATGAGAGATAAGAAAATCCCTGATTCTTTCATTTTAGAGAAGAATTAAGGGCTCCATGAATTCTCTCAAATTTGACACTCCGACTATAAGGCCCTACAGACTTTTTAACATAACTGTGTTTCTAAAGACAATTTTTTAATGAAAACATTAACTTGTATCGTCTAAATATGAAATAACACACCTTCCAAATTTCGAAATGTTCCGCTTAATCGTTTCGTGAAAAGAAATCCAAAAAATCAATTCGTTTTTACCTTCCTAAACTAGGCTCTCCCCTTAATCACCATGAGAGTTATTCATTAGAAGATAAAATCGCTTGTTGTAAAACGCATGACGAAGTAAAGAGCAAAAATTAATTTTGCAGAGTGTCGACCACTTTTCGTTCTCAGAGCCCTGCAGGCATGGATACGCTAGAGTTTTAGAGACTGGAGAGTGCACGGATATTGACGAATGCGCGGCCGGACCTGGTTGCCGAGATCATGAACAATGTCATAACATTCTAGGTGGTTACGAGTGTTCACCACTCTGCACCGCTGGTTGGTATTTCAGTCCGACTTTGAAAGGTTGCCAAGACGTGGACGAGTGTCTTTTGGGTAGACACGATTGCCCCCAGACTACTCACAGATGCGTCAACACGAACGGCTCCTTCTTCTGCGAGCTGATACTCCCTTGCAGCAACGGCTTCAAGCGTTCCTTTGACGACAACTGCGTCGACATCGACGAGTGTGTGGAAAATCTGCACACTTGTCGATTAGAGTTGCATCAGTATTGCGTGAACAAAAACGGCAGTTTCGAGTGCCTGACCAGATTACCGTCCTGCCAAGCAGGATACGAGTACTCCTTAGGTACCAGGCGATGCGAAGATGTCGATGAATGTAGCACGGGAAAATATAAGTGCGATTCTAGGTTCTCCGAAAAGTGCGTCAATCTACCTGGAACATACAGGTATTCTCTCTACTGATCTCATTTTTTTGGAGCAGAGAATGGAGATTGAATTGAGTTTGGGATAGGGAAGACTAGGGAAAGTTGTTATAATTTCGTAAACTATCCGATGAAATTTTAGATTGAAGAACTATCAGTGGTTACGGTAAAAATGAAATGAAGCAATACTTTATTTATGTACTGGGCAGATTTGAAGAGTGGGGGAAACGCAACGAACCGAATGCAGGGTGTTTCGAAACGAGTAGTACAACCGGGTATATGTGAATTCTAGGGGTGTGCCGGGTACCCGATATTCCGGGTTCGGGTCGGGTCGGGATCCCGAAAGTTTGAAAAGTTCGGGTACCCGCGATTTCGGGTAACCGAAGTTGTAGCCGGGATCCCGAAAGTTTGAAAAGTTCGGGTAACCGAAGTTGTAGTCGACTCGAGTCGGGCCGGGATCCCGAAAGTTTGTCAAGTTCGGGTACCCGAAGCTAAATTCGGGTCGGTTATGGTCTATATCCCGAAAGTTTTTAATCGCATAAGTATGATGCTTTTTCATGATTTTTTAATAGGATTTTGCATTTTAACTTTCTGGTTTAGATTAATTTCTGTATTTTTTAGTATAATTAAATAGACGTAAAAAGGAATTGATTCAAAATTTATTGGCAGTAGATGATAACAATGTTCGATTCTGCTCTAAAATATCAATTGCCAGGATCCCTTCTCAGTCTTCAAAATTAATTACATTGCCGAGTAATTTCTGCCCTTGATACTAGATCCAATAGAAATGTTGCTGATCAGTATCAATTGTTAGTGGAAAAGTTGATCATCGTCAGCGTTTTATTAAACCGCGATGATTAGATAAAGCAGTAGTATCTGAAAGTGTCTACTGACACATTATTTAGTGGAGCGTCATGTAGTGCCGGAAGAAAGTGTACACACTATTAAAAATTGTATATTTTTCGCAAAAATTTCAAAATTTCTGCGGAGTTTCTTAAAACATCCTGTCTTTAGAATATTTTCGAAGCCTTCACTTTACTTTTATTAAACAGACTCGATGTAGTGTCGCACCTAATAATTGCATAAAAAAATAATATTATAGTCTTTACTTTTCATACATGGGTCAAAACTTTGTGATGAATATATTTGTGTTTCGATTTCGGTTTTCGGTTTAAGAAACTAAATAAAGCAGAATCTGAAATAAAAAGTCAAGAGAAATCGAAATTCAAAAAGTGCTGCGTGTCTCTTTGTCTTCGCGATATCGTTTTATTTGAAATGTCAAGCATTCAGTCGCAGAGGATTCCAAAAGAAAACAAGATGGACAATTATGAAGATGTAGAACTTGCTGATTTCTTATCGAAAACCGTACTGATTGAAAAGAGTAATGCAGCAATAATTAATATCGAAATAATCAAAAATCTTGGAGAAAAGAAAGAAACGTAATTTTTTTATTTCTAATAAAAAAAAAACACCGTGGATTAAGCTTACAGTTCTTCTACTGCCTAAACCTATCGCCTTTTTTTACTTCGAACCCTCCGTAAAATTTTTAGTAGGACACATCGGCAGAGATTTTTAACATATTGTTTAGAACGAATAAATAAAAGTTCATACAAAAATTCGCCATGCTGGGAATTCTTCTACAGGTTGGCCATAGTTTTTCCTAATTTCTCTGAATTAACACTGTTTTTTTTTTATCCATACACGTGTTACCACGTTATTACAAATTTTGTGTTTTCGGAACAAATAGTGATTTTTTCGTCTAACTCAATCTTTTTTATTGGATTAACGAATACGGAAATACGGAATGCAAACAAAATTAAACATAAAAAATAGGAAAATGTTACAACTAGCTACAGTCTTCTCTAAAAAAAAAACCATTTTCAGATGTGTAATAATAGGAAAAAATAATCTCACTGTTTGTTACTTAAGTATTAATTTTATAATTGTAATTAATAACAGTACAATACGTTTTAATCGATTTAGGTGTGAAAGACCTGTGCCTCACAGACAACACCAGCGTCAGAGACCAGCCTGTCCGTCGGGTTATAGATATCATCCTCGCTTAAGACAGTGCGCAGGTAAATGTTTGCAATCTTTTGCTTGTACGCTAAAAAAAAGTCCTACAAATGACAAAAATAGGAATTTAAAACGAAACTGTTTTAATGATTATGTAATTCTTTGTATTTTAATTTCAGTTCGAAAGAGAGTAAAGTAAGAAAGCAATCTTCTGTAACGTTCTATAATTTTTGTAAAGATGCTTTCGTTCGAGCTTGCAAAGCTTGATACGTTTAAAATGCTTGTATGTTAGTTATTTGATGACTGCATATTTGTCAGCTTCGATACTAACTGTTTATACGCATGTGGACTCGTTTTTATCACTATGCATTACGTTGCTTCAATTATTCCATATTATTATACAAGGTATAACAAAAATGTTGCAGTTCCTTGAAAGGATTAATTCCTGAGGTGATTTTAAACAACTTTTTCCTTAGCGAAAATGTTGGGTGAGGCTTTGTTAACGAGTTATTAACGAAAAACACCGACCAATCGGGGAGCGAGTACAGCGGATTAATGATGACGCGGACGATGGCGGGCCAATAATACTCACAGCTGGAGCCCGCGCTGATATTCATCCACTGTACTCGCCCCCTGGTTGGTCGGTGTTTTTCGTTAATAACTTATTAACAAAGCCCCACCTAACATTTTCGCTAAGGAAAAAGCTGTTTAAAATCACTTCAGGAATTACCCCTTTCAAGGAACTGCAACATTTTTGTTACACCCTGTATAGTGCGTCTCATTGCACGTACAAATATCAGGCTAATCTGGCCTGGTAGTTTTTTTATAGTAATTTTTTTTTCTATCAGCATTAAAAATATTGGACCTTCAGATTTTTCCCATTATATTGATAATATTATCTAGCTATGTATTAAATTATAACTTGATATCTTATCTTGAAGTTCGTTTTCTTTTCCGCACAGACATAATTGCAAATGGATTAAACAATCTCAAGTCTCATATCTAATTGAGTTACCAATAAAATAATTTTGCAAGAGTGTTCTCGGAAATTTAATATGTACTTTTGCATAATTAACTCAATATTTAATTAATACTCGGTTAAAATGCTTTTAACAGACATAGATGAATGCGCGGAGGGATTAGACACCTGCGAAGGCGAGGTTTGCTACAATCAACCAGGTGGTTACAGCTGCGCTAAGCTCCCAGTGCCGATCACTAGAAAACCACCCGCACCTCCGTCAGCGCCGTCCGCGGACCAAAAGTGCGGGGATGGTCGCAGATTTGTCAGGAATCGCGGCTGCGTTGACATTGATGAATGTCGAGAAATAGAAGACGCGTGCAGCAGCAATGAGGAGTGCGTTAATACAGTGGGAAGTTACGTCTGTAACTGCAGGATTGGCTTCAGACGCGAAAATTTGACGCAAGCTTGCGTGGACATCAACGAATGTCAAATGCAGGTAAAGGAATCGCGCAGCATTTTAAATTACCTATATAAAATATCTTATTCTAACTTTATCACTAGACTATGGATTAAGTTTATCACTTGGTCAAAAATATCGATTTCTTAGTATTTTTATTTAATAAACGCATTCCTAAACTTAATCAATCTCAAACATTCTCTATATTTTTAATATAATTTTATTCAGTAACACAACTTTTTTCGGTTGAATTCACTCGAAAATACTGTTGGAATCAACCGCGGACTAAACGCATCACGAAATGTAGTTAACATATCTGCTCTTTAGTTCATGTAAAATTTAAAATTCCAATGTGGTTTTATTTATACACTTACAGTTATTGTTCGACCTACAATGAAACCAAAACAATTATTTTTTTAAAAATGGTCGATTTTACTCCTAAAATTGCCCAAACTTTTGCTAATTAAAAAAAAATATACAGGGTGGGGCAATAACTATTAGCACCTCAGATATATCGGAAACTGTAAGTTTCACAGAAATATTTGTTGAAATAAAATTACACAGTACAAAGGGGGCCATCCGGTAGCGATAATAGTTTTTTTGCAGGTGGAGGTACTTCGGACATTTGAAGGTCACCTCCATTTTTTTAAATGGATCCGTATGTTTTTGCTTCCGTATCATGATAGAGGATCTTAAAACGAGTTCAACGACCTATTACATAAGGTCATTAAAGGTCACAGAAAGTAGAGAAAGGCGATTCATCTACTACCGAAACCGTATGTATTATCGCCTTTCTCTACTTTCTGTGACCTTCAATGACCTTATGTAATAGGTCGTTGAACTCGTTTTAAGATCCTCTATCATGATACGGAAGCAAAAACATACTGATCCATTTAAAAAAATGGAGGTGACCTTCAAATGTCCGAAGTACCTCCACCTGCAAAAAAAACTATTATCGCTACCGGATGGCCCCCTTCGTATTGTGCAATTTTATTTCCGCAAATATTTCTGTGAAACTTATAGTTTCCGAGATATCTGAGGTGCTAATAGTTATTGCCCCAATAACCATTTTTTTAAATGGATCGGTATGTTTTTGTTTCCGTATCATGATAGAGGATCTTAAAACGAGTTCAACGACCTATTACATAAGATCATTGAAGGTCATAGAAAGTAGAGAAAGGCGATAATACTTACGGTTTTGGTAGTAAATGAATCGCCTTTCTCTACTTTCTGTGACCTTCAATGACCTTATATAATAGGTCATTGAACTCGTTTTAAGATTCTTTATCATGATACGGAAGCAAAAACATACCGATCCATTTAAAAAAATGGAGGTGACCTTCAAATGTCCGAAGTACCTCCACCTGCAAAAAAACTATTATCGCCACCGGATGGTCCCCTTCGTATTGTGCAATTTTATTTCAGCAAATATTTCTGTGAAACATAGTTTCCGAAATATCTGAGGTGCTAATAGTTATTGCCCCACCCTGTATACAACTATAAAATAACTATACGTGTCTAAAAGAAAACCACGTTGGAATTTTTAATTTTATATGAACTAGAGGCCAGACATCATGTCAACCATAATTTTGCTAGGCGTTTAGTTCGCGGTTGATTCGAACTGTATTTTTAAGTGAATTCAACCGAAAAAATAGTGTTACTTAATAAAATTCAGATTGATTAGTTTTACAATGTTGTTTATTATGAAAAGGAAAACAAAAAATCAATGTTTTCCACCAAGAAAAAAGAAATTCCCTCCTTAAATAAAAGTGTCTTTTATTTTTCGTTTAAAATTGCAGATTTAAAGATTTGTAATGGGAAATTTGAAAAGTTGAAAATATGAAAATATACGTACATCTGAATCGATTGAAAAGCTAATACAACGTTGAATAAACTGAGGGTAATTTTTTGGTTGTAGGAAGATACTTGTTTATCGACGCAAAGATGCGACAACACTATAGGAAGCTACGCCTGCACACGTTACCTGTCGTGCGGCACAGGATACACATTGAACGCCGCCACAGAAATCTGCGAAGACGACGACGAGTGTCTCTTGGGTACCCACGATTGCGGGGAAGGCTATCATTGCAGAAACACTCTGGGTTCCTATCGGTGCGACCGTAACCCGCGCACGCCAGTCGCACAGCCTCGAATCGGAGCACCAACAACGGCGATGACATTGACGACCACAACGACCACCACGACTGCTGCCTCCGTCCCTCCGTCATTACCTCCTCAAGGACCACGCAATTGTCCACGCGGATTTGAACTTGGCCCTGGGAATAAGTGTATAGACGTAGACGAGTGTCAACGAAGTCCGAATCCTTGCGGCAGAATGACGCAGAGATGCGTTAATACCATGGGATCTTACAAGTACGTAGCACAACAATCTGCTGTGTCATAGAAACTACGAGATTGATAAGGGGAGTTTCCCTATCATCGGACGACGCCTAATACTGAACAGTAATCTTAAATTTGATGGTTTTGATGATTACAAATTGTCAGTACCGCGAAAATCGTGGCGAAGATAAAACAAACGTTTAGTTTATGAATTTCACCAGTTGTCAGTCGCGTATAGGCGAAAAGATTGGTTCGTTGTAACGTTTAACTGCAAGAAAATTATAGATCGTCACATTTATTAGAGTTTTGTGGAAGGAGATATGACATGTTTTGATAAGTGCCTTTTCAATAACGTTTTGCTTCTTTTCTGCCAAAATACTTAGTACAGGTACTAAATAAATAATTCTTTAAAATTCGCAATTCATATGTGTTGGTGTTAAAAGTCTCGATACATTTTAGTCCTATCATTTACCGCTCAACAGTTGTATCAAACGGCACTTATTGTGAGACACCCTGTATATTTTCCTGACATTAGATTGTTTGTAAATAATCATAGAGAAAATATTTCACGATTTTCTTCTGAGTAGTCATTTATACTCGGATCATAATTATCTATGTGGAACAAGGTATTGCAAGGTCCCTCAGAAATATGTGATCATTAGATGGAAGATCTTCTAGCGATCGCTAGAGTGTGTCTGAGTAGAAACATCCGTGAGAAGCGCTCCTATTGGTTCAGTGAGCTCAAGTAGCGAGGAGACCGAGCGCGAGTAAAGCTCTGTGATCATCTGTGACGCACTTCATTCGCACACATGCGTAGCATACGCGGAGTTCTGACCATGACGCCCCTAGCGGCGACCAGAGGAACTTCCATCTATTGATCACAAGAAATCAAGGGAGGAAATCAGATAGGGAGGTATTCATAGTCAGTTCTTATTCCTTAGTCCCCCTTCTTAGTCCCCACATCACAATATAAATTACATTGTAGGGGGAAGACTTAAGCAAAGGCTTAAGAATAAGAACCGACTATGAATACCTCTCATAGAGGTGCTTTGTTGGAACATAATACACCGTGGTTTGGAATCACTAAAGGAAATAATTACAGAAATACAACTTTACAAACTGATGAATTTGTTTTACTTATTGCGATAATTTCTCGAATGGGTCAATCCGCATTCTAGGTCCTACCTAGTTACACAAATGGATCCGTTTTAAGATATTTTAGCTAGGTGGAAGCGTTTCTCATCTTAATTCAACGAAATTTCAGGTGCATATCAAGAGTGAAATGTGGTAATGGATACACTCTGGATCCTGTGTCAGAACAATACTGCGTGGACCTAGACGAATGCGCAGAAGGTAGCCACAAATGTTCCTCGGATCAGACTTGCGAAAACAGAATAGGAAGTTACGTTTGCACATGTCCTTCCGGATTCGTCATTGGGCCTAACAAAGATTGCGTTGACATAGACGAATGCAGTCTTTACGGTCATTTGTGCGGAGTGAACAGTCGATGCGAAAACACTCCTGGCTCTTATCGATGCATCTGCGATAACGGTTTCGAAAACGCTGAGGGACTGAACGGTCCCTGTCACGTAAGCGATGGAGACTGTTTAATCTTCTTTTAAATAAAGATGATCGTATACACAGAAAGTTTGTTAATAATTTTTATTTTAGGATGTCAATGAGTGTCAACGGACTCCTGGTCTGTGCCAACACACGTGCATAAACGTGTGGGGCAGTTACAGGTGCAGTTGCAACGCCGGGTTCAGGCTGAATCCTGATAATCGGTCTTGCACGGATATCGACGAATGCACGGAGTTCAAAAACAATAATCTCTGCATTGGTATTTGCGAAAATACGCCCGGAAGTTACAGCTGCAAGTGTCCAGATGGTTATAGACTTGGAATGGATGGACGTACTTGTGAAGGTGCGTCCCGTAATTTGGATCTTATTCATTTTATTTTAATTCTTTACTGTACTATCAACGTTAAGTGGTTTTGCTTGGTAACGATGAATTTTTTTAGAGCAGTCAATATTTGCCCAACTACTGTTCAGGGATTGAGATGTTGGCAAACTATATGACCTACTGTATTTCTAGAATTCCTTATACAGGGTGTAACAAAAATGTTGCAGTTCCTTGAAAAGGGCGATTCCTAAGATAATTTTAAACAACTTTTTCCTTAGCAAAAATGTTAGGTGGGGCTTTGTTAACGAGTTATTAACGAAAACCCTCGACCAATCACAGCACGAGTACAGTGGACGAATTTCAGCGCGGGCTTTAGCTAAGAGTAGTATTGGTCCGTCATTGTCCGCGTCATCATTAATCCGCTGTTCTCGCTCTCTTATTGGTCAACGTTTTTCGTTAATAACTCGTTAACAAAGCTTCGGATAACAGTTTTGCAAAGGAAAAAGTTCTTTAAAATCAACTCAGGAATACTGTAGACGTTGATTAAAATTGAAATGGAAGCTTTTCCTCTTTTTAATTTGTAGCTTTACGTACAAACAATACATGAAAATAGAATTTGATTTGTTTAATAAATTGTAAATGGCACGAAACAATATCAGTATAGCATAAAATAACAGTGTTTTATATCATTAATAGACTGCGGAAATTTATGCAAATTAATATTTGTATAGACATACAACAGCAACTGAATCTTAAATAAATGTGCGTTTTATTTTCTAAATATTATAAAATGCATTATATTTTTTATATTTGATTGCATTTTTATACCTGCAGGCGTCCTCATAGGTTTTTGTAATTTGAAAATTGCCATAAATGCATAAACTTCCGCAGTCAAATCATTAACAATGTGTTAAAAAAATGAAGTGTTACTTGACTGAAGTAAGATTTATCTTCAGTAGCTAATTTGTATCAGTTTGTTGTACGTACAGAGATCTTTATAATTAGAAGCCGAAATCAAATTCGAATTCTGTAAAAAAAATCGTTTTTTATTAAATATTCGCGCAACAGATTTAAGCAATGAAATGCAAGCGCGAATCGCACGGTGTCTAGCCACTCATCAACGTGCGTTCCACCTTCAATGTCTCGCAATTACACAGTGTAATCTGTACTTGACCCAGTTTCCTCACTTATCTGGAGCGTCGGTCAAAACCCAAATTATACACGCGCGTTCTTGAATTCATTGCAATTACGTCACGCGACGATCATCACTCGTCTTAATGCACCTTGCATATCCTTCTCTTCCACAGACATCGACGAGTGCCAGGCAGGCTTCGTTTGCAGAGGATCGAACGAAATCTGTCACAACACCCGAGGCAGCCACCGCTGTAACAAAATAAACTGTCCCGTCGGTTATCATCAGGATCACGAACGGAAGAAGTGAGCCTCGTTCCGCTCCGCGATTCATGACGAAACACTCTGTACAATTATTATAATTGAATATTGAAATTTCAGCCGATGCGTGCGAACCTGGCCTTGCCGTTTCACAGACACGGCATGTCTGAAGTCGCCGTCCCATTATTCGTACAATTTCATCACGCTCGTCAGCCTGCTGCCGATCTCCTCGAATCGTCCGGAGGAACTGTTCAAGATGAAGGGACTTTTGAAGGGACATTTGCCGGACTCGACGATACAGTTCAGCATGGCGTTCCTGGAGGCGCGTGCACCGCCTGGCGTGCAACGAGCCACGGAATCCTGCTTCGCTCTCAAAAGGCCAGCGCCGACTCAGGCCGTCCTGGTGATGACGCGAAGCATACAAGGCCCTCAAGAGATCGAGCTCGATCTGAACATGGAGGTTTATCACAACTCGATGTACGCGGGGAGCGCGGTGGCGAAAATTTTGATTTTTGTTTCGCAGTATGAATTTTAAACGGGAAGCTTTCAATCTTTTTGCACGAAAATAAAATATATTAAGGTCCCCTTTATGAGATGAATGTCACATTCTACACTTGCGGTCAAACGTTTGGCCCATTTTCTTTTTTCAATATATTTTACCACTCCGAAAATACAAGAAAAAAAATTGTTTTATCGATTATTCTATTATTTTATGTTGCAATATTAAAACAGAAATATACAGCGTGAATCCGGAATCATATCCTATAAATAAAAATAACACTAACTATATGAATTTTATACAGGGTGTTTGGGATAGTATAGTAAAGCTTTGAAGGGGTGATAGATCACGTAAAAACAAACAAAAAACTTCTATATGACTTGGGTCCAAAACTCAACCATTTTTGAAGTTATTGTATTTTTTTTGTTTGTTTTTACGTGATCTATCACCCCTCCAAAGCTTTACTATACTATCCCAAACACCCTGTATACGAATGCTTTGTTGTATGATTATTAACGAATATTGAATGAAACATATAATACACAAATACCCCGGTTATGTGATACTTCTCGAGTTTGGTTGAGTGTCTCTTATCCGGGGAATGAAGAAAAAGAAGAATATAAAGAAACATTGAATCAGAAAAACGTCAAGTTTGGAAGATTTAGTAATAATAGAAGTAAATAAATTGATTAATTCTGAACTCATAGTAATTTCCACTGTTTTATCAACGTGTAATAGGAAAACAAATTCTATTCTTATACATAAGTTGAAAAATATAATCATCATTTGTTTGTAATTTTATAACAAAGTGTTTACAGTTAAATTTTAACACTTCTCATAATACTTAAGTCACGATGCATTTATCGAAGAAATCAGAAACACCCTGTATAAATTATCTTTTTTAAATATATTCTATCTCTCCGAAAATACAAGAAAAAAAATTGTTTTATCGATTATTCTATTCGTTCATTTAAATATTTAACAGCGAAGTTGATGTCTTGAGGATTTTACGTCTTGCTGGCGGTCGTAATTTTAAATTACTAGATAATCTAAAATAAAAATAACATCAAATATTTTTAATTTGCATTAATTTGTAAAATGGTGCGCGTTCAAAATTAAAACTATAGAAAATTACATTATTCTTTTGTATTAATTGACATAAAAAAGTGGTGAATTATTTAAAAAATTAACATTTTTGTGATTAGTTCGATAGACACTAATGTTTAAAATGATATATTAAAATTGTAAATCATTTGGTCAAGTAGTTTTTTTTTAATACGATCGCCGACAACTGTCAGTCGAAAATATCAGTCTACAATATCTAAAATATAATTAAGTTCGCCCCTAAAACTTGGATGGATATTTAGGAAAGCTTTTTTGAGACCGCAAGTGTAGAAGAATAAAACAAATGGCCTACTATCCGATATATTGGGGCACGATTATTTAGAATTACTTTTTGTCGGTATAAAATGAAGTGCAGATCATGAAAATTGGTGCGAAAGCAATTTTTTTAATGATAGATTTATTCGAAGTGTTTAAATTTTTCCAGTAATTATATAATAAGATCTATAGAATATTTTTTTCGTGAAATCGTCATATTATACAATATATTTTAGATATAGGATTTCTGTTTTAATTATAAAATGATAGCTTTTGAATTAGTATAATAATATAATGTTACAACAAGATTCATAATTTCTTTGTAAAATTATTCTAAGATACAATGCATTTTTTATGCATCAATATTTCTTAAACAAAAACCTTGTTGTCTACATATATTGCCAAGAAATTGGCAATTCAGAGCTAATTATAGTTCTCATTATTTCCTGTATTGGTTCTTTATTCTAATTAATAAGTTATTTAAACGTATGAACAGAAAATAGAATCACAGCAAACATGGAGATCTATAATTGTCTGTCAGTTTGAGATGTAAAGAGGGAGACGAATAGTAATGGAGCAATAATTTTATACTATATTTTCGGTAAATAAGTAGATGTATATGTACATAGAGTATATTTAAGTGTATACACGTGAGAGAACGAAATAAAATCACATTAATCATTTTAAATTAACTCTTCCCAGATAATCGTATCTCATGCACATATTCCTCATGAAAATCGCAACTTCGTAGAACGTTTCAACAACGAAACGCTCGTCCCCGTCGTATCCAACTCCATCGTAAATCGATCGTATCCCAAGTACGAGCACAATTTCGAACGCGTCCTGAAAATCTCGTGCGCGTACGTAAAATACAAACACTCAAACACAATCGCATTCTCTCCCTACTTAATCATTCGATTCTCCTTGTACGAGATGGATAAATTACTGTATCTGAGATCCTTAGTATCGATTGCAAGTTACGCGAAAAACTTAGAACGTATTCTTGAAGTATAAAACACCGAGAAATAAAGAGTAAAATAAAATAAGATGCAGCACAATGTAGTCCGAGTCGATGATCAAACTAATTGTAAGACTTCGCGTTGCTGGAAAGTAAATTTCCCTAACCACATTATTTGCTTGCAGAGACGCGCGTTATCGTTAATGGTCCTTGTACTAACGAGTATCTATAATTAAAGTAGTAGAACCAATAGTACTATCGAAAGCGACATTCGTAACGAGAATAATAATAATTGTTATTATAAAAATATTAATAACGCTAATAGCGTTGCTAACGTGCATCACAAGTTTTGTAATAACTCATAATGATATTGCGAAGAAACACGTAATCGAGAAGCGCAGTTACATTCAATTAATTTACATAAAAACGAACGTGATTAAGATTCTATACGAGATCCGTTTCGATGATTTTGTTAAATATTTAGATGCTTTCCAGCCTCTGGTTTTCCAAGTCAACCAGTTGTAATCTGTGCAAGATTCAACTTAAAATAACTCGATTTCGATACACTTAATTCAAACTTATTGCACTGTAGCTTAAATAGGCACCTTGAAGTGTGATTAAATCAGTAGTATAAAGTTCGAGATTTTTTTAAATAACTCAAATAATATTCGCTAATGTCAGCGATTAATAATATACAAATATTCAGATTTGTATCACTGCGATTCAACAAGTTGTAATTTTGTTAAACAAATGTTCTTTCGATATTCTTTCCGAATCAGTCGCCATGTTATTGGAGTTAGATAAATTTATAGGAAAGCATCTAACGAGAAACTTCCTAAAGAAATTTGCCAATAACAGTACTAATGCGTGACGGCATTAACAAGTGTATTCGCAATAAAAAGTGACAATGTTGATATTACTACTACTAATCATAATAAATATAGCGTTAACTAATGTAACAGCCTGAAAATACAGCAACAACACTACTGCGGCGTAAATTGATGGCAGTGATACCCCTCCCTTTCGCTCTTATTCTATCGAAACGAAAAACGAGCGTGACTAGGATTACCAAGGATCTTTCATCTCTTAGTCGGGCACGTGCGAATTAGTCAAACTTTCGGTTATTACTAGACAGCGGACCTTTATGCAAAATAAAATTTTTACAAACAGGAATAAAGAATTGGAATTGGAAACACAGTATGTTTAATGCTCTAAACATTCTAACTTGAACAATAATATTGATATTTGGCATATTTTGGCATCTGATAACAGTTTCGTAGATTTTTTATATACTCAGCATTGGCATAAATGCATAAAATCCGCTGTCTAGTCATTACAATGCGAGTTGATTTTTAGTAACGTTAACAAATAATTCGGAATCAAAAGGTCTGTTTTCTGTGTGAATGAAATAGAAGGAAATTTTTTAGTGCAGTGTTCTGCACTAGCGCAGGAACAGAAACCAGACCTAATAAATAGTAATATACCATATTCAAAAAATAATGACGACTCGAATTAATTTTTTTTTTAATTTCTTAAATTTTCATCGCGTTTTAGGAACTTGATCTCCATATCCAGTTTGAAGATGTTAGTATCTAAATCGCACCTGCCAAATTTTTAACATTTCACCGCAGAGGTGTTAAACGAGTGTTAATTTCGGACAATTATGCGTCGAACCGTATCAAAAGCACGTGGAAAACGGTATAAACACCGTGTAAACACGATTCGTATCTATATACACCGCGTCTGTTAATTACTGCGATCGTGTCAGAAGATGTCTTTGGAATCCGATTGGTTATATCCCCATAACTCCACCTTCTCCGATACAATTGTAGCGATTGGACACGCGTGTTCTCGTGATTGGCTAACGCGATGAAACCGACGAATCGTGCGCCAATAAAAACGTAGAGGTGGATGCTTTGGGCGTATCGCAGGAGCAAATAGCCGCCCACAGGGGGATTTCCAAAGACATCTCCTGGTGCGGCCACAGTAAGTACATATTGCCATGCAATTTAAAGATTCTTATTAATTTTTTCCTTAGTCCTCGTGAAAAATAGATTTTTAATCGAATTAACTGGTGAAAATTTTATTATCAACTTTTATAAAAAGCGGAGAACGAAACCTTCAATTTCTCGAAATGTGAACTTTTCTAATCGAAATAAAAATGAGTAACACGATACTTAATTATTTACGAGGCCTAATGATTAATAAGTGAGTTATACGTCGTCATTTCCGTCAAATGAAACGAACAATCGAAACATTTGGCACCTTCATCGAAGCACTAGTCTGCCTTGCATACCGTAGACGTCGACGGCGCTGCTTCGGTAAATGCTACGCATGTGTAATTCTCTACATTTGGAAGAGTCGTAATAGAATTATTGAGACGAACGTGCACCACGATCATTCCGAGGCGAACAACGAAGCTGTGCCGTACGTCGTTTTTAAACCAATTCAATTGGTCCACTTAACGTTATGTTACTATTGCTGTCGGCATCAAACGATAGACACGACGTGAAAACAATCTACGACAAGGCCGTCCAATAGATGCCCTTAGTTTGCATTTGCAGTAATTGCAAAGAGTAGGTATAATAAGAGGCGACACTCCAAGTGTCCCTTTAAATTGGCTGTGTCATTTCATCTCTTTCTAAGAATGAAATTACCGATCAAAACACCATATGGGCATTTAAATTGGCTGTGTTATTTTGTCTTTCTCTAAAAGTGCTTTTCTTTTCGAGTGTCGCCTCTTATTATATCTACTCCTTGGTAATTGCACGGTGTATTATAGAGGTGTTCCGACAAAGCACCTCTATCTGTTTGATTTCTTCTGATCAATAGATGGAAGTTCCTCTGGTCGCCGCTAGGGGCGTCATAGTCAGAACTCCGCATATGGTATGCATGTGTGCGAATGAAGTGGTTCACAGATGATCACAGAGCTTTACTCACGCTCGCTACTTGAGCTCGCTGAACCAATAGGCAGAGTTGGGCATTATTCGATAAAGTTTTTATTCGAATAAGTATTCAGATAAATTTGTAGGAATAAATTTTTATTCGAATAATGTTCGAATAAAAAGTTCCAATAAAATGAAATTATTCGATAATACCGAATAATTTTTTATTCGAATACATTTTCATTCGGATAATTTCTTATTCGAATAAATCATTTAGTTGACTCACAGCGAATAAAATGGTCACGTGGTTTCTACGATAGCCACCTGATAGCTAATAGTATGACAGTAACATTTTAGGTTAAGTAACTCCTGTCATGACTGACTACGATACATACTTCCTTCCTTCCTATTTAATTTCCTTCAGAAGTTATAGACTTTCACCTATAGATGGCGGGATCACATTTATTCGTCATTCAGTCTGACCGAATAACGAATACGCTTTTATTTACGAATAACGAATAATTTTTCATCGAATAAAATCGTTATTCGTCATTCACGAATAAATCTTCAATTTTATTCGTTATTTCTTATTCGTTATTCCAAATAAAATTTGCCCAACTCTGCCAATAGGAGCGCTTCCCACGGATGTTTCTACTCAGGCGCACTCTAGCGGTCGCTAGAAGATCTTCCATCTAATGATCACAGATTTCTAAGGGAACTTACAACACCTGTATAATATACCGTGAGTAATTTGCACTCTGACGGTTTTCTTTTTGTTTTCCGAAATGAAGCTGCCGCGAAAGCAGACCGATCCGAAATCTAAATTCACAAGATTACACACAGACTCTCTCGTTTAATATAGGCACTTGAATTACGAACGTTTGGCATCGCTTGAAAATGTTTCAGTTAGTGCATCTTGACCGCGTTATATTCCACGAAAGCTTCGTTCCTGAACAAGCTTTCCTATTCTTCGAGGCTTATAAGTAGACTGCGGATTTTATGCACTTACGGCAATATTAAGTATGCAAAAAATCTGCAACACTATTAACATGTGCCAAAATATACGAAAAATAATGAATGTAATAGAAATTAGAATGTTTAGAAAATTCAAAATACTGTTATTCAAGTTCCAATTCTTTATTTGTGTTTATAAAAATTTTATTTTATGAAAATCCGCAGTCTGCTTGTAAGTATTCTTTACTTCTTTTCGTACAAAGTATGTTAGTACTATAGTCAAGTATTAATATAAAGTTTCACTTGAACAATTTGCACACACTTTGCCGTAATCTTCGTTACGTCTTGCATAATATTTCTCTATTATTTTGTAATGTAGGTATATCATTCTTATTATAATATTAACAACATCGATCCAAGGCATACAGTTGGACAGCCCTGATCTAATATTTCACTACAGTAAGAATATTTTCACTACGATTTATCACCTATGTATGAAAACAAATTATTTGTTGTTAGAAAATGCTCTCGACAGCTTATCGATTGGTTAAGACATTTTAGAAGCACGCTAATTCATGCTTCACAGTCGTTACGCGTAAATTTAAATGGATATACAATCTCCAAATATATTATCACATAATTTGTATGTTTGTTGATGAGTTATTGAAAATTAAAGAAATGTATAAAAAGATAGAATACAAAACGCAAATCCTGTATCTGCCTGAAGCTTTGCCTTATAATATTTCGAAACTATAGGAAATAAATATTGAAAGAAAAACCAATTTCTCATTTGTGTCAACGTTAAAAAATATTACTGCGATATTAAAACAGAAATATACAGCGTGATTCCGGAATCATATCCTATAAAAAGTAACACAAACTATATCAATTTTGTATACGAATGCTTTGTTATATAATTATTAACAAATATTGAATGAAACATAAAATACACAAGTATAACGAACCCCGGTTATGTGATACTTCCCGAGTTTGGTTGAGTATCTCTTATCCGGGGAATGAAGAAAAAGAAGAACATAAAGAAGCATTGAATCAGAAAAATGTCAAGTTTGGAAGATTTAATAACAATAGAAGTAAATAAATTGATTAATTCTGAACTCATAGTAATTTCCACTGTTTTATCAACGTGTAACAGAAAGATGTCTCCTCTAGGAAAACGAATTCTATTCTTATACATAAGTTGAAAAATATAAACGTCATCATTTGTTCGTAATATTATAACAAAGTGTTTACATTTAAATTTTAGCACTTTTTAATACATAAGTCACGATGTATCTATCGAAGAAACCGGAAACACCCTGTATAAATGAAAGATAATAGCAGAAAAGTAATTTAAAACGTTTACTAAAACTGAAAATTGTTTTTTTTTTTTATATTGTACATTTCTATCTGCTTCGATCCGCGCAAATATTAATCTCGAAATCAATTTGCATTATTCTATTTGCAATAACTGTTAGAACTTTAAACTACTGTGCGTGTATCATTAACAGGACTGCGAATAGAATTCTTGTCAAATGCGTGTAACGCGATCATTTGAAATCAAACCACTTTGCTAACATTCGTTACGAAACTCCATAACCAAAAATCATATGGAAGCTTCCAGAGTGTTTATAAAACATCCTGGGCTGCATTTACAGTGAGCAACTTTTAGTCGACTGACTGAATCAATTGTCTTCAATTTTATACTAGGGTTACATTGAACATTTTTTAATATTCATTTGGATCAGATAACGATTTTCAGTTGAATAATGAAGAGCCTCTTTTATTTTCTTGAAATTCTATTTACAGAAGCGACTTTGAACAATTGAATGTTTATTGAATCGTTCAACTGACCAAAAGTTGCGCAACGTAGATAAAGCTTGAAGGAACAAAAATGAATCGAAATTTTAATCCCCATTCTGAACGTCTGTATCAACAATCCCCTCTTATACCTGTTAGTTTTGTCTAATCGTGTACAAAACATAATCTATCACAACTTTATTATACTTTGCAAAAGAAATAATCGATCGCGAAAGTCGAACACGATGTACCAAAGGTACTTGAGGCTTTACAACTCGGATTTTTTTGGGTGAATGCTTTTCAGAGTTTCTGAATATAAGCCTTACTCCTTTTTGCAAGTGGTGTTAATTGGAGATTTAATGAGTCATTGATATCATCAGTCGGAATACATTTTAAAGAGAGTAAAGTTTATACCAGGAAGGCTTGAACATTATCGATATCGTGAAGCTGATATTTTTATATGTTTATGTAACAACATCTTTTATTCAGCTGCACTCAAAGCGCTTGAATTTTTTTTTTGTCTTGAAACTGAATTAACTAGGCATGAAAACTATTTTTTTTTTTTAGATTTGATTCATACGAAACGGTTTCATAAACGCTTGATTTTTTAAATATAATGGGAAACCACTTTTACAAAATTATTACTGTATTATTTCCATTTTTCAACTTCTTCGTCTCATATACTACAAACTATTTTACTTCGTTAATCTTAAGGTACAAAAATATTTACTACGATGTAAAATTAGCACTTATCTTTAGATATTTGTTGTATCAACATGGTGTAATAAAATATGTTATCAAGTGCATATTGTATACATACGCAACAGCATTCAAAATATCTTCGCGATATTTCAAAAATTGCTCGAAATAGAAATGAGACTCTTGTAACCATTTGACATTTTTATAAATGCAACATCATAACAGAATATTTCGTAAATGATTCATTTATCGTGTAAATTAAATCAATTTCGTCTATGTATTTCTTAGACGATAAAGCGAACATAATGAATTTGTATTTCTTAGACGATAAAGCGAACATAAATGAATTGGCTATATACTATTTTTATATTACACCAAGATCAAAATAACACTGACAATCGCTAATTTCTATCTCTTCTTTCTTCTATATTATAAAATTCAACAAATCAATTTAGCAAATTCTCAAAAGTGAAAAACAGAGAAATACCTTGAACGTCGCACGGGTGCAGCTGAAAAAAGACACGGTTGTTCGCGTGAAACGAATCTCAGCCCTTCAACGAACACTTCGCTGTCCCCTGTGTTTTCGACGGTCAAGCAATTGTATTATTGTGCAGTTCCGCGAACTCTCTGGACACTTTGCGCACGTAATACAAACGTTCGTAGAGATCCGGAGTGCAGCCGAAATCTCGTAAGTCGTTCAACCAGTAAGAAGACGTACGTCTACTCGTGTCGATGTACGTGATTAAATATCCCCTGCTCGGCGACTCCTGCGAGACAACCAGCTTCGTGTGATCATCGAAGAAGTTCACTTGCAAAAGAGGCACTGTTAACTCCATCACAATGGTTTTGTCGGTTCTCAGCCACCTTCTCATCCGCGGCACGCACGCGTTCTTCGACTGCTTTGGGGCGACTCTGTACTCCTTGATTTCACCGCCTACAACAAAATTATGGTATCACAATAAGTGCGTAAAGCTGCGTCTACACTATATAACAAAACACGTTATATAACAGAGTTATAAAACTTATTAGAAAACGAAAAAGAAAAATGTTATGTATATACGCAGGTAAAATAAAATCTCTCCCTGTCCAGTAAATCTGGACGGTTAGCAAACTTCTAACAGTGTGGCACAAAATGGTTAACCTTGTCCGAATGTTATGCAACAAACTTGAACACGCAAAATAATTCCTGAACCATAGACAATGATTAGAGCCTGAAGCCTTCCTTAATTCGTTAATGTATTGATTTATCAAGAAAATTATGGCATCGTCATGGATTTTTAAACTATGTAGCTGTGCCGCAACAAAGAGGGAAACCTTTAAGAAGTTGACCGTCACATGATACTTTGCTGATGGTCTAATTTGCGCGATTACGATGGGAACAAGAGTTCCTAACCGAGGCTATCGTGATAAGTGAAGCAGTATGAAGTCTTCGTGAAGAAATCGATTAAGATATACTCGGGTATTAGGTATGCATTCTCTGATAGAACCTTCGGTAATTACGCAGATTAGGGGAGCCACCCCCGATTTCAATGACCTTGAAATACGTTGTCAAGGTCATGATTTTCAACAACTTTTCCCTATACATATACCAGGGGGTCTCTTTTAGTTTTTGAGATATTCGCAAAAAAGTGTTCAATATTGAAAAGAGTGATCGAAATAGGTCTGGGTTAGATTCCTTAAGCTGCGTCTACACTATGTAACAAAACACGTTATACAACAAAGTTATAAAACTTGTTAGAAAACGAAAAAGAAAAATGTTATATGACATATATGTATAACATTTATATGTTAGAAATTTTATGATTTCGTAACTTTGCCCTTGACGATTCTGGAGTAAATGTTTTGTGGGGTTTATTAAGCCGCGTCTACACTATGTAACAAAACAGTGTTATATAACAAATTATTTTAGAACTTTGTTATATAATATATTTTTATAACTTGTTACAAAATTATGTATTTAGTATTGTTTCGAGCGTGTAACAAGTTAGATAACATTTCTCACATTCTGTGGTTAAACTCTTTTTCTTTAAACAACTTTTGGAGCGGTTTTAATAAACCTTAGGGCACTTACTACAGGATCGTCAAGGGCAAAGTTTCAAAATCATAAAATTTCTGACACATAAATGATATATAACATTAAGAGTGTAACATGTTACATAACATTTTTCTTTTTTGTTTTCTAACAAGTTTTATAACTCCGTTATACAGGGTGAGGCACTAATTATTGCCACCTAGAATAACTCCGAAAGTATGATAGTAGTCGAAAATTTCCCGAAACAAAAGTTGCATGGGACAACACGGACTATAGTATGGCGTTAATCTTCTGTTGCTAGGTGAAGTCGCTTCAGAGATATGAAGGTCACCTTTGGTTTTTTAAATGGAATGCTATATTTTGGTACTTGTTTTCTGATAGCGGCTATTGAGACGAATGTAATGGGGTGCAACATTAAGGTCTTTGAAGGTCAAAAAAGGTCATTATGACAAAAAAACGAAATAAACTTACTTTTACAGAAGGTGTACAAAGTGATTGCCATTGGCATCAATGCAATGCTGCAATCTTCTTATCATGGATTGAGTATTTCTTATCACTTCGACACTTATCGAATCACTTATTGCAGCATGTGATTCGATAAGTGTCGAAGTGATAAGAAATACTACTACTATAAATAATTTGTTATATAACACTGTTTTGTTACATAGTGTAGACGCAACTTAAGGAATCTAACCCAGACCTGTTCCGATCACTCTTTTCAATATTGAAAACTTTTTTGCGAATATCTTGAAAACTTATTAAAGAGACCGCCGAGTATATATATAGGGAAAAGTTGTTCATAATGATGACCTTGACAACATATTTCAAGGTGCGGAACCTTCAACTGGTGTAAAACTGTAGAATGTAAAATTAAGTGATAACGCGCACGATTCGGAAAATTGTAATGCTCTGAATATTGAAATATTCTTGTGCGAAGTAGTAAGAAGCATTTCTTCTTACTCATTTGTAAAAAATGAACATGGTATTAATGGTTTCATTTTACTAATAAGTTAAATTGAATATACAAGGTGATTCTCTATGAAATACAAAGAAAGTCTCGCTTTCCAAGGGATCACAGCAGTAATCCTGTCATTGAAAAGGCGCAAACCATTGGAGCGTCATGTAGTCGACGACCTGCGACGATTAGACGGCGACAATTGAAGACCTTGCAGCAAGAGGGATGCAATTCCATTTTTACCTACTTCGAACTAAATTAGAAAAAAGTATTGATAAAATTATTTCTTTGACTTAATATTAAAATAGAAGCACTAAATAGTATTGATAATGAATTCAGAAGAATTTAGAATTTAGATAAACGATATTGAATTTTTTTACACATTAAAAGTCTATTGCACACCGTGACTAAGAAATTGTCAAAAATGGAGTTGCATCTCTCTTACTGCAAGGTCCTCAATTGCTTTGTGTCTCTTAGCGAGAGAATCACTCTGTAGTTTACCTTCGGTCATGAAGTTATCCATATAGTGCGTGAAGCGTTGGAGCAGTTCAAGTTTTCTCTGCAGAACAAGTGGGACATCTTCTTCCTTATGATACTTCGTCACTTCATCCTCGGTAGTCATATACTCCACCCTTTTTTGAAAAATGGAAACGATTTTGAAAAACGTACAATTAAACGAGGCATACGATTAACTCTTTGAACTTTAGGATTCAGGTATAAAAGGTTCGACAGAATTTTTCATTTTTCAAGTGAATCGATTTTCCATAACTGCAAGTTTTAGTTTCTCATTTCACTTCCTTTCTCTTCGTTTTTGATTTCTCTTGGAATATCAAATTCTCTTTACAATAAAGTTATTACTAGATGGCGGATTTTATGCGTTTATGACGATGCTAAGTGTACAAAAAGTCTACGAAACTGTTAACATACGCAAAAATTATTCGCGTAAGAATGTTTAGAACATTAAACAGACTATTTTTCAAGTTCCACTGCTTTATTTCTGCTGGTACAAAATTGTATTTTGCATAAAGATCCGCTGCCTAGTTATTACAATTTAAGTTTCTTTTACAAGATTTAGTTCAAAGAATTAAAGCGCACAAACGCATAAAAAAAAGGATATTGACCTTCGATCGTGTGTGTAGCTAATTTTCGTATTGTCGTTGAAAAGAACGCCCACGGATTTGTCAGAGAGCTGAAATCCTAGGCCATATTTGTTCGAATAATCTATCCACTTGGTGATGAACAGAGGCACGACGTCCTCGACGGCCGGAGGATTTTGGTACGCGTTCTTGTGTTTCATTTCTGTGACGCATGACTCCAATGCGCGATGCATCTGCACACTCTGCGCCACGTATCCCATTTTCTTGTGGTCACGGCAAAGAACGCTGCTCAATCGCTGCTTGAACCTCGGGAATTTCGGAAGCTTCCTTGCCAACCAGCTGATCACTTTCGACTCCTTTCGCAGATTCTTATGAGGTCGGACATTTGGATGCTGATGTTGCAGTTGTGGCTGTTGATGTTGTAGTTGCAGCGGCTGTTGCATGTGTATCGACTGCTGTTGGTATCGATGCGACGACACTTCCTGGGACAACACGTTTGGCAAGGCCTACGGATGTATGAAAAGGATTTAGATTCCATGATATGGTAAAAGGAAAAATACCGAATTAATAAAATTGCGTGAACGACAGGGTTTGTATAAAAGCTATTTTTAAAACCAAAATCACTGACAATGAATTTTGATGAAACCAACTTTTCATTAACAATCTCATACTTTTTACAATACGGAAATATTAAAGATTAATTGAATTTTGAAATTAAAAAATTCGAACCTCCGTCATTTCATTAATATTTGATATTCTATAGGGTGATATTTATATTTGAAAGAAACTATTACAAATTACAAAATCAATTTTTTTTTACTGTTAACAAGTGTATTAATAAGTAAAAAAAACTTTATTTATGTTGGACATTTCGTATAATAAAAATAAAATTCCTAAAGGATGATCATTTTTTTATGCACTTTTAGTATAATGTAGAACTCGAAAAAATATTTGACACGTACTTTTTTTTTTTGCAATCATCCATATTGAAGGGATGAAAATTACTCTCAAAGTTGGGAATGAAAGGCATATTTTATTGAATATCTCAGGAATTATTAGACTATTGTTACAAATTTCAAGTTTAGAAACATAAAACTTAAATCGTTGAAACTTGAAAAGTTGAAACTGTAAGCTTGAAGCTTGAAAAGTTGAAAATGAATGTTCGAAAATTGAAAAATTAAAACCGATAAGCTTAAAACTTAAAAACATAAAACGCTGAAGCTTAACAACTGGAAGCTTAAAACTTCAAAAGTTGAAATTGAAAACTTGAAAGCTTGAAGCTTGAAAACTTGAGACTTGAAAGCCTCGAAGCTTGAAAAGTTGAAACTAAAAACTTGAAAGCTTGAAGCATGAAAAGTTTAAACTAAAAAGTTGGAAGCTTTAAGCACGAAAAGTTGATAGTGAATACTTGAAAGCCTGAAACTTGAATGTTTGAAACTTCAAATTTGTAACTATATATATTAAACTTTCAGAATTGCAAGCTTTAAAAATTGAAATTTCAAGTTTCAACAATTTGGTTTATTTGAAACTTAAAAACTTGAAAGCTTGAAACTTAAAGACTGAAAACATGAAAATTTGAGGCTTAAAATTTCAATCTATGAAACTCAAAATTGTAAAAGTTTGAATAGTTGTAAATTTGAAGTTTAAAAGCTTGAAAGCTCCAAGCTCAAAGACTTCTAAATGCGATATTTGAAGCTTGAAGCTTAAAAACTTTGAAACTTAACAACACGAAAGCTTGAAACTTAAAGACTTGAAAATCTGAAGCTTCAAAGTTTTACAGTTTGAAAAAAAGAAACTTTTACACTTGAAGACTGGAAACTTGAAAAGTTGAAACTTTTCAATTTCTGACGCTTGAAATTTCAAGTTTCAACGGTTTAGTTTGGCATTATTAGACTAATGATTCAATTTGTTTCGTTTTTAATGACAATTTTTATTGTATAAACAGATTTTCAAAGATTATGTTTAATTACAAAAATGTGAAAATTCTTAATTTTTTTAACGTAAATACAATGTTTGTAAATCTGTTTATATCATAAAAATCAGCATTAAAAACGCAGGAATTGCCATTTGAATCATTAGTCTAGGTCCAATAGTTCCTGAGATATTCGATAAAATATGTTTTTCCATCTTTGAGGGCGATTTTCCAAAAAAATACGTGTCAAATATTTTTTCGAGTTCTATACTATACTAAAAGTGCATCAAAATCGGTGTGTATGGATTGGGAAATGTTCCTTGTAAGCATAAGAATCCAATAGAATTTCAAGTAAAACTTTAACTAACACTTAATAACGATCCACCAATTATTAGTATTTTATAAAATAAATATCGAGTCCATTAATCGAGGTTCTACTGTATGTAAATTACATTTTGTCAAAGTGAGGCATTCATCCCGCAAAACAGAAGCAATTTTTGCAACTAAACTATGGATACGAAATGTAGATGATTCTTTGTCAGTATCTACCTGATTTTTCTGGAGTTTCTGATTTCTAGAAGCGGTGGAATTCGAGTAGGGTGACGACATGGGGTCGATAATCGACGTGTGCGGCATTTGGTAGCAACAGGTATGGGGCAAGGAAGCTGGCACGTATTCCTTGGTGAGATAAGCGTGTTCCTTCACCCTTTCCAAGGACGGTCTGAGCTCGGGATTCGACTGGAGAAGCCACTTTATGAGATCCTGCCCGCTACGACTCGCCATCGTGTCGTCCACTTCTCGATAATGGTTGTTACATATTCTGGCGTAGGTCTCCTTCAGTGTCGCGGTGTCGAAAGGTGGTTGCCCTACCAGCAGGGCATAAAGTATGCATCCGAGAGCCCAAACATCCGCTTCGTAACTGTACGCTTGTTTGCACAACACTTCCGGCGCGATGTAATTCGGTGTTCCGCATATCGTCCTACGCATACAAACGAATTGTTTATAATTTCTTTCTTTCCTAGTTAGAGCGCGCGGGTGACTATTCGTTTCTTCAATTTTGTATGAAGGCGAGCGCATTCCTCTTTCATTCATTTTATACGGACTACATGAGGGAATTGTTTAACACGATTTTATTTATTTTAATTCAAGGAAGATGTAAAATTTCATTCAGATTTAAAGGATATTAATATTATTTTATTTATTTCATACGGACTACCGAATATTCTGCGAAAAGGCAAAATTGTTAAATTCAAAAACGTGTCGTAATTTTAATATTTATATCTGAATGAAGAATTAATCCAACTTTATTGATTAAGAAATTATTCGGCTTGAAGACCGAGTTGAACTTATTACATAGATCCATTATTATTCTGGTTTTGTTATACTTATTGAGGATTATTTATTGAAACTAATACAATAGAAATATTTAATTTAACAGTAGAATGCGTAAAATTATAAGTATAATGCTTGCTAGAAAAAATAAATATTACTTTCCGATTTGATGGTACTTTACTTTAAGGTCGCAAAATTAGTGATCAGCACACAATAAAATGGCGAATAAAAAAAATTAATGTAAAGCGAACTTTTACCTAGCAATTACGTAGAACCGGTTGCGTGTCAAATTTAATCTGAATACAAATTAATATTTTAAGCACGCAAGAGGTAATCAAAAGTTGTTACATTTAATCGTTGTTCTCTTAATTTATACAGACCTAACGAAAACGTATAATTTTTCCCGTGCATACGCACAGCTATTTAATATAGAATTAAAAGTACGAGATTTTAGTAATATAATGTATTATTATGGACATGAGAGTCCCCAAAAGGTTTTGAAGTAAGAACAAATACACGCGAAGAATATCGTAATGATCGCTAATGATATTGTCTATTAGTCAAATAGAATAAAAAAAAAAAGAAACTTTTACATCAGGTTCTTGTTCATGAAATTTCATTATTAAAACAATAAAAAAATATGGAGCTTCTTACTAAGTACAGTTATAAAAAATAATGGATAATGCATGAAAGATTGGGAAATTAATTAATTTCGAAAATAATGCATTAATTTTCTCATCAAACCAAATATATTAGATTATTAGATCATTCTAAAATATTATCGTTTTATGTACATTGTACACACATATGTTTAACAAGTTAATGCTTTTTATATTAATTAAAAGTAAAAAGATAAGATTAAATTCGACTCTAAATAATATTTTTCCAGCAAATAAAACAATTTTGAGAGATATTATTAATAGGATAATTTTGATCACCAAACTGTGGATTCTTATGCAAAATAAAATCTGTATAAACGCAAATTAAAAATAGAAATTTGAATAACAGTGTGTCTTATTCTTTAAATATTATAAGTTATATTATACTTTCGATATTTTATACTTTTTGGAATTTATAGATTTTTGCATAGTTATAATTGTCATAAATGCATAGAAATCCGTAGTCTATTTATCACATTTCGTAATTCTATGTAAAACTACAGTATTCATTCGCTATGAACTCGCGATTTGATTCAAGTAACGAGCATATGGAGTATAGGAAGCATCCTAACTTTTTTGTATTCTAAGATCATGTTATGAACTGATAATTAATTTTCATCCTGTTATAAGCGAAAATAAAGGAACAAGGTAATGTTGAGTTTACAACAAAAAGATATTCTGCCAGATAATAAAAATGTCTGAAAGCTTACACTCGTCTACGTTGTCCGTCGGGCCGAGTCGCCAGCCCGAAGTCTCCGATCTTGACGATCATGCGATCCGATAGGAACATGTTACCAGGCTTCAAATCTCGATGGACAACCTTCTGCGAGTGAATATACGCGACGCCTGTGACCATTTGCTTCATGTAATACCGTGCTTCCGGCTCCGTGACTTTGCCTCGATACTTCAGCACGTGCATCAAACTCTGTCGAACAAAAACGATGTCTCCCTCAAACACAATGTCTTTATGGCGGCTGAAATGAGATTATCCTAGAGAAAATCTACGATACATTTCTTCTTACACAGGAGAAAAGGCGGTAATTTTAATTTCTGCATTATTATACTTTCTAGATCTCATTGTCAGTTATGACATAAAATCAAAATTTTTTGAGAACGTGACAAATATATTAGGTGCGTTTCCCAAAATTTGACGTAGAAGAAAGATAAACTTCTAAATCACAAACTTCTTTAATTATTATTAATAACGTTGTGTTCTGAAAATTATACTGCAAAACTATAGAGTTTATTTTACTATTAAATCAATTAAAATAATATAAAATTAATTTTTAATTTTTCTTAGAATTTTGATAGGATTTATGGAAAATCATTACTTGGAGACAATAGAAATTTGCTTTTTTTTGATGATATAAATAATATAAAATTTATAATTGTTCTTAGGATTTTAATAGGATTTATGGAAAATCATTACTTGGAGACAATAGAAATTTACTTTTTTTGATGATATAAATAATATAAAATTAAAAATTAATTTTTCTTAGAATTTAATTTGTCTATTTAATCCTTCCAATTAATTAATTTTGTATAGCTCTTGCATCTTAAAACTTTTTGCTTTCAGAAGCCTGCAAAGTACAAAATCGAATTTTTCGCATAAGACTTTGTCCTGAAGAAGCTTTGAACAGTCGAGAAGAGAAGCGAATGACTTTGAATAGTCATTGGGTACATGTGTACTTAAGTACATATGTTTCAACGAATCTTGTTTAGAAATAGTATTAATATCGCACGGAATGCTAATTCCTTATTAATCTCTTTGCACACTTGCACACTGCTATTTACTTCTAAAGTGCCAAGTCACGTTAACAAATAGAAAAGTGAATAGCAACTTGTGTCGGGATTAGTTCAACTATACATAGATAAGTGCACGTGTACCTGCCGTATATTCAAAGTCAATTTGCTATAAATCAATGCTTCTTTTTCATTCATTTTATTTATTTGTTTTATCATAAAAATTTTGACAGGTTTGGTTTGAGGAATTTTCAAGTTGTACATTTTTTTTAAGTAAATGGATGATGAAAATAAGAAATGTTAAACCTTAAACTGTTAGGCATCTTTTATCTTATATAACATAACCAGGATTTGCGAAGAGATGATTCATTTGGAAGTAAATCTCTTCCTGCCTCGTTAAGTGCGTATCAGGGGGCACGATCAATATACACGTAGCGAGGCACCGTTGTAGTTTTCTTATCTTAATTGTCTTACTGTCTACCTTACTTTCAAGGAGCTAATTGCTATAGTACATTTGGGTCTCTCAAAATGTAATCTGATAAAGATTACTTTCTGCAGACTCCTTAATCTTCGTGCGCCATTTGGGGTGATACTCGAAATTTAGATTTAACGTTTCATGACTTTTTAACAAAAGTTTGGTGCTTGCAGAAAATGCATCGACTCTTATTATAATAGTATAAATGGTCCAAGAATGTGTTTTCATAATAAAAATACATTCAATGGGTAAATACTTAATAAGACAAATACAATAACTTCCCTATAAATCGGGAAGTTAATAAATACAAAATTTATTAATCCTTAAACGGAAGTTGGGTCAATTTGCCCCAAGGTGAAGTTAATAAAATACAAAAATGTAAAATTCGAAAAATACTAAACAAATACAAAATATTAAAAATATTACATATGATAGACATATGACATTTATAAAATAAAATCCAATGCCTCGTCTATGTGTATAAAAATATGAATTTGCATACGCATCTACAGTCTAATTATGATTAACATTTCCCGTTTTTGCTGACTCAAAACGCATTCTAAATTTTTCGAAAACATATGACACTCATAATAAAAACTAAAACTCCTAATCCACGACAAACAGACTGCAGATATTTATGGAAACTCACATTTTTACAGACACATATAAAGAATCGAAACTTGAATGAAAGTGCATTTTGCTTTCTAAATGTAGTGACACACATGTTCCATTTTTACACACATTTCACGCATTTTCGCGTTCACACACACATTCTTGTACACTTTTGAATATTTCAATTTACCTTAAAACAACTATAATCTACTAAAATAAATATCAACACGATATAGACACTTTTGAAAACCACGTTCCACGATAAACGTATTCAAGAGATTATATCTCACTTCAATTGAGCTAATTCCTCCCGATTGTTCCAATCGTTTTAATTGCTCCATCGTAATAGCTCGACACTCGAAGCGCGGCGATATCCCCCGAGCAAATATTTACCAGAGAAACTGTCTCACCGGGATCGAAGAAAATTCAAGCGAATTCGTTTATCGTTTCTCGAAGGTGCATCAGCGCGAGACGGATCACCATTAGTTGTTCGAGGAAACAATAATTACAAGGAAGGAAGCACGCGATTTCGCGTCAACGTTTACGGATCGGCGCGGCGCACAGTGTGTCGTGTATATGGGCGTTCAGAACGAAACTCATAACTTCTAAACTATTTAAGTTTTTACCCATGTACCTTAATACTTTTTTAAAGAAAATTCAAGAATACATCGATTAATGCATGACAAATATACAATTATATAACAAATTGTTGAGGAGAGAGTTGATTTTTAATTAAATAAAAACTTTTTCGGCAATGTTCATTATTGAAATGGATTATCAATTAAGAACCCTCTAACTTTTGTTTAAAACATTTTTTCATAAAATTGACGGAAATGCATGAAAAATTGTGGGGAGGATTATACGGTATCGTACTACGTGGAACATTATATTTATTTACAAATCGTTACAAACGTTGAAATTGTAAGACCTACATTCTTTTATTAAAATTTCAAAATACAACAAGAAAACGAAAAGAAAAGAAAAGCTGAACCTTAGTCGAAACAATCTCAAATGCTAATCGCTACAGGCCTGAACGGTGAGCGCCTTGATAATGATTTTAATTATTTTCTTCGTTTCGGGCAAATTCGGGCAGCTAAAGTTAACGCTAATATAAAGTTTAATGTTTCCTAAATTAATAGAAAAAAAATTACGGAGGTATTTTTTGGTGTGTTTTTTAAAAGTCTTCTCAAAGGTGACAAACATTTAACATTAAAAATTCGAATAAATTATTATTATTGTAAAAAATGTTCTCTGTAGTTTTAAAAGGATTGTAGTACCAAATACGATGTATAAAAATCAAACGAAAAACACATACATTTAGCCAATGGCATGTGTTTGAAGAAATACACCGAAATTTGGAAAAAACTTTTAATACTATTTTGGTAACAAATTAGTAAATTCATAAAACTTGATAGGTAGTATTAAAATCTACGTTCCCTTCTTAACATCTTAAGATAAAACAGATTGTGAATTAAACACTTCAGATTTTTGGGTTTTGTCCATTGAGCGACACACTGTGCGGCGGTCAGGGTATAAATTAATTTAAAAGATGCAATCCTACCGAGAAAAAGACGATTATCCTGACCCCGGGTGTCAAGCGAGAA
This sequence comes from Perdita meconis, assembly GCA_030770465.2. Classification (NCBI taxonomy): domain Eukaryota; kingdom Metazoa; phylum Arthropoda; class Insecta; order Hymenoptera; family Andrenidae; genus Perdita; species Perdita meconis. Next base: position 9,854,957 of record JASKOS020000006.1, on the reverse strand, counting down.
AATTTACGACCCGTTGCTACTTTGTTTCGAGGAGCACGTCGTGTTTATGCGTCGCAGATAATTATTGCCTTGATCGGGGCTGCAGACTCGTTCGCAAACACGCAACTTCGTTTTTCATTAATGAGAACCGAACGCTGTAACGATAAATAATTTCGAAGGGAAGAAACAATTTTTCAAAATTAAGTTTTAATTTTGCTTCACCTTGCCGTATTTTTGGACATTTACACTGAAACTCCCGATTATTTATAATGACAAATGACCGATTCATAATGGTCCGCTAATTATTAGCATTTTATATTACAAATGACAAGTTGGATAATCAAGGTTTTACAATATTTAAAAAATATTGAGGATTTCTGCAGATATTTAAATAATACTCATATGAATAAAATTTTAAGAGGAAGGAAATTTTTTTAATTTTATGGGAAAACTTAGTTTAATTAAGGATCAATGTGCCATTCCAAAATTTACAGGGATTACTGAAAATATATGAATTTATTAATGTTCTATGAAGGTAAAATTTATTTTAAATAATTGCTGAAAATGTAAAATAAAAACAAGAGTAAAGATCATTAACAAGATTTGCATAAGTTTTGTTAGAAATTCAAGGAAGTAATATTAACTTCGTAGAAATCACCGGTTAAATTATCCTGACCCACATACGGGTCATGGGAGTATGAACGTAGTAAATTGCACGACTTTTCATGGTTAATGTCACGTTCATAAAATGAACTTTATTTTCTACCTTCCAGAGAAATATTTTTATTTATATTTATTAGTATTTGTTAATCAGTTAAATATTGTATGCAATTATCATTGTTGTATATACATAAAAAGAATTCAAGAATTATCGCAGAAGTATTTTTTGCAACGTGTATTGAATGTGATAATAATATGCAAATATGTGGAAGAAACATGTAACGATTTAATTAGAAATGTAGAAGTCATGTTACATAAAACTAAATTCATTGAACTCAATCGTAAATTAAATGTTATCTTCACATATGCCACACTTTTACATTATACAATTTTAAACATGACTCGTAACTATTTAAACATTTTGAATTTTTTATTGCGTAATTGAATATCGATAAGGGAAAAATGAACAGCTCAGTAAAATTCACTTTGTCAAGGACCACATTCCATATTAAATTATGCACAAATTCTATCTTATCTTAATTTAACAAGCACCGATTTGTATGTTACATAAAATAGCGATAAGAAATGTCTATAAATTTTGCTGTACTGTTACTTACATTTCCTTTACTGTTTAGCTAATAAGTAGAACCATTAGTCTCAATAATCAATTTAATGATCAATTCCATTAATTATATATATAAAAAAAATGTTTGTGCAGATTTAAAAAAAAATTTTAACAAATTTGTAAAAAATTTGAATAGTTCAAAGTAATGATTATAGTTTATAGTCCTAATATTTGACTTTGTCGCACAAAGCAATGATTATGCAGTGGATTTTTCTGTATTTATACGACAAATGTAAAAATGGAATATGGAAAAATCTACAACGATGTATAGTAATGCAAAAGTAAATAAGATATTGAAAATAAAATATAAATTGCAAGAATTAACTAGTTAAAGTCTGCAAAAATTTGAATTTATATTAACATCCGTAATCTAGCAATAAATTAATATCTATAATTCCTTCGTAACATTCGTTGCGTTCATACATTCGATTACTACAAAATCCGTTTTACTCAGAAAAATGATTCAACAGCTGTCTTGGTATCGCCATTATTTCAGAAGTGTACATTTGCAGTAACGTTTGTTGCAGAGAAAAACGAGCAGTAGTCGCAATAAGACAGGTATGGACTGTAAAGAGGATGCGATAAAACTTACCATCGGATGTCGTTTGCTTTTTAACGAGTCAGATAAGCAGTTCGACGTCTTCCGTTATCGTGTAAAAGTATGCTTTTCCTGTTAGCTGGAGTCGGTTGCAAAATGAAAAGAAGAATACAAGCGGCGCATATTGACTAAGTGAATATAATCTTAGTGGTACCATTACTGTTATATTATTTTCGCGAAATGATATAAACATTTGACTCGAATTTATCTTTAGCTGAAAATCGGAACGAACTCTCTTTGATACACAACATTTTATCGCATTTCGATTTCTTTGTGTTTCGATTAATTTGAAACATAATTGCATGTGCAATAATTAATACTTAAATAATATAGTAGCAATTAATACTAGAAACTATCAAAACAAAGTTGAAATAGCTGATATTGTAATTTCTTATGCACGATTTGTTCCTCAAAAACGTTGTGCGTTTTTTAATGAAGTTAAAGAAATATATGAATAAAAATTTAAACAGTACATTTTAGTATATTTTATAAAAGAATAAATAACACAAACAACGAAATAAAAGAATATATTCCATTTTGTGATTAAAGAAATCCAAGATTTAAATGGAAGATTCCAAATGACTCAAAAAGAAAGAAGTATAAATTGTAGACAAAATTAAAAGGATATTTGAAATACAAAAAATAGTAACAAAAATTAAATATTATCATTTCTGCCATTAAATATAACTACAAATTTTTTGTAAGTAAAAGAATTTTGATAAAGTGGTGTAATATTTTTTTGATATCGGGTATCTTGAATGCAGCAAACGTCTGCATAAGTAAAACAACTAATGTTCTAGTAGCTAACTGTTCAACAGCATAGATGGTAGAGTTTCAACAGTCCCCTCAATAATTTATCGCGTGTGGTTGTGGTAACTCAGAGGATTCAAGGAGCGAGAAATAATCGAGCGATTAGTTGACGGACCAGCGTATCCTAACGGTACAAACAAGTGGACAGATCAGTCGTGGAGAGTGCAAGTGCTTGTTCTCTTTTCCCACCGTACGAAAAGGCGTCACCGTGATTTCGCGTAACCAATCGATTTGTCGATACTGCGCACAAAGAACCTAATCGCGTGAAAAAACACATTCAATTTCTGATCGATTTAACGAGTCAGATTTTGTTACGTGGAAAACGAAATGAGAAAGGAGTTTAGCTCAGAAGTATTTTATCGAGAACGAAGTCATAACGCCGTGAAACCTCTTTTTCGAACCATTAATTCAAGAAAAAAGGTATTACTAAGAACAGAATTGAATAACATGACGAATCAATTTGTTTTCCGTAGCACAGAATTATCTGTTTAGGAGCTGCAAAGTATTTTCAACGAAATTTGATATGGGATTTAAACCTGCTGTTCTTCTCTTAAATCTGATTTACTGCAACTTGAATTATTAGTTATTAGCATGTCGTTATAAATATGCATAATGAAATTTTTACAGTATGCTGAGGAATTATAAACGTAGATATTGATACTAACTTCTTTATATTTTTATTAAAATTGGAGCAGTTATTCAAACAAAATTGAAATGAATAATCGGGTCAAAAAAACCCAAAGAGCACAGCAGGATTACATAATAGAGAGCATTTTTACTTTAAGTGGATACACTCAATTTACTTTTCTGACTATTCAGAGTATGAAGAAATCGTTTGGTTCTAAAGAGGCAATATTTAAGAAATGACTTGAGTTTTTGGAAAAACTCTTTTACAGAGATAATTGCAGAGATTTCGCCTTTATTATATTTTAATGAAACTGTGTGCTTCTTAAAATAAAGCAATTTTTGTTTAAATACTTCTACCTTTAAAATAATTAAAGAAACAACTGAATGATTAAATTTATTTGGTTTTGAACAAATTGTTCTCTAACAATAGAATGTTTGTCTTGAATAAATGTTGAATACGGATAATAGAAAATATAAATAAATACTACGTTTTTAAATGACTTATTTCCTTTTCATAAATTTGTCACATTAATTACTCTAATAATTCATAGTCAGTACCTATTCGTACTAATAAACGATTCTCTCTCTACACGTTGAATAATATTGGCAATACCGAAATTTACATTGGCAATAAATATTGATTGTTTGGGAGTTCTCTGCAAATTCCATAATGATATAAACAGTAACTAGTTTACCATTCGAAGCCACGAAATGTTTGCTGAACACATTTATAATTATAATAGAATATTAATGAAGACGATTATGTTCCGCAAAATTTGACAAGTTCATGTTTGCTTGCAAATTGTGTGAAACATATTACAATAAACACGATAAGAGGACTAAAAAATGTTTAATAGTTATTTTCAGTATAAAGAACTACAAGTTGTTGATTTTTATAAAATGTTTCTTAATTCTTTTAATTTTTAGTGTATTGAAACTGCTTCGACATCAATTTTAAGGTCATACGATGCAAAATATGGTGTTCTATTTAAAAAATTGTTTTGACCTTGGCACCTCGAGCGAAGCACCTTCATTTTTTGTAGGTTTTCAATTATGGTGAACAACATACGTAAAAAAAAATCTACATCGTATGGTGTAGATTTCATCTTAACAAATCTGATAATAAATGTACAATTTACAATGATAATAAATAACAATTCGACCTGTAACCATTATTGTTTTGTGTAATACAAACACTACGTATACTGTGTTCCACGTTATAATCAGCCTTTTTATAAAGTCTTCAAATGTAGATTGACTAGGAATGAGAATATTTTCACAAACGGTGATAACGAGCAGGTTCTGACTCTTTCAGATCCAATTTTATGATATTCCACTCCACGAAATAATATCATACAGCACACCATTGTATTCGCCTTAACAATCTTTATGAAATTATAAATAAAGAAAATATAGGGTTCCATTAAAAAAAAAAACTAACTTTACTTCAATATCTCTTCTATCATTGCATTCACAGAAAATTTATTCACACCACATAACTTTTGTAAGAATATTTTTTCGATAATACGCCCCGTGATATATTCCATAGTTTCCAAAATATACTGTAGAATCATTAACTGATTTATTATATCACGATTTCAGTGACGCCCTGTATAAACCATTAAATAAATTATTTCAATGGCCAATTTAAATACCGAATAAAAACAGCAGTTTCTCAGATTTGGTTGTCAAACGAAGAAAACCGAAGCAAGGTCAGACTTTCCTTCGACTTTCCATAGACTTCCCAGACTCCGTGCGTCAATCGCTGCACGTTGATCGCTTCCCCCGCGTGTAAAAGTCCACGACGAAGGTATTTCCGTCGAAGGGTGTCCTATTCGTGGAGCTTGCGAGGGAAACGGGCAACGAGGCAACACGATTTCTCTAAACGGCCCGGTAAATCCTTGCACAATCGGATGTAAGGTCGGGCCACGGACCGAGCCTCTCGCTGATCTCTCTGACGAAGTTCCTCGGAAGAAGGAGAGGCTTTATCTAGCAGGTATATGCGCGAACTTCTCTCATTCTTCGGATACAACGGGGGATCGAGGGCTGCTACGGGAGAGGAGAAGGTTGGGAAATTCCTGCGAGCGTACAGAGAGAGAGAGAGAGAGAGAGAGAGAGGGAGGGGGAGAGAGAGAGAGAGAGAGAGAGAGAGAGAGAGAGAGAGAGAGAGAGAGAGAAAGAGAGAGAGAGAGAGAATGTATCGTAGGAAACTATGTAGAGGCAGGCAGGTACGTACAGGACGGGACATACGATACCTTTCGAGGACAGGCTTCCAGAAGCATATACACGTTAAGGTTATCCTCGAAGTAGTGATGCATTTGAACGACGTTCACGTGATTCAGCTCCCTGTGGATCATGATCTCGCGCGCGATCTGCACAAGAATCAATAGATTTATTATTATCTCTGCTGTCGTGTCGTGTCACCTACAAAACTTACAAGGAAACATCCCGAATTCGGAAATTCAAAAAATTATGCAACTTCGGGTATATGTAGAGCATGTGTAAGGCGAATGTCCCAATTTCTGCTCATTTAAGCGTTCACTCGTTATGAAAAGGATATCAAAAATTTGTTTGCAGTAAAAATTTGCAAAGTAATTGATTAATACCTCGATAATGAATCGATTAATTCAAAAATATTTTTAAAAGATGTTATATGACGTTTAATTATTAATAATGGCTAATTCTATGTCAGAGTTGTGCTCATTGAATTATATTGTAATTGAATTGCATAATTCAATTACATTGTAGTTCAATTACTATATAATTGAATTACAATATAATTAAATTATATAATTCACACTTTTCAAGTAATTCAATTGTTATTTACAGTAATCTCGAGTGTAGTTTAATTATAATGTAATTGACGTGCAAGACAATTTAAATATAATGTAATTGAATTACAGCTCAGAACTCCTAAGGAGTGCAGTAGATGTTGATATTTACCTTTCGTATCTATACGGCGTATTTCTCGTTGATGTCGTTTAAATTTTGAAAAAATGTAACGCAGAAAATTATGTCACCAATAATAATTTTTCCTGCTTGAAACCTTTATGTAGTTTCTTTACACGTTATAGTTTTTCGTTTTGAGTACCTCTTAATTCGTAATTCAATTATATTGTACTTCGTAATTATACTTCAGCTACAATTATAAATTGGATTGTGATTTAATTGACTAAGAGATTTGAATTACGAATTACAATGTAATTGAATACAATTTAATTAAATTACTTTGCAATTCTAATTCATGGTTTAATTCAATTATAATTCTGCACAACTCTGTTCTATGTAGTACTCTAAATGTCCGTATTTCTGCTCGCGACAAATAACTCACAAAAAATCCAGTAAAAATCCAGAGTAAAATACAGTAAACGTTTTTAGTATTAAATACGATTTATTTCTGCACACACTACATGCGGTCCGATTATCAAATCACAATGAAATTGCTGTTCTTTAGTCTAAGCAGTAAGAATACGATCAGAACGAGTAAGTTCCTTGTTCTAAAATTTTTTTCGTTGCTTACGTAGCACTTTCTTTCTAACAAACCTGTGCATCACTCGCACAATGATCAAAGAACTTATAATTATTTTTTTACAATGTAACGTTTATAATAATAAGAAAAATACGAAGTGATTAGAATCGGGACATGAGCAGAAATTGGGACATTTACCTTAGGTATTACGCAATTTTTTTGCTGCACAAATTCACTCTAAGGACTTAAAATTTCTCTTCGAAAATTTGGCTATTTTTCGATTATTCGACTGTTTTTTATTACTGCACTGGATGCAATAGTGCAGAGTGAACCATTTGATATCTTGTTTTGTTTTGTTAGATAGAACAAGATAGTATATGATTCGGTTTGTGTTTGTACTAGTGCAGTACCGATGGCGATCTTTTGTTAGATCAATCCAATATGGATTTTTTGGAGCAAAGAGATCGATTTTTCTCCGATCTTTTTTAATTTCGATCTACCAATAATCGATTCCTTTTTCCTTAGGATCCGTTAAAAAAAGAAACTTCAATTTTATGCTTATTTTTAATAAGTGTCGGTAGAACAAAAGAGTGATCTAAAAAAATTCCCTGTGATTAATTAGATTCTTTTTTTAAGACAGTTAAACTGTTTAGAGTAGTTGAAACGCATTTGTGCAATCTCTCGAAACCCACTAATGCCATTTTCCATAGAAATCATGTGCGAGGTAAAAAATGCAAACTTATGATGAGAAATTATCAATTCTATCTTTGCTAACTTTTATAACACTTCTAAAATAACAAAACTCCAACTTTGAACTCATAGAAAAGAAATTACTCCATTATCCTGATTATTCATAATAATATTAAAGAAAATCCGATTCTGATAATTTTATTATTCATATATTTTTTAAATATTCGGCGCATATAATTGATAAAGTTCAATTAGCCCGTTAATATTTTATATAAATGTTTGCAGTCTTTTGAGGGTTTTGCCGGGATTGAATAATCGGGATGAATAGTGGTTTTAGGTTTCAGGTTTTTGAGCAATTCTGATTTTTCCACGACTGATTACATCCTACGTCAACAGCTGACGCCGCGCCGTCAAGATTCTTTAATATTCTTGGTCTTCCATATTAGGCTTGTATTTCATGTTAGCACTGCCGAAGTGACAGACGATAAAATGACTTGACATTACTCTTTGCATATTTTCCATTACCATTAAATAATAAATCATAAGATACTTTCGTATTACGAATAAACGTTTAGTCTTTTAGTTTGAATCTTGCTTTAAATAATAATAAAATAAAAAAATTCTTCAAAAACACAAAACTCTATTTCGTCAAATGTGAAACTATCAAAATAATTTTAAGAAATAATCAAGTGAAAGATCATCTACATATTATATTGTCAAAAAAAAAAAGAAGAGGAGGAGAAGGAAATGTCAGAAGTGTACAAATTTATATGACAATCTGAAATTTCGACTACCTTGGTTTGTCATTTTAATCTTGTTCTGATACGGTAAAATACTAATAAATCGAAAAATACGCGAAATTAATGTAGAACGTATGCATATTAACAGAGAGTAGATTCTAACGAGGTTACAATGCCGTAAATATTACTATATTCTCTTCTTTTTCATGTTGCTTTCTAAAAAGTGAAAATTAGACGCGAATGGCTATTATAACATATTTATGTAACAGATCTTAAGATTATGTTGAGCACGAGAACGTGATTAATAGTCTTACGATGTAATTAATACTACGGAATCTTCAACTGATTCAGAATGTTTGAAGTTCATAATTTCCAAAACAGTTTTTGACAAACTCGTGCGACTAGTAAATAAATTTTAAAAAAGGAATACATTTCTTTTATGCAGACAATGAAAAATCTCGAACAAAGAAATTATTTTTAAATATATTAAAAACAAAATGAAATTTCATACATAAAATGTGCGCCCATTTTAATGTCATAACAGGAAAATTACTTTAGTGTAGTTTAGAGAGTTTATTTAATGTTTCATTTTTTTAATGTAAACCTCAACTTCATACAAAATAATCAAATAAATTAACAAAGAATGGTTACAAGTGCGGTACAAACCTTCTGCATGTGAATCTTTTGCATTCGATTCTTCGGAATAATTTTACAAGCGTATTGATTTCCATTGCTGACGTCAGTCATCAGGTAAACCCTCGCGAAGCCACCCTGAAAATGAAAGAAAAATATGCTTGAATAATAATAATAAACGTGGATACAATTTATTGAAATAATTCATATAAAATTATGCAGTGCTGTGCACAGAAATATTTAAATCATGAAAGATATTTAATTTATTATATTAAAATAAAGTGAGATTATTGACTGTCTACGTAACATAAAATTGAAAATTGAAATCCCATAGAACATATTTATTACTAACACTGCCGTTCTCCTCTTAAAAATCTAATTTATTACAACTTGAATTATTAACACATCATTATAAATGTGGTCAACGAAATATTTTAAAAAATATCAAGGAACAATAAACGTAAATATTAACACTAACTTCCTAATATTTTTCTTACAATTCGAACAGTTATTTAACTAAATAAAATGTGGTATTGGGGTAAATAGATCCGAAGAGAAAAGCAGAGATGAAACGATTAAAATTCAATATCAGGGTTACCCAACTATAATACATATATTGAAAGACAACATTCTAATAAGTTGTAAACTATTTGTTATAATTGTATCCCTACATATTAGTAATGGAGAATTTAGTTACTTTCAAGTACCTGTAAATAAGTTATTAATTAGATACTTTAGTTCTCTAAAAGTAACTAAAGAAACTAGTTTAAAACTTACTTTAATTACTGGTAAAAAATACATAAAAACTCACTTATTACTGGACTGCGAGTTTTATGCGAAACCACAATTTTAAAAACACATGCAAGAAATCGAATCTTGAATAATAATCAGTCTTATTTCTGTATCGTCGTAATTTAAATAACATTTTTGATATTTTGTGTATTTTGGCATCTGTAATCAAAGATTTTTGCATACTTAAAATCCACAGTTTACTTATTACAATACACAAAATCAATCAAATGAAATGCTTTATTTCTAAGTTATATTTATATTTTATTTTTTAGAATTATTCTTATATATTAATAACTTTCTTGTAATATTTAAATAGAATTGTGTTCCAAATCTTAGCGGTTTTTTTCATACATGTTCCCTTATTTATATGCTCTAATTTTTTTAATAAATAGTTCATTTTTGAGAAACTAGTTGAGTACTTTTTTTAAAAGTAATTAGTTACAATTAGTCCACAAATGAGTGGATATATTAGTTTCTAATGCAAATGACTCATTAAGGAATTTGTCCTTATTCCTAAGCAAATAAGAAATTTGATTTGCATAGGATTAGTGAAACTACCAGTGCACAAAATGTATACATCGAATTCATATGCACAAAACGTGAATCCTAATTTGTTTATCATAGCATTAGCATGCTGACAGGTGTCTGCATGTTAAAGTGGACCAGCAACCGCTGGATGGCTGAAAGCGCCGCAGGTATCAGCGAAAGTTCTCTCCTCTAGATAACGTTTTCGAAATGGGGGAGCGAGAAAATTAGAAAATGAAAATGAAAAGAAAAACGAAGCTGGGAAGAGGCCCCATTCTCGAAAGAGGAGAAGTCGCAAACTAGATTCTAGAATTTCTCTTGCGACGCGACGTCCGCCTCGCTCGAGTGAAAGGTTTCCTCTTCGGGAACACTTGCTTTCATCCTTCGTGCGCATCTCTGAATTATCGTTTATTGCCACGTCACGGGAGATTTAACAGTGATGAAAGTAAAAACGGTCGTCACGGCATTTCGACGTTTCGTTACTTTTGCAAATCATCTTCCTTCTTTGCGAGACACATCGCATTCCACGATTCGTTCGTAGGTTTCGCTTTGTCTCGTTCTTTGGATTTGAGCAAGTTTTCGCTTGGAAACGGTTTGAAATAGGCAATTCTTATGAATTTTTATGTACAGTTACATAAAAATTGAAGTTTACAGAAGCTTAGATATAAAAGAAGGACAGGATAATTATCTACTATGAGTTAACAATTCACGGCTACTTCAAAGTTCAATCTCAATTTTTAGGGGGTCTAAGACTACTGAAACTTAAAAAAAAAATCGATTTTTTTCATTGTTAATTCTGAAAATCTCTTCCTTTGTGATCTATTGAGTGTGGCGTGCGATTTTGTAAACGTTTTTCAGGAATTTTTTTTCAAGAACTTAGTGAAAGATTTTTAGACTGAACGTTTTATTGTATATAAATTATGGAAACTAAAAAGCAATTAAACGTGGAAGCTGGAACGATATAAATTTATAGAAAAAATATAATACCGGGAGTGTTGTAGTCAATTAATATTTGAAATACATGTGAACGAACCTGTGAGTCCCTGTATATGTATAATAGTGTTTAGTGGTGAGAGAGTGAACTTTAGACTCTTAGCAACTATGTAATTGTAAATAAAAGATGACTAAGGTGTGTGTTGAAACAGCGGAGAGATAGAAAATATCGAGCTCACACTCTGACTCATTGTTAGCGGACAGCTGATTATCCAACAATATAAAAATTATTCACCATTTCGGTTTTTACCATGCGATAACAATTCCGTACCCTGAATAGTTATAATAAATACAATAAAAAAAAATGGTGTGTTGTTTTTAGTTCCCCATTTCAAAGTGTTGTAATTATTTTTGATTGTTGCATTATTACGACTATTAACGATACAAAAATGTAAAAAAACTTCTATGCATCGTTACGCATTTCATGTATAGAATATTTGTTTATAAGTCTGTAACAAAGCGTTTATAATATATATTATAATAATATTATTTAACATCATAACATGGATTAAGCCCTCGCAGTTTGACGATTTAACTTTGAAACACCCTCTAGAAAAATATGGCTACATTTTTCCTGAAAATCTTATTGCAAACCAAAAGTTACTGTAGCTATAATTTGAAAATTTCTTACGTTTACTAAAATTAAATAGCTCCAGTGCAGGAGCTGGAACAGTAAGTGTCATTCACTGACACCGCAACAGAAGCAACATAAATTTTAGATCATTTTTCCTTCTTGTTTCAAAAGTAAATTCATGTTTAAGTACGATATAAATTACACAGCAAGGGTGTTCTTATTCCTTTACCAACCAACCTTTGCCTACCCCTAGTTATCTTACGTCCCGATTACCTAATTAATTTTTCAACAGTGTCTCTTTCATTGATCTACCTGAGCTACACTATAATCTGACAAATCTCTGTCATCAAGTGCAACCACTCGATGCAAATCTCCGTCCTTGTACTCACAACTACTCCCATTATGTTACAGTCTTCCACTCGCTATTATTTCGCGTCTTTTTATCGTCAATGAACTCGCACTACACAGAGTATTTCATAAACACATGTCAATATTTCAAGGCAGTAAATCTACGCACTAAAACAAATAAAAAATATCTAATGAACATATGTCCGATATAACTTATAGTAAATTTATAGAAAAGCTACTTCCTCACCGATTTTGATGGAACTTTTTTTAATCACTTTGTTCCGTCCTTCTGAATATGTAACTTTTTCTTATACGTGTAACCGGCGATCAGCCTTAGTTTCTGAGTTATACAGGGTGTAACAAAAATATTGCAGTTCCTTGAAAGGGGTGATTCCTGAAGTGATTTTGAACAACTTTTTCCTTAGCGCAAAAGGTTAGGTGGGGCTTTGTTAACGAGTTATGAACGAAAAACATCGACCAATAGAGGCTCGAATACAGTGGATGAATTTTAGCGCGGGCTCCAGCTGCGAGTAGCATTAGCCCGCCATCGCCCGCGTCATCATTAATCCGCTGTACTCGCTCCGTGATTGGTCGGTGTTTTTCGTTAATAACTCGTTAACAAAGACCCACCTAACATTTTCGTTAAGGAAAAAGTTATTTAAAATCACCTAAGGAATCACCTCTTTCAAGGAACTGCAACATTTTTGTTACACCCTGTATACAAAAAAAAGTTTTTAAATTCTTAAGAAAAATAAGTACTAAGTTATAGTAATTGAAAAAAGAGAGTAGGTCTTCTTTTTGTTTATTTTCTCTCTTCGTTCAACTACTGTGATAGGACTTAAAGTTCAGTTTGAAAAATACAGAACTGTTTCGATATAAGGATAATCTTACAGTGCTGACTCAAAGAACGACGCTTGAGTTTGATTCGAAAAAGGGATTTCTCTATTCTCGCCACTTCTTCGCCGCTCCTCGTTCCGTTGTACCCGAGATCGAACTTAACTCGAAAAAGGGCTGTGCTCGGTTCTGAAACCCAACCGTTCTTCGAGTCAACACTGAACACAGTTACCGCTCGGTGGTCTGGCATGGAAAAGGGGGATGTTATACCTTTTCGCCATGATATCGTATCGAAAGTATACCTCGTCACTCGCTTCTCTGTGTCGCGCCTTGTAACAAGAAAGAAGCCTCTAAGGAGCCGGTTCACAGGATACGGTTTTTTGACCGATTTGGTACTTTCACCGAATGTTTATAAAGTTATTCAGAAAGAATCGGTAAAAAAACGTATCGTGTAAATTGGCTGTAACATCTGATCACATTCTACGGACACAATTTGCCTTGTAAAAAATAAGACTGTTAGTAGTTCAGACAATAACTCCAAGAAATGTGGTAAATATCAACGAGTTCATAGAGAGAAAATTCTGGGCTCGTTAAAACTGATATCGACGTGTACAGAGTTGCGTAAATAATCGTTTTACGGGACGAATAACCGCGGAAGCGGCGACGATCGTAAAATTCGTGGAAACGAGAGATATGTGATGCGACGGATTACGAGTTTCCCGAAAACCTCGTGAGACACGAACGGCGCGAGGAAATAAGAAGAGGCAATAACGAAGGTGGTCGTGAGACGGCTCGTAAATACGAGCGACGGCGACGGAGTTTCCTCGGTTGAAAAGGGGTGCGCGTAGTTGGCGGGCTGATTGCCAGGATAACTCGTTCGAAAATATCCCCCGACATTACGAAAACTTCGTTTGTCGCGGCTATGTCGTCATGTGATTGAAGGTACGGAGCAATCCATTTTGCTCGAGGGATTACAGAATTAGAAGCTAAATGGAAATTCCGACCATGCTGTGTGCCTCGGATCTCCATTCCGTTTCACCTTATTTTCAGCATTTTAAATATAGGCCGTATTTTCAGGATTTCCTTTTGTCCAGCACTTTTCTATTTTTTTTTTATGCTCATTTAATGCTTCCAATTTTTCCTTACTTTTAATTTTCTTCAGTTTTCCTTATTTTCGATACCTTTAATGAACCGAATTTTCCTTTTTATATCAAAATTTCTTTATTGTCAGTTTTTGTAGTTTTTTCTTTTTCCTTCTTAGTAACTCCAATTTTTTTTCTTCATGTACCTGATGACAACATTTTCAGTTTCAGGTATCATACATTTTTCTTTCCCCTTTAATTTTTTCCTCTTTCCAGCAGCTTTCATTTTTCCTCATTTTCAGTACCTCCAAGACTCCTTTAATAAATTTCTCACAGAAGTTTCCTTTTTATTTCCATCTTTTCTTTTGAGTATTTGCAATTTTTCTTTTTTCTTTTAATAAATCTAATTTTTTTATTTTATTTCTTATTTTGGGTATCACAAATTTTTCTTTTCCCTTCAATATCTTTGATTTTTCCTTATTTTCAATATTTTAATTTTAATCAAATGTATGGCATAACGAAAAGTTGAGTGGAAAAAGTAAATATATCCTGTTGAGTATTTTTAATATTTTCATTTCATATTTTAATTGAAGACTCAACTTTTTGCTTCGGTTCAAAGGAGTAAACTTTAAAAAAAAAAAGTGTTTTAAATATCAATTTCGAATGTAGAAAATTATCACAGAAAACAAAAGCTTCAGTATACTGCTAATGCTTAGATATAGTTTAATATTATTCTTTCTCAGAAGTAAACACTTTGCGGAACTGATTCTCTACGTGTAAATCTCTTATAACTATTTATTTATATCATTTTGAATTGTTTCCTTCTGTAAAATAATAATAATAACAAAATAATAAACTATAGTATTAAATATCTTTGCGTTTTCCAGTTTTTTTATTCAACCTGTTCGACTTCGTCTTTAACATCATGTGTAGTCAGTACTGAGAATGTGGATAAACTTGTTTGATCAGTTAAACAAGATCGTATATTTTTCGATAATAATTTTACACACTAACAAACACCTTCTTATAAGCTGCAGACACGAAGGGTTAATTAGGGTTAGCCTGTTTATTACCTTGAAATAATCATGATATGACTAGATTTTTATCCACAATAGTAGAAAGCAATTGCATTATTTAAGTGGAACTTACAAACAACCAAAAATATAAATTCTGAAAGTATTATTGAAAAAAATGTTTACAACATTTAAGACTTGCGTTCACTGACATATTTCAAATTTATATTCTTGCATGAATTAATATTTATCACTAAACTGCGCATGTTTATACAAATAAAAATTTTTAAAGGCACAAATAAATAGACTTTTATTCCAAATGCTATTTCCTTTTCAAATGGTGTAACATATGCTCTATTTTTTTTTTATATTGCATGTATTTCAATATAAATTCTTTTATATTTTCGCTTACTAAAATTTCTCATAAATGCATAAACTTCCGCAATCTACTTATCACTGTTATGACTTTCAGAATTTTTAATTACATTATAATACAATAATTTTAAAGCAACAATTAATTTACGTGTTACTGTAACTTAAAAAAAATATATTCCAAGTAAAAAAGGAACTGAACATTCACTGATCGTTTGATAATTCATGACAGATTCATAATAAATTAAAAAATTTATTTAAGTTTACAAGGAAAACATAGTAACATCAAATTTTTTCAAGCTCTTTAAATATACTTTTCATCTCCTTTATGCATAATAAAGAAAAGAAAAACTAGTCTCATATTCTTTAGAATTTAATTTTGAGTAATCTAGAAACTATTACAAGAGCACAATGAAAGCTGAAGACGAACAGGCATTCGATTTCACTTTGAAAAAACATTGGTTCCATGAATTATTTCACGTGTTTTCAGGCCATCTAGCACAGACAGAAGAAATACATAATACGAGGACGAAAGTAGAGAGAAACGCAAGAATAAACAAAACGGGAAACTCCCGTAGTCTAGCCGCGCTCGTCACGCGATTTAAATTACACTGAAAACGCACCCGGTGACGTGCGTTTGGTCCTTGGTCACGGCCAGAAAATGAATCGTTCCGACGACGTGAATTTTTTATCTGGCTACGTCGGGGCATGTCGCAAGCTGGGCCAAGTGAAAAGAATTTTCAAAGCTTCAAACGTGGCTCTATGTATATTTATTTTTCAGACTGGCTATAGCGCTATAGCCACGTATGCGATGCTAATAGATCACGGTACTGTCATTCGAAAAATGTTTCCTCGACGGACAGCGCGTAAATTATGTGTAATAAATTATTCTGGTTGTGTAACATTAAAAAAAAAACAATTATTTTCAACAGGAGTAGTTTGACGATTTTAAATATCAAGGATTTACTTGAATAGATTCAAAGAATGGCTTTGAATTTCATTTTTTGAGGTACCGATATTTTAATGTATTGCAATATCAATGGTATAATGTTGTATGTATAAAATTTAATGACTGCATTTTTTGTAAAAGTATAATTACTAATATTCTTTTATGGAAATAATTATTGTGGCATTACTTTAAATGCATGTCTTAATTACGTATTATATTTGGAAAATATTATGAGTTTAACTATTTATAATATTACAATAAGATGGATTTATCAGACATTTGTAAGTAATAAAGCGTTTAAGTTTAGAAAAATTTATAAAATAAATTTACAATAAGAAAATTAAAATGGCAGAATAATTTCGTGAAAAAAATGGTATTTTACAAAATTCTGCAGTGTTAAATTTGTATTATAAAATGCACTTTGTAAACAAATTTGAAACAAAATTTGGAGTTATTCAAAATCGTTCAGAAATTTTTTCTTATTTATTGATGGACTCTTTGAATGCCATAATTAAACAGCGGATTTCATGCATTTATGGCAATGCTTAGTATGTAAAAAATCTACGAGACTGTTATCGTATACCAAAATATCAACACAATACTATTCAAGTTAGAATATTTAGAATATTAAACACTGTTTTTCAAGTTCCAATTCTATTCTTTTGATAATAATAAAACTGCTTTTATTATTATATTGTTTCTCGTTTCTATTGCATTAATTCAAGAATCAGTTGTCTCGTATGTTGATACGAAAAATTATACATCAGGATCTATGAGAAGAACATCTAAGGATTAAATACGTTGTGAATAGGGAATAAATTTTTCAAACAATACAGCTTTAAAAATTTTGCTTTTCTAAAATGAAGAAGATCAAAGAACGACTTGAGATCCTTTCTTATTGTTAGAACAGATGTGAAAGACCACAACAATGCAAACAAACAACAAAAATTGGGGTCGCAGGCACTCCTTTTTTTAGACGTGCTTCGATCTTAAGTTACGTGTTAAAGCGTTTGTAAATGAGCTACCCCGAAATACTCAGTCCACTATTCTAATTTAAGCGAATAGTACTGTGCTAAGCTGAGAAGGTTGCACCGTGGGTGGCATACGCCCAATGGGGCCCAAATTCAATTTTCTCAGCTCAGTTGTCTACCATCTAACAAGGGAAAATGTTTTTGAAAATTGTGTATCCACCATAATTCACTTCAGACACTTGGTACATCACACGTAAGCAGGACTAAAAAAAATTTAATAATTAATTCAGAAATCGCCGAAACATATTCTGAATGTTAACAAATTTAAGCTGATAATATTCTGTTCGGCTAAGGACATTGTCTTCAACTTCAACTCAGCAAAGTGAAAGTGTTTAAGAAGATAAATCTGTGGCTATAAGGCAAAGCAATGCATGTCAGTATGCCACATGTTTCTGTTTCCGAGATATTCGGCTACTATCCTCGGACTAAATCCTCGTTTTTAAAGGAAAACATTCGTTTAATACACTTTCTTTCTGATAATAATATAAATTCTGTTTTCTAGATCAGAATTAAAGCATAAACTCAAATTTTTTCAAAATGTTTACAGCCACAGAAATGTGTACTTATCAATAATAAATAAATGAGAAAATTCTTGAAGAGAGTTCCAAATGTTACAAATAATACAATTGTTCAAAAGAATAAACGCGAAGTAATTTTACAAATTACACGTCCACGATGTTGTCTAATGAAACGAGGTCAATAAACTTTAAAAATATTCTTACTTTTAATTGATACAAATTTTATCGGTTGTTAGCATAAAAATTTCTATATTTTCTGGAGTGTGATCATTCAAGCAGATCATAGAGACTTTTGCTGTCGACTGTAGCTCAGCTGGCACTGTAGCGATTCACGTGACATAAATCACAAGTGACGGATGCGCATCCGGAACAAGTAATAAACGTTTCTAAGCATCGATCAGAGAATTTCATAACCAAATTTCGTTACAGCAATCGTGTGCCATTCCCCTCGCATTTAGACTCGTGTCTATATACTGTAAGCGGAGATAATGTTTCAAGAATGAATCACTATAAATAGTAGGTCAAGCGTATGGTTCAATCCTAGAATTGCAAAGCATGGGCACAAAGTCACAAAGTGCTTGTAAGTTCTGTTTCCGACAACAAAAGAATATATGTATTGATAAACTTATAATCTTCTACTTTGTTTGATTTCTTTCCTTTAGATAATCTACTTATTTTTTTTTCGATTTTCTTTTGATCCTTAGGTAATTCTATTTAAATTTTCAAATTTTTTCACTGATATTTTCTCTGTTTTTAAGAAATACGTAAAATACGTATGTATATCTGAGACAACAGAATAATCAGAATGTAATTATTTTTGTCTATCCTTTATTGCTTGATTATATTTCTACTGTGGTTTTATTATCAATAACACAGCCAGTTTTAGATGTTATTGGCAGCTTACGAAACAAGGTTCCTATGGTTATTGTTTCGGAGAACCGCGTTAAATGGGCAAACAATAAAAAAGAATCATTATCTCCTCGTTTCCGTCGACCGGAATGGACCACCAAAGATTTTCAAACAAATTTTGTCGCGCGACATTGGCAACACGTGCAACAGCTGCAAGAAAACGGATGCTATGCTTACATCGGAAAGAAACACAGTGATATATCAACGGGGAGCATATTTGAATTATCGTCTATGGAATTGTTTTGTTTCTCAGGCGTTTTGAGACGGATTGACAAAATAAGGAAATAATGAAATTAATTGTTTCTAGAACGTCTCGCAAAAGCTTCTGACTGCATGCAACATCACCAAATTGGTTTAAAATACTACAATGATTGAAATATGAAATGTAATGGTTTAAATATATATAGAAGAGATCCGTCTAACATGTAAATGCAAGAAAAAAACAGTAAAAAAGAGTAAAGTGGTAGTTGAAAAGAGAAATGTGGTCATTCAAAGTACCGGAAATAGTATTTTTTATAATACTGTTATTTTCATTGCAATATTTATCTTTCTGCAAATTTATAATAACGAATTCTTTTTTCCAGAATTTTTACCGGCTGAATACTTTTTTCCATTTATACGATTTTGCTTTTTAACTGTTTCCTTTTTGATAACAACTCAAACTCTGAATTTTTCCTTTTCCGTATTTAATTCAAGTCAGATTGATTCAACATTTCTATGCGTTTTATATTTATACCCTTAGCTTTGTATTTTTAAATATTTTCATTGTGCAGCGTTTGATCACAAACTTTTTGCCACAGATAGTAATTGCTATGATTTTGGAGATTAACATTGCAAACATCTTATGGATAGAAAATTCACATTTTCACAGGTACAGAAAAAAAATAGAATTTAAACAAAAATGTTTCTTGTCTTCTAAATATTGTAAAAAATATAGAAGGTTTAATATTTTATATATTTTTGTATTTATGCAAATTCCGATAAATTTTGGTATATTCAAAATTGCCACAAATGCATAAAATCCGCACTTTACTTATGAAGGACATACAAATAATTGATGTAAGCAAATTGTTTGATTAGTAATGAACAGATAATAAAATAATGAAAATAAAAATCACTTGTTTCTTTAGATAAGCTAATTACTTAAATAATTTTCTTTAAGAATTAGATTGGAAAAATCTTCAAATCTGTTACTGAAGAAGAATTAGTTACTTAAAAATTAACCAATGAATTATAAATATTTTACTTCCATAAATGTTGTTACATCAACATATAATTTTTATGTAATTCAGTTAAAATAATAGTTACAGAAAACACTCGAATATTCTTCATTTACATAATATTAGAACGTTAAATTACTTAAGCACTAACAGAAAAAGCATAACTTTTTTTATAATTTGTTTAGAGTACTAAATTTTATAGCGAGTACGTAATGACTTTAAGCACCTGCGATCTAATTCAGTCATTGTAACATCAACAATTGGTAAAATTGAAATCTTTCGGATTTTTTTTCTTTTTTAAATACAAAAAAGACTACATTTGCAAAATGTCATGGTTGAAAATAAAAACTGTTAAAAATATAATAATCATATGCATAAAATTAGTTTTACATCCTTAGACGATCAATTTTTAATGTAATATTTTCAATAAATATGTAATGAAATAAATAAGTTCACCTTGAAAGATTTATATTTACCGTTAATATTAAAGAGATTGTAACTTTTATCAAAGCTCTCTATAAATACTCAATGTCTTCATTACTTTCTTATAAAGGAAAATCCCCTTTTAGTAAACAATTTATGCGTTGATAATTCTTTTCAGTCTTGTCAAAGGTAAAAATAATATAAAAAAAAAAAAAATATTTCACAAAACAAGCAGAATGTTAGTAGTCACATATACGTGAGCTTATAACGAGTTAATACTGTACTGTGTAATCTGCTTCAATAATCCTAAATAATAATAATTCAACAATTATCACGCGATATATTTTTACATTAAAAAAGCATAAATTACGTTTTCTTTATCAATGAACCGGACCAAAATTTGTGCATCAAAACAGCGTGGAATAAAAATAGGTAATAATAAAATGGTACAACCAGTTCTCCCTACATAACTACCGTCCTTAAAACTTAATGGAACGCATCAATTTGCTCGGTAGCCTTAAAGCGATACGCCTTGCAAAAAACTACTCGACTACTACTAAACGACCGTTCTATATTTATTATCTCACTTGGTGAATGAAACTGGTGATGCCATGAATAGAACACCGTCCTGGATGCTTATAAATAAACTATCCGTGTCTAAGGGGATCAGACTTTCTCGTATTTTTATTGCAGCGTATCCTAACAGAATTAAAAACAGATTTTAAAAAAAGTGTTGCAGAACTGTCAAGAAAAAACGTGCTAACCAGAAAAACTTTAATCACTATGTAAGCGAATTATACCAATTTAGGTTTAATACTCGAAGAAGCTAGATAATCGTACAACTGATATAAAATGTTCTTTCAGATAATTAATAATCAGTTATAATCCCTAAATGATAAAAATGAACAAGTACACACAGCACATAATAATGCCGAATTTGAAAGGTGAAACAGAAAATTTTAATCACATTGACTATAGCGCATGTACCTAAGTAATTGGAAGGTTAACATTTAAATAACGCAACTTTGAACAACGCGAGTCTAATTATGCGCAAATTTTCTTGAAAACTTTCAGGGACAGCCGCTTATTTCGAATCAGTCTACATGGCTTGCCTTTATTCTTTATCACGACGCATGAAAGAGTTGAAAAAGAAGGCGAGAGCGCAACAAGAGCGAGGCAGATTGAAGCATTAGTTATTACGAAGTTACGACAGCGTTTGTACAACGTCAGACTGCCGCGTTTATCTTTTATAACCATGCATAAAATTGTTGAAAGTAAAACTTCAAGCTGCTCATCTAACTGTAAATGGAAAAATACACAATTTTATTTAAAGAAAAAAAAAACGATGACCTTGAAATAGCCTTAATATCTTCGTGCACGTAAAAGTAAATTTTAAGTACCAAAAAATGTCTCATAAAAATATTTTAGAAGATAATTTCTTTAGCGACACTTAAGGTTGTACCGCTGATATTTTATTATAACTATAAGCACCACATTGAGCCGAGAAGAAGACTCTTCAATCCAATTAACACCAAGAGTACAGCTTCTCTGCTCAGCA
Source organism: Perdita meconis (assembly GCA_030770465.2). NCBI lineage: Eukaryota > Metazoa > Arthropoda > Insecta > Hymenoptera > Andrenidae > Perdita > Perdita meconis. Next base: position 9,832,985 of record JASKOS020000006.1, on the reverse strand, counting down.
CGGTGCACATGCATTTACGTATTTTCTTTTTAATATGATTTCATCAATAACATTTTCATTTTCTCGATTTATGTGACAAAAATTAGACACGAATTTTTATCCGTATAATCATAACTTCGCATGTTGCTTAATACTTAACTGCATAATAATTTCTTTTCAAATCTAATAAATTTTCGAATTTTACAGTTAAACGATTCCAAAGTCGAAACGATTTTCAACTTAAAAATTTAAGAATCCTTTAACTCGTTTATGATCGTAGAATCGGAAAGGAGAGACGAATCGTAGGAGCGAATGGCAGTAATTTCACAAATATTCCGAGTTCAGCCAATCAAAAGGGACATAAATTGTTACGACGTATCAACGGCCTTTATTTTCAGATAAAACCGTAAACGACATCTCCATGTGTGGGCGCGTCTAAATATACTTATCAATTTGACAGTCTGCCAGAGCAGTTTCTATTTACCGCTGAATAAGGAGAGTGCAAGGCTGTAATAGCGTCTCGTCTAGCCCAGGATATTGGTAGCGACCTAATTTTGCCTCTTTTTCATCTTCCCTTTACCTTGTCCTCATTTTCATCTCCTCTTTCATGCCAAAGTTGTCCTTTTTCCCCCGCCCGTTACCCTTGTTCATAATTAACAGGTGTATTCAGCGTGTTACTTCTCTCCGTTTATCAGATATCCCATAAAACTTCCACTTCTCCTGCCGCTTTACTGGGTTACTTTTTCCAGACACTTTCTAAATTTGTTATTATACGCATGATAGTAAAAACGACAAAGGTGGAAGAAAGTTAAAGATTTGTTGCTGCAGTACTTTTGAGTACTTTCCTTGTGTTATTCAAACGTGAAGAATGAGTTTTATTTACACGCATTGTACGAATGGAGAATTTGTTTAAGAAAGTCGAGGTTGATTTATTTATTTAATTATTTTATTTCAATAGAACTAAAGCAAAGAGTTTTATTACTTCAACACTGAATCGCACAACGAATACAAATTAATATCTCTATAAACACAATGTTTTAAGTTCAATAAAGTTTGTATCAATTATTATAAATTAGTAGCATAATGCCACAAAGAGAAGAAATTTATAGTTGAAGGAATGAAGCAGAAAGATTTTTCTCTGACAAGAGAATTCGAAAATTTGAGAACAAGAAGAACAGATTTTGAGAGCTACTGCCAAGTCAGTAGCAACAAGCGATAATCGCTTATCAGATATCGATACAAGGACCATTTTCCATTTACCTTCTAGCTGAAAACCCTTTCAAGTGGCCGAGACTTTCGTATCTTTTGCAATGCAAGTAAAAAGCCGAGTCTGATCGAACAACGGGAACTGCATAAGAGATAAGGTAATAGTCATCGGAGGAAAAAAAGGTGAATGGACCGTAGATTGAATGATTTCTTTACAATCGAATCAATGAGGTACACGCATACCACAGAAACCGGTCGCGGGGGATTTTCTCCTTGAAGTTGCACGCACCGCGTAAGCGTCGATCGGCGTCGAAAATTTCTGCATCGCCGATAGGAACGGGATTTCCTAAGCAGACACGTGAAGCGAAAATGGCTTCCCGTGACAACTTGTCGCCCCAGAAATCGAACAAGGTTAATGAAACGTGATGCCCTTTCTTTACGTAACACGTTAAATCGTTCGTAATGCTCGTGCGTCGTAAACGGTTTACAATTTTTAACCCTCGTCGGCAACGATTCCCGAGCAATCGATATTACGTCAAGATTAGAATATTTCTACGATTCATCCGCGATATACAAGGGCGAAGTTCAAGTATAATTTAATAATTTATTATAATTTAATCATGTATTTTAATTTGTCTTGAGTTTCTATTCTTTTTTTAGAAGATAAAAGTTTTCTTTATCGTGAACCGATTAGAAGATAAATCTGCTTCGTAATTAACAGTACAATCTCGATAATTGCACGGAAATGGGGTACCAAATGTATGCAATTACCGCGATTCGTGCAATTAACGTGATAACCAATCAGTCGCATGAGACCTATCATTCAAACCTGTCCACCGCTAAAGACTAAAATCTACGCTTCTCTGAAGCCTGCAATTATTGAGGTTTTGCTGTAAATAATTGTGGATTTTTGTATTGAGAAAGTCTTTACTTTAAGAGCATCAGCGATTTCACTTATTTAAATGAGATGGAACTACGCTTGATCAAGAATAGATATAATTTTTAAATTAGATAACATTTTTGTATCATTTGAAGACATTCCATGCATATGTGTAAAATCTAATTTCATTTTTTACGAGACTTTGTTTCCGAGAAAATCGATTCTGAAGAATGATCTACGTAATGTGAATAATACTATGATAGATTGTATTGTAAATTTTAGTAATTTTTATCGAATTATTTATACTATTTCTCCAATTTCAATTTTTTAAGGCTCTCTTTCAATTGTTAAAATCTTCAACTTTAAAGCCTTAAATTTACAATTTTAACTTCCAAAATCTTTAACAATCAAAATGTTCAAAACTACAACCTCAAATTTTTAGATGTTCAACTATTTATATTTTTCTCTTCGAAACTTCAAGTTTTCAATTTTAACTCTTTCAAATTCTTCAATATGTGATTTCAACTCTTAACATCTGCATCTTCAAGTCTTTGAATCTTGCCTTTAAATGTTATATCATGAAATCTTCAACTCTCCGACTTGAAACCTTTATGTCTCCAATTTCAATTCTCAAAATCTCCAAATGTAAAACTTAAAATCTTCGTATCATCCAAACTGAAATTTGAAAACTCTTCAAATATCGAACTTTAACTCTTCAAATGTTTAATTTTCAATCTTAAAATTTTTCATTTGACTCACGAGATTTCCAAATCCCTAAGAAATTTAAAATAGACGCATTGCACAGTAATTTTATTAATTCTTCAGTGATTCTCAGTAATTTGATAATTAATGATGTTACAGAACAAATGTATGTACATTGTACATACAATTAGGTTGTTTAAAATACTAAGCATTAGATATGAAAAATTCTTGAAAACTTCGGGGAAAAAAAAAGATTTGCTCCAAAACGATGTTTCAGACGAAAAAATACCATACTACATTTTTCTTTTTTCTGTACAGAAATTCATACACAATTTCGTAAAACAATAACGAACAATAAAATCAACTGAATCAGAATAGAATAGCGGATCATAAATCGCTTGACAAAAAAACAAAATTAAGTCTTCATTATTTTTATTTTCTGAATATTTGAAATATCCAAAAAATTAAAAGATCATAAGTATTATTTATTTCTTTTTTTTTTTTCTCTCTACTAGATTTCTTGCTTCATCTTTGTCAAATATTCGTATGCATTTTCTCATGTCAACAAAATAATTTTTTTTATGTGCCACCAGTTAAAAGTTACTCAAAAGAGTTTATTTAATAAAACATATCACATTTTTACATTTGCAATACAATATGCGTTTAAACATTACAAGGTCACTTTTGTATTCTGCTCAACACTTTTCCTACAGGTGAACAAACTCGAACAACGCATACTTATTTTCTAGCTCCTTGAATGCGTGTGAGAATTTGGCAGAGTGCACACAGTTTATGCTAAAGTCAAACGGCATAAAGAAACCTAAAAGCAGGCCATTGTCCCCGATATATATATTTAGATGAGGGTTAATAATTTGTCTTCAATTAGTCGTTTGGTTTCTTCGCCCGTGAAACTTAATTTTATAGTTTCCACAAAACATCTTCGAAGGAAGCTTGAAAAGTAAAATTACGTATCAATTAATTCATCGTTCTAACCGTACAAGTTACACTTGAACTTTCGATATTACTGTAGGAACTTTCATGAAAACGATTAGCACAGAAAACTTCTCTCGGAGTAAAGATTGATCACTTCCTTTTGCACATGCATGTTTTTTTCTTCGAGCCCCTTATTTTCCTCACAATATACATAAAAAAGCAAAACATGACTGCCTCAGAAAAGATTATCATAAAATTCCATACAAATGGTATAATCAAAGAAATCGCAACAGTCGCTGTTTCCTGGGCAACTTCAAGCGCCGCGCCGTCCGCATGCAGGACAATGCGAGCTGATTGTAAGACAGCGCTATTCAAAGCGCTTTTCAACTATCGATTTTCGTGATCAATACGGAGTAAGAGACTTTTGTCTAATTGGGACAGAATGTCGCGGACGACACGAACCGCTTCGTTAACCGTTGAGGAGCTCGGATTATTAGTTTCGACGTGCTATTTTTGTCCGCAATCGACGTGTCTTTTCGTCAGTTTACCCACTTCGTCTTTTTTGTCAGCCAACTCCAAACTGTCCTCCGACCACTAATCGATTTCTCTCGTTTCTTACTTTTATGTTTGAGACATTTTTACTTCATTCCTTCATTGATTGATATTATTAATGCTGTCAATTTTCCACTATTCGAAGAATTAAAAGTATTCGAATAATTCGGAGTATTCGAATACTCATATATTCAAGCATTATTCGAATAATTAGGAGTATTCAAATGAATATTTGAGCACTGGAAGCACTGGAGTAATTCAAATAATTTGGGAGTTGAATAATTTATTCGAATTATTTGGGAGACGAATAATTCAAACATTATTCAAATAATTCGTAGGTAGTCCTAATAGCACACTATTGCATACTTCTAACTATTCGAATAATGTTCAAAGATTCGAATACTCTCAATTGTTTGAATAATATTCGAACATTTGAATTCTACTGGTATTCGAAAATCCGAATATTCTTAACAGCTCTATTCTAAATACCGTGGACTTAATATTTATAATATAAAATAATTTCCTAGCTATAATCCATGTATATAAAAATGAAGAAGAAAATTTATATCGGTCAGAAATCTTATATTTTCGAACTCGATAATGTTTATCTTTATATTGTTATAAAAATAAGAAAGAAATTTGGTCATGTAGATACAGTAAAATCCATTGCAACTTCAACAGTTTTATGAATAATGATTTGATATAAAGAGTGAGAAATAGTGAAGATTTTCACTAAAATTGATGTTAACACAATTATGAACAGGATTTCAGTTGCTTGAATCATTCTGTATATATAAAAATCCTTGAAACTTCTTGTAACCTTGATTACAACTTCTCACTGCTTCTCTGGTGAGTTGGAATTGTGAATCAGATAGCGGAGAATGCGGTTTCGCATCATTTTTCCAAGAAGCGTGATAAAGGATGATTGAAGGCAAGGGATCCACGGATGCAAGGATTGAAAAAAATTCTATACTTACAGCCGCGAAAGAAATTCTGAATTATTCTCCGTAAAACGTTATCTACTGTTTCAATCTTTTCCAGCCATTTCGATTTTCTTCTTCGCTTCGACAATATTACTTGTTGCAACAAATTACTGAACAATAAAAAAATATAATAACACTTGTGTTATTAATAATTTATACTTGACCTTCGACATTCTGTTATATATTTATTTATGAAACATTAAATTGAAAAAATTGAAACGGTGCTTTAAAAACAAAGTTCTAAATGAAGTGAATGAAAGTAGAAATCAGAACGATCCAATTTATTATAAAAACTAAAAAGAGAAAAAATTATGCGAGCCTTCCAATCGCTGCGATAAAATAAAATTCAAGCTTTGAAAAATGAAGTAGTATTGAATATTTAGCATTACTTCGCTTTTCACTTAATTAAACGACAAAACAAATAATCCCGGTACATTAAAGTACACAATTTAATCTGTTGATGAAGTGTGCAGAGTTTATCGATTTCTTCACCAGTCATTAACACCAATTACACGCCATTTTATAGCGTGCCTCGAAGTCGATTACTTTTCCGCGTAATTATGAACAAATTCCATGTTCTGTTGAAAAATCTACATTTATCGTGCAAATGAGGGCGGTCAATGATTCCTGCTGTAAAATATTAATGAAGAAATAAAAAATAAATATAAACATAATTTTGCTTTGAGTTCATACGTCACAATTTAAAGTCAGTGCATGATAAAGCAGTAATCAAATATTTATCAAAATCATAAGCATCACGGATATCCGAATTTTCGTTGATAATTACCATACATTTTTTTCTTCAAGGTAATATGAGTCATAAAATTATCGTGACGTCAACTGCTATTTTATCAAAGCAAGAGCAATGTAATAGTAACTGTAATAGCTAATAGTGATAATAAATGCGATAATAATATTATTACACAGACAGAAATTGCTTTAGAGAAATTGTATGAAATTTTAAGTTTGTCCCTATTTAATTCATTATCTAGCATTTAATTTATTTTTTAACTATAATTTTACTTTTATTACTGTATGTTAAAGTAACCAATGCTATTTTTATACCTTAGCAATGTTGCAATTATAATTTTTGTAATGCGAAATTCTGCTATTTTATTCTGATCATCGAATAATTTGCTTATAAAAATTGATTATGGTTATAACTAAATACAAAATTAAAAATATATAGAAGAATGAATTGTCACTATTTCTCAAAGCAAACACGTAATTTAAAAATTAGATATTAACCGTAAAATGAACTTTACCATCGAATTAATTATTAAAATATTACAAAAGATGAAAAGAATATATGAACAACAAGAGAACAATAACGTTAAAAATAGGCTTCCGGATGCACGTATAAAAAAATCAAGTTCCTGAACCGTACGTTCAGAAGAAACCTGCTTATAAGCAAGAGGCAACCCAAAACGGTCACGAAAGTAACGCAGAATAATTGTAGCGACGCTTTAATTGGATAATGCACGTTCGTTGAAGTATTCCCTTTATACTATTTAAAGTGCAGAACGAATTCTCAGGGATGCGCGATCTATGAAATTAATTTAATAGATGCGAGGAATTCCGTCCCGCATAGAAATGATGAGAACCGTGTGCATACTTCGTGCATGTGAACCACCTACGAGAGAAAAAAAAAAAGGAAGTGAGCGAGGAAAGGGAAGGAACAAGATAAGGTGGAACAGAGAGGGAAGAGGAAGGGGCCCATCCGTTGAACTTACTCCTCGTGGCGCACCGAACACACGGGTAACAGCCAATCAGCGAAAGACGCACATGTCACTGGCATGTGTATGCAGGTCTGCAGGTATACCAAGCGGACAAAGGCTGACTTGCATAGTTACCAACAATTTCTGCCATTTCGAACTTAGAGGCGACACGTAAATGGCTGACAAGGAACATCGCTCAACCGAGTGTATCTGATTTTACTGGATCTTGGCATGCGGAGTCAACTGTAGAGAAATATTTGACAGATATTTCTTTGCCTTTTTTGTCGACATTCGATATAATAAATCTTGACTAGCATAGGGGTCATTGGTGATCAATGCATTCGACTTGCGATGCTTTCTCACGACTCATGCCACTCGAGACGAAGATCTTAACATTTGTCAAATCTTTTTTAAGGATAATACACTTTTTTTTTAAAAACGAGATGTATTATTTTGGTGTAAAATAGTATAATTTGTTTTAGCTATGTTTGAGCAAACAGAAGAATATGAAGAATGAAGAGTGCTGAAAAGATGACAACGGATTTTACCATTTATGTGATTGATGGTGATGCTGTTTCTTATAGAGAAACATTCCGAGTAAAGGATATCATGTAGATTGAAAACTGTTAGAAATTTTAAACACTGTCAAAATAATCTGTAGAATATTAGCCACTAATGGCTCAAACAACACTAGAAAATATAGAAATAGCCTAAAAATTTTCCATGTTAAATACAGTAAAACCTCGATTAACCGGCTGTTAATTATTTTCTATTATTAATATTCTGTGTTTTGACAATTTACTGTATTAGAAATAAGATCTACAGTAGAATTTCAGATTAATGTTGAACTGTAATTTAATGTTGATTTATTGGAAATAAAAAATGTCTGCATCCAGGAAATGCTTCAATTTTCAATCTGATATTAAGTCTATTAATCGACATTCTACTTTACTATGATAGCTTTAAAAAATCTCTAAATCTGGAATTTAAAGTCTGGAAATCGTTGAAAAACTGAAATACAATAAAATCTGAGAAAATTTGATAGTTTGAAGAAGCATAGAAAATCTGGAAGAAGAAATTTAAAGACTCACTATACTTTAAATTCTTGAGACCTTCCAATTTTACAGCTTCAGACATTCAAATTTAAGACCTTAAACTTTTGATATTAACTATAGAACCTTAAAACTTAAAATTTTCAAATCTCAATCTTTAAGCCTTCAAATTTTCAATTTTAACTCTGAAAATCTCTAACTTGGTATGTTTAAATTTACAACGTGAAATCTTAAAATTTCGGAGTGCTTCATTGTTAATGAAATGTTTATTATGTAGTTAGACTATGTAAAAATACTTGTGTGGATTATTTCTTATTGTTCAGTATTTTTATGTCTGTCTATTAACTGCAGAGAACATTAAATAGTAGTTGTTCACGTCAATATAAAAGTTCAAATATTTCTCGACGCTCTCTAATCATGTGTTAAATTTCAGCAATATCAGAGATTGCCATTTGAATGACGTCTCTCAAGAGAGAAAAATTTCTAGATAAAAGAGTAATCCATGCGTGGAAGCGATCAGACACATACGTGTCTATGATCGTTACGATATTGTCACATTGCAAAACGCAGTGCATCAAAATGTTATCATTATAATGCTTCTGCTAATTATCAAAACGCGATGCACACACGCGTGATATAAATACACAATTTCCGAGATACGCAACGCTTAAACGATGTGTTAATTAAGAACAGAGATAATGAAAAGCGTTCGAAATAAATAAATAGTTTTGTAGAATAAATGAAATCAAATTATTTATTTATAAGTGGCATCGGATATATTTAAGAATTTGAGTTCAAATAATTGTCAACTTATAAGTAATGCGCAATAATTTCACAAATAACTTACAATTAGTTAGAGAAATTAATAATTATACTTTTTCATAAAGAAGAATCTATGAAATTAATAAACAATTAAGAAACTAATTCAAGAGCTAGTCAAGAAGATGTAAAAATAATTTATTTCAGACTTGTTTCTTCTCAATAAAAAACTACCTTTGTATTATACATGGAATAAACTACTATTCAGAACTTATCGAAAAGTTAAATCAAAGTTTTTAAATTTTAAATTATTGATTCAATCGTTGATCACTTGCAATAATTTAATAAAAAGTAATTGAAATTTCTAAAATACTTTTTTAATAAAGAGAACAAGGTTATATTATAGAAGCTTTTTATAATGTCACTATACTATTTTTATAATATAATATTCTATCAGATATCGAAATAACTTCAGTAATAATGTAGTATATTATTTTCAATGACATTAAAAAATGAATATTACCCCTGTTATTATAATCGACCAAAATGTCACGGAAACTTTATCATAATTTATTGATGACTATAAGTAGATATACTTTATACACGACCTTTTGATGTCAAAATATCGTAAGTGGTTTAAATTTCTATGCTCAACATTTATTAATAATGAACTTATAACGAGGTCAACTCATGTATACATACAGACTCTGTGAACGCGATAAGTGCTCGCTATTTAAGATACGCAGAAATATTTTATTACGATCAGAATACCATTTCTGATTTCTTTTCATTGATCGATTGATTATTATTCATTGATTGCCTCTCTTTTGCTCCGCCTACTTGTTAGGATTGGTAGGGATAACGATGTTCACCGTGATTCGAAATCCGAACATTGATCGAGTTCACTTGATACTTACAGCCCCGCTCAAAAGTATGTGGACACTAACCATTTTTATGAAATTTGTGATATATTATGTATACTTAAATAAGTTAAATAAGTGAATTGTTTAATTTTGTGCTACTAGAATACATTACATACATGAACGTAACAGAATTTAACAATAAATACCGTCTAACAGCCTAACAACAACAGTATACATAATATATCAAATTTCATAAAAATGGTTAGTGTCCACATACTTTTGAACGGGGGTGTACATGTACATAATTTATGAGGAAGAAGCAAAAATAGTTCATTGAATTTAAATTGAAGTACTAATTTAAGCAATACTAGGATTACAGTACTGATTGGATAAGAGTCTAAAAGTTGAAACCCGAATTTGACGTTTATCAGCGTGTCCGAATTATATACCTACTCCTTATAATTCGAAATCAGGATTATGAGTCATTTCGCGTGACTAGGCAATTGTACCCTTCTCCCTTCTTATTTCAATAGAAGATTGAAAAAATATGCAACAATAATTTTATGTTTTTAGCTACTACAAGGTCAGTATGAGTGTCGATTCCAGAACAGTTTTGGAACCGATACAGAATACAAAACCGAAAAGATAACTGTTAAAGAACCAATATAGAACCGAAACCGAAACCAATATAGGCCAGAACCGATATACAGTGTTGACTCGATAAACGACTGGGTTTCAGAACCGATAGCAGTCCTTTTTCGAGTCGGGTTCGATCTCGGGCACAACAGAACGAAAAGAGTCGCACTGGAGAGGAAGTGGCGAGGATAGAGCAATCCCTTTTTCGAATCAAACTCAGGCGTCTTTTTTTGAGTCAACACTAAGATTGTCCTTATATCGGAACAGTACTGTATTCATAACAGTTCCAACATTATTTCGGTTTTCACAACTGTTTCACTTATAACCGATGGATAACAGTTTGAAACAGTTATTTTCAGAACAGTTTCAATCCCTGCTTTAAAGTTAGAGATTTGAAAAGTTGAAGATGAAAAATCGAATCGAAAATATAAAGCTTTAAATGTGGCCCCATAAAAAAATGATGCCCCAGCTTCTATTCATTTCAAATATACAAACGTGAAACGCATGGTAAATGCGATCCTCAAAATAGTCTCAAAAGTCGTCGGAACCGCGAGGATCGTATAAAAAATAGAGAATACGATTAAACGAGCCGAATCGATAAAGAAACAGTTACTCGGGAACCATATTTTTCTTCTTATTCCCGATGAAGAACTTATCGGGTGTCTCTGGTAGACCACCCGTTAAATTTGCATGCAAACGAGGCGTCATTAGCGAATCTTTACACGCTGGTCAGCGACACGATCAATTAAGCCACGAGCACGTCTAACCGGCACGCGGCGAAGCCCGTAGATGCGGAGATTTCGTTGGCAGAACACCGGAGAGAGGAAGTTCCGAGCACATAACGCGTTGCAAATAATCGAGATAAGGATGCTGGTTCTGTTACGGGTTCCCGAGCAACAGAACACGGAAATATCGGAGGTGAGTTTTGTCCAACGGACGGTCGAGAGAGGAGCGGGCATAACGGAAAGTTCGATTTCTAACATAGGAGGAGACGGGCGCGCGAGTGCGCGAGTGCGAGCACTCGCACACGCGCGCCAGTCGGACAAAGTAACACCCGAGCAACCTGGTGCGGATAATCGGGATGACGAAACGACGACCGGTTTTCTCGCGCAGAGGATACAGTTTAAGAGTGCATCCTCTGAAATTATCCGTCCTTCTCTTCCTCTCTGGCCGTGGCTACGTCGAGAAACCTTGCAAAATCGCATCTTGCTACCGATCGATCGGGCCTACGGACCGGAGGGACAGCGGATACTTCCTACGGAGTCGTGAACCGATATCGATCGACGCGCACCGATGCCTCTCGGATATTTTTGGAATCTCCACCGCGTGTCGCTTGCCAAATGTCGCGCAATCACTGCGTCGCGATCATAAGAAAGATTCCATTACATAATAAAGCGACGTGGTGCACTTGAAAAGCTTGAAAAATAGCCTCCCCGGGTTTTTTTGGCCACTTCCCTTCTCGCGGACGAGGTGTGCCGAGTTTACCGCTTTTTGCGCTCGTAACGGCAACGGTGTTTCTCAATACGATGGGAACATCATGAGGAAGATTTCTCTATGGGCCCTGCGAGTATTGTTAAATTTCAATGTTAATATAAGGCTAATTAAATCTGTGGTTATAAGCAAAAACGCCGCATGTCACATATTTTCATTTTCGAGATATTCGTGTTTAATGTTTTGAGAACTGTGGTATGTATTCAATTGTATTAAGAGATCGGTACGGGTTCATTTTTTCGAAAATTCGATTTTCTAAAAACATCGGAAAGATTGCAAGAAAATGATGCTTATGAAGAAGCTGAAGGAATAATGTATGGAGCAGGCATCGCTGATTGAGGGTGACGTTTTTTTTTTTTTTACAATTTTACGATAAAAACTTTAAACGCGTTTTTCTCGAAACAACGTTTTTCGACCTCGTCGACACGATTTACAAAAAAATATTGCACCGATTGGGTTCAAATATTCAGAGATTATTCTGAACACGCATAGTTTCAGTCCGAAGTAGAATTATAAATATTCATTTATATTTAACCATATTTTTAAACAACTTAAGTTGTAAAAAAGGGTCGAAAAATTCAAAAGTCAAGTCTACTTTTTAAGAAACTACTCGATTTTTTGTTTTTAAATGCTCCAAAGTCCAGATACCATGTCGGCCAGGAACAAGCAGGGTTCACTTCAAACGGTCAGATCACCAAGATAAATCAATAACAAAATGAAATAAACAATTTTTACTATTACTTCAAAACCTCTATTTTTATGTGTGAAAAGATAGAAATGTAGAAATAAATTTTAGTATAAGAAAAAAAATTCTTGAAAATATGTACGATAAACCCGTACTGATCCCTTAAAACCTAGTTTTCAAAGAAAAAATTCATTTCATAGACTTTTTCTGTGATAAAAATATAAATTCTGCTTTCTAGATGTGAATTAAGGCAGAACTCTATTTTTTGAAAATGTGACGCGTCGTTTTTCCTTGCAGCCACAGACATAACGAGCAGGTTTATTTTTTCCTGTTTTCTTTTGACACAAATTTTATCGATCTTTGTGTATCTTTAATATTATTGGTTTCTCAATGCACAAAGGATGAATTTTTTTTTATAGATTTCTTGTACTGACCCGCATCTGCCTGCACTTTAAAATTGGTAGCGGAGATATGGGCAAACAGACATCCGCGTTTCTCTAACACATAAATTAGGTATATATACCATAATATTTCGCCTCTTTTATAGCCGTTTTACTATCTTCCGCGTCTTGTATCGGTTTCTCACTCGCTTCCCAGTCTTTTCTCTCGCACAGCCTTTTCTCTTTCACTGTTGCCAAAAAAATGGCGGAGATACCGGCAGGCATATAACACAGCCAGCTAATCGGACTAATCCTTACAATCCCGGACGAAGTACATAATAATCTTGTCAAGTTAAGCCGGATCCTAACTTGAATGCGTATACATTGAGTAAGCCGGGCGCAGTGATAGAATTGATAGAATATATACTTTGGCTCTATTGTTTCTCATATCGATGTGTATTTAGTTGTCGTAGATTTTGTATAGCGAGTATCTGAGATTTCGATGTTTTTCAGTTTAATTATATTTACGTGTTCGATTCATTCGGGTATCTTCAATATATTTCTTATCATTTTTATCACTGCGTCCAACTTATTGATGCATTGTGGATTTGGCTTCATAGATTTTCCTATCTCACGTGCTGAAGTTTCGACATTTTACAATGTATAGGGCGTCTCAAATAAAGTGTTACAAACGGTTTTCTTGGAATATAATGGCATCGATTTTCATTTTCTTTTTAATTTAGTGATCTAGGAGAGTTATTTTCTTAGTATACAACAGATTATTTTGGTGCAACTGATTCTTGAAAAAGGTGACCACCCAAAACATTTTTTTAAATAATACCTCTTATTAAACTGAGTAATATTTACTTAAACTATTTTCTTTATTGTGTATAGTTAGAGACTTATAACGAAAAATGAACATTGATTTTCCAAATACATTTATAGACAAGTATTAAACAATTTCAATACTATTTACAAACACATTCTTGGAACTTGGACTTCTTGGAACATTTTGTCAACAATGTTACCAGTGTTTAGATTTTCTAGAGAAACTTAATAAGCAATTGGAAGTCCAAGAAGAATATTTTGAACATTTACTGAAATAACAATATTATATAATTTTTTACTTTTTTCGTGCTTTCTTTTTGTCTCCTTAAAATTTTCCTTCTAGACGAAAATAAAACTGAATACTATATCGTCCTTTAAAAAAAATGGAGTCTCCACTCTCAGTAGATGCCACAAAAAAAATGTTCTACATAGTAAAAGATTAGCCCTTTGATCATTTAACTAAAAACAATAGTGAAATCAATATCTTCATTAGATTCTGCAAAAACAATTTGTAACATTTCATTTCACACATCCTATGTATTATTGGTTAAATACAAATTCTTTCATTATTGGTTATTTCGTGATAGATTCTCTCTCGCCTATAGACTACCTCAAAATAAAATTCTTCATTATAAACTCCCTCGATAAGAGATCCTTCCATGAATGCTCTATTCTTAATATGTATATTAAGAATGTTTATAAACATTCTCACTATAGGCTTTCTTCACTAAAAACTTTGTGCCTATAAGCTTCTTCACTTAAGACTACAAATTTTCTGGTAGATTCTCTCGCTATAAGCTCCCTCACTATTGATTACATTGATTACCAAATAGTAGGTTGGTTCGCTGTGAATTTTTTCACTATCAACAGCTTCACTTTAAGCTTTCTTACTATATGTAGATTCTCAAATATATTTCTTCGTTATAATCTTCCTCGTAATAGTCTTTTTCAGTATGGTATTCCGCGCTATAAACTCGTATGCTATATTTAGACTTCCTCATTATAGATTTCTTTGCCATAAACTTCTTCGTAGTTAAATTATTTCGTGATAGATCCTCTCTCGTCATTCGCTCCCTTCCTGTAAATTTCTTCATTATAAGCATTCTAGCTATATGTGGATTTTCCCGTTAAAGGTTTTCTCTTTGTAGCATTCCTCATTATGGCATTGTCCCTATAAACTTCCTCGCTCTAGACTTGGTTCACTATAAACTTCATTACAAGTTACCTCAAGACAAATTCAAGATAAATTATTATAAATTCTCTCGCTATTTTAACAAGCTCATTCGATATCAACACCGCAAACTTTTCATTTTTAAACAAGAAATTAATATTCTCAAGGAAATTTCATAATTATACGAGCTCCATTTCAAAATAAGCTTCATCCGAATTCAAATCGTCTGAACCAAATTTCCGTCTCAAATCGTGCTACTACACGGAATTGATTGCAAAATGAGATGAATGAACTGAAGTTCCATAAATAACAAAAAATGAACGCACTTGTGTGCACAGTGCAAACGTCGCACGGATTGTTTTCCGCGTTTAGCTGTAGCTTTAACTTCGTTCAACATCTGTCGTCGCGACTAAATATTCTAACAAGCTGAAATCTTGCGATGTACGTGCGTTTCATGTGTACACTAAATGAACGTGACAATTCCATGTCAACGTGCACTCGAGTTCTCGCTAGTTTATTAAGCTCCAAGTTGTAAATCGCTTTGTTGACATGTTGTCAACGTGAATGCGATATCTTCCATGAGCTTCGAACGGGAATATTTTAAGACCCGACTGAAGCTACAAACATGAATTTTAATCGGGCAAACCGTTAGTAATCTTAACATTGACAATGTTCGCAACAACGTAAATACATTTTTCGAGGTGCAAAAACTTGTACTAAAAGTCTTTAATAGTTTGAATTTGAAATATAAGAATAAATGATGAATTTAAAATAATTAAATTGCTTGTTTGAATTCAGTCTTGCGCAAAATTATATCATAAATTTGATTTAAAAACTCAAGGACCAATTAACACAAAAAGTCCTAATTAGTTAATCATTTTTGTAATGATCAATTTCAGTGGAAGAAAAATATCATTCGCAGCACTGTAAATACTTTATTTATCTATTCCCTTAGTCCGCGCGTGTGCGTCCGCAGAACTTCCTAATTGTATAAATTAAACTTTCTCAGGAGCAGTCTAATTTAGAAGGTAGCAAAGTTCTTTCATTCTCACGGTCCTTTGTTGGCTATGGCTTTTCTTGGAAATAGGTTCCGCTGTGGTGACAGAAGTTCTCTGAACGTTTCAAGTTAGGATCTTGGTATGCGAAAACTAGTAGTAAGTGATTCACTTCCTACACTTTGTTTCGTCGAGGGTTGGGAGCGCAATTACACTTCGTCAAATGAATACGCGGTTTAGACTGCTAAACAAGCACCATTGAATGAAATTAAGAGACTATGATGTCACTTTAAAATAGAGACACCTAATAAATATTTCAACAAAATAAAGATACAAAATCGTTGGATTAAAAATTACAAGAATAGAATAATATTTGTGGAATTATTTAAGTGTGTAAATTAATTAATACAGCGTGTAAAATAATTAAATTACATGTATTTAGGTTCTGTTTAATGCAGTAAATTAAAATGCACATGAATTGATACTAATTTAAATGATTTATTGATTATCGGTGCCTGCCTTACGAGTGTATATTATTGTGTTTTCGTGTTTATAACGCGCAATTAATAATGTCGAAACTTGTTAATCAAATTTAAGTTACAGCAATCTCTAGGCTTGTGCTAATTCAAACTTACGGACGTCATCTTTATTTGCGTTACGATAAAAATGTGCACATTTTTACATTTTTACATTTTTACAACATTTCAATGTCGAATTTATAAGTTAGTTGATTTTAAAAAGCGCACTCATTATATTAGATAAATGCAAAAGTTCTGTTGATTTTAGTAACAAAGATGCAGCAGCACATTCAAGATATTTATGTATTTTTTATAAAGAAAACGACAATTTAGAAAAAAATAATTTCAGAAGCAGTTTTCCTTTTATTATTTCAAAGCAATAAATTTTATTCTTATGTTTTAATTAAAAAAAAAGAAACTAAAAATCAATCTTCTAATCTGGACTTATGTTAATTATTTTAGAATAATTACGATGCAAATTTTAGGTATTATTACATTTATAAAACTTTTTTAGAATAATTCCTGTTAACGGATGCTACAATAATAGCACTGAGGGATCAACAAATTAGAGTATCTGAAACAACATGTACAACGTTAATGTATCGTTTGTATTCATGAAAATTTTGATCAAGTTTTGCTACATGACAAAAAACTGAAAATAAAGAATTGCGACTGAATCAGTAACCAAAGAACGGTTGTTCCGGAATATTTTAAGTCTGTTTATAACTCAGAGACTGGTTAGCATAAATCATAAATCCAAGAGAAACAACTATTAGTGAACACTGTTAACCTGACTATCCAGGTAAATAAGTTCGAATGCTAACTGCCAATGACAATTACCTATTATATTTATAGTTTTAGTACACGGGATCAACAGTTATGACAAGAGACATCATATTTCTGAGCGTGAAATCATTTGTAGTCTTCTGACTGTATCGCAGAACTATGTGTCATCTTGTTTACAAATTGGACACAGCACGTGTCTCATTTTTCTTTGATAAAATATCTTTCAACAATTTTAGATTTTTTGAGATTACTATAAAACTGCAGTTTAGTTATAAGAATGAGAAGTACAATGAGAGATTAAATTAATTATTTAATTTTACCATATTCTTTGGCAAAAAAGTGCTGCTTTTCCTCAATTTTCTTTTTCAATATTCTCTAGGTATTAATGATAAAAATCCACTAAACGAGTAGCCAATTAATTGATAAAATCTATTTTAATTAAAAGTAATCCAATTTTTTTTTTATTTTTTATTCAAATAAATTACTCCATATGCTAGGACAAAATATTGTATATTATTTTTAATTCTGTTAATGATCCATTGATATTAGTCAACAGTATAATTCATTAAAAAAATTATTCCTGTTATTTTTTATTGTTAAAATGGAGCAGCTTTTAATTCAAATGAATAAATAAACTTTTGATAAAAGGTAATAGTAATAATTATTACGTTAAATTGTATCTTTTCTATTTTTATGCTTGCAACAAAATTAATTGGTGTGTACAAAAAAAAACATGTTTATACATTTGCTGCGTCTATCACAATGCAATATTTCTGGAAGTAACTTGATAAAACGCGTTTATTTTTTAAGATAACACTGTAACAAAACACCAAATTGATTAGTTTCTTAATAACTCGACGCCAGTTGCCATTCCTACCAGCGAAAAACGGGACTGCGACGCGAGTATGCGAACTTCACGCACGCTAGTAAGACTTTTAGCGCATACGCTGCAAGAAGTTCAAAAGTTCATTCCCAACGTAAATACTCGAACGTGTCACGATATTCAAAATTACGCAATCAAAAAGTCGCAATGCATTGTCATCGATGAAGATTTAATATTACCGTTTCTTTTTCTTCGCTCTCACTTTTAAAACACATTTCCAAAGCAAACAATTGCGAAATTTAATCTATCGCAAATTAAAGACTCGATGAGAATAAATACGAAGAAAAACTCAAGCTCGTATTTCATTTAAATTGGATTCCTTTGCGAGATATAAAATTAAATCGGCCTCGCCGTAGCGCTCATAAAT
Organism: Perdita meconis; assembly: GCA_030770465.2. Taxonomy (NCBI): domain Eukaryota; kingdom Metazoa; phylum Arthropoda; class Insecta; order Hymenoptera; family Andrenidae; genus Perdita; species Perdita meconis. The sequence continues at coordinate 9,814,618 of JASKOS020000006.1, read as the reverse complement.
GAAAAGGCAACATTCAATAATCCGCGAGCGCAATTAAATTACTTCTCTGCTTTTTCTCTCTTCATTGTTCTTCATTGTTATTCGTTGACGATTAACTCCCGATTTTATGAAATGTCAAGTACTGCTGAAGCTTTGCTTTACATATTTAAGATTTATGTATTCAATTCTATCACTGTGAATTATTTCTTAAAAAATATCGCAGTTATTGATATCAAGAGATAAATTTCCTTTCTTTTTTTTAGTAAAATAGCTGCATTATATTAAATGAAAAAAATTAACAAAGGGACTAATAATTTTAGATTAAAACTTCTTCTCATATTAGAATTGATTGTTAGAGTTAAAGTAGTCATTAACCAGATAACAAAAATATTATTTCATTTAAAACTTTAAAATTAATATTCAGTATAAAACAATTGAACAAATTTTTACTTCAATTACTTTTCTAAATTGATTGATTCAATGTGTTTTTAAATGGTTTAAATCATTTTCTTTGGAGGCTTCATTTTCATGAAAACTGACTTTGGAGTCAATTAATTATGTAATATGAATTATACTACAATATTATTATATTGTAATTAGTATAATTCTTCAATAATGCCTATTAAATTACTCATATTACTTCTCAAATTTCAATTTTTGAAATCTCCAACCTGAACTCATCAAATATTCACTTTTAATTCTTCAAAGTTTTCGCTCCAAAACTGAAAATCACTATTTTAAATCTCTAACTTCAAATTTAAATCTTTAAATCTTCAATTTCATATATTCAAAACCTTCGCTTTAATTTTAACTTTTCAAGTCTCCAAAATTTTTACTCTAAAAACGTTTTTACTCTAAACTTTAACTTGAAATTGTTACATTTCTAAATTAAAATCTTGAAATTGCTAATTTCAACTCTTCAAATGTTTAACTGTTCAACCTTCAAATTTCAACTTTTAAAATTTCCAATTTCAACTTTTCACATTTCAAATTTCAAGCCTTTAATATTTCCAATTGTAGTTCTAAAAATCTCCAAATGTCCAACTTGAAAACTTTCATTTTTACTTTTCAAATTTTTCACTTCCAACTTTCAAACTCTCAACTTTGACTCTTTACAAGATGGGTTTTGTCTAGATCTACAACTTCTGCTTAATATGTTTTTTCATATAATCAAAAACTTGGCAGATATTTTTAAAAAACAAACATTGTGTGTATTAAAATAATAATTTTAATCTTCAAGGGCTCAGGGACACGTTTTCTCCTTATCCAATTATGTTCAAACTTTGTACAAAATTGTTTTTATTAATTCGAACTATTCTAGGGGAGCCGCGAAAAAAATCTCGAAAAAAATTGTCATAAAGAGTAAATAAGCAGAATATGTCATGTATTTGTAAGTAAAAATTGAAAACGTTCCAATAAAAAAATTCTAGTTAACTTACAACCAAAGAGTAGACATAATAAAAGGCGACACTCCAACACAAAAACTCTTGTAGAAAGAAACGAAATGCTACTATACATATGTATACCAATTTAAATGTTCGTTTGGTTTTGATCGCCAAATTTCAGCAATGATCTACACTGCACTTGCGTATAGTATAATTTAGCGTGTGTGCCTGTTTATAATCAAATAAAGATACTGAAAAAAGTTGATTCCAATTTCTCGCTTGCCTGCACAACCAATTTAAAGGGTCGCTTGAAGTGTCGCATCCTATTATACCCTTCGCTATAACTCAATTAGCCCCGGTAGATACATTTCGGGGAGCCCTAACCTTGAAAAAATGCCGTCGCGCAGAAGAATGCACGCAGAAGACAAAGGGAACGACAGGTGTCTGTTTATTCGGTATCGCTTACCTTCCCGAGAAACTGTCCCTTGAAGTAAGCATTTCCCTGGACCGGATCGACAACGTAATCCGATTCCTGTTCCGCGGAATTGTTCCAAGAAGACGTGGACGGTCCGGCGGTGATGACGCTGGTCGTCCTTATCAGCGACGAGGCGGTATTACCGAAATGACTTCCGCTCGCCGACGAAGTAACGTTACTCGCGCTGGTGCTGGTCGTGACGGTGACCGCGTTCGCCACGTTCACGGCGTTCGTCGTCGAGGAGACGTCCTGGATGTTGTTGTCGCCGCGGGAGGACGGCTGCCCGGAGGAGGACCCGTAAATGAGGGTGGACGTGCGCGTGGTCGTGCAGGTCTCGTCGTTCCGATAGGTCGGCGCGTTGTCGCCGGGCGCGTCGAGGAGAAGACATCCAGGATGCGACGAGTACGAGGACAGGTCCACGTCCAAGGGCAACGAGGACGCGCCGTGCTTTCGACTCCTTTTGCGGACGAGACTCTGCAGGGACGCGGAGCTCTTGGAGAAACTCTGACGCGGCGGTCGATCACTGACGGACCTGCCGCCACCAGCTGATTCAATCTTCTTTTTGCCGCACTCGGACCGCGGGCTCGTTTTGCTCGTCTCGTCACTCTCCTCGCGGCACCGTGCAACGACCCCCGGCTCCAAGAAACGGCAGGCAGCCGTTTCGGTATGCAAGTCGCCGGGCATCGTCTCCAGGAGGAAACTCTTGCCCGTCGTCGTCTCGTAATCGCGCGGCGGCGACGAACTCGCGACGTGCACTGCGACGAACGCTGCGTTCGAAGCCAGCATCTCCGGCTCTAGCCTCATTTAAATAGCAAACGGGATCTCCCTCGCTTCACGAACCGAGACACACAAACACTCCGCGTTTCAGATCAATTATTCAGCGCACCCTGAACGAGCTAACACCCTTCTGCCCTCCTCGGACCCCTCGTGTGTCTCGCGAGTCCATCGGACCTCGTTTCACAAACCGCCGCGTGACCCTGCATCCTCCGCGGGACTTGTCATGCTGCACGGTCGATTTTTCGGGCATTTAACGCCGCGGACGCATCGACTCTCGACATCCGTCGCACGCACGTGCACCCCGCGGAGTCGCTCGATAGCGACGTCGCGACATCAAACGCGGCCAACCGAGAGGACGTTCGACCGTGGAATGCTCGGATTGCTCGGATAACTCGTACGCGGATCTCGGGAGAAAAAGAGCCTGGAGGAACGCGTGCAGGTTGCGACGTTGCCGCTGGAAGCGAAACGCACGCGCTCTCTTGTCACCGATCAAACAGCTACGCTCACACCCCAATCGCTCCACCAGCCGAATCGCCACTGTTCCACGCGCACCGACCGAACCAGCGACCGACCGACACCCTCGGTGACCGAGCCTCAGTCTCTATTCTCCCCACCACGTCCTTCCACCACCTGAGCCCCCAGTGCCGTCGATAAAACCTATTTGCTCTGACGCTTCCTCGCGGCGTACGGTGATTCAGAATACGAAAATCCTGGCGAAAACTACAGTAGAAGATGGAGATGAGTTCCTTGAAACTTTGAAACTCAAGAAGTCTTCGAATTTACAGAATTTAAAGAATTCGAAACTTTACAGTTTTTTTGCAAATTCTCGGAACTGGAACGTTTTTTTATTTTCAAGGGTTTCAACGTTTTGAGAAACCCTCATTTTCTTCGTGATTCGAAGCTCTCGAAACACGAATCAGAAAATAAAAGTATATTAGATAAGGTCAAGGCGTACTAAGGCGTACAGTACCGTGTGTTTGGGCACGAGGCGGGCACTTTGAATATGTTTTTTAATCATCCATAACTCGGAAATTGAAGCATTGCATTGGTCCATAAGTTTGTACAATTAGTAATGTAATATGTAAATAATAGTTTTTAAACTAACTAACCTACAATGTATTCCTCGGTTATTTACGACTTCTTCCCAAAACAACAAAAACACGAAAAAGAATTTAAACGTCCCTCAATAGACTCAAATGATCTACCGCAATATGGTTCATATGTTGAAAAAATTGTTCTCTTTAAACCATTTCTGTACTATTTCATCCTTAGAGCATACAGTGATTTTAAAAAACTTTTTCCTTAGCGAAAATGTTACGTGGGGCTCTGTTAACAAGTTACGAACGAAAAACATTGACCAATAGGAAAGCGAGTACAGTGGATGAATTTCAGCGCGGGCTCTAGCTATAAGTAGTATTGGCCCGTCATCGTCCGCGCCATCATTAATCCGCTGTACTCGCTCCCCGATTGGTCGGTGTTTTTCGTTAATAACTCGTTAACAAAACCCTACCCAACATTTTCGCTAAGGAAAAAGTTGGTTAAAATCACCTCAGGAATCACCCTTTTGAGGGATGTCTAACATTTTTGTTACATGTTCGTTAGTTAGGTTAGCTCGTTAAAAATATTGAGTCCGATTTACACGATATTTTGTACTGTTTTAATGGGGAAAACATACGGAATCGATTGGCTTTACTTCTGTAGTGATGCGATATGTAATAAGAGATACTGAAAATTTTCTTAACGCCATAAACCATCGCCTGAGGGTCGTGCCACCCTCGTAACTCGACGTCCCATTGATCCCCAAGACGGACATCCTGGAGTCTGTGCCTTAAAGTGAAATGTTTGCTATCTCATCATGTTAGCACTTGTAATGTTTAACTAAATTGTAAAAACAATTAGTATGAATGAATTCCTTATATTTTCCTGATTAAAATGAGACTGAACACGAAATAATTTGAACTAGGAATGTGATCCCTATTAGGGAGCCTGAACCTATCAGTGTGTCGTTATATTTAAATAAGTTGTAAAAGAGGAACACCTCTAGAAATAAAAGAAAAGCATCTTTTTCTATTAAGTTTAATAGTCTGACTTGAAAAAAATGTTTTTCTTTTATTTCTTATACATATTCTTTTTTTACAACTTCTTTACGTGTAAAAGCACACTTAATAGATGTAGGCACATTAATAGGGACCATTACTCCATTTTTCATGATTTATATTGTGTAAATTGTACCGCCAGATTCGGGTCAGGGCCTGATCTAGGTCAGAAAACCAGCAGATTCGGATCAGGGCCTGAATTACTAAAAAACTTGCCACACGACTAATTGTAAATGTCTGTTTCAGCCTTTACAGCAATTGTGTGGAATAATTGAAATTTTGAATAACAAAAAAAGGGGATAATTGAGAGCAAAATAAGTAAAAATTCATTACGAAACGTTTTATAATTTTTGTCAGGACCCTCAGATTTTGAACAACTGTGCACTCCGACGAATCTTTCGGTTCCTCGCGTGCATCTGACCGCACGTGACGAAGCACCTTTACGTCCGATCGCGTGTTTCGCTTCGAATTCATATTTTTCGTCGGTAATCGTTAACAAGGTAATTTTCAGGAGCATAGAAAAATGTTCGCAGAACGACACTCTATTCAAATGAAAGGATGTGAAACGAGAAGACACTTTCCAACGACTTCGCCGAGACTAGTTGAATGGAAAAAATGCGGATCATATCGGAACGTGGAAGAGTGAAATATGCTTTCCTTCTTTTTCACATCTCGATGAATATGGAATAGCATGAGGAACCCGCGCGCCGATGAATCATGAGAAAACGCATTGTTTTTAATGTCGCCTGAAACAAAACTACGGCGTGTGCATTGTTCTTTGGATACAGCCAACGAAGTTATTTAATTTAAAGTGTGCGCACATTGTCGGGGTCGTTCGTTGGACGCTTTTCTTTTGGTTCTTTCTAATGCTTTCACGTTGAATTGCGGATGCTGAATAGCGGTCGATGAACCCCATGAAAAATTAAGCAAGTTCGGTAATTATTTAGAAAGCGGACGCGTTCTCAAATTTGATGATTTTGAAATATGTTGTAGAAATCAACATTTTGAACAACTTTTTCCTATACATGCAACCGCCGGACTCTCTTATTTTTCGAGATACAGTAATTTCTCGATAAATGTGAACTCCTCAGGACCGGAGAGTCACATTTATAGTAGAGGTCCTACTATTTTTGTCGAACGCAGAAATCGTCAGTGCGCAAAAAAGAAAGAGGAACTGAGTCTAATCCGCTACGGAAAATCGTAGTACGTATTCATCAATGAACGTGAAATCGTCGGGAGCGAGAAGTCACATTTATTATAGAGGTCCTACATTCTTTGTGTTTTGGCCAGAGCGCCGAACGTAGAAAGAGACAGCGCGCGAAAAAGACGCTGATTCAAAGACGAATTCCGCTACTGGTGGGGATAAAATGCGAGCATGTATCGTACGGTTTTTGCGAGCTTATATGGAGAAAATACTGTATCTCGAAAACTAAGAGAGTTCGGCGGTTGCATGTATAGAAAAAAGTTGTTCAAAATATTTCATCAAAATCGAGAACGCGTTCACTTTCTAAATAATTACCACAAGTACATTTGTAGAATAATAAAACAGTAGAGATAAATGTTTATTAAAGAATAATTTAAAAAAAAAATTTTAATTTTTCGAGTGACTCCTCGGTTCAAGAGACAATAATTGTTGGCACGATCTTACGGCCCTGATTCTACTATTTGCTTCGTTGTCCTCGTGTTCAATCTGCCTGCTTCTTTCCGCTTATTCGCTTCTGTTGTACTTTCTCTTTCTCTCTCTCCTCTCCCATACCAGAACTCCGCCGCCGTCAAACGGGGAACACGCATCGTCCCATCATGCGTATTCGGTCATTCACACAAGGTAAGTATACCTGTTCCAACATTTGAGATGCGCTAAGTGTACAACTAAATATAGGAACGGTATAGGAAGAAAGAACCTGGTTATAGAATCTAAAGCAACAACTATCTATGCATTTCATAAGTTGCTTTCGTTTCGTAACTGTCCGATGTTTCGACCAGAATTTCTGGTGCTCGTCCTCTAGTAGCAAGGGCAATAATAACGGGAACGACAGGACGCAAGGAAAATCTTAATAAATTTCGTAGAATCCAACACTCACATATTCAGGAAATTTTCAAAATTTATACATAATGATATTTAAATTACTGTCCGTTTATTACAATTATTTATAGAATGAAAATTTTTCATTTAGTGTATTGAGATAATTTACCATGTATAAATTTATAAAAAATCATTATAGAACTTCTGAATGTGTTTGCATAAAATATTTAAGTTATAAATAATTATAAAATATGCGTTCTGTGAATACATAATTTCATTTGACCAAATTAAAAATTAAATCAGGTGCATTGATTTGAGTTACAAACTCATGATGTGTGTACTAATTTTAAAAAGTCATATCCAATGTACGACACAACATTAACGCAATCATTGTCAGTCTTGGCTGGCATTGACATAAAATCTAATTGCACATGACTTAATGCGATAGCAAATCTCAAATACATCATTCATTCTTCGCGAATATAGATTCTTTAAGATTGTACAATGCAAATTTGATTATAAAAATGTTCTAAGAACTAAAAATCAATTCAAATTTCACGGTGTTCATTCAAATATAATTATTCATTTAGAAATATGTTTGTTTACACATTGAATGAACGAAAATAAACTTTTGACATCGTGTAAAGTAATAAAGCTTCTACTGACACGTGACAATAAGTTATATACATGTTTCAGTGTAGACTTGAAGCAGTATTGTTTAAACTAGATTCAGTGTCATGACGATCGTAATAATATACGCTTACATCATTGCTACACGAAGTGTAACGCACCGTGGTAATATGCAATATACATACGCAAATCACTGATACAAAGTTTATAAATGAATCATGTCTGTGCATTGAAAATAGCAGGCACTTATAATTTAGCGAAAGTACTATAATAGCAAATGCGAATGGATCATTAAACATTCTGGAATATTAAGACAGCTGTAAGTTCAATGCACAAGCAATTTCAAAGGCAATGAAACAAAAGCTTCGATTTATAGATTGCAGAATTATATTTATTCATTGATACCTTGAAATAAATCACCTCAAAATTACTAATATTCCCGGACAGCAAGGATATTGCAGGAACATTGCATGAATATAAGGTTGCGCAATTTTCCCAATGTTATAGGAATATTCCTGCAATATTCCTATATCCGCTTTTTTGTAAGAAATATTCCTGCAATATTCTTTATGGGTTGTTTTATACCATTTTCAATACAGAATATTTATTAATTTTATAACTTCCGACCTATAATACATAATTGTTTGAAACATTATATGACACTCAACATTATATATATTCAATAAAAATAATAAAAAATTCATTTTTTCGAAAGAGAATTCAAAAAGTCAAGTGCACCACCTGCTGATTGCTGATGCACCTTGCAGTTGACGAATTTATATCGCAGCGCAATCTATCGTTCTGATATGTACTAAAGTAAAGGAAAGATTTTGACGTGATTGAGATCCTATGAATATCTAGCAATGTTTTGATTGTTTAAAAGTATAAAATCATTCTACGCGGAAAGAAGGCCGAGTATGCGTTTCAGCCAGTGATTGACAAACGAAATCAGAAATCCCGGAATGGAGATAAACACGGGGTCGATGTTACTGTTTTGTTTTTGCATATCGTAACCTATTTGTCGTGCATTCACCAAGAAAAAGGAGATAACGGTGACATGTACTGCAACTGGTTCGAAGTTCGCGTGCCTTTCTTATCGCATTGCGATTGGTATTCCTCTTCGCAGCACTTCCTTATTTCTTCGTTAGTATCAGTCAAACGTTCAAATCTTGTGGACGTAATTTTTACGTAATATCTGCTCCGTTGAATCAGTACGATTAATTAACGAGTTCATCGAGTTACCTTGCAAACTTTAGGTAACTCTATTTCATTCAGAGTCGCGAAGATGCTCGATGGAAGCGTCAGCAACGATACGAGTGCATCTTCGGTGGAATATCAAGTTCGCGAAAATGAATTCCTTTTTGAAAACGGTGAATTCTATGACAAACAAACGGAATGTATTAATCAGAGACTCGCTGCAAAAGCAGCTGAATACCAGCGTAATGGAGATGCAAGGAGCGCCAGGTGCGGAGGACAGCACAGTTGGCAATTGCGACGAAAGCATGACCCTCTGCTCCGTTTTGGAAGCCGTTTTTCTACACGGCTTGAAGGACAGTCTTTTAAATCGAGTGACAGAGGTTTTAAGCGGTCCAGACTTCGACGCCACGCCACAGCCAAGCTTCTGGGGTCCGTTGCTCGTATTTTCCCATCGACAGATTATAGATCAAATACAGGGATTCAGTCAGCTGACCACAGAAGTCGGGTATTGCAGAGCTTGGATACGACTGGCTTTGAACGAAGGCCTTTTAGCTAGTTACTTTTGCTCCATAAGAAGAGACAATTCAGCTTTGAAACCTTATTACAATCGTTCTGCGTTCATTAGGGATGCTGATCATGTGGAAGTTGCACAGAGATTAATCGAAAGCTTAGAATACATACGCTTTGAACTCGCGTGCAATAGCAGCTTGTTAAATTTCTGGTCGAATACCCCTCTGTTGTTAGCCGGCATTTGGTCGCCGCCAATGAAATCGTGTCCCGTATTCAGCGCAGTAGACATTGCAAAAACAATAACTACAGAATTAACAGATGGCGAAAACATTGATGAAATTGAAACGGCTAGTTCCATTGGCAGTTTAGGCTCCTTCAACTCGTCGCAGTCTGCCCTCAACAACATTGCTTGCATCACAGAAGATGAAGCTTTAAAAATTATATTAGCTAATAAAAGATCTGACGATGCAGTTGTAGAACCTATGACTAATAATGCAAGAGATACTCCGCCTTTGAAAGAAGAACAGGAGGAACAAAATACGCAAGAAGAACCAGAAGTGGATAAAAGAATTTCTAGTAGTCCGAAGCATGATACGGAAACGCAAACTAACACTCTGCCTGAGATGGAAGTATCAGCCATTGAAAATACTGTACAGAATCAAGAAAATTCACACGATGCTTCTGCAACTACTGTAGGAAATTCGTTGATTAGAAAATTAGGGTGGTCCACTTCTTATGAAGACTGTGAGTCTTCTTTAACTTCGCCTGTAGTATCTTACGACTCTGGAACAGATGCGCCTCGTACACCAGGCGATGGACCTACTTACGATTCAATTATTCAAAGTTATCATACTGCCGGAAACGCTTCTGTACCGGATCTCGAAGAATTTTTGAAGAAGTATCCTATAAAGCAGACAGCCAATGATACAACGAAAAGTCAACCAGGGAATAAGGTATAACTCAGTATCAAGTAGTTTTTGTAATAATTAATCCTCTGCAAGTTGTGCTGAGTTGATGCTCACAGATCTCAAAACTTGCAGTAAACTGAACTTGAAATCGTTTCTTTTTTATGCCGCAACAGGTTGATAAGCTAGAAAAGAAACTTAGGTTTTCTCTCTTAGCATAAGAGATAGAAATTTACGAATGGAGGTACAAATTCTGAGAAATATTGTATTCAACTCTGCATTTTAATCTTCATCAATTATTCGGACTTCCAACTATTTTTTCTAACTTCTTGACCTGTAATAATATTAAATACAAGTGTTGCATTAAATTTCTTAATGTAATTCCAGGTTGAAATAAATTTTGAAGAACAATTGGGAAAACTGGCGAGAGAGAAAGGTTTGGATATACAAAATTATAGTTGCTTCGAGTGCGGCCATGCGATCGGCATGACTTTCTCGAAAGCGCATGTTTGCTCTTTCTCGGGCAACTATTATTGCTCAAAGTGTATGTCGCAAACGGAATATATTATTCCATCACGAGTTATTCACAATTGGGATTTGAAATATTATCCTGTTAGCAATAAGGCGGCAGAATATTTGCGAAATTGTTCGACATTGTTAGATCTAAAAATCTTGAATCCACGAATTTACATGGCCGTGGATGCTATGGCGCAGTTGCAATCGTTGAGGATACAATTAAATTTACTGAGAGCTTATTTGTTTACCTGCCGTGAGCCTATAATTGAATCTTTACAAAAAAAAGTTACACCTAGAGATTATTTATACGAACATGTTCATCAGTACTCTGTTTCCGATCTTCTTGATATACCTAATGGAATACTTGCACAACAGCTGCAGAAAGTAATACAGTTCGCCAGAAATCATGTTATACATTGTTGGCTTTGTAGTCAGAAGGGTTTTATATGTGAAATTTGCAATAATCCTAAAGTTATTTATCCTTTTGATATGGAATCTACTTATAGAGTAAGTTGATGTCTTTTTATAATTAAATATACAGATTTGTCGCGATACGAAAACTGGGATATGATAATGAAGAAAAACCAGATGAAAAACTATTAACTATTCAACTCCGAATCTTTTCCTTACGTCGCGAGAAATTTGTAGATCAATGTAATGCATGACAATTAATACTGAAATGATTAATTTATCGAATGTTAAACGATTTCAGTGTGGAGCCTGTAACGCAGTGTTTCATGCTGAATGTTTAAATGCTAATAAGCCGTGTCCAAAATGCGAACGCAGACGCAAACGAATGGACCTTCCGTTATTGGATGTGGGATGTACAGAATTATCAGTAGATGGTGCGCCAACATTTTCGGATAATCAGTAAATACGAATTTTAATAAACTATATATATTTTTACTTTTGAACCAGTATTCTGCTTTTCTGTAAGACAATTATGTAGCTGAAATTCGTTGATAAAAAAAAAAATTTATTTTTCTATATTTTAGCTATGGATATTTTATATCTGCCTATAACGTAAGAATATTTACATGAATGTATGTTCAATGACAGCACAGAACAGTTATTCATAGACGAAACTTCAACCTTTTTCTGATTCAAACGTTTGTAGTGCGCACTACCGAAAAATAATTACAAAATTATACACGCACGTAGACCTACGCGCGTCTCTTAAAAGCACAAAATTTTAATAAAAGTTTCGTCTCTGTGTAACTCTGCGACGAAAGCAATATGCCATATTATTTTTAATTGACTCATCATGACTTATTGACGTAAAAAAGGTATTTTTCTTATACAGTGTTGAATCTCAATATTAGATTTGTTTTGATCTAGGATGACGATTCAGGACTGAATTTTAGATTACATTTAAATGAAATTTGGGTTATTTTAACTCTGGAGAAATAATAAGGCATGCGAAGTAAACTATAAATAATAGCGATCAGCATTGACATCTTTTATTGAAAAACATTGCAATTCATGACGCGTTGTTGTCGCGTTTCCTTCCGCTCATTTATCCTCTCATTTTTCGCAATAACTACAATCGAAATACCCATTAAAACGAACCTTGTGATTACACAGATTCGAAGATCCTTTCAAAGTTATCAAGCTATGCTTGCTGTTGCATAAACCATAAATACCTGTTATCTTTATTTTATGAAATTATGTTATGTTTGTGGTAAATGGTTAATCGAACCATTAGTTAATCTAATTTTCGATATATATTATACTTGTTATATTACTGAAAGCTTTTAATTTTATACCGGGCAAATTTTAAAAGATGTACATGAAAATATATGTATTTATGTAATATAAATTTTTATTAAAATTTTATGTACAAAAAGTAGTAAAATATACGATTCACTTATCAAATTACTTCATATTCATTGTACTTAATACTGCTGTTATGTTACATAATCTAAAACCTCATCACGTCTTATGATAGGCTTGCATCTTGTTCATGTATATTGTTTAACTATTCATTTTATTGTATTAAAATGTAAATAAGAAAATTTGGATACACTGGCCTCTATTATTATAAAATGTCGATATTTTTTATTCAACAATGTAATATTGCATTAATCGCTATATTCGTAACCAGTATATGCAAATTTTATATTTAATATTTAATAAAATAGTACTTTTGTATTACTAAGCCGAAATATATATCAAGTACCTTGTAGACTAGAAATAATTCATTATGCTTCTAAACAAACATGAGTTGGATAGTACAAATTTGTACAAACATGTCGTATAAGTATTTAAAAAAAAAAAAAAAAAAAAAAAAACGAGATTTTTTAACACAACTTGATTCATCAATTTTACAAGCTCCTAATACATTTACATTTTTTCTTACAATTTTCTCAGTCAAATAATTTTTAAAGCTCTTCGATAATTTTACCTCGAATATCATTTTGACTTCATCATCAATCAATTCTAAATCATAACACCTGACATACAAAGCATTGTGCGATGTCAAATATGAAATACATTTTAATAATTATCATGTACAATGTACATAGATATGCATACTTATGTGTTTGTTCACTATATTTATACTAATTTGTTTAGATGTGTGTATGAAAAATGACGATATTATGTTGATCTTACTAAATGTAAATTTGAAATGAGATGAAATGAACTTTTCTAGTCTAATTCGTATCATAAGGCACATTGATTTTCTTAATTCTAATTATTTGATATTCGTATTATAATTTGTAAAGGTCATAATAACGTTTACGTTACTTTTAAGATTTGTATAATAACAATTTGTAGAGACACCTACTCGAAAAATAATTATGCTTTTGTAATGAATGTACATTAATGGGACACGAGCAAATTTAGCGTTTAGATACTAAAAAAATTACGAATTTTAGTTACATTATAATTAGATACAGAAAATGGAAGAACGAATTGACAAACTGAATGAATAGCGCAAAAAGTGATTTTTAGATTGATGTCTAACTGCTACGAAGTATTGTATGCATTCAATCGATGTACACGTATCGCATTTAAATATGAACGTACTGTTTTAAAACTAAGTGGCTCTTTTAAGCCAACGTATGGACACAGGTACAAGTTATACGTAGAAATATAGTACACTCGGTTTAATTAACTGGTACCAGACTCAATTAATTAGTTAATGAATTATCTCCACTGTGAATAAATTAGTTTTTGTTGATTTAAGTCGAGCGCTCGTGTGAGCGAACATTCAATGGTAAAAAATAATGGAGACTGCCAAAAAAAAGACTACAATATATGTATAATAGGCATTAGGAAGTGAAAAATCTCAAGTTGTGTAAATGACACTAAATATAACGAAGTTGTATAAAAAATTGGTTTCGGCAATTTATAACCGCCTTTGTTAGATATTCGTTTTAACGAAAAAATGGTATCATTTTTATTGGAAAATCTCCGGAAATCTATTAATGTCATCTACGAAAGATGCGAAACATAGCATTCTTCTTCTTAATGTTTATTTCCATCTTGCCGATCTTTTTTTTTTTTTATTCTCTAACGTCAAACCCACGAAATTTAATCAAACGTGAAATTTGAAATGTAGAACTTCTCAGACTCTTTAAATGGCGATTCTAAATCTATCACTCGCGACTTATGCGAACTATTACGAATAATTTTCTGTGAAAAATCGATACATAATTTTATAGAGATCACTAAAACGATAGTTGTTTTAAAAAGTAGCATGCTTCTCGTGGTAATACAATTCAGCCACTCAATTGTAATACATTTGCATACAACACAATAAAAATACTTTCAGACATATTCGTAACATTCTTATTAAAATGTAAGAAAACAAGTATATGAATTACTTTCTTACAGTTCGTAAAAAAAACAATATCTTTAAGTTTGAAATCTAGAATATCTTTCGATAATACTTATTTTAATTACTATTTTGTACTATCTTGTAACATCAGGCTTAAAATATTACCAACTTCTGCATTAAATATGCTGTACTACGCCATAACAACGCCACGCCTATAACAGTTGTTTATCGAGGCAATCTTACCGATGGTATTCAATTAATGTAAGGTTTTAGGAAAATACGCGGATGGTAAAATTGGTTTGTCAGACAAACCTGCCCTCCTTAGTCCACCTTGCAAGGTAACGCTTGTACTTTTTGCTTTTGTACCATTCGATGGTAGAGACGCATTGTTATTTTCGATAACAGTTGGCATCGAGGATGCGCCTGCAACATTTCCGGGTAACTTGTTCAAAGAATTAATACGCTCCATTGGTGTACTGGTACTCGAGATTTGGCCGCTTTTGTTAAATCCTGATATCCCGATTGTGCTATCCGTGATACCAACGCCCATCGATCGCGCCGTCATGCGCGTCGTTTGATTAATGTTCGGATTTTGCACAATTGGATTCCTCATTGGCAGCCCAGATAATAAATTCGATTGTACCGTGCTGGGCGCAGGTGTTCGTGTTTCGAATTTATTGGTAATTAGTTTATTCGTTCTCGGTAACGTCAATTGAATCGAGGAGGGTATGGTAACTGGTGCCGCTGCGGTGGCACTTTGTAATGGAGACTGGTTGTCTGCTAATCGCCGATTTAACCAACTGATCACTGCAGACAGACAAATAAATTGAATTACAACGAACAACGTTTTTGAATCTTTTCTA
The DNA here is from genome assembly GCA_030770465.2 of Perdita meconis. NCBI lineage: Eukaryota > Metazoa > Arthropoda > Insecta > Hymenoptera > Andrenidae > Perdita > Perdita meconis. The sequence goes on along the minus strand of JASKOS020000006.1, from coordinate 9,799,478 downwards.
AAAAATGAAATACAGTCTTGTCTCGAAAAGTGTGCGGGCTCCGGGACCGGGATTGAACTCTTTTCGAGCGGAGTCGATTATTTCGTCCGCTTTGGAGGATTACACGACAGCGACAAGCCATAAATTTCGTTCGGCGATGGTGCGGCTTTCTTTGTTGATAACAAAAAAAGGACGGAATACGACAAGCGCTTTCGTTCCGACTCCTGTCATTCAATCTGTGCGTACTATGATGCGAAGATGTGAACTCCCATTCATTCATTCATTCTAGGCCTTTGAACCTATACTGATATCTTGTTATATAAAAATATAAACATGTAATAATTAATTCAAACTTTAAACAAGACGTTCAATTAACAGTGTTGGTTCAAGTTGCGCTTCATAAATTATCGATATTGTAAAAAATGATAAAGGACAAATTTGCACTGCTTTAAACGTGACTTGTAAAACGGACAGTTTTCGGAGTAACATGTTGTTGTAGTCTTTAGGGGCATATAGACGTATCTCGAAGGATTTTTCAAAATATCAACAAATGTCATTTTACAGCTCTTTAAAATATAAGAATCGCGGAAAAAACCTCATAACTTCGATGTTTTTCAATATTTTTCAAAAATTTTTTGAACAGTATTTACCGTTGTTACTGCAATATTACGTAATTATTAGTACATAATTATAAGATATGGTCCTTATGTAGCGAATATATCCAAAGTTTATTGCAATTATATTAGTAGTAAATGCATTAATTTTATTAATATTTATGTCCATATAACAGTTGCATAGTAAGTATATAAAAAAAAATTTTTGAAAAATATTGAAAAACATCAATGTTATGAGGTTTTTTCACGATTCTTATATGAAGCGCCCCAAAGTGCGCCGCGCCGACAAACGAAGTGGTGTGGCTGGGTCTCTGCACACTCTCCAAATCAGAACCCTGCACTCTTTTCGAGACAAGACTGTAGTTTTTTCATAGATTATTCTTATTAGCAAATTAAAATGTTCCTTACCGTTGTCATTATTCTTTATTACTCTTTCTTTCTCTTCCAATTGAGTTTGTTGAATTTTCAGCTGTTCCTTCAAATTTTCGACTTCCGTTTTCGCATCTTTCGCCTCTTTAATCAAATTCTCCATTTTATTTTCCAACTGACCAACTTCTTTCTGTTTAGTATCCAGTAGTCTTTCTTGCTCCAGCGCTATGCTGGTCCTTAATTTCAATTTCGATTTGGTCGAAGCAAGTTCATTTTGCAATTTTGTCAATATCTCATTGGCCTTAACTAATTCATCGCTTAAATTTCGCAACGAATTCTGTTTGCGCTGCAACTGAGCTTCCTTATCAGCCAAAAGATCTTCCAAATGTTGCTTCTGTTCTTTCGCCGTTTTCAACATTTCCGTGTGCTTGCTAATAAGTATAACTTTATCTTTCAATTCTTGCTCAAGCACAGCAACCTTCGTTTTCAAACTATTCACCGATTTATCTTTCTCATGATAATCTATATCCAGTTTCGAATTTTGCTTCTTCAAGGAATTCAGATCTCTTTGAGTAACATTCAACTCCTTTTCAAGGTTTTGAAGCTCTTTAATTTGCTCCGTATTCGTCGCTTCAAGGAGAGACAACTTATCTTTATAGGAGAAATTTTGTGTACGCAACTCGGCAAGATCTGTGTGCAACTGTTTCACAATCTCTGTGTGTCTGCGTTCCGTTTCCAACTTATCTTTCTCACTCTGACATTGCCATTCCAGACGAGCTTTAGCGAACCTGTAACGCATCAGTAATGTATATTAAACGTCCAAGAATATAACGGAATATAATTTTAATTACCTATCCTTCTCAAGGCTCATTTGTTCCGACGAAGTCATCTGCATTTGGTTCTTTTCTGTCATGTATTTGTGCTCCAATTGCTCTAGCTCTTTCGTTTTTATCGCCACTTTATTCGACAAATCGTTTAGTCTCGTCTCGAGAACAACAGCATCCCTATTTTGCTGCAAAATGTTTTCCTTCAACTGTTTAATCTTCATAGCCATATGAGTCTTCAAATCACAATCGCTTGCAGGCGATATGTTCAAACTTAAATGACACAGATGTTTAAAATTATTGGTTTCAACCAGCTTGAATATCCATTCTCCACCTTCTTCCGCTAGTAGCAATAAAAATTTCGGCGGTGTTTTTAAATTTGTCGACGGCACTTGGCATTGTTCCAGCAAACATATTAACTGAGTCGCGAAATTATCGAAATCCACAAGCAACCCTTGCTGAGACTTCAAAACTTTGAAATCTTCTTCCGTTATAAATACAGAGTACAGAAAACAAGGATCATCGTCATCTGCTAACATAACACACAAACTCTGTAACAAACGCGTAATAAATTATTAAACCGTGAACGTTTTTCCATAAATTTCATTAGTTCGAACATTCTAAACAGTTTCATCGAATTGCTCAGTAAGAAAAATATAAATAAACAACCGAAAATGCGAATATACAATAACACGGCATAAAATATGTCAACAAATAGGTTAACATAGCCATCTTGCGTATTACCTTACGACAAACAGGGCTAATGCCGGCATGGATTTCCACGTTAACTCTAAGCTCACGTTGACGTTCCTCCTTGCTTTGTGGTTTAATGTAGACCCTTTGCACTTTAGTGTACAACACTTCAACATTGTTCAATTGGAGGCCAGTATCACCAGCCACTCCACTGCCTACCGAATTGTTCACATAATTCATCGTTTTGTGGCGGTCGAGACCACCATCGCCTCTGGCGCCTTGCCACCAGAGCACTCCTGGAGCTCCGCTGATTTTCTTACGAGTGTTCGCCTCCAACATGTGTCGTAACAGGTCCGTTTTCTACCCTTGACCATTCTCGCGTCTAAAGTCTAAGGCACGGGCCCGCTAGAGATACCCTTGTTGACGAACCCTCTAGCCGGGTTCCAGGACGGAAACAAACGCTTTCCCTTTCCTTTTCTCCTCTCTAAACACAAACACTTCAACACTTCCTTTTCATTGGCAGCTCTCTACATTCAACTCGCCAAACGCGTGCCTCGAGTGCTGCCTGCTGCTGCCACCTTAGCGTCACGCGTAGTTAATAATTTTTCATTTTATTTTTAAAAAATTTCATTTTTTTTCACACAAGTTTAGTAATTTAATTGAGTGGCAAGTATTTTAGTAATTTACTATGTATGAACACTAAAATTTAATCGAGTAATTTAGTAAAACAATGTAACTACTTGCCACTCGACTAAATTACTTTAGACTTTAGAAGAATAAAGGCTGGTTCAGACACGTTTAGTAATTTTCCCAGATACCCAAACCTGTCGAGCAGATTTTTACAGAATCTGCCATTACAGTATTTGTTGTCAGATTGGCAGCAAATTTGATGCAGGATCTGTAATGTATAGGACTGTTGACAAATTGGCGACAGAAACCCTCTTTACAGAACCTGTTGCAGCAAAATTCAAACAGATACTGCTGCCCATTTTGCAACAAGTTCTGTTAGCAGGATCTGTTCGTTTTCTGGTGCCAATCTACATCCCGATCTGATAATACAGGTCCTGTTTCCAATGCGAAAACAGATGGCTAAATCTGCTGCCAATTTGGCAACAAATGGCTATTATAGGGTACATAAACAAACTTTTCTATGTATATGTGTATAAAAAATCTTGGAGCAAAAATATTAAAAATATGAAACCTAAAAGTACTGTATAATAATAACAAAATGATTTTTCATCGAAAATTCTTTTCAATATTGATTTGTTTCCTGATCAAATATAATTTTTGACAGTGGCTTGATTAGAATGAAATCTATATATATTTATACAGTTTTTATTGTAGATCATCGTTGTATATTTCGATATTCCAATATAATCGAAAAATGTATGTTTACTGTTATATAAATATGAGTAATAGTAATAATAATAAATCTAAACCAATTTTATTAAATTAAATCATACACCACTTTTATATTTACACTTATTACATGTTTCAAATTATTATTATGCCTTGATTAAATTATAAAATGTATTTGCATAGCATAAGAATTTTGAAAAAAAAAAATTAGTCTACAATTCAATTTATATAAACATTCATGATTTTTCTTAAAGTTGTGAGATATGTATATACACGTATGTAGTATGTACAGTAATTTATCATTCAATAAAATTTGTATGCGATGGTGTAACAGATTTTATTTATTTACCCAAAGTCAAAATTAATTTTAAAAATTATTTTAAATAGTTCTATTTAATCATATCATGAGCAATATTATCCAGCTACGAATATTTTATTCGAAACGACGTGGGCAGTAAAGCAATGGCGGCTGGATGCAATCACATATACATACATATGCAACAGTTTTATTGCAGTTGCAAGTACGTACTGTAAATTTAAGCGAAATTTTCGTATAATTCATTTGATATAATTCAATCCTTTTAATGGAAAATTTTAATGTTGTAACTTTTCGCATTAACAAAGAAAAAGAATAGTCTAAATTATTTAAAGACTATTCGAATGTTTCTGTTATCGTTTTTCTTCACTTTCCCGCGTAGTAAGAATGTCTTAAACTCGATTGGTCGTTTCTCTCGGAACCGACCAATGGCATTAAAGATCAAGGATGTGACGTTCGTTTAAAACACCGTATATGTTGAGTTGTAACCGCGGTCGCCATGCCATGCGACTGTTTCGCGGATTGACAATTTCGTTTCCAAATATGTCGCGGGAAAAGTGTTTGAAAAGTCGTTGTCTTTGTTTACAAACGAACAATGGACGAGGTGTCGACGCGGTGACAGTGTGTGCGCAATTGTTATGAAACGACAAGTGATGTTAGTGTGAAAATTGAAACCTTGAACCTGCACCCTGTCGGTTAGAGGTTGGATACGACAGTTGCAGTTTGAATCTGACGATGCATTCAACGAATCCGCGCAAACAGGTAAGCTTCTAATTTTTACAGATCGTCGATTTTATAGTGTTTGAATAATTTCTTTGGAAAGGATTTTCGAAAATAAATATATTTTTATTGTCCTGAGTCTCGTGTCAAGAACACGTCGACCGGTATAGCCTAGAGCGCTGCTTTCGTTCATTATTGCCTTTCGTGTCTCTATCATGTGCTGCACCCTAACGGAATCATCTGAGTTTCTTTCGTGCAGATTTCAGCCTATGTATTTGTATCATCAGCTGATCGAATATCTGTTTATAAATATAGCGTTCTTTAAATTTATTATAAATGATAGCAAGGTAGAGGCTAACATATTTAATATCGGAGATCAATTGATTATTTTATGGGAATCGTGCCAGGAGTTGAATGACTTACCTCGTAAAAATTCTGGAATCAACCTTTGTTTCTTCGTGTAATCAGTGATTCGGTTTTTGTGACGCTTTGATAAGATTCAACAAATATCGTACGTTTCGTTTCTTGTATCGCTAAAATATTTCAAGTTCATACAAACAATGTGCAATAATACGTTAATTATTATGCAATAATTAACATAAAAGGTAATATAGGAAAATTTCTATGTTATTTGAAGGTACATTTTTTCGTGATAATAAGTATTCATATTTGTTAGAAGCTAGAGACATATGAAATGATGCGACAGAGGGATACTTGTTTTCTTCTACAGTTTTAATCACTACTTTCTTGTGCAGTTGTCTTTAGCGTGATAAAGAGTTCAGTGTACTCGGATCTTACGTCATGCATACTTACACATGTGTAGGATATTCTGCACGTTGTTATCTGTTCTATTATTTTCTAAATCACATGTAACTGTTTGTTCAAAATATAATTATTTCTTCGATAGATTTAAATTTGTTACTAGGAAGAAATTGAAGTCAAAAAAAAATTATTATATTCTCTTCCATTTTATTTATTTGATATGTGATATGGATACTTATGCAAATTTATATTTTCAAGGGCATAGAAAAAGGAAACTAACTTAAAAGTGTTTTTTACCTTCTAAGTATGATAAAATGTATTTTATTTTCGATATTTCATGTAGTTTTGCATCTATGCGCGTTCTTTTTGCATTTTAGCTTATTTAAAATCATTATTAATAACATTACAAAGAATTTTTTTAGTTTTACTCTCCAAAGGGTACAAGAATTTCTTGTAATGTTGTTCATATTCTTAATACATATTTTAATTTTAAAAAATTAAGAAAAAGTTTAAACTAAAACTGTAAATATTCGACTATTTCAAGTATTTGAATAATTCGAATAATTTCGAAGACGAATAATTTATTCGAATAATTAAAAGTATTCAAATATTTGAAGATTATTCGAATAATTCGGAGTATGTAGTTAGATCATTCGAATATTCTTAATATTAAAAAATGAAATTATTAATGAAATGAATTCAAAGAAACTAAATGATATGATTGCAAATATAGAGGTGGTGTTATCTAAAAAATCTGAAATTGACGAAATCGTGACTCACGTTCGACCGATTCAACAATACGGTTCGTCAGCAGGTGTGTCGAAAATGTGCAAAGAACTCTTAAAATGTTCCTCGTTGGAAACTTTACGATATCGTTGCCGAAGCGCGCAACTTCTTCATCCTCGAAGAATAACGCGCGCTAAGATTTACGATGCAGGGACGTTCGGTGAAAAACTGCGTATATACCATGTTCAGAAGCATGACGCCGCATCCATTTCCTCGCCCAGTTTTCCGCCGCGTTTCGTCACGTATTTTTTTCCGTCCTTCCGCGTTTGAAAGTCGAGTGCTGTAACCACCTGCCCTACTCGTAAAAGGAAAAAAGCCAACCGAGCGGACAAGTTCCTGGCGAACCTACCTGGCCACGCGCTGGGAAGCGTACCTGCTAACGCGACTTCAGAAAATTTTCTTTTCGTTCGGTTTTAATCGATCTGTTCGTCGTGTAGCTGACGGTTTTGCACGAAAAAGAATCAAAATTGGTAGAAAAAATTAGATCGCAATATAGTCTTGTATTATGAAGCTTATTTCGTTATTAGACTAATTAATTTCTTTGAGAATGTATTGGAGATACAGTATAAGATAAAATGCACAAAATGCGAAATGCGAAATGTTTTACACGCAATATTATTTATTTATTTATAATCCTCTTGCCTTTCGGCTTAAGCATGGCTTCCGGTTTACAGTCTCCTGTTAAAACTAATGTTAAAACTACACTATTACAATATTAAAATATTACAACATTAGGACATTTCGAAATTGAACCATTACAACATTTAAACATTTAGGTACTAGTTTTACAAGTAGTAAATCTAAATGCAAGGAACTGGATAGTTAGAGTCCTATTCATATTCCCAGAAAGCTATTTTTTACATTACAAATGTTCTTTCAAACATTATCTGGTTTTTTTACATTTATGAGCTTAAATTTTTGACAGTGAAAACTTTATAATGTCAAGTTTTTTCTTAAGGTAAAAATATTAATTAACAGTGCTGATAAACAAATATAATTACAATAACATTAAAAAAGATACGTGTGTATTATGTAAATGACAATTTGAATGTTTTTTTTTTATATAAAAGTTGCTTTGCCATTCTCTTAAAAGGGAGTTGACCATGACAACAGTGTATAGCTTGATATAAGTTATATAGTGTATTAATCTAGAATGTAGTGTATAGATTGAGTAAGAGCAGAAGAACAATGCCACAGCCTTTTATCACTTATGCATTACTTTTAGTTTAGGTTCGATACTGTTTTAAACTGTTAAATACAGTTGCAGACGAAAGTTTCCGAATGTTTCGAAGTTTCATGGAATTTCATGCACTTCATTTGCAGTTAAAAATAATCTAATGTTTCTAATACAGTGAATTCTTGTAGATTATTAAATTCTCTATAGAAAATTAAATTCTAATTAGATATTTTTATAACTCCAAATGAAAAATTGTAAATACTATAGTGTCTTTGATACTCAATTTTTATTTATCTATTGATGCACGATTATAGCCAAAGTATAGAACACCTTGTGAGATTTGCGTGTATTAAAATGCTAATTTCTTGAAATACATCACGAGTGACTCATTCGTTATAGGCTCTTTAACTATGCACTTCCTCACTATATGCTGCCTTGCTGAAAGCCCTTCGTAGTAGGCATATACAAACTGTTTATAGTTTACAAATTGGACGTACCTATAGCGAGTTAATACTATACTTCTATTGAGTATGTACCTTGATGCACGATACGAACTCGACTAAAAGGTCCTGTGAAATTCCCAGAAAAAAGTTATTTTAGTAGTACTAAATGTAATTACGTATCTGAGGTTTTATTAAACTGTTTGTCGTGATTTTTCGATGTTCATTATTTATTTTTTTTCGAGATTAGGTATGTTGAAAGTTCGTAGTTCTGCAATTATTATTAACAAAAGATCAAGATTTATTTTAGTTACATGAATTTGGACATTATAGAAGTACATAATACTAGAATTATTATACTAAGAAAGCATAAAACGAATCCTTAGTTTTTTATATCCATTTATTATTTAAAAATGACTTTTTATTTGTATTTCATACATGCAGTTTATAATTTTTTACTTCTTAATACAAACGAAACATAACAAAGGAGACTATATACATCTTAAACCGTAAACAAGTGGACTTTTCCATTAATTGAAAAATTTCTATACAAAAAAATTATGATATGTCGTTAGGTAAGGTTTGTGAATTCAAAAATATCTCTTTTGGATGTCATCTAACATAAAAAAGGAAAAAAGTTCTTTAAAGAACATAAAAAGAGTTACTCATCATCGCAGTCAATTAAAAAAAATTTCACTTAAACATATAATATGAATAATTTAATGTTCCATTGCAATTGTTAATGTAAATTGCACCAGTTTCCAAACGATTAAGAAGAAACTAGCTTAAAAAAAAATGCGTATGATAGATTAGATATTAATGTGTGAAATAATAGTATCAAGTTGCATTCAAATAGAGTCAATAGTTTTTTAAGTATCATTGCTCCGATTTGAAAAACACAGTTTTCAAAAAATAGAATTTTAAATTTGCACTAACAGCTGTAATTTAATAAATTTTAAGAATATTTGTATAAACTTTTTATAAAAGCAGAGAGGAGAGAGAAAATTAGAAACATAAAAAGTAAAAGAACCAAAGACAGAATTACAAACAGAAATAGGGTGCAATAATGTAAATGGAATGAAAATTAATGCAAGGAAATACAAGATAAAGTAAAATAGGATACGAAATACAGCTATGTAAAAAAAAGTAGAGTAGGATAAGATAAATGATAGAAGTAGGTGATAAATGATAGAAGAAGAAACTATAGAATAGAATTAAGTTAAAAGTAACACTATAAAAAACGGAAGTTCATCCAAAGGAAAACTGTTAATATTCGACTATTTGAAGCACTGGAATAATTCGAATAATTTGGAGTTGAATAATTTATTCAAACTATTTGGGAGATGAATAATTTATTTGAACAATTAATAGTATTCGAATATTCGAACATTATTCAAATAATTCGTAGGTAGTATTCTAATATTCGGCGTAATCGATTTTTTGTACTAAAGTACATTATTGCATACTTCTAAATATTTAAATAATTGTTCAAAGATTCAAATACTCCTAATTGTTCAAATATTTTTAACAGCCCAAATAAGAAAATAAAACTTTCCATAAAATATACTATTATAAATACTTTCGAAAAATTGATTTTCTTTGATCACTTTCAAATTTTCTACTCAATCTGCACACATAAAAAAATTTTCTTCCGTTACTATTGTAAACGTATTACCAATTTGGGTAATTTCGCGTAGTGAAAAAAAATATAATTAATTATAAATTTCCTCCAATTCTACTGGTTGAACTTGTCAGTGTTGCCAGGTTGTAATAAACGAAAATTCCTCCTCGAAAAGTAAAAATATCCTTCATATCCTTAAAAAATTCTTCGCTTACATAAGTGTAAAATTTAAGTACGAAGCACCTTCACCAGAATTCACTGCGGAGTGCTGAGTTAAAGTAAACTACAAAAATGCTGGTGATGTCACCGACGATTAATCGAATGAGTTTCTTCCATACCTGCGATTGATGGAATTGATAGTAAACCTATGTTAGAGCACGAGTATTTTTTGGCTGACTGCACCGAAGAAGTTAAACAACACATTATATTAATAATATTAAAGAACAAAATTCAAGTTCAATTCTGCATTTCCCATAGTTGCATATCTTTACTCGAGGCTTAGAAAAAATCTCTACGTTTCTGCATTTCTTTTAAAAAAAATCCCTTTTCAAGTGAAAACGCCCTACGCCGAGAGATTAATTCCTCAACCTAGCAACATTGACTTGTCTTACATTTACCACTGCACCTTCTTTTGGAATACATCAGTTAATTTATCATCTTGAAAACTGAATCCTACATCTGTCTAATTCTGTTGCTTAAACTGTCGACGCATTTTCGAGACTAGAAAAAATATCCATTTCAGAGTAACTTTATCACGAAAACTAAATGAATGTTCTAAAAACCAATGTGTTAATAATGGACGAAGAAAAACCAATAACAGACAGAAAATTTCAACGGAGCCAGTGTCGATTACAATGACTATCACTGAACCGAGTGGTTTCTTAAAGAGATATGCTCATATCGCCGCTTGACGCGTCGCTGTCCCCAGTCGCTCGTCGTTGTAAACCAGCTTCCCTCTCCTTCGACTCCGTTTCCATGGCACACACGAACGCGTCGTCGCGACGCGCTCGTTGGCCTCTCGTGTGTGTGCGCTTCGCATCCGATATAAACACGATACAAAACAGAAATACGGCGCGCGTAGGGGGGTGGGGCGGAGGCAAAACTGCGTAAAGACCTCCACTCGTGGACGGCGCTCGCCATAAGGGATATCTGGCGGAGTGTGAGAGCCGAGAAAACGTCGTATTTGGCGAAGTACGTATTCGGCTGGGTCCACGGTGAGTGAATCCCAGACGTGGCAACGTCGCCGTCGGTCGTGTGTATACACAACACACCATAGCCTCGCGGTTGCCGTGGCGCTTGTATGTATATCTTCTCGCGCGAGGAGAGGCCACGGCATTGTAAAATCGTCGATCCGCTTCGAGGTCACCACGCTATCGACCTCCATTTCGTGTTGGCTCTTTTTTCAACGTGGATTTGTCGAAACTGGCCACCGTGTTATTGCCCCATCGATATTCTTGTCTCGATACGCCGGCGAAATTAACGGGGAACGTACCGAGCGGTCCGCCGCCGCGCGGCCTTTTTCCACCGGGCAACGTCGACCGAGCCGACGCGACGCGTCGCTTCGATTTCTCTTCGCCGTGAAAATCCCCGGCGAGGAAGAAAAATTGGTTAAACGCTCGGACATTGGCCGACTACTGGGCCGATGCATGCCAAATGGCGGGGTTTTACGAGAAACTTTAAAGTAAAGCCGTAAATATTCGATATTTTTACTTCATTCCTTCATTATTGCTTAATATTCTAAATTAATGCTATCAATTTTCGGCTGTTCGAATTATTCGAATAATTCGGAGTATTCAAGCATTATTAGAATAATTAGGAGTATTCGAACATTGAAGCATTATTGGAAAAATTAGGAGCAGTCGAATATTTCAGTATTGTTTGAATAATTTGGACTATTCGAATATTTAAGCATTGTTCGAATAATTAGGAGCATTCAAATATTCGGCGCGATCGATTTTTCATGCTAACAGCACACAATTACATACTTCAAACGAATAATATTCGAATAATGTTCTAAGATTCGAATACTCCGAATTGTTCGAACACTTGAATTATTCGAATATCAAATTTGTATTCTACTGCTATTCGAACATTTAAATATTCGAATAGTTAGATTATTCGAATATTCTTAACAGCCCTACCCTTAAGGCACGTTATTTCTGTGAAATATGTGTTTGAACTAGGGCTGTTATGAATATTTGAATTTTGAATATTGGAATACTAATAAAATTAGAATATTCTAATGTATGTATACTTATCAGCGTTTTCTGTTTTTTGTTTTATTGAAATAATGGGTTATTTATATTTATTATTTATTTATTATATGGGTTAGTTCTGTTAATCACTCATTGCAATTGCAGACTAAAAATGAATTTATTAGCATAATTCTTACTGCAGAAGAAGTTGATTGTGAATTGTTAGAAATTATTTTAATCCTGCTACGGTTTTCGGGTCGTTTTTGACCCATTAGAGTATTTTATTTGCTTTAATAACTTTTTCATATTTTTAAAAAATGTGAAAAATCTAATATTTAGGTTTCTTACTCCTTAACACTATATAAACAATTCATTATCTACATTCTTAATAACATTATAAAAAAACAGTTAATTTAACCGTATTTGTAAACTAAGTAAATTATACAGTGAGAAAGTCATGAAGCAATATTTTAAAATAATTTTTCTAATGTTCAAGCATAAATTATCGTATAAATATCAGACTTCATAGTAGGTATAAGAAATTGTAGACTTTTATAAAATGTATAATTTTCATAATCTGATGATACAAAAAAGAAAGAATTATGCAGATATACAAATTTTCTTTTACTAGATTCCAAAATCCAAGTCTTAACATTATGTCTAAATAATATTTTGTTTTATTAAATAAAAGCGAATGATATATTTTCTTCAAAAGTTAGTATTTTCCTTTGTTAAATAAATTGAACAGTACGTTTTCAATTATTATATAATATTTACCTTTAAATTAATTGTCAAAATATAATCTACGCATGAACCTTTAAGTAATTTCTACAAAATGCATATAATGAAAAATCAGTTTTAATTTCAATCAGTTTCAAATATCACTTACAATGCTAAAATTTATATAATTTCGCAATTTATATCATTCGAATTATTATTTAAAACTCGTGATAACCTGTTTTTCTTATTATAAATTTAATCACGTCGTAGTCGGCCTCTAGCCCAGCTTAATTCATAGTAGATGTGTACTAGGAAGTCTGGATGGTGATTTTACGCAGTTGAAATTCTAATCGCTTCCTATGGAACTACCTTCCTATGGTACACGCTTCCCGTGTACACTGTTCTCAACAGCCAGAGAAAATAAGAAACACGCGTGGAATAGTTGTTGCTGCCGTTAAAGGAACTGATTAATAAACGTAGATTCATTAAACGAAGAAAGCCATGTTTGTAGATCCTACTCTTGAAGGTTTATCATTCATTAACATTTTTCGAGGAAATTAAATTCATTTCCTTATCTTCTGTAGGTAATCGGGAATTGGTTCTACAGTTAAAAGAACAGAAACATTTGTACGAGCACAGTTATTCTAAAACAAAAAGAAACAAATACGGATTTCCTTTCTTCGTCTACATTTTTTATAGTATTTTACTAAAAGTTAGATAACACGTCTTACTTTTATAAGATTAAAATTGTAACCGTTTTGATATATTTTTGAGGGGAAAAAAATGTCTAATATTTTTATTTTACTAAAATTTCTGTGTTTAATCACATACAATTTTTAATCCTTTCCTACACTATGAATAATTTACAAAGCCTATTTGTTTCTATGGAATAAAAAATATTAGATAAAGAACCAAGAAGAAAAAATGGAACGCGGACTTGATTGATTACAGGAAATATATCTTTAAAATATTTTATTCACACGTTATTACTTTCAACGTAATGAATACATTCAGCACATCACTCCTCAACCCTACCTTAAAAACGCTACAGAATAGGATTGCTCAACTGCACAGTTACGACTTCGCGAGACGCGTCGAATGTCTATATTGCAATAGCACCGGCGAAAGTGTTGAAATTATTTTTCCTTTTTATTCCGAAATTTCGTTTTCGACGCGTCGACCTTTCCACGCGTGCGACTCCAGTGTTTCTCAAACCGACGCACCGTTTCCGCCGTCATCAAAATTGTAATAAAGCCCGCGCCGGGGCGCGGTTACGGGGAGAACGGAGCAGCTGCCCCCAAAATATTCCGTCAGCAGCGATAAAACTAGACGAGGCGAAACGGGGTGTCGTAAAGGATACATCGGCGTGAAACAGAAGCGATCCAGCGATTGCGGCTGCCTGTACGTATCTCTCGGAATTGTCTGATGCAGAAGGTAACACGGCAGGCGAACGTAACGTGTCTTCGTGGAAGAAGAAAATGCCGCGGGTCTCTGATTTCCGCTTGGCAACAGCGCAGCCGGTTGTCCGTGCTGCCTCGCTGGGTCGAGCCAATGGCGTAATCAGGGGAGGGGAGAAGCACTAGTCGCTCGGTTCCCTTCTCAGGCATTCACAAAAACCACTCGCGCCAGGATGAATGTGGACCTCTTTTTAGTTACACGCTTTTGCTCTATTGAAAAGTATTCACGCCGCGCAAAATCTACGGGAAATAGCTTCCGATAGGTCCGGCCGGCTTAATTCTTCGTCTGACTTGTTACTTGGTGGTATCGATCTATCGCGCTATGGGGTTGCACGCGCGGCCAAAAAATAGTATCTTGCGCGGGGGAACTTAGCGCATGGTTTTGGGACTGATTCACGATTAAGGATCTCACAACCAACGCGAAAATTTGCAGCGATAGCAAATAATATTTTCGCGACGAGAAGCTTGCAGCAGTAAAATGCTCAGCAAAATTTTTCGCGTTGATGTTAATGAATTCATTAAACCATCAGGTCTGCGATTTTTCTGGCACGAAAGGTTTGCTATCATTGCAAACATTTTTGCTCGTGTGGGATTCCTCACTCATACATATATTCTGATTGGTTGAAACAGTACCGTCAAGGATCAAATAACTGATTAGTTTAGTATGTAACTATCGTACAAAAAATTATGCTAAAAAAGATCCTAAATACTTTCTAAATATTAGATGATTGCAAAAGTTGTAAACTCTTTTGAATGTTAAAGGTAAAATTTGATAGCTATTATTACATATAATGTGGGTGATTAGAAATTGCTCCGTTTACTTTCTTGACTTCAGAACTTAGATTATAATGCAATTATTGTTACTTTTATTAAAACTAAAACATGGATTTACTCAAATATCACACAAATTTTGAGATTAAGTTAATTTTCACTTTTATACGCTAGAAAAACCGTGATACATAGTAGTTACTCTTAAGGAATCAGTAAACTGCGGATTTTATGCATTTATGACAATTCTAAATATTCTTAAAATTATTGAAGTTGTTGACAGATATCAAAATATATAAAATATTGAAAATATAATTCTAATTACAATATTCACAGAATAAAAAATATTTACAGATTTCACGAATGAAAACAAGAAATATATATACAAACATAGACTCAAAATGCATTGTTAAAAAAGAATACTGCACATGTTCCAAAAATGTAAATACTTCAGAAAATAAAATATTTTGAATAATAGTATGAATATTAAATTATTTATCGATTAAAGTTAGGGATATTTCGAAAAAATTGTGGCATTCATCAAACTGACTCCAAGGAAAATACTATTGTCAAAAAAATCTACTAAAAAGTTTATAAACAAATTTTGCAAATAGATGAAAATTTAGAAACTATATTCTAGTTAATTTTCAGTTATTCGTAAAAATTGAAATACAAGAATTTCGAAAACAGTGAGGATGTTAATATTTTGTGTAGGTAATTATAATGCATTAAAGGAATAGGTTATCTGTAAATATAAATCACGTTCCAAAAATCAATTCTGTATTTTTTATAAGTTTACCTAATTACATGTTGAGTCAATATTTAACTAATATGATTATTTTCGAACTCTTTACATCCATCAGAAAGTTTTCAGTTTCAAAGCAATCGAATTTTCAGAAAGAAGCACAAGTCAGTTATTAAATCGATAGAATAATAGAATTGATTAAATCGATAGAATCCAGGAAATAAGGAAATTTCATTATTTTCGGCGCAGTCTGCCATTTTGAAATCCTTAAAGTCCGTCACGACTCGAACGTTTCAATTGCCTTTTTCGGGTGATTCATACGTTCGAAGAAACCTCGACGAGCGCTTTTTCCCCTCTCTGAACTTTCACACGCCGCGCTTCCTATTTACACACCCATATTACGCTCGCCAACATTGTTTCGTCATTTTATCACGAAGTGCAGATTAATCAGGTACCATTATGTCTCCTTCTTTATACTTGCCTCGTTGTTACGCTACTGGGTCGAGTATTCGAGTATATCCCCCCCCTTCCTTTTCATCTTGCGTCCCCTCCGTGGCACCCTGTATCAGTAGCTTTCACGCTTCTCTCTCGCGGCCTGCTCTCGTCTCTCCTTTCTTCCAATTCTCCCCCTCTCGTCTCTCTCTTTTCTCCGTATTCTCTCACTCCTTTCACCTGCCCACCCCTGTCTCGTTTCCTCCCTTTGTTCTTCCCCCTTCGTCCCACGGTCCCCTTGCGATTCTCTGGCACGGCCATTTTTCTCGGCCTGGCAGAAATTCGGCAACGCTGTATACACGTGTCCGCGTGCGCGAGAGCGAACACCTCAAGTTCTGGAAAAACGTAGGCGCACACTCGAATTTCTCGTAGGGTCTCGTGGCCGTCGAGCCGAGTGCATATGCATGCAATATTTATTTGCTATAAGTTTGTCGCTCTAGCATTTTCTAGAGAATTATCTTCTTTTAGACTCAGCTCTTGCGAGACAAACAGGAGTCGTCAAGGTATTAAACCTTTCCGGTATCAAGGGCGTAAACAAAGTTGTTGATTTGATTTGTAATCGAAGTAGTGGAAGAAAACTGTCGTCGTTAACTCTTTCATTCGAAATATTGAATTCTTCCTTTTGTTGCGTTAGTTGTAATATGTGGCTCCAAAAAGTATTGGACACCAAGTTTTTTTTGTAATAACTTTATTTAGACGAATAATATTTTGTTATAAAGTGCAGTTTACTATTTTCAATCAATTGTCTTCACCAATATCAGTGAATAAAATCCTCAGTTTGAATAAAAAGTTTAATTTAATCAATTTCAAAACATCCTGCGATCTTGAAATCTAGTAGATTAATTAAAAGTTAATGTTAATTATTTATTTTCTGAACTTATATTGTTGAACCAAATTCTTGAAAAAGTAAGAAAACAAAGATTTTGGATTACAGATTTTGAATAAAGCTACATTTAAATTAATAAAAAAATGAGCTGTTGATTTATATTATTGATATGAACATAGAATGCCGAGGCTTTAATTAATTAATTACTTAGCAAAAAGATAATTCCGTGATACTAAAAGGAAATAGTGTTTTATTCAAGATTCCACAAAAATACTACATATATTTCCTCCCATAAGAGGTGGCAACGCTAATTGCAGCAGTAACCGTGAAATCGCGAAACTACGAGAAAATACATAGACATGGAATTCTGCAAACACAGCGCAGCTACATAACGTCGCTGCTATATGTATAGCAATGAAACGCGAGATTATAGCGAGTAGAGGACGTATATCGCGAAAACTCAAGGTGGATCAATGATGAAAGTTGATCGTCGCGGCCAGAATTTCTCTGTTTTATGGAGTGAACAGGACGAGAGCTATGTATAACATAGGTAAAAGCCGTCTTACTACCGCCGCCTGTGCGTGGGATAACGCGATGTGTGCATCTCCTTTGTGGCTGCCTACCGCTTTTGTAGCCGGCTATGTTTATCGGCAGATGTTGAGCGGTGGTCGATATTTGGATAAGAGTAACGCTGTTCCAGCCGCGGGACGCCCCAAAACTTTCGTCGCTCAAGCGGATTGTTTTAATAGCGATCGTTTTTTTTTTATTTAACTATGCGTTTAATTTCTTTTTCTCGTGTTTTTGCGTTTTGATCCGATCGCCGGATAAAGTTAGGCGTTATTCGAACCAGTTTTTTCAAGTTCAAGAATATCGTGGGTCATGCATGAATAATGAATATGTACATTTTTTAGCGAACGTGCACCTACGCATGTGCGTATAAGTAATAGAATTTTAAGAAATATACTATAATAACCATTTGTTTTAATCAATTTTAGTTTCGATTAATAAATAAATGTTGTTTAAAAGTTAAATTTATTTTTGAGGTAAGTAGAAGCACTAGACATTTTTCAGAATTAAGCGTTTATTTATACCGATGTACAAATCTTACGTTTTGCAAAAAATTTATAAAATTATTGTCATAAGTACTCTGCGGATTTTATGCATTTGTGGCAATACTAAGTATGCCAAAAAATTTACAAAACTGTTAACACATGCCAAAATATACAAAATATCAAAAATATTTATAATTTAAAAATAAATTAGAATGTGTAGAAAATTGAACATATGGTTATTCAAGTTTATTCTTTATTTGTGCTTGCAAAAATTTTATTTTGCTTAAAACTCCGTAGACTAGTCATAAGTCAGAGGATTTTTATAATAAATTTCTTACTTTGGTACAGTTTAATAGTTTCTTTCATAATAATATTATCATGGAAGCATTTTGAAAAATGTTCGAAAAGTTATTTTATTCATTGTAAAATATTTTCTTGACAGATGCAATTAATTTTTCGCTACGATTCTTTTATCGCATTAATTTACCAAGACTTTAAAGAATCACTTCTCTTAATTTTTTACGTATTTCCCCATTTCCTTAAATCAGAAGCACATGTTTTTATGATTATAATACGTGGTACAGTTTATATGAAATGAAAGGCAACGGAATAAAGTTGAAAGCTGCACGAACAATTACGATCTGCTTTATTGGCGCATAAATATTTGGCACATTAAAAACGTTACTTAAAATATTTTGTTAGCTGCAATGGCGCAATTTGTATATTTCCAAAATATTGCAACACGTAGGATTAAATATCAGCAAATCTTAATACACACGTACGTATGTGGTGTTGAAACAGAATTGCGAGTGATCGTGTTTCAAGCAAGTCACTTGCTAATTGTCAACATGTTTATACTCTGAGCGAAGCACAAAAATTGTGTTGCTGATAACTATTCACAGAACTAGACAACTACCAGCTGCAATTAATTAAATTTTAATATCTCAAAAATTTGAACTTCAATAATGATATTTGAATACTTGAAATGCTAGAGATTTTATATCTTCTCATATTTGTTCGCATTAAACATTTTCGCACAATTACACTCGTCATTAATACACAAACGTCTGCAGCTATAAGTTACATAAATTACTTACAATTAGAAGTTACCGCAGAACCGCTGCACAGTCATCTCTAACAGAATTCTCAGGTGCGCTCTGCAATATTTAATCCCAACGTTCCCACGATTCGAATCCGTACCGAAATCCGAAGTTTTCGAAGTGTAATTCTGTTTCTTGCCCGCGCGGTTATGCAACGCTCGCGACGAAATAAAGTAAATAACGCGGCGCGGTCGGGCAGGACGAAAAACAAAGCCTCATTTCGATTTTCCCCCAGTTTGGGCAATTTCAGATTGCGTCGCCGACTGGTTTACGCCCGGTTAATGGCTTATTTTAAAAAAAGAGGGAAAAAGAATTTACAGGATTATTACGTTGTTGCATAACGGGCCTTAACCCTTGAGCGGTGGAGGCTGCGCAGGTCTGGTTCCCTACGTCCCGTTCCCCTTTAGACAGTGACGTAGCTAGGAAGGGGCGCAGAGAGCGGTTCGCCCCTGGACGACATTTTTTTTAGAGGTCATGTTATTTTTTGAAGATTCTTTTATTTATTGGGACGTCCCAAAAGTTCGTTTCTACGTTTATGTTTTTCAAATGCAAAATTTTCTGGAAAGGAATCGTGAAAGTAACTAATAGATAACCAAAGGCGATTTAAACTATGATTTGCTAGTCAATTTTGTGATTCTTTGTATAAAATCCTTGATTTTCGAGAAATAGAAATTTTAAAGCGATACAAAAGTATAACAAACCATTGGCATTTGATTAATTTCTATTTTTTTTTTATTCCTTTCGAATATTTTATCTTACTGTTTTTTAAACGTTAGTTCAAAATTCAATTTTTGTTAAGTTCACATTGTTTTTTGTAATTGTACTTTTTATATTTTTAATGTAAATTAGTTTCATACGAATTGAAACATTAAAATGGTGCAGTAGTAATCATCTGGCTTCATAATATTGCTTCTATATTTTGAAAATAAAAAATACAAACGATTCTGTTATAATTCACTTATAATTATTAGAAATACTATCAGCAATTTAAACGCAAATTTCCTATTGAGGCAGTTGTAAATAGGGTGACAACTTACAACTCCTAGTTTATAAAGTATTATTTGCGTGAATTATTCTCTGTGTATTCGTTCAAAGTTTTCGCGGCTTTTAAATTTTTTATTATAAGCCAGACGCGAGTGTCTAGTTAAAGGGTGGTTCACCCTCAGTAGCTGGGGTTGTAATGTTAGTAATCTGTCATCACAACACGATTTTTACCTGCTTAAAAGTTTTATGAATTTTTTACACATTTTGAGTCTCTTGGACATGTGTTTAATCGATAATGTGTAGTTCACCCTCTAATAAAAGTAGCTGACAACTGACAAGTGACAAGTCATCATCCATACAGTATATTATAATTAGAGTTGGGGAAAATGTAATCTGATTACAAATCACAAATCGTGATTAAAGTGTAATTACTAATTCAATTACACATTGTTTTCTGTAATCGTTAATCATTATTGACTACACAGTCAAATTAGAGTTAGTGAGAACTAACGACTACAGAAAATAACTCATAGTTGAATAAACAATTACACTTTAATCATAATTTGTCATTTGTAATCAGATTATATTTTGCCCAACTCTGATTATAATGCAAATTAAATTTACATCACGTTTTATTTAAAGCAATGTTATAATATTTTTTAAATAATACGATATTTTGTCCATATTCTTTTGAACTTTGATGTGCAATTTCAGCCATTAAATATGAAAACTTTAATAAATATTTATACTATATACTATATTTTAGAAAATTAAATTCATACGAATTTCTCCATATGCTTTTGTTCAAGTAAAATGAACAAAAATATGTGTACAGTAGAATCTCGATTATATGAACCAACATTATCCTCAATTCTCACTTTTCTGGGATTTCAATTATTTGATACACTATTTTAAGAATATATATAGTAGGCCTTTAACCAAATCTTGAATTATGATTTAATAATAATGTAGTAATTATTAGCAAAATTGAACTTGGGTTAGTCTGACTTTCAGATACAGAAATATTAAGTTCCACTGTAACTTTCCCTCGCCCTGGACTCCTCAATTTATTTCCTCATACGACATTTTTATTTTCTATACCATTAAGCAACTAGTTTTTGATAATTTTAGGAACCTCCCAAAAGTAATATTTTTTTTAACCCGATATAATCCTACACCATAGAGTTTTTTTTTATTATGAAAAGATAAATTTATGTTTTGTTTTCAAGAAAAGATTTTAAAAAGTTGAAAATAAGTATAATTGAATTATTTACAAGTTATGGAATAATAAGGTGATTGGGAACTAGTTTTTGGTCATCTAAAATACATAGGAACTAATTTTTGATCATCTAAAATGCATTGGAAATAATTTCTCACCATATACTGTACTGATTTTTGATTGGATATTTTTTACATAAATGTTAAATAAAAATCCTAAAATATACTTCAAATTTTAAATCTCTCTTCAAATGTTAAAACCAATAAGTGTTCTAATGAGTCTTCTCTTTGTATTTTTGCAGTAAAGTCGAGAAAGGTTATTACATCTATTATTAGCACCGCTTTCTGATAATTTATTATAATTTATATTTTATACAGCTTCTTTCAAATTTTATTTACTGTACTTTTCGTAACAGATTTTCTTTTTACTTGATATTTTCGCTTAACTCTAACACTTGTACCAATTAAAAAAAAACAAAGATAAACAAAAGAAGCTAGTGGTAATAAAAAATAAACTTATTTGTAGTATAATAATGCAAATTTAATACTTCTTTTTGTAATTTTGTGTTCTAACCTATTCATTATTTAGGTGATCAAAAAACTAAATACACCAGAAAACATTGGAACTAAATAATTGATTCCTAATTTTTAAACAAAAATTATAAATATATTATTCAAATTCTTGCTCTACATTGTAAATAAACTACATATAATTCTTTTCTTATATAGTAAAATATTATTTGTATTCGAAACAAGAATATTTAGATCATTGAAATATGTATGTATGTATACATATATTTTATTATGGAAGAAAAGGATTATACTGTATTTTTTTACTTTTCTTGAAAAAATCGATCATTGTATAGGGGAATCAACAACTGTATACTTTACCCTACTTATATTTCTGAATAATCAATCTTCGCTTCAGAAATTATTTTAAATAATTACTTGTTGACATAAATTTAAAAGAACGATTTCTTTCGCGAACTGATCAAAAACTAGTTCCTTACCCGTAGTATTTTTTTGGCATGTATTGAGAGGGGTGCCTAAAGGATCGCCCCAGGCGGCAGAAGCTCTATCTACGTCACTGGCTATGGAGGCCCCCGCCGCGCCGGTCTCGTCGTGAAAGAGCCTCCGATTCCCAACTCGGTTCTCCGGGCTTCAACGAAGCGTCGAACAACTCGCCGCTCCCTTCTGCTCTCTAGTTGCCCCTCCAGCTGTGAACCCCGGTCCTTCCACACAATTTTCCCATGCCTTCCCACGCCGCGCCCCTGTGCATGCGCGTAAATGCGAGCCGCGCACCGCATACGAAGCGCGCCCGCCGCTCCTGTATGCGCTCTGGGAATTGTTTTTCATGACGACCTCTCAAACTTTCTTGCCATTTGCCCGCCGTGTTTTTCCCCGTCTAAGTGGCGGATGCCGAGGGGACGGTCGGATGCTAGATCGTTTCAGTCGTTGGTCGGTTTCTAGTCAATTTGAATGCTGATCGAGGCTCAGAAACTTGGACAGTCGATCGGGTTGATCTAGGAAGTTTTTCGGTTTTCGTTTGGTGCATTCAGAGTTGGCAGTGGGAGAAGATAAAAGTGCCAAAGGGAGTTTTTAGATCGTATTTTTGTATGGGTGGTATCTAAGGAACCAGGATATTGGATTTTAATTATCCTGTTTTGCAGCTTTAGCTGATCCTAGAGACACTGTGTCTATTTAAGCTGGAATCGTAATTTTTTATTCATTAGCATTCTAACAATTTTGCAATAGAATAACAATTTTATGATATATATTTGTGGATACACGTTAGTGATTTTAAATTATTACTTTTGCCTTAAGAAGAATTTGTGTACTTTATTATACTTACTGTGATTCTAATGTAATTATTTTATGTTATTATTTAATTTTATACATTTGTAAAGAAATTAAAAGTTTGTTAAACTTTTGAGAGTTATAAGAGATTTTATAGAAGCGACTTGGAATATATTGAGACATGTTGAAATGAATATTGTAGAGCTATTTAGTCTAAAAAAATGTATACTATTTGAACTGATTGAAACGGAATGGAATAAGTTGGTGTTGATTAAAATAAATTAGAATTTTTTGGATTTGCTTGAATTGAAGTCAGTTGGAACGTGTTTTATTATGTTGTTGAAAAACATAGAGAGAAGTTGGAGACAGCATGGAGTTGGTCTGAACGAATTCAAGTTGATTGAAACCTGTTCAGAGTAGGTTGAAATCAATTCCAGTTGATTAGAATGACTGAGGGTTGGTTGAAGCGAATCGATGCGGGTTTGAGTTAGTTGAAGAGAGCTGTGTAGCTGTTGAAAGTTCGTTTCAGCAAATGCATACGCAGTGGAACTTATTAGGATGGAATCAATTCCAATGGTTTGAAATGAAATAGAGATAATTGAGTTGAAGAGTGTTTGAATGTGTTGCAACATATTATAAACAAATAAATAGCACTGAAAAGGGTTAAAATGACTAAAAATAAATTGAGCAGCTTCTGCACTACCATTGCGTGAGAGATCAATATGGGTGGGTTAAAATAAGACCAAAATGATTGAAGAGGGTTGAAATATCTTGGAGGAAATTGGAATAACGTGGCACGATTTTGGAGTAAGTGGAAAGTTGTTCCTGAGCAAATTCAAATAACATTAGGATCAATAGAACTGAGATATAACGAATTAAATAAACTGATAAAAGCAAGTTTGAATGAGTTTGAGCAAGTTTGAACGTATTTAACTATGACTTAAATTTTATTAATACTTATTATAAGGATAATTATACCTATTATAAGGATTCTCATTGGACATTTTATGCATTTATGACACTTATAATTATCTAAAAATCCAATAAACTATTAACTGATACCAAAATATATACAATATTGAAAGTGTAATACGTGTTGCGATATTTAGAAAAGAAGACAACATTTATATTCAAGCTTTTATTGTTTATTTATGATTGCGAAAATTAAATTTTGCATCAAAACTCGTAGTCTAATCATCATAAACGATACTCTTTACGTTTTGAAATCCTGAGACTGAACCGTAGTCCATATTTAAATGCTTAAACAATAATTCAAGTAAAAAAAATCAAACAGTCATACATCAAAGTATATAAAAACACTTCACAGTTTGTAAATTTGTAAAGTTACTTTTTCAAGAATAATTTTTTACTGCATCCGTTTTCCTCAAATAAAAGATTTCTTTAATCAGTTCAGTGAGCGAGGTTAACATTCGCAGTTGATCCGATCGAAGTAAGTTACTGAAAGGTTAGGAAGTCGATGCAGAGACTATATTGTGGACGAAGAACCGGTTTAATCGTCGTGTGGGCGTGCGATAAATCCGTGAACTTCCACGTTCTGCTTGGCTTTTCCTTAATATTAGTGCGCAGCACTGTGAAGTTGATTCGTGGAAATAACGCTACCGTCTCTGATATTTGCGTCACAAGGAGTCGTTGCGACACGCAACGCTGTTCAGAGATTAATTTTCGAAATTACTTACATAATTCTCTCTTACATTTATATCAAAACGATTAAATTTATTTCATTCGCATGGCTTTTTAATTGTTTTCAGGATCAAGTGTTTTACAATTCTTCATAGTGTGTTCTAGAAAACTTCCTGGTCAGTTACCATTTGTTTAATAGTTTAATCGCTTCATTTTTCAAGGACAACGTGATGCGTGACTAATATAAGTGGTCGTATTCTTGTAGACATGATAACAAAGCGTCAATATATTTTATTATAGTTTATCAATTAGATTGATTGTGTTGCAATTTCTATTGGTTCGATTATGATATCCTGCTACGATACAAATTTATCGTTAAGCTTGCAAATGTAACAATAATTCATTTATTTATTGCGCGCATCGGGTGATCATAGACTTGTGCAGCAGCTGGTCCAATGATCCTTACTCAATGTGCGAGGCTTGTGCGTGAACGCCGTATTTTCCGATTTATTTGTTTAGTCAAAACCAGAACAAAACTTATGTCTGTTTTTACATCAATAAAATAATGCACCATCAAATGCAAAAAGAATCATAGTTCTATCTGTTATACCGTCGCTTTAAAGAATGTGTATTTTTCGGGCTGTCGTAGTGCTGATCTCATTGTCAGATTTTAAAGTTTAGGGCACTGTATAAGTGTAGAAAACTGTTTGTAATTTCGTTAGCTTTACGAATTCCATTTTAATATTTCAAGGGGATATTTTTGAGAGAACAAGAAGTGTGATTTTTCAAATCGTCGCGCTGGTTTTTTTACTTGGAAGCGTTTGAGAAAGACTGGAACACCGATAAGTACCAACGTAATTCGTAACACAATCACTTGCCAGGATTCAGATGTTACGCTGATGGGATTCATTCTGTCTTCATCTTGACTGATGTTTGTTGCAAAATAGAAAGCAAGTCACTGAAAGAGTAGACGCTTGATACTTGCTTGCAGTGTAAGCAACATTGCAGTTGAATCGATTGTATTACATTGCGACTTCAAATCGTTGAAGCGTATCTACGCTGGGATTGAATTATCTGTCGTATGCAGATATATATAAAGGTAATTAATTCCGTGTGATATCGATCGAATTCAGTGGAAATAGTTTTCGCTTTGCGCTTGGTACATTTTCAAATCGTGAATCGTTTAATAATGCAAAAATAGAGTTCCAATAAATAATTTCCATTTTTTAAATTATTTTTATATGTCACTATAAACATGTGTTATTATACTTTTTTTTACATATAAAGTCAGGTTGAAAAGACATAATATCTCAGCGATTTTGTATAAAATGTTTATGTTCTAATTAGAAATATGTATAGCGAAATATTGAAGAAGGTGTAAATATTTTATAATAAGTAAATGATAAAGAACTCACTGTAAATGGAATTTTGAGAATAGAAAAAAGTTGTATAGCTGAAGCAACATTAAATTTATATAACAATCTGGCATAAACAACAAAGTGGGTAACAAATGTGTCGAGTTCTAACGAGTAAAGTGATAGATAATTTTATTGAAAACAAGAGAATTTCATGATTTTTCACATTTAAACAGTAGACACGTGCAATAAATTGACGTAACGTGACCCATTTGCTTTTCAAGTATTCTCCTTGTTCATTATCAAACCTGTATGTTGCATTAGTTGATTTATTACTTGGCGTTTATAAATAGGGATTGGCTCTTGATGGTGAAAGCACTGTACGATCTTCTATAAACGACGATAAAAAATTGATAGGTTAAAACAGAGGGGAGAACAAACACACTTGCTTAGAAACTTCTTGTCTTTCATCGTCTTTGTAGCTTTAGGATTTCAAATAAGACTACTTAGTTTCTACTTAACTTTTAGCTCGAGCTTTGGAAAAATAAATATTTAAAATTTGAAAATATTTATGTAAATTCATATGCATAGAGAAAGAAAACCAACTTAAATAAAAGAATTTTTAACCTTCTAAATATCAAAAAGTCTATTTTATCTTCAATGTATTTTTCCATCTATGTGGATCTTTGTGCATTTTAGCACATTTAAAATTGCCATAGTCTAGTAATGAGTATCCTAAATACCCATTTGTTAAATTATACAATTACCTAGTTGTAATAAATTATTAATTAATAAGGTAGATTATTCACGAATAATAGTATTACATTCAAATAGCTAATGTTGCACGTTTGTAAGTATGTACATACCTCGTTTACATATAATTCTATCAATATTTTAGGAAATATGGAATGGAGTTTCGTTTAAATAAATTTTGATATGAACAACCATGATAATTAATTTTTTTAAGTAATAACTGGTCATCGGCTGAAAAATATTCAATAATTAAAATAAAATTTGTAAAATTAACATTTTATACTTTTTTTGGTAAAATTGTTTTTGCCATTTTGACTTTTATTATTAATAGGCAGTGTTTTACATTCGTAAATTAATTTGTTCATGTTACAACTATTCGATATAAAATATTGCAATTTTATGGGGTTGCTGAGTAGATATAATTGTAATTCCTTGTTCCTACAACTTTGAAATTATAAATTACAATGAACGAAAGTAAAACTTGCAATAATTAGTTAATTTATCTTTGTTTCAAAGTTAATGCGTAGTACAATTATCTTTCGTGAGAATAACACGTAGTAAACGCTAAAAAGAATTCACATTTCAGATTATCTGACTGGGGCGTTATGCTACACAAGTTTTTGTTGTATCAACTACATACATACGTATACTATCGGACTATTATCGCGAATTTTGCTCTTTCATTCGCTCGAGAATGTAAATATTGTTGGGAAGTTTTTGAACTTTAACGTCGTAATCTACCATCTATGTAAATGGAAAACACGGCACTTTTTAAAATTTGTACCAAAATTATTTCTTTTTGAATCTCACGTCATTCGTTTCTCAAATTTATGATATTCAGTGGTACTTTTTGGTATGTTTTTATTTTGCATTATTAGGTTGCATAAAATATTTAAAGGATTAAAACAAGTCGATGGATTCAATTTCAGTGCACTATTCGCACACTTCGCAGTAATAAAACTGAATGTTTTACTTGTTAACCATAAGTGTTATTTATGAAAAAGAATAAGATACCGTGAATAGCATTTTGGGAATGTCTGAGTGACACTTTTGAGTCACGAATCCATCTTGATTGCGCCTAGTGACGAATCTCACGATCTACACAAGCTAAAATGCTAAGTAGATGAGTGATTGTATGTAAATGAAAGGAGAAAACAAACAGTTTGGGTGCACCAGACCCAATCAGATACAACATGTAACATTTCTTCTCGGAGAAAGCTACAGAACAGAATCGTGCAATTGAAAAAGAGGTAGAGTGATTTTGATAATTGACATCATTTTGAATTTCTCTTTTTAAGTTAATCGCTGCGAAGTAGGAAATAATCTCTTTGTGTAAAAAATGTTGAATACAGTCTC
The DNA here is from genome assembly GCA_030770465.2 of Perdita meconis. Taxonomy (NCBI): domain Eukaryota; kingdom Metazoa; phylum Arthropoda; class Insecta; order Hymenoptera; family Andrenidae; genus Perdita; species Perdita meconis. Next base: position 9,771,359 of record JASKOS020000006.1, on the reverse strand, counting down.
ATAACTCTTATTTTGGCAAGTACTGAAAATTATATGGATTGGTCGTAGCAGTTTACTTGTAATTTTTGTGTCAAGCATTCATCAAAATGCGCATAATAAATTATTTGGAAGCATAGGAAACAAATTGTGTGTTACAAGTCATTTACTATTCAATTAAAAGCAAAGTAACTGCAGTGTGGAGTAACTCACTATTTAATTAAAAATGCAAAGGTGTAAATGTGCAAAGGAAGTCACCACTCAAAGTCAGTCCCTACTCAGAGTGCAAATACGCAGAGAAAGTCTGCTGAAAGTGCAAATATGCAAAGAAAGTCGTCGCTCAAAGTGAAAATGTACAAAGAAACATATTACTCAAAGTGGTAAGTGTGCGCAAAAACTCATTATTTAATGAAAGATGCAAATATGCAAGTATATGTAAGTATGCAAAGCGAGTTGCTACTTTGTCAAAGCTGCAAGTATGCAAACAAACATACTATTTATTACTGTAAACATGGAAAGAAGCTTACTACTTAAAGTGGTAAATCTACAATCTACAAAGTAACTCACTATTTAATCAGAGGTGTAAACATTTTATGGGAAATAAGATTCTTACATGTATTTTTCGGGGAAAAGGCACTATTGTGAAGTACATATAACTACAAAATTAAGAGTGAAATAATAAGTCAATGTTTATAAAATTTTGTGTTCAAAAACATCAAACACTAAATAAACTTGTCACAAAACATTAATTTCAGTAACATTAAAAATAAAAGCGAAGATCTTTGAAAATTAGAGCAATGAATCTTTATACAATAGTGAAACTCCCAGCAAAATTTTAGATAAATTGATTCGGTAGTTTTTTAACTAATAATGAAGTTGCTAACAGTTGCATTTGGAGTACATTCCAACAAACAAGTTTATGATAAAAGATTAATATTTCGAACTTTAGGCTACGATTGTTATTGAAGTTCATCCTTAAAGTGTCAGTAATTGATTTAATTGCTCTATGCAAAAAAAATCTCACTTATGAAAGTCTTTAAGCATGCAAAACAACTCACCATTTATAGGTGGAAAGAAATACTGGCATAACCATTAAATCGCTATCAGCCTGCTAATTAAAAAATGAAAATACGCAAAGACACTGACTACTCAAAGTCGATTCGCTTACGCAAAGAAGCTTAATGCCCAAAGGGTTGTTACACAAAATGTATCTGCCTTGATGCAGACTGCAACATAAGCTACTTTCAACCCTCACTGCCCACCGCATCTGTCCACTCACTTTTCAATTGTCCTCACCGAAGCAGTCACGAGGCATTCTTGCTTTTCCATGTCATTGAATTTGTTTCTCCGCATCATCGTGAACTGTTCAATTTCGTTCGACTTCTTCTGCCCACCAGGCGCGGCGTCCTTTTTTTCCGGGACACATCCATTTATAGATTGAAGCGTGACAAATGTATTGGCCGTGTCGCGCGTACACTCTCGCAGATAAAACGCGAGCCTTGAACAAAAACGTGCGGTACGGTTATCTTCCGTTTTGATAACGCGCGTACGCTGGTTCCCGTTTTTAATACCTTCTAATTGTGTCCTTATCACTCGATTAATTGCATCCGTGTCCCTGTGAACTGTTTGTGCTCGCAATCGTTGCACCCACTCGCGACACTTTACTCACAATCGGACTGGCCTTTGCATGCTCGCTGCTATCTTTTATTGGTATGCTGAGTTTCTCCAAATTACTAGTCACTCAGGTAGAATATGAATATGTAAAAAGTACGCATTTTATTCAATCAACATTGAAACTCATTCTTCATCATTCACCAATTATGTGTTTTTAAGAGGAATTTATTACTGTTTACTTCTTCAGAATTTTATGAATGTTGCAATAGAAATTAAAAACTGATATAAAATAATGTCGATATGGATGTATGATTATAAATAAATCTTATTTGTAGCCGAATAGAAAGAGGATGTTGACTTTTTCTCTCAGAGATGAATTGTTTTAATTAATAATTTTATACATTTTTGAAACATGAAGTTATTTTTTAGCTGAGAAATGAATGAGGAAGATTATTTCTGGCGAATTTATAAAAAGTCATAAATAAAATTTTTCCCTGAAAAATGAAAAATTGATAAATAGAATATTTTATTATTTCAATACAAATTATATCCCGCATAAGAAAAATAATATTACAGTTTTCATTCATTTCAATTTTGATAATAGTGAATAATAAATGTTTTTTAAATGTGACAAAAATTGAAGCCGAAATTTTCATAACAATTACATATAATTTATACAACGCAATGTTTGAAATATTTGTTACCTCAAAATGAAGCAATAAAAAATATAAAAATTTTTTAATATCCACATTTGGTATTTTACAAATTTTCCATGAAATATTAAAATAAAAATTTTAAATTCAGATTCATTTGAAATATTTTACTATTTTAAAGGTTTGTTTTTGTTTTTGAATGAAAATTTCTAAATGGATCTTTATTTTTAATTTTGGCATTTCTTATCAAATTGACGATATCAAGTGTGAAAGTCTAAATCTAATTCACTTAAATTTATAAACGTACAAGTGATTCTCAATGGGATTATAGGTATTATAGATCTACTTATAGAAGAAAATATCACCTGAAGGATGCATTAAATTTTTCTAAACAAATTGATAAACATTTTCATGCATTTCTTTTTCTGCAAACAATCATAAATCCTATTAAATTTTCGTTTCAATAAATTTAATCCGATTTCATGTATTATTTTTGCACATAAAATATCAGTATTTTTGATCTCCGCTTTTTGTTTGAACATAAAACAAGAAACATCTTCAAGCAGAATGGTTTTATATGGTCCGAAATTTTCAACTTCTTATGGAAAGAAATGGAACTGCAGCATGCATTAAATAGTATTGGAAAGTTTAATCAAATTTTAGAATATTAAAATAAATATTAATATTATTAACATTAACAAATCGTATTACAAATATTAAAAATTTAACAGCAAAGCATCAGCAGTTACAAAGTTAAATGAATCGATTATATAGAATATTCTACACTAGTTAAAATTTTAAATAACAACTAAAATGATTTTAGGTTATATCAACAATTCTGAGCATCCTATACATCTTCTTCGATCACAAAGTTCAATTTTCGAACGAAGTATTTCCGACCGACTGAATAAAACGCACATCTAAAGACAGATAATTGAATTTTGTTAAAAATACGCGAGCGGGAACTTTCGGTACGTTTGGAAACGAGGCTGAAGGCGTTAATGCCTGGACGGGCGCGGATAATATTTTTAAAGGAAGGACGATAAAAGAAGTTTCTTCGACCTCGCGGTTTGGCCTCGTTTCGCTACGCTGTTCCTCATCCTGCATCGCGCGGCCTCGTTTTCTCTGTTTTTCTCGTTTCCTGTTCGAAAGAAATAAAGCCCTGCCAGACGATTTTCCCTTAATCCGAGCTGTTCCGCGCTTTAACCTGTTAAAGCAACGCAGGGGAAGCGATTGGCGTGACTCGGCGTTCAAGGGGAATGAATTCTCGCCGAGTCGTGCTTTTCGAGTTAGACCGTTGAAAATGTTTCTCTCTGAAAAAACATCGGTATTTCACTGGAATCTATTTTTCGAAAATATTAATATTTATTCGTTATAAACTCTTTACTATCTTTTGTATTTCAAATTATTTTTTAGTCTCATTATTGGCAAATAAAAACTCAAACTATCCTGTATAGCAGAACAAAAACACCACAAAAATCCTTCATGGATTATCAAATAACTTGAAACACGTGACGGAAGAAATTTAATTGAGGATATTACGGACACTAAACATACAGTGACTCACAATCAAAATCATACACTGTGTTTACCTCCTCTAATTTTGGCTGAAAATCAGTCTGATGAACGCAACAACTTTGTAACACACATTGTAATATTACATTTATATTATTTTTTACTTTTGTGTAAAAGAAGAATCGAAATTCGCAAATATTTTAAGTGAAATGAATAATCAAAAGTTGCTGTCGACAAATGCGACATCGCCATAGAAATCAATGCCCTTTTATGAGCGACAAAAGTGTTTCATCGCAAGTGCGCGTCAGGTCTTAGCAACTTAAGACTTAATTTTGATACTTAAATAACTAAGACTTGCATGGAAAAAGGGCACATAGGCAAAAATACCATTTCAGAGGAATCGATTACAGAATCTTGAGTAATTATTACTACCTATGGAGTAATACTGCTATGGAAACTTTGGAAATTAGTTTCTTGACATGGTAGTTTATCCTATGTGCTCTTTTTCCATCAAATGCCTCAATTTAAAAATTACTGAATTCATATTTTTTTAAATTTGCGTAGGGTTTTACCAAAGAGTAGATATAATAAGAGGCGACATTCTAAGCGTTCCTTTAAATTGGTTGTGTCATTTCGTCTCCTTCTAAAATTGAAATTACCTATCAAAACCTGAACGAACATATAAATTGGTTGTCATATCGCTTCTCTCTAAAAGTAGTTTCTTCGTGGGATTTTCGCCTCTTGTTATATCTACTCTTTGATTTCAGTATTGTATAAAGATTCATTTTTCTAATTTTAAAAGATTTTCACTTTTTTTAAATGTTACTGTAGTTTATCCTTAAATTAACAATTAAATAATTTAAAAACTAATGAAACAACTTTTTTTCAAATTTTGTAGGGGGTTTTACTACTGTATAAAGATTTATTTCCCCTATTTTCAAAGAGGCTTGCTTATTTTTAATATTACTATAGTTTATCCTTAAATTAAAAGTTAAATAATTTAAAAACTACTGAAACAACTTTTTTTTAATTTTGTAGAGGGTTTTACTATCGCATAAAGATTTATTCTTCCAATTTTCAAAGAGTCTTGCTTATTTTTAATGTTACTGAAGTTCATCCTTAAAAGTTTCTTGTTTCTACAATAAATTTTTCCGCAGATATGAACAAGTCAATCTACTCCAATAAGCAACCAACACCGGTCTCTGCTATATTTCATCGCATTTGATCGCATAAACTACTATATTTTCCTTTAAAAAAGTTGACAACCCTAATGAACTTCTTTTCCAAAAACATTCTCAGTCTCATTTTTCCCAAGTTTTGATGAAAAGTCACACCACCATCCAACGGCTAACATTTCCGCCGCTTTCTCATATCCCTTCCAAGGACTACACATTCACACGAATTCAGTCACGTCACCTCGCCTCGACGCGCGTGCACGCGCATGTCGTGCGCTCGCGCGCATCGACGCGTCTGTGCGCGCGTCGTTCGTCGCGCGTCATGTGGGCATGTGTGTGCCTGTCGCGTCTCTGGGGGCACGGAGCCCCAGCGACCAGCTGTCTCCGCAGTCCACAGTTTTATTTGTTCCCCGTGAACCCCCGTCCCTCGAGCCGCGCCTCCGCCAGAGAGCTCGTCCTCTCGCCGAGCGGATCTCGAGCGCGCGCGCGCGTGCACCGACGCACTCGTCTCGTCGCGATTCTCCCACTAGTTCAAAGGGCGCGCACTTAAAAAACCGTCCTATCTCCTATCGCTAAAAATAGGCAAGGGACGCCTTGTGTTCGTGGCGCCGCTTACCAGCGACGACGCTCGAGCCGCGATCATTGCCTCTTTGATGTTTAATTATACCTTGTTTATTTGCGCGGAACTGGATCAACACCGGACGTGAATTATGATCGGGGAAGTTGCAGCCTCTGGTTTAGATTGGGCATCCCCGGTGACGGTCTTGGGCGGCTCATCGTGCTTCCCGGTGACTTTGGCTTTGGTAAACGGGAACGGAATTAGGTTCGCGGTGGTCCGAGGGTCGTAGAGTTGAGATGCGAGGACAGTTTTATGTGTGAGGTCTGCATGTAATTAATAATATTCGTGAAATTCATTTTGGCATTGTTCATTTTTTACAAGCTTTTATTTAGTTTCACTTGTTAGTTTGTGATGGTGAAACTGTAAACTGTTACTGTTATGCTGTAAACTAATTTTGATCCCCTGCCACCAATGTCCACCTTTTACTTTTATGTAGAGAAAGAACCGTAATGATTAGGAGCATTTATTCTGTCAAGTGAACAGAATTTAATGTAGGTAATAGAAATTACAATTATTGAAGATCAATACTATTGTCAATGCTTATTATTATTTTCAATATTTATTATTAGTAATACTTTTTATTTACAAACAGTGAAAAAGTATGGAAAACATACGAAACATGAACTTTATTAATTTTTTGCTTCCTTATTTTCTTTTTGCGTTATTTTTTATTTTCAAATGCTGTATTTAGCATATGCAACATTTAAAGTATTAAATTTAAATGTATTAACATTTAAGCTTTTAAAATTACTAAAATTCTTTTCATTTCATTTTTTAACAATATGGATTTTAAACTTTGATCTTAATCGGGGATTAAATTCAATCTTTTTTGTATAGTTTTGAACAAATTTAACGTTTTGTTGGAAGTTTGTGTATTTAAAATAAAGCAGAATTCTTAAAATATTGAAGTTGGAAAAATGGTGCCGCATGCTGCTTATATACATATACATGTACATGTATATACATAATATCATAAGGAATATGGCGATGTTATTGATAAAATAATACATGGAAAATTTAATTAACCTCGTGAATAAGTTTCTGTTAATTACAAGATAAATAACATGTAAAGAAATATGTATTAAAAACATTTTAGAATTGTGTATAAAATACGTGAAAGAAGGTATTGTTTTTTTTTGTTCCATTTATATTAATTATCAGTAGCAGGAAAGCGACGTAGCAACGATGTAATGTTCGATTTTTTTTACCCTCAGAATATGCAGTAGCCTTTGTGAAACAGCTGGAGCGTGTAACGAAACATGAGATCCTTCGTAGTGATATCAGCTGCCGTTACTGTTTTAACTTGCAATGCAGTTAAATGTACGCTGCTTTCGAATAAATTTCATTATCATTAATGGTAACGTTGAACTGAAAATTATTGCGATCGTCATAACAGTGAAATTGAAAGAACACATAAATAACTGAATCGCTCTTTTAAATTAAATGTTATATTACCTTGAAAATTGAAAAGAAAATTACCAAAAAATATTATTATTCAATTGTTCCATTTAGCATAACGGTTCAAACTAATTGAAAGTATAGAAATGCCTAGACTGAAATCCTGAAAATGAGAATTTTTTTTTATTAGTAATTAATAATTTAATAAAGGTTTGATTGAGCTAGCGGACTGGTCTACTAAATAGAGATAAACGGTGGAAGATAGAAGCGTGTTAAAAAAGAGTAAAGAATGAGGTCTGGAAGAAAATTGAGCAAATAGTATATAATAACTGAAGGAATATTTAGTGCATTTAGTTTAATAATTAAAAAGAAAAGAAACGTAGAATTGTGGGTCTGATTGAGAATCTGAACTAATATTAATCGAAGGAAATAGTAAAATGACTCTCACATTTGTTCACAAAGAATATGTTAAATTTGTTTAAATTCTAGAACAGATTTGCTTTTGTGTAATAAAAATTATGGAAACTGAGAAACAATTACATGTGGCAGCTGAAACGACATAAATTGATAGAAAAAATGGAATACTGGGGATTTCACAGTTAATTAACACTTGGAATACATGTGAACGAACCTGTGAATCGCTGTATTATCTAGATTTTTTAATTTACGCTACAGCATAAAATTATTGTAATTTAACAATTATACAAAGTGAGTCACACAAGCGAGACGAATTAAATCTTCTGTTTAATTGAATGTATCTTTTTTTTCACTCATCTGGTATAAAGTTTATTAAAATAATAAAATATCAATTTATTAAAAAAATTGTATACAATATATAAACTCATTTCATTCAAGAATTCTTTTTCAATATTATTATACTTCTCAAGCAGTAGGATTTCCATTATCCACCTATCAATCATTCTAAATTTTCATTACTCAGACTTTCAGATACTTGGTAGTTGAACGATAAGAGTTCAATAGGTTCGCATGAAACTTAAATTATTATTTAATAATAATTAGTACTATATGATGCAGATGCGACATTGATTATTTAAGGTTCTACATAGTATACATATGTATGTATATACATTATTATATTTTTTAAAAACAGAATCGGAAAAATGGAATTAATAATTAAACTAAAAACTGGATTCTATGATTACATTTTATAAGTGACTCGTCACATAAGTTAATGCATTTTATATAAAAATATGCAGTTTATAGGTTAAAAAACGTTCCTTATATTTTATGCCCTATTAACAGAAATTATCTGAACGCTTTAAGTTGTTCTTCCAGTAGAATTCACAACAGTTATTAGTTTCGTTAATTAGAAACTTCTCTCATACTAAATAATGGTCGCATGTGAGCTGTTACTTCGATACCTCTCAATCGATCGTTTCTCTTTAATAGCGCTCATTTATCGTGTACCTAATGACTATAATATTTATGGCACTTCTTTAAACTATCTATCGATTTTGTTATCTCACCTATGCATCTATATATTTCCATTATCAGTTATAAATTATGTCTAAAAGAAAAATTATATGAAGATATACAATTATTATGTTCGTACATCCATTTCAGACAGATACTAGAGCAATATATAATTATTTACTAATTAGTAATAATTAATAATTAAGGTCTTGGAAAGTTATATGTATAAATGTCCTAATTGATGCATTCAATTCACTACACACATTTATTATTTATTTGGTTTAATATAATCACAATAACTCACACAATTGATTTAAATATATCTATACATATTTATTTATATATTAGTTCATGCAAATTGTGAAGTAACTATGATGATATCGTTAAGGAAGAAACGTTAATTTTAGGATATTGTTGAACCACATGCATTATGGAAATTTTGGGGCTAGATTTAGTTATTAATTTATAAAAATACTCTAACTACATCGATAAACATGAAAGGACTGATTAGAATTTTATGTGTTACTTATCTTTAACTTATCTTTAAGAGGAATGTATGTATTGCAGTTTGTGGGTACCACTTTGAATTTTCTAAATGAATTTTCCTTTATTAACCATTTTATTACAATATTTGATCACTTAGAATACGGATTTTTGTACATGACTACTACATATATTGTGATGAACAAAAAGAAGTCTCACTTAACCCTGCTACGGTCTTCGGGTTTTTTTTTGACCCAATCATGTATTTTTGATATCAGTCAGTAAATATTACAATTTTAAGAAAAGTATAAATACCTAGTGTTACTATAAACGTTTGATGTTGCTTAACATTTTATCAAAATTTCCCTATACATGCTAAAATGTTCAGAAAATAATACACATTATTAATTAATCTTCCATTTTTTATTTGCGTTTGTAAAAATCGGTTTTTGCATAAAAATTCGCAGTCTAGCTATGAGTAACGCTCTGATAGAATTCTGCAATCTAGTAAATAAATTGTTATCAACTACGCAGAATCTCGCCTCGCTAGTTAAAAATTGTCGATAAATTTGTAAAAATCGAAATAGTTGAATTTTGCGTATTGATGTTTATCATATTTTCAGTATTCATTAAAAACAACCGTAACATTTGAATAAGTTTTCTTGCTGTTTTCTCCTGAAATTGTTCTCTCGTTGATGTTAAACATTTTTTTGCACTCGCTGTTCCACAATGATCGAACGAAACTCCACGTTTTATTCGACACGGGAACTTTCAACGCGGAGGGATACGTGTCTGGTAGAATTTCGAGGCCTGCAACACGCTCCATTAACGATCAACATCTGGCCCCTGCCAGCTGCCAGTGGGCGAAAGCCACCTACTAATGTATGTATTCGTTGCATATTTCGGCATCCTTTTTGTTCCACCTCGCAGCTTTTCCACGGTGCTCCTTAATTTTTGCTGAATCTCATTTCCTCTCTATGGTTCCGTTCCCTCGAAATTTATCTTTTCACGTTTCCTGCTCCTCGCACTTGATATTCTGTTATGAGAACGCGTTCTTTATTAAAAATAAATAGTCCACATTCTTCTTCGCGCTGCGCGATGAATTCGTAATTCTCGTACAGCCCGAAGCATTCCGGCCGTTTCACGGGCTGCAGAATGTTATCTCTGCCGGAGCATTTGTCTTCGGGAGGGAGAGGGTTGATGTTTTGAAAGTTAATTAAACGAAAACGTGGAGAAGTTGGTTTATGAAAATGTGGAGGTCTTTCGAGACCTGTGACGATGTTTTAATGGCAGTTAAGGTGTAAGTATCTTTTACAGAGATTTTTTTTAATTGCTGTTAGGGTAACGTATACAATTGTTGACCCCCCTATACAATGATTGACCCTTTCAAGAAAAGTAAAAAATGTAGTATAATCCTTTTCTGATATAGTAAAATATTAATTGTATTCGAAACAAGTATATTTGGATCATTGAAATATATACATATTTTATTATGTAAGAAAAGTATTATACTATATTTTTTACTTTTCTTAAAAGGGTCAATCATTGTATAGGGGGGTTAACAACTGTGTACTTTACCCTATTTTTGGTGCCCAAGTTTCTTAATGTGTTCGCGGTGGTATGATTCACATGTGAGGATAATTTGAATTACGCTTTTTAATCACGTTTCTATAAGATTTTGTCGAGTTTAGACAAGAAATTTGGCAGATTGTATATTTCAATCGTTCCTTTTACAAGCATTTATTTATTTAATATTTTTAACATTATTTGCGATGTACATACATATATTTTGCTTTATAAATATACTAGTAAGTTGATATTCTAATATTTTTATGGACTGTGTATGTGTTAATTGTGGGACTGTTTATTAAAATATGATTAATATTAATGATTATTACAGAAAATATTTTTAACACATTATTACGATTACGTCATTAACTATTACAATCGAATATAATAAACTTCACTTCGTATAAATTATTCATAATCACACAGAATGTAATCACACAGAACTTCACAATGAAGCAATCATAATCACACACACACAGATTAATCATTGAGGGGAAATTTTTGTTTATTCTTTGACTTCAAGGCTAATTTAAACGAATTTAACATACTCTTTGTGAACAAATGTATAAGTCACAGTATCTCAGATTATTTCTAATTTTCAATCCGAGCCTCGATAATTTTCTTTTCTTTTTTGTTTTAATATTAAAGTAAGTACACTAAGTCGTCCTTCATTTACATATTGTTTATTATGCTCTCAATTTTCTCCCAGATCTCATTCTCTGCTCTTTTTCAACACCCTTCTATCTTCCATCTTCCACCGTTTATTTCTATTTAGTAGACCCGTCTGCGGGCTCAATCAACTCTTTATTAAATTATTAATTATTAAAGAAGAAAAATTCTTATTTTCAGGATTTCATGTTTGGTAATTCTATACTTTCTATTAGTTTGAACTATTATAGTAAATTAAATAATTGAATAATATTTTTTTTTGGTAATTTTCTCATCTTTAATTCAGAATAATATAATATTTAATTTAAAAGAGTGATTGTGAAATTCTTATTAATGAGCCTGTGTACCTAATAGTGTGCCTTCACGTTCAAATAAGTTGTAAAAAAGAATACCTGTAAGAAATAACAGAAAAACACTTTTCTTACTTAAGTTGGTCTATTGAATAAAAAAAAAATGTTTTTTTTCTTCTATTATTTTTTTATAATTTATTTAAATGTAAAGTCTCACTAATAGGGACCAGTATCTTCTATTTTTTCTATCAGTTTATCTAGTTTTAGTAACCACGTTCAATCATTTTTCCGTTTCCATAACTTTTATTGTGCAAAAGCAGATACCTTTTTTTTTTAGAATTTAAACAAATTTAACACACTCTTTATAAACAAATGTGTGTGTGTGTGTGAATACTATGGTAAATCTATTGAACGATCGATGAATTATGTTGATCGTTAAAATGGGACACCCAGTATAACATAAACAAGAAATTGCCTACTAATAGAACAGTTACTCGGAACCCATCGCTCTTTCACAGACGCTTTCCACACCCTAATGAACATTAAACGCGCGCAAAGTTCGTCCGATGAGTTTGCAAAACGCTTCGCGCGCCTTTGTACCGCGGCAATCCCGCCGATGCAAATGCCCCGTTCCAGTTTTTTTCAGTGTTCACTTACACGGCACGAGGGGGGGAAAAATCTAGAGCGTGTCTTCTCGTGTTTATGAAAACGGAGGAAGAGTAGTGCACTTAGTTGAATACACGGCTGGGACGGTTTTGCAAATGTGTGCCGTGCGTAATCTCTTCTTCCTAAACCGGTCGCGTTGAAACAGGAGCAGAACGAGCGGCGAAGTTAAGCCGGTAAATCGTGGAAACTCTACGTCATTATTAAACGTGCATCGTACGCGGCGCATAATGTTCCGTAATACCGCTATTACCGTCATGTTATTCATTCATTTTTTTTATTTTTTTTTTTATTTTTTCGCGAGGCCCGTGAATTTTACATTAACAGCGTTAATCTACTTGTTTGCATTTCGCGGGCAATTTAACAAATGCCGACGATTCAATGCTAATTAAGGTGACTCGAAATTGAAATTAGTTTTTTGCTCTGCGAAAAAGGATATTGAATATTTTATTCAAAGGATCGAATGAGATCGTGTTGCTTTGATGAAGAAGGAGAGGAAAAATTGCAATTATTGATTGTAACTTTTTTTATGGAAGCAAGGGATTTTTACTGGCAAAGACTAATCTAATGTATGTAATCATATATGATACAAATGAAAATTTCCATGTGTTTGGATCAATTGAAAATTCATTATTAAATGAAATTACTTAATTATGTAATATACAAGTTATGATTAAGCAACAGTGTTTTGTTTTTAATTGTAAATGAAACCCGATAAAAGCAGTTTATTTTAAATGAAACTAAAATTTAGGTAGTCAAAATTTAAAGATTAGTAACATGAAGATGATGTAGGCTTATTTATGACTTAAAAAGCTATATTTTCATGAGTTAATATTTACTCAGATAATTTTTTTCATAAATTTACTCGCATCTAGTTAAACTTATAAAAATGTAGACACCTTTTTGGCATCTTCTTACTAATTAAAGTAAAAATTAAAATCGTACTAACACAAGAATAAAACATTACCAGTTATAAGTGTTTTAATATCTTCATGTTTCACAATATTTTAAACGTGAATTTGAAAGCAAATGGTGCTTCAAGGAATTGTGAAAATTTTTAATCTTTTACTTCCACGATTATTTTGTATATTCTTCTGTAAAAAAATTGATTGAAAAATTCGGAAGACACTTTGTCTTTTTGGGATTCTATGAAGCAAAGGGTATAAAATTTCTTTTTAATATAATTATTGTTCCTTAGATTAAATTCCCTTATTATTTCCAATATTTAACATAATTGGTTTCAGACTAATGTAACTTTAGTAATGTAAATACAGTAATATAGAAGTATGTCTTCTTTATTTCAGTTTCTCAGCCAGGAAATTTGGACTTGGTTTCAATTAACCTAACTTTGCAAAACTTAATTAAAACTAACTAAACCCACTCATTCATCTCGTTTACTCTCTCCCTTCCTTCCTTTCCATCTTGCTACTTTTGCATACAATATTTATAGATCTCTTTATTTCTTTTTTTATTTCCTAAGTCACACTTCTGTCTTTTCATTCTTCTCTTTATTCACTAATATAATAATATAATTTTGGACTAATAGAACATGAAGTTGAACATAATTATTGCTTTATGCAAGGTATTTACAAATTTCAACATTTTTCTAATTATGTATTATGTACATTATGATTATATGGATACAAAATTTTTCTTTCATAATTTTCGAGATTATTTGAATGTCGTTGTGCATTTTTTAAATGGAATGCGATATTACTGTTTCCGTATAATGAAAGAAAATTTGAATTCAAGGCAGTATTTTTAAATGACCATGAATTAATGAAAGGTTGAAACAGCGAAGATATTTTTGAAAAGGACGGAGATTGAGATCTATGTATTCTTCTTTTCGCTTTATTTACTTTTTAATCCAAAGTTTGAACAATAGCTATTAACAATATTTGCTTAGATCACTTGAGAATACTGTGTTAAATTCGTCTTTCTTTGCTGTTTCATTAGATGCGAATAAAAATATGACGTTCCATTTAAAAATCGCAAAGTGATCTTCAAATGATTTCTTAAAGAAAACTTTGAGACAAACATTTTTTATTAATATAATCATAATATACATAAAAACGATTTAAAAATAATTCTTAACACTATTTAAAACTATCAAAGAGCTTAAAATATCCCATACGAATATTCTGAAAATACTTAAAAAAGCATAACGTTTATTTGAAAGTGACGTTCAAAAAAAGCGAAGAAGTATGTAAATAAATAGTATTTTGTTGAATCAAGTATTTATCCAAGAATCTGACGTATTAAAAAAAAGCGTAGCTATGTTTTTTTTTTCGATGTTCTTAATGTTAAAATTTTTATATAATCTACCGTGTCGAATTAATTTTAACCTTTCAAGGCCGAAGGTAGTTTAAATTGTCGTCAAGTTTTCTAAAATTCATTTGTGTTTAACTCTACAAACTTTATCTCTGGGTTCTGATAGTACAAACACTTTCTTCCCTACATACTAAAAATCACAACACGCATCAAGTCTCTATTTTAGCAGTAAATAGTTAATAAAAATTCGTTACAATGAATGTGACTCTTAAATCTCATATGAACTTAAAGGGTTGAACGGCAGAAATTTACAGACACTGTATCAATAAACTTGATACAATTTTCCCGAATCAGCTAACAGCGTAATTGAGCAAATATCTTCCATCCTGGGAAGATTCGAAATTGCAAAAAACTGAAAGTAGGTCATGCATGGGATTCATGTGGGTCGGAATTCAAAGATGCGACGCATCCGTGTTACACACGTTGGCCACATGGTGTGTACCAGTTGCGAAAGGGAAATCCGTTGTTTCGGAGATTCGATTCGAATCCCGTCAACTGGGGTGGAGATGATGACGAATCAGGCGAGCACTCACGGCTCTGGTTACACAATGTTCGATCGATAGCTGTCAAAGAAACGCGGGACAATGGAAACAATATCTGAAAATACAGACTAGAGGCGCCTCCTCCGTTCAATACAGATAATTGCGTTCCATTCGAATTATCTTGCTTCCTACGGCGCGGCGCTTCGAATACGATCATCGGCTAGAAACTCTCATTTCACCACTGCGCCCAGAACCAATTTCCCTTCCGCGTAATTTAATCGAATGAATCAGCGTTGTCGTAAAAGCCGCTTTCATTTCTTTTTTATCCTGCGCACCTTGTCCAAATCGGTCGCGTTATTGGTAAACGTTCTGTCCGACTGTGTTCAGGGAATCGAGTTCCATCTTTGTGTCCGCGTAATGTGACAGTAATGAGTAGATTGTGAATGTAAACGCAAATTCATATTTCTATAAATGTGTGTAGATAAAATATCCCACGTTATTTTCAAGTTAATGAAAAATGTTCATGAGAAGGAACGTTAAAATTTTTTTGATTAGTCGTAACTTTGTTTTAAGGGTGGATAAACGAATATTATGGGTGGAAAAATGTGAACAATCGTATATCACTTACAAATTAATTAAAAATATTCATGGGGTTCATATCTTAAGTTTTGTGATTTCGTCATAACTTTTTCTTTTTGAAGATTGGACAAACGAAAATTTTGGTTGGTAGAATGTGGATATACAGGGTGTCCCAAACTCGACGCGGGAGCCGGAAATGAGAGATTCCTGAGGTGATTCTAAACAACTTTTTCCTTTGCAAAAATGTTATCCGAAGCTTTGTTAACGAGTTATTAACGAAAAACATTGGCCAATCAGAGAGCGAGTACAGCGGATTAATGATGGCGCGGACGATGGCGGGCCAATACTACTCAAAGCTGGGGCGCGCGCTGAAATTCATCCACTATATTCGTGCTTCTATTGGTCGGTGTTTTTTGTTAATAACTCATTAACAAAGCTTCGGAGGACATTTTCGCAAAGGAAAAAGTTGCTTAAAATCACCCCAGGAATCTCTCATTTTGGGCTCCCGCGTCGAGTTTGGGACACCCTGTATAAATGACATGCATATTTTGCAAAAATTATTACTTTCACTGACTTCAGTTTGAACTAATTCCTGCAACACGGAAATCAAAAAGGTTCTCATATTAAGAGATTAACAATTCACTTACACCATCAGTAATCCAAAATATCTAAAGGAGATTAATTATTAGAATTCGTTTCACATGCAGGAAAGCTGAGGTCGGCAATATGAATTGTCAACAGGAATCGCACGCCAATACGTTGCATTGGCAATATATACACGATTTGCAGTTAATGAGTTCTGCGAGAAAAAATACACGTAGCACTTTGCTACACCTTGCACCCAGCGTTCTTGGTTTAAATAGATTCATTAGAGACGGCGATGTCCTTAAACGAAGTCTGCTCGAAGCATTGTCATTGACTTCCGGCGTTTGTTGCGCGCGTAGCATTAGAATTAATTCGAATGTAATAACTAGACTGCGGACTTTCATGCAAAATAAAATGTTTAGGAACTCGTATAACGAATTGAAAGTTGAATAAAAAATGTGTCTGATTTTTTACATATTTCAAATTGAATTATATTTTTGATATTCAGCATATTTTGGCGACTGTCAAGAACCCCGAAGATTTTTAGAATACTGAGAATTGCCATAAATGCATAAAATCCGCAGTCTAGTAATAACGTTGGTTCCCCCTTTCGACGACTTTGAATGAAAATTACAAAGTATCTGTTACGCGTTTGGTCTTCCATGTGTACAGCTATTTTACATATGTATTGCGAGAGTGTCGTAATAATTTTTAAATAATTCCGTCTATTTTCATCGCGTTTCAAAGTTACGTGGATTGAATTCAATTTTCTGTCGTATCTTTCGTGTTTAACAAAATTTGAATAGTTCAGAAGGTATTTGAATATTCTGTATTACGTGGTTGGATATGATAATGCATTTTGAACATGACACAGTGTTTAAACGTTACGGCACTATTTAGTCGGGAAATGGCTGTACATACGTTTGCATTGTCCAACTAATGAGGATATTAACGTTGCATTTAGATGTCACATTTTATTAGCGGCATATGTTCAACTAATGCACAGTGGGTATTAAATGCAAATGAGCTTCTTTTCATGAAGGAACTAAATAGTTAAATACGTTTTAACTATTCCAGTTGTTCCAATTCATTGAAAACGTTTTAGCCTCCGTGGAAAAATAGTCGTTCCGAAGGTTATTAAGTTTAAAATAAATGTTTGTACAGCAATTTTGTTTCGTTACGAAGTCATGAGACTGTTCGATTTACGAATTAGATAAAGTAAGTTGTGGAACGTGGAAAATAAAAAAATATATCGAATTTTTATGGTATTTATTCTACTGCATATACATATTATTGGCATTTTAATGTGAAGAACATTCAGACTGAATATTTAAATAATAGATCGTTCAAATGATTACATGTATAAAGTATTATTATTTAATTAGTGAATAATTAATTAATTCTCTGTATCCATATTACGTACGTACATCTTATGTTACATATGACTGGATTGTAGATTTTTATACATAGTATGACAATTCTAAATGTACTGCGACGTGCGTCACAGCACAAAAATCGACAAAACTGTTGGCAAATGCTAAAATATACAAAGTATCAAAAATATACTTGAAGTTACAATGTTCAGAAAATTCAATGTATAATGTTATTTAAGTTCCAATAATTTATTTCTGCATGTAAAAATTTTATTTTGCACAAAAATGTTTTCCCGTGTGTTTTTTTAAATAATTGTTCAATTTTGACAATTTAAGTTTCTTACTGGATTCTTGAAATGTTTTGACAACATTTTCACATGGTTATTTTTGCTGTTGTTTATTCCTTAGCGCACCAATAACTTTTGTACATGAGGCTTTAAACAGAGAACAGAGTAAATCTGAAAAGGGACCGAAACGAATGTAACATATGTACAAAAAAGCAACACACAGAACTGAAATAGTATTCATAATTGGCTAATTAGAGGTTCACCTCTTAATACTGATAGGAAATTGGAGAACCACTAACTTATCATTGTAAAAGAATTTATGCCTAAAATTTCTAAAGGACTATAAATTTTGTGTAGAGGTTTTAAGTGTTTTCAATGCATATTTAAATAATTACTATGCAGGGTGTTTCGTTTAAAACAGGCCACCTAAAATTGTATATACATAAAAAAATAAGGTTGATCCTGGAAAAAAAACATTAAAACATGGTTCGAAGACAATTTTTTCCCTGATTCATCTTTTGAACCATTTAATTAATGTTGCAAACCTTTTTTGGATTTCCAGAGATAGAAAAACTATTTAGGTGACCTGTTTTAAGCAAAACACCTTGTATAGTTTGTTACCAAAAGAAGATGATAGACAATAAGAACATCAGTCAATAACAAGTTATGACGCAAATTAAACTGACTAAATTGTTTTTAACACAATGTTATTTTACTTTTTAGGCAATACATACAAGCTTTTGTGTTTCTTTTTATAATTTTGGAGGATTGGTTTTACCCCCTAAGTATAAAATTGAGCCATAGAAAAGAAAAGGGTAAAACGAGATATCTAATAATTATTCCTATTTAGTCATCCATTTCTTTCACATTCGTTCTTATCAACTAGTCGACGATAACAGCGATTTTTTGTTCAGCTGGTCAGCGCTACAGTAAAAATTTCTTCGAGTCGAAACCAATGGTCCGCCTTCTGGTTTTCTCTTGGGAATAGTAAAAAATGTTTTCGCCTTCAAATTCCATCGATATAAAAGATTGTAAAGCAACAAACGACACCGAGTTAAGTCTCGCGCCAGTGACGCACGCTTTAATATTCCGCATAAATTCAGTGGATTTAGTTGACACTTCTTAATCGTCCTGATCCATGCCAGTATTTCCGTTATGGTAAGCAGGATCGTTTCGATAGAACTTGCAAAACATTTTTCCCACGTTTGCAATCTTTTCCATCATTCATTTGTTCAAGATCGAAATAGCTGGTCTGCGGATGTTTATGCAAATTCATAAGTTCACAGACATAAATGAAGCAATAAAACTTGACCAATAACTTTATCTTTTAAATAATGTAAAATATATTTTACTATTAGTATTTTATGTACTAATACATCCGTATATATTTTTGTATTATAAAATTTTCATAAACGCATAAACATCCGCAGTTTAAATAATAAATAATAAATTCCTGTTATATTACAGTATTTTACGTGTAAAGTCGATTTCAAATAATTGTTTTAAAATTGATTAATTTTCGATAATGAGCAGAAATTTCTCGTTGCTCTTCGAAGATCAAATTTGTAAGTTATTTAATATTGGAAGCAACACAATCGATTGTTTATTGATTTGATTTGCGTTGAATTTATATTTTACGGGAAGAATTCAACATTTACAACATGCAGCAAGTGGAATATATTACTACATACAAAATAACGTATTAATAATGAAATGATAATAAAACAACTGTAATATTAAAATTATATAGCTTATGTTACATTTTTAAGACAATATATATATATTAATACCTTAGAGGAAATTTGATCTGTTGATAACACAAATGCGTTTTCTCAATTCCCAAAACATTTACTTCTACTGTAAAAAATTGTAAATCGCTGACTTCAACAAATAGTTGCATAACATGAAAGAGACTTCAATAAATCTTTCAAGATTTTTTCGAAATTCTTAAGATAAAATTTGCAATAGTAAAAAATTAGATACATATACTTTGTTGGCAAAGATATGAGGATTATTTTGATTTCAACTCTCCACCAACAAAGTAGATATACACCATTTTAAGCATAAGTATACATCGTTTTAAAAGTAATAAAATCAATTTTTCTCAACTTTAATAAATTCCTCCTCGAAGAAGTTTGATAAAGGAGCGTAATAAAGCTTGAATTATAGCACAGAAGAATGTAACTCATAGAAGAAAATAAATAGAACTTTTCATAATATTTCACAGTATGCGTGCTCGTGGTCGAGTGAGTTTTAGGAACAGTTTTTTTTTTCGAACGGCTCCAGCATAAAAGTAGGGCTGCTGAAAACTGCATGCAAGCTGGTGCACGACCGAAGTTCGAGTGCTATCCAAAACACAGCTATCCGTCCTGTTATTCGATGCTAGCACGACATACCTACAATCTGAACAGCCCCGACAGATGTTGCAACATGCTGCCCGGATTCCTCGATTTTTCATCTCCCGAAACGTATTTCATAATACATACAAGGCATTTCATTCAACTTCGCCATTGGAAACAGGTATCTATGTATCTACCCTGCTTTTAATATTTGACGCTTTGGCGAACACAGTCGCCCATTATTCGTAATTTTAATCTTCTAAATTCCATACATAGGGTCATTCGGGGCAAACGGACGCACTTTTGCTGATATTAGGAACACTTTTTTGCGCTATCGGTAGCATATTTAATAGACTCATAAAATGTAACGAGTATTTGACGATAGGCCAAACAGTTTTTTTTAAATTAAGCAAAAGAGTGACTTGGTCAGACTGCGTACCTTTACCCTGACATGCGGGGTAAAAATACGCAGTAGTGTGGGTAAAAGTTCGCATGTAGAGTAAAAGTATGCATTCAGGTGTAGTAAAAGAAAATGAACAAATAATACACCGATGGAACATATTTTTATATTATTTTTAATAAATGAAGCTAAAGATGACAAAAACAATAGAAATTAGGAACTTTAAATTTAGGAAACTATCATAAAATTATAATTTTTCATAGATTCAACAAAACGAAATTATGCTCAAGCCTTTATCAGAGCAGATATGTTTTCACTCCAAATATTATTAAGAATTCAAAAACAAGTAGACGGTAACCTAAATACCAGTGCGTACTATTACCCCCGTCCTTTTACCCCATTTGACCGGTAACCAAAACAGTTTGTACTAGTTCGAATCCCAATAAAGTTAGGTTAAAATGTTATTCTGGAAAAAATCGTTCGATAACTATATAAAATCAACAAAAACAACTTACCTCTAAGAATACATAAATAATACTTCCGCAAACTTTTCCCTGGTACGCAAAAAAAATCGAAATTACACGTCAATTTTAAGTTTTTACTTGGAATTCACAAAGCGCGACTTGCACCGCTCAACAGGTGTTGAAACAACATGGCGGCCCACGCGCACCCAATCCCAACGAGCCGGCATCCCCGTCCTCTCACCCTCCTCAGAGAAAACGGCACTTCGTACTTTTACCCACTGCGCACGTTTACCCCGAATGACTCTACTCACATTTATTTTGATGGAAATTTTGTGTTGTAATAAGGAAGATGATATATTAGTAATGAAGTCTAATATATTTAATTAAAACAATTTTGCCTTCGTATTAATAGATTAAGGTTATTAACACCAGTTTAAGTCAAGTTTTGGAGGCACCACATGGCTCTCAAAAGTTTTATATGAATTAGAATTTTTAAAAAATTTCATCTTTAATGTGTTTACAATTTTGGGAATAGTTGAGTGTGAGTCAAGATTTATATTGAAAATTATGTGACTTTAATCGCAAATTGAGTTATACAATAAGCTGCAAAAAAATAAAAATTTGTTTAACTCTATATTGCACCATGTTTAAATTCGAAATTAAAAACCAAATTACATTTTTTAATTCTTTATGCATTTCCATGAACTAAAAAATGCTTCTACGAATTTTTCAAGCAGTCTAAAATGTTAAACAGTTACGTTATAAAGAAATAATTAGGTTTCAGATGATTAAAAAATATATTAGCAAGTATAGCAGGAGATGAAAGCAATCTTTAAAGTTCGGAGTCAAAAATATATTATACTTAGTTTTACTTATAAATATTATGAATTTAACAAAGAAGGATATTAAAAACCTTTATAAAATCTTTCTTTATAAAACAGTGTTTAAATTCTTTCATTTTGTGCATTTATTTTGAAATTATGATAAATTGAAACGAGAAAGCGTCAATAGGTCTTTTAGAGTATCGACAACTTCATCTATACTTTTCATAACTTTCCCATCGCATTTGCAATAATTACAGAATAATACTTTATTAAAAATTTTAATTTTTAAACGCGTATTAAAAATTATTATTTACAATCTTCGACAGTAGAATTTTAGATTCTCAACTCGAAAAAACTCAACTTTTCTTTCCTCTACAAAAGAATTCATAAAAAGGGTAATTTCATTTATATATTTAATTTCCCTGCATGATGTTATTAATAACGTGTTCCAAAAAGCATTTTTTCCAATTTGGTCTATCACGATTGAAATTTCGTTTTACTTTATACCTACATAAAAAATAAATTTTCATGTTCCAATTATTAAAAAAAATTTTTTAATAGAATCTCCAATGGTGATTTCATCTTTCAAAAATATGAAAGCGTTTCCCATTTTATTTTCACGTAATCCTCCTTGGCATAGAATTGTAAACATTTGCTCCGAATCCTGATAGATAGGATATCAGTCTTTAACACTCGTTATCAGTTTATTTCTTTGTTTAGACGCCGGATATTTTTCGTAGGAGTGTCCTATAAGGTGTGGCGTTTTCGACGAGTGAGAGCCGTCCGATCTGATAACGCAACGATAACGTTAATTTTATGCAATCACCAGGCATTTTACGTCACTGAAAACCTGCTACTTATTGCGTCGCATTTATTCATGAAAACCATTCGACACGCTTCACGAAGAATTCGTCGTTCTTAAAGTCAGCGATTATTAATTAGTTAAATCTTCTGTACGATAAAAACATGATACCAAGTCTGAATTAATTAATTGTCGGACGATATTTTTTTAACGAATCTCGTCCGATATCACGACGAAATCGAAATTGGAAACCCTCGACAAGTCTAATGCGCCTCGACGCTGTGCCACGCGAGCAGTTGGGGAGTTGGAGCCTTTCGGCTCACGGTTTATGACTGCCATAAAATATGAACTTACTCTTATTTTGTAACATATCATTGCGAGAATAATGGCAATGGATTCCTTACGTTTTTCCAATTAAAATTATACCAAATACCATACAAATCGGACAATTTTCAACGAATCCAGCTTAAACTGTGCAACTCGTTTCTCCACGTATCTACGGTATAAATAATCCGAATTTCATCGTGTTTGATGCTATTTTAATCGAGAAAATACAAGGAATCGATTGCTAGTACTCATATCAAAATCCGATGAAAAGTGCGATCTATAATGCTTCTGATTTTTCGGGACCGATGCTGTTGCTCTTTTTATGACCCTGTTGTTACCCAAAGGTCGAGTTCTCGACTGTGCCGTTCGCTAGTCAAATCAGACAGCATGGAGCATTTATGCGTGGTTAAAAATGAGCAATTATCCGCGGAATATGTATATGTATACTTTTTTTTATCGCATCGATAATACAATAAAGATACGAAATACAGATATTAGATATGTATGTACTAACTAAAATTTTCTACGTCTTACGTCGCACAGTGCGTCGAATACAGGAGTATTCAGCACAAAATTCATAATTTCTAAACTAAATCATTTTCGATTAAAAAATGTATTGAACGATGAAACAAAAAAATAAAATTACTTCAATTTTTGCACAAATAACATTTTCAGTTTAAATAAAGTTCGTGCAGATCTGTTTTTTTTTAAACATAGAGAAGAAAAATTCATACTTTTTAATAAAATTATTGAAATCTTTAAACATGAAGTATGTATACGCGCAAATAAATTTCCTCGTACAAGAAATCCTCGATAGTATAGTGGTTAGTATCCCACTGCAACCTAGAATACAGATGTGTTAAATGTAATGAAAATCACGAACCAGGTAACTGCAAGACCTTACCGCTAAACCGCACAGAAAGAAACAGCGAATCAACCCAACCTTTCTGCATTCGCTGCAAAAACTACGGACACCCAGCCTCCTATAGAGGCTGCCCCAAGCTAACCGAAATAAAAAATAAAATAGAAGAGCTAAAAAGAACCAACCTAATAAGAAAAGAAAAAATAATCAAAAGTATAAACAACTATAGTAAACCAAACGTACTGTATAGTCAAATAGCCTCACAAAGACGACCAAACATAACGAACCAATCACTGTATACTGGTAATGACCAAGTTATTACTCTACTACGAGCTCTACTAATGTAATATAGGTCCGATTTGTTATACGTTAAGGACGACATGTAATCCTGTTATTGTTATTTGTTAAATAAACGTATTTAAAGAAAAAAAAAGTGGTTAGTATCCCCGCATGTCACGCGGGAGACCGGGGTTCGATTCCCCGTCGGGGAGATTTCTCTTCTAATTTTGTTTTTAAATTTTATTTTGTTAAAAAGATAACATTGAAAATTAAGAGAAACGAAGAAAATTAAAGTTAAAAACGACAAAGAATTAATTGTATTGGGAAACTTAGTGGAGGCGTGGCTTAGATTTTTTCCCTCTGGTGGTAAGTTTGCAAACTACTGAAAGTAGGCCCTAGATCCCTTCAAACATTTCATTCGCCATCAAAAATAATTTTTAACCATTTAAAAATTCTTTTAAATCCTTTCTTTGTGATTCTTTTATTTAAATGAATTAGAAAATACTTGATTTTCACGTGTCTATTTTTAACTAGCTATTTAAATGACCTACTCTCAGTGGTTCAATTTTCTGTCACTAGTTGGCGTATCGAAATTCTCAGTTTCCCAATATGTAAAGTTATTCTTACAAATAATAAGAAAGTAGCTGCTGGTAGAACGCGACTTACGCGACTGTTTCTCTTCTCTCTGAATCAAGAAATAATGTAGATTGTCGTGAAATGACCAAAAATCTTAAGGCATAACAGGAGTGCAGATAATCACCAATCCGAATTTTGTACGTCTAAACCAGCACTGAGCTTTGCACAATTCTTGTTGCATTCTGAGGGTCTTCATCTGATGCTAGCAATGCAGTAACTTCCGCAAAAGTGGCTGTATTTCCAAAATGTTAAAGAACAAGAGTTTCTGTTCGAGATTAAGTCCGAAACTCCTGTTATAAAATAAATCATCGAAAAGTATAATGAAATACTAATAAACCAAGAAGCCTTTGAAATTCTGTTTGGATGGGCTCCGTCGCATGTAGGAATTAACGGGAATGAAGCAGCTGATAAAGCTGCAAAAGAAGCTGCGCAACTAACACAAAATTGCACAAATCTCTCAGTGTACCATAAAGAAATTACCAGGTCAGTAACCAGAAAACTGCAAGAAAAATGGAACATCGCATGGAAAAATGCACGAACTTCAAATATCCACCAAATTAGGAATTTGCCTTTTTACTCGATAGGAAATATCAATTTATTTTAACTAGAATAAGAATTGGTCATTACACCCATTCGCACTTACTAAAAAAAGAAAGTCGACTAACATGTACTATACAGGGTGTTTGAGATAGTATAGGCAAGCTTTGGAGGGGTGATAGATCACGTAAAAACAAACAAAAAACTTCTATATGACTTGGGTCCAAACTCAACCATTTTAAAAAAAAATTGTCATAAACATTTAAGCTATAAACCGCTATAATTCAAAATAGGAACGTTTTTCGTAAGCAATTTCTTCGCTAAAATAAAGATTACGATCTTATTAATCCAATAAGTACAGTGACTGTGATATTGTTACCTTGTACCGCGAAAAAATAATATTTTTCTAACCCCTTAAATTATCGCGATTTTAAAGGGTAATTTAGGGGGTTAGAAAAATACTATTTTTTTGCGATACGAGGTAACAATATCACAGTTACTATACTTATTGGATTAACAAGATCGTAGTCTTTATTTTAGTGAAGAAATTACTTACGAAAAACGTTTCTATTTTGAATTATAGCGGTTTATAGCTTAAATGTTTATGACAGTTTTTTTTTAAAATGGTTGAGTTTTGGACCCAAGTCATATAGAAGTTTTTTGTTTGTTTTTACGTGATCTATCACCCCTCCAAAGCTTGCCTATACTATCCTAAACACCCTGTATACAACACACAGGTCTCTATGGAGCACATTCTGACAACATGTGTGAAATGCAAACAAGAGAGAACAATGTACCATGTCAACGGCGAACTGAGAGAACTTTTCAAAGATAAAAATTGTATGAACGTATTAAAGTTCCTCGACATATACTACAAAACTTTTTGAATTAATATAAAAAGTTCCTTCTGTGCAAATTTATATTTTTCCTATTAAAATAAACAAACTGTAGCTGTGGCCACTAGTAACCGTAAGGTGGATGTGACCTTTATAAATAAATAAATAAATAAGTTTCTTTTCCTTTCCAAACAACGAATAACTCTAAAACAATCCCATTACGCAAAGATAGTTTCCCGATGACCATTTTTCTCCCAGATTCACCAGGTATCTCGTCGGTTTCCGCGTATTAGCACGAATGCGAACAATATTTCTCGTCGTTATCTAATCAAACTCTATGCATAATCTCCGACCGCGTTGTTAAACGCTCGCGTTGCACGCTTCTCCCCGCTGCCGAATTTATCGTCGACGATAAATAACACGGTAGCCGAGCGTTGGCAATACCGCAGGCCACCTACACCGGCAGCAGATGCTGTACCGCGCAGTTCCACGGAGCTGGGTAAACACGGTGGCATCGACGACGCGGGGTGAAAGTAGAAATGGGGAAGGGCGATGCGTGGGAGGGGCGCTCCATTTCCTCGGCTCTACCCACGCTCCTGACCCACAAGAAAATCGAATGGAGCTCGCCGCTTCCTGCCTTGCTCCGATTCAACTGTTCCTGGCGATCGTCTGATACCCGTTGTCTTGCTTGCTTGCCTTCTACGTGACGCTCAACGGCGCAGCGCAGAAACTACCGAAAATGAGAAAAAGTTGAATTGCAAAAGTTCAGAGATTAGATTTTTTAATACATTTTATGATCGTTGAGAATATTTCCTTTGATGAAGGCGGAAGCTTGCGTCGAGTGTTCTTCTCAAAACTCTTTGGCTACTTTCTTTTTGTTACCTATATTTTTGTCGAGTCGCGAATGTCTAATTCAAGCTATAATTGAAAATCCATGTACAATTTCGATTCTGTAAGAATTACTGAAGGTTATTGACTGGAAGTCTTATGCTGTCTGTTGTTTGTTGATATGATGATCCTAATTAAGGGGTCATATACGTCTCTCAAGCATCAAATCGTGATGAATTTTTGCGAGAAATTGGAGAAGAAACGGTAAAGAGGATTTATATAATTCTGTTTGTATAATAAAAATACATGTTTATAGAGTAAAAAGCTGAAAGAAAGAACAAAAAACGATTAAAAGTACGACGGTTACATTTAATTGCGCAAAAGGATCTTGCCTCAAATGGTGGGCATGATAATTATTCACCGATTCCTCTAATTTCATTTTTTGTACGCATTTTTCAAATAAGATTATTTATTAGTTTACGGAGGTTTTTCAAAATAAATTGAACTATTCTTGAATAACAGTAACAAATGTACGGCTTTTTGAATGAAAATCACGAACCTTTCTGTTCCAATTGTTGTTATCACCGCAACTTGTTTTAAGAAAACTGAGAACAAGGAAACCAGACAGTGTTAAGAAATTGGAATTATTATTTCATATCACTCGTTTGGTCTAAATTAATGCCCACCATTTTGGACACCATAAAAAAAACATTGGACATAACTACAATATATTCAGATGCCATATTTTCTAAATATTCTATAAACTGTTACCTTTACGATAAAAAATATCCCAATAATTTACAATCAATCAATCAATCATTTACTAACATCTTTGTCTACCAGATAGTAATACGTTTCTTCAAATATCATTTTGAAATATAATATGGTGTATGATATATTTAAATTTTAAACAGTCTGGTAATTAATTCAGGAAAAGGTCTATTTTCGTAATTAATACATACGAATGTTCGTCGACGTTGATTTCCACAAAATATATTATTAATATTGTGACAGTACTTGATGTTCTGAGACGCCAGATTATTTTCGATTAACAAATGGTGCATCATCGTCATTAAACTTGATACACCTGCTCCTTCACTCCGTATCTGTCAAACTGAAATCACTGTAGATTGATTATCGCTATTGTATTTTTTCTAGAAATGAAATATAAATATTTATATGAACGCTATTATCGCTAAGTTAACCGGAACTATTTAGACATTTGATTTAATTTATTCGTAAAAACCTTCCGCCTAAATTTTGTACGATAACTTCTAAAAATCGTTCGTTTTTGAAAATCTGAATATTTTATATTACTCTTCATCTGTTCATTTTATTGATTATTCTTTTTCATTTGTTTGTTGCAGGTAAATTGCCTTATAAAAAATTCACCTGTTGACTACTGTTTTTCACGCTCTATTTATTATGAACAGAGTAAGTATGTGAGTAATTAAAGAACGAGTAAGTTCAAAGGTTAAAAAGTTTCATACACTTTATTCTATACTTGTTTAAATAAAAGTGAGGATATGAGGAAAATCTATTATTTTTTTTACGTTAAGAACTTTGTATTAAAGCCTTATGGATGCATATTTAAAAACATTCTTTTTTCTCTCTTTGTTGACAAATAAAAATAGCTTTGGAGCGATTTGATCCATAAGTCTTAAAAAACATTAATAATAATGTATGAAATTGTGTAACATAAAAAGTATCAGATCTAAAAGCAAAATATCAACAAATTAAAACAAAAATTAAAGGTAGATGCAAGTTTGTCGGTCTCCAATTTACAATTCTTAATTTTGTCTCAATATTGGTAGTTTTTCACAGTTATTAAGCATTCAATTTTTACACATAATTTGCCTCTAAGTGTGTCTATCAATCAAAAGTCACACTGGAAAGTCCATAGATAGTCTAATGATAGTGGCATCTATTATTTTAATTAAAATTTCTTAACCAAATCTGAAAGAATGCAACTAATGAATTCATTTTTTAATAGAAAAACATTCGACTTAATTTCCATCACCATTTTTTTCAAAAATAATTTCCGTTTGTGCATTTTCTCTCCAAACTGCTCTAAGTGGATGTATCTCTTTAAGCACCTCTTGCCCACGTTTCAAACCATTTTTATGAACGCATAAACTCGATTTGTTATTTGTCGCGAAATTAGGAAGACGCGTTTAATGTCGTTTCGGAACCGCGGAAAGCATAAACCTGTTTTCTCTGTCCATCAGAACCGCACGCAGCTCGTGCATTGCGCACAGAGGATGTTAGGTTAGGCGATTCACCTTTCGACTTTTTTCCATGTTGCAATGCTCAGGTCGCATGCGGCCCTGCTTGAGAAAGGAAACAGGTTTGCTCTATCTGCCTCTCGATCGCGACTTTAAGAGCACGTTTCATTTCCAAATCTTTCGGTGTACCCGTCCGGCATACAACCCGGCCAACTTTATTGCATTGTCCCCTGCTTTCGTTAAAAAAAAAGAAGAGCGTCTGGCGTCTGTTGCGTATAGTTCCAGTCATTTTAAAGAGAAAGTGAGTTTTGTCGTGTTGATAGTCTTTTCAAATCAGATGCGTTCGTTCTTTTAATGTTTTTGAATTTTTATCAGTGATGACATTTTTAGCAATAAAATGAGCAAGAAGTTTCTGAATGTTGAAGTAATTTTTAAACAATGTCTTACAATTTGTAATTATAATTTTTACAATTTTAAAGATTATAGTAAATACGGTTTTATTTTTGAAACGCTGTTTCATTATTTTTGTTTATATTCGTTGACGTTGCAATGAAGAACAATTGATGAAGGATGAATAATAGAATATGTAGATGTAGCAACATAGGCGGGTCAAAATGACCTTGCATTCGTCTTCCAAGGGTTAAAGGGAGGTTCCAGTCTAGAGCACACATGAATAGGTAATTTTTAAAAATGAAAGTGAAGAAATCTACATCAGATAATTTAATGATAGCTTCAGTATTCTATGAAGCATGTTTTCAATTATAGAAATTTCTTTTTTGTTTTGGAACTCCATATTGTAGATACCATTAAAGATTATTAAGTTGAAAGCTTTGAAAAAATTCACTAAAATCTTTGACAAGTTCGAAAGCATTTTGTACCGTTCTGTTTCCTTCTTTTAATACCTTAAAAAAATATAAATTTCAAAATGTAAAACTAATTGTAATTGAATTGATTAATAACTCTTTGAAATATATTCTACATGTTTGGCAAAATCTAACAAGGTTTTCCATATATAGTTAATGCTATTCAAAGACATATAACTTTAGAAATTTAAGTTTCAAAATACCCATGCATATACAACACATTTTCAAAAGATTGAAGATTCGAAAAATGGAAATAAAGGAATTATTTGAACTAAAATAATTTTGTATATTTCCATAATTTTGTGTATCTGTTAATTCGTAGCGTTTATTAACAAACACTTTAATAAATCTAACTTTCTAAAAACATAACAGCAGTCATATTAATCATTTCAGTACAAACGATTAATTCTCCGTAGGCAAAAATATTTCTTGGATTCGTAGACAAACTAAATCGAAACCCAATTTTTAATCCGTTTTAAAGCTCAAGAGATTCGATAAAAATCCATTAAAGTCTCTTCAAAGTTATACAATCGTTCACGAAGCACAATGCTGTTTTTCCTGAAAGTCAAATTTGGAACGGTTCTAAAAATCCTTGACCGTTTATGGCGTCAGCAGTACAGGTTAAAAGTACAAAGGTTTAAAGACCAAACAATGCTTCCCACCCATTCACTAAATTAAATGAAACTTAAACTACTTTTGTATCTACCGAAAAATCTACTGAAAACAGCTCCTTGAATCACTTCGCCTGTAGTAGACAGGCATTGTCGAGGAAAGCGTGTCAAGTGGTCGCAAAAAAGTGTTTAAACTGCAAGCGTTGCTGCTAGTGATGGGTTCAAGTTCAATTCATATTTATAAATCCAAATCAAATCCAGTAATCAAGATTCACTTCCTAAAATTTGTGTACTATTCATGAAATCTAATATTCCTTTATTGTAGTTGCGAAGAATTCGACCTTCACAAGATGGTTTGGAATCTCAGAATGAGTTTTAAATTTCGAAAACCTACTTACAAGTACCTCGATATTATAATAAATTGATCTTTTTAGAAGTACTAATTGAATTCTTAGAACCATATTAGGAAGCTTAGACAGAACTGCAAATAATAAACAGGATTTCTTTAAATTTTATTTGCAACGACTGTAAATAGTAAATTCACCCTCTCAAATAGTTCTAATAAATATAAATAAATTGTAACAGGATTGTTCACATTCTGTATTTTGAAAATATGAGCGCAGTATTACAGATCCAGTTTATTATTACTGCAATTGCAGCAACAATTTACATTCCATCTTTATACATAGTGTTTATGATTTTTTTATTTAAACTTTATGCGTGTTTTAAATTTCTTATTATTTATAAATTATCTTCATCGTGGTGATAAATTACAAAATCACTAATTCGTTATCATAAAATAAGTTTATCTATGGTTTTGTAAGAACTTGACGAATTTCTTAACACTTACTCTAAGCGATTGATGGTAGTTCATATAGCGCAAATTTAATTCATATTACACTTTATTCAACGTATTGTTATAATTAAACTGCGGACTTTTATGCAAAACAAAATTTTTACAAACACAAGTAAAGAATTCGATGTTGAATAACAATACATTTATTTTTTTTTTAAACATTCTAACTTGAAATATAGTTTCGATATTTTGTATATTTTAGCATTTGTCAACAAACCCGAGGATTTTTAGAATATCTTGAATTGTCATCAATAATAGAAATTTCTGTAACTCTACTAAAAAAACTTTGGGGGGTAATTTTACCTCCTAAACATGAAAATGTGTCAAAATAAAAAAACGCGTATTTCTTATTTTTCGGTCCTCTATAATATATCCAAAAATCAAAACAATCGGAGTTGGAGACCCAAAAACCATTCCTTGTCAATTTACCAAACTACTTGCGATGTACTTAAGCCCATCACTGGCGCGAAGAAAGCGAGGAGGCGGACGCAGAGCCCACGAATCCTGCTAAAGCGTGATAGGCGAATGATGTTTGAAAGCGATGGCTACGGTGCTAGGCTCTCAGGCAACAACTTTTATATGTATCTTCGAACGGGCAGCCTCTCGTCTATCGTTTCTATTGGGACGTAGATTTTCTACGGCGAGGTGCCGTTCTTCGCTTTACCCTAGCCATAAACGTCCACTGGTCAATGAATGCACGCTCCTAAGATAAATTCGTCCGAAGCTTACTGGGACTGGACTTGATCTATGCTCTAGCCGTGTGCGGTGCTCCAGGTCACGGCTTACAGGTTTAAATGCACCAGACTCTTTTCTCCTGCTCGTCCATTGTGTGGCGTCGTTGCCACCATTGCCACCTGGCCTCGTTACTGTCACGAAATTCTGCGTTCTGAACTTTTTGACTCGATGGAAATGCGAGGATGAAAGCTTCTGGGTTGTCTTTATTATTAGCTACACAACATTTATTTTATAATATCATCTTCTTTTGCATATGTGGAACATTGACAGTAGAATTTCGATTTAATTTTTGTGAACCAGAGTTTTGATTACAGTGAGAACTCGATTATCCGAATTTTGTTATATGCAGCATCAATCATTTAATGCATTAGGTGTTGGATTAGAATAGAACTTGAATGTTAATTTAACCCTTAAACCGGAGTCTTTTAAATCTGAGAAAATTTGAAAAATCTGTTTCTACATTTTGTATGTTTGTAATAATAACGTAGTCAAACAAATTACAGTAAGCTTCCCAGCGCAAGAATTATATGGCGTCTTTAGTTGTTTTTTGTGATCTTCATCTGCATAGTTCATCTTTTCTATCTTCTCATCTCTGTTGTTTTTATTATCGTATCTATGTTTTGCGCAACAAAATCACCTGCCTAGTTTTACTGCTGGTCTAGTATTTTTTGTTCGATGTCAAACATTCTAAAAATCTAAAGCGTCTTCTGAATTTTTAAATATTTGTTTGAAATCTAAAGAAAGATATACGAAACAAAATCTAGAAAATTGCAAGGAGCATTTCTTCTTCCTTTTCGAAAAATAAATTGTTAAGAATTCGAAAATTTACTCTGATGAATGTTCATTAAGGAAACAAAACTCTACCAAAAAACGGGATAATACATCGACATTAATTTATTTTTCTTTGTTGTTTGAGTTCTTTTTCCTCCTTCTTTACCATAAAGCTCTTTTTTAGTACATTACTGTTTTTATACAAGATTATTATTTTTTGAGTATTAAAAGATGAACTTTTTGGGATTATTTCATGTATCCTTCGCCACATACGAAAAAAATTTCGTTAAAGAATTCGCAGTCCTCATAATCTTTTGTTAACTTGAAGTACAATTTTTTTCTGAATGTTGCCTGGAATTTTCATTCTCAAATTTGTGTAGCATTTCAAAACGTTATTATATTATATTATTATTCTGTAGTTCATTTTTTAAGTAACCTAAATATTTTTTTCTAAATTTGTTAAGCTCATAAGTAAAAATGTTGATACTTTTTATCTAGCATAAACCCTCATTTTTCAATGAAAAATGTGTACAATTAAATTACATTAGCTGTTTCTTGTCGACGCTCGCTCTTGGGCGTTTCATGTTCCAAACCAGCAATTCTATATTTAGAATTAAACCTTGTTTACGAATAATCTTAAAAGCATTTATTTTTTGTACTTTTGAAAATTGCTTTTTATCGTATTTTGTAGTTAGACATTAAAAATATTAGATTGAGAAGAAAGTTAATATTCCTTTACGTCAATGTAGCCTTATTCATGGAGATATTCTTGATTTTATTCTGTAAATTGTTGCCGTTTTTCATAAGCTATTATTCATTATTCCATTGCTGTAGGATTTCTCAGGTTTCTAGGTACAAAATTGTATGAACGGCACGAACTTTCCACTCAAACCAATACAATATAAAATTATCATTTAATGATAAATGGTTTATTTGATTCCTTCAGGGTTACAAAATCGACTTCCGTTTCTTCTTATAACTTCGACCTCTTCTTTACATGCTCATTTATACTATAAACTTAATTTATACTTTACTATACTATACTAATTTATACTTAAACAATAAAAGTGGTCGACTGCTAAAGGATGGTCGACTTTTAGTGCCTTGGCACTAATTGAGCAAAAAATCCCAAAAAATTACATTTCGTTCGAATTTCAAAATGGAAAAACTCCTTTAATATCCTCGTAAATGTTTAATATTTTTCTTGATCTCGCGTCTGGTGCACTCGTAAAAGCTCACATAAAGGTTCACGTGAAAGATCTCGGACTACCTGCATTTTCGAGAGGGGGGAGAGAGAGAGAGAGAGAAGGCTTTTCGGGGGCGAGCAGCGCTGACGAACGAGGCAGCGCGCAGTTTTCATGGTGCACGGCCGCTGCATCCGAAGAAAGAGAACGGACGTGCGCTTATGCAGGCTCCGTCCGCCGACAGATGTTTTTTGGAGAGCGGAGTCATCGTGGTTGGCCACCACCATCGCCACACCATGGTGTATCCTTACCGAAAGGCTTCCCTTGTTGCCAGATCTCGGGGCCCTTGCCTTTGTTCGTGACTCGGCCTAAAAGACGCGGCGCGGAGCCTTCGGAAATGAAGCTCGTTAGAGCGTTCCTGTATTTCTTTTCTGCCGAACCGTAATCAGTATCGCGACTTTCCTTTTGTCTAGACACTGACGATGATTCTACGAGCCATCGAATCAGCAAATTTTTTATGCGCGCTTTGTATCTCAGTATAACTATCGGGGTTTTAGGTTCGTTTATCAGCGACCGAGTTGACGAGTCGTTGTTACGCCGATGTTTTCTATTGGTTTGGAAAATGTTTGTAAATTGAGATATTTAAATTTTCTATTTCAAATATTTAATCCCTTTTAATATTCAAATGTCCAATTTTAGCATTTTAGAATGTCTAAAACTTGAAATTTTTCGATAGTCAGTTTGCAATTTTCAAATCTCCAAATTGAAATCTTGAAATCTTCCATTTTAACTTTATTAGATTTCCAACTTAAAACCTTCATATTTCCAATTTTAACCCCAAGAATTTTCAATATTCTTAATTCAAATGTTCAACTTAAACTGTTTGAATCTCTACCTTTAACTTTGAATCTCCAAATCAAAGAGATTGACAATAAACACATTTTTGTATAGCAATTTTAGACATTTCTTAGTAATTTATTCAAGAACATTTTCCTTGAAAACAATATTTTAGACAAAAAAATGTTATATGAAACTTTTTCCTTAATTTTTCACGTCGATTTACATCCTGTCTAGTTGAACAACGCCTTTCGTTCTATGCTGTATGTTTGCTTTATTTAACTCAGTACGTATAGCTAAATATAATTCTAATTGCGACAACAGTATTATAAAGTTTAAAAAATAAATTCGATGGGATTTTATTTCTCTAAAAAATTAGGAGTTCTAAAAAAGTGTTGCTTATCATTGCTATACAAAAGTCTGTCAAAAAGTAAGAAAGGATTAAAATAATCTATAAAGAATAATCTGCACCTTCAAAATTCCTAGTTCCTCATTTTCCCGCTCGAGTTTAATAATTCGCACATTTCTGTGATCCTCGATAGGTCACGGAATCGTTTTTCCCTTGATACGGTTGCTGGATGGATCCGTCGAGTGTACAGCGAGACGAGCGGGAAGGGAAAAGGGTGGGAGAAGGTTACAGGAAATTGGAAGTGCAAACGTTGCGAGGAATCGGCGACACGAGCCGGGAAATTGATATTTTTCCATTCGCCCTGGCTACCTGGCGCTTCTTTTCCTTCTGCTCCGTTCCCTTGGTCGACGGCTCCAAATCGACGTCGACCTGTCCTGGCGGCGTCGCCGGAAGTGAAATTTTCTTCGCCCCTTCCATTCGTTTACCCGCTCCAGAACGGCGTCATTATTGCCACGGTCAATTTAATTGCGACGCATTGGAACGTTTTAATTACGACACTTCGGAGTCTCCGCGCGCCGGTAGACAGCTGAACAGAAGTTCACCCGTGGAAAAGTTCAATCGTAAAAGAGCAAAATTGCTTTGTCGTCGTGTCGAAAAAAGGAAACGAAATGCAAAGTCGTTAAATACACGCACCTCGGTATAAATCAATGCTCTTTTCATGAGCGACGAAACTGTCGCGCAACTTACCTTTACGTTCGTCTCAGTTGAACTGAGTTTACCTTGTATAACAAAAAGTACATATAAAAGTGTTTTAAAGCTAATTTCTTTGAAACTGTGTTGTACAATGTTTCTATAACTTGTTACAAAATTTGTGGAGAAAAACCAAGTATGAAACAGTGTTGAATCCAGCGATCGCTCCTATTACTCGCCCTGAGAACGCCAAAATATTGAAATATTATGTCACTCTTTCATTTTTTTTATAGCGTATGAACAATTGAGATAAATTTAATCATTTAGTCTATGGCATGAAATAGAGATATTCAAATATAAGTTACAAGCGAATTTTAAACACATTCATCCCTCACAAGAAACGTTTCTGAATCTGTCACTGGCATGAAATAATAACATAACATGAAACATCCTAAGCTACCTGAAGGAAACCAGTTTACAATTTAAAAGCAACAATGCGACGTCGCTAATTGCGTAGCAGTAAATACAACGCTAAACTTGAAAATAAAAATTGTAACTTGTACAATTTTTGAAAAACAAATAAAGAATTGGGACTTGACAAACAGTATGGGTGCGTTCCAATACACGCATTGAGTTTTATTGAGTGTACAGATCACAGCCAATGCGCTGCAACCTTCTACCAATAAGGTCAATATTTCGTTATTTGCAATTACTGGTAATTCGATTTGGACAATTTTATTGTTATTGTCTAACTGATTTTATGAATAAAAATATTGGAAAA
The DNA here is from genome assembly GCA_030770465.2 of Perdita meconis. Classification (NCBI taxonomy): domain Eukaryota; kingdom Metazoa; phylum Arthropoda; class Insecta; order Hymenoptera; family Andrenidae; genus Perdita; species Perdita meconis. Next base: position 9,734,628 of record JASKOS020000006.1, on the reverse strand, counting down.
ATAATTAGCTTTTTTAATTTGAAAATTCAATGATGACGTCTGATGAGCGTGCGGAAAGAAATAAATACACATCGCGCATTAATTGTTTATACTTCGAGTTGTAGTAATCACAGACTTCTATATATAACTAGACTGCTGACTCTTTATGTATTAGGTGTCCTCACTTCTTATGTACAAAACGAGTATATAAGTGGTATATAAAGATCTCTTTCTACGCATGCGCTTTGAAGCGCATACTATCACATTGTCACGAGTCACATAATACTGGTGGTAGTGGTATGCTGGTATTAACATATACTTACAATTTTGTTTACAAGTCGCTGTTATCCACTGCTCCAATATCGAAGGTATGTCCATAGGAAATCTAAATTATTTAACTTTAATTTATTTAAATTTAGAATTTTTTTAATGATAAAAAACGTGGCAGCGTTTCTATAATCTATAATACAATTGTATCATATACAGGGTGTAACAAAAATGTTGCAGTTCCTTGAAACAGTTAATTCCTGAGGTGATTTTAAACAACTTTTTCCTTAGCGAAAATGTTAGGTGGGGCTTTGTTAACGAGTTATTAACGAAAAACACCGACCAATAGAAGCACGAATACAGTGGATGAATTTCAGCGCGGGCTCCAGCTGTGAGTAGTATTGGCCCGCCATCGTCCGCCTCATCGTTAATCCGCTGTACTCGCTCCCCAATTGGTCAGTGTTTTTCATTAATAACTCGTTAATAAAGCCCCAACTAACATTTTCGATAAGGAAAAAGTTGTTCAAAATTGCCTCAAGAATCATCCCATTCAAGGAACTGCAACATTTTTGTTACACTCTGTATACATTCTTAGTTAATATATATATATGATAATACTGACTTAAAGAAAGAAATTTTCCTTTTTTCGCTGTTTCCCGTTGAACTCTTACAGTTTTTTACAGCACATGCAATCGTCATTTTTTATGTATTTATATATTTATATATACTACCGTACACGACGTATTTACGTGTGTAAATACTTTGAAACTGCGGTTAGAATTCTAAAACTCCGGTTAGAATTCGTTTGAATTTGTTACAACTGTCAAAATAGCATACATATATCTATCACTTCGTTTCTGCGCATGCGCACAATGAGGTATTTCAGTACATACGTTTCGCGGTCGTTTTATATAAGCGAAATTTGGGGAGTTAGAAGTCTAGTTATATATAGAAGTCTGTGGTAGTAATTCATGCATGTTTCATGCGTTACAAGTAGAAATATTCTAGGGAATTTTTCTCTGCACCACCATGCACCTATGAAATTGATGCACGCCTCATACGTGCAAATATTTTTCCAATATTTTTATTAACATTCTCGTAGATTTTTTTATTTTTGTTTACCATAAATGCATAAAATGTGCTGTTTGCTTATAATTTTGCTTCGCTATAAGTTCGGTTGTTTTCATAATCTTCCTTTAAAAAAAATATTCTCATGCAATTCTTCCCTTCTAAATACACAATTTCGCGCCGCGACAACGAGCTAAATCCAAATCGAACGACGAGTAAGTTCACCAATCGCGAAGCGTTCCCTTTTCTTCTCCGTGAAGTTGTAAAAGATGATTGCCTCGATAAAAACAACCACGCTTCCAGTCTGTTTGTCTTCGACCAGATCATATCGGGAATAGTAGGATTTCTTCGGCCGATTTCCGGTCGGTTTGCCGCGATATGGCAGGAAGGATCAACCCCCGTGCATGTATTCGTTCTACGCTCCCATCGTCGGACGTAAATGGCCTCTCCTAAGCGTTTTGATCCTCCTTGCGTCCCATATGGGAGCACTGTGTGCGTCACCCTCCGTTGTTTTGATGCGGGTTGAACCATCTGCGAGCCGAGCAACCATTAATTACAGATGGATTCGTGTACGTAGTAAAATGGTTGTAAACCTCACAGGAAAAGACAAGAAATAACGTCTGTGGCACTGTCCTAATTGTTCTAATGAGGGACTGAAACGACACGCCTGAATTAGAAACATTCTAATTAAACTGCATTTGGTCTTCTTATTCTATTATTATTTCATCACTGACACGCTAGCCAAATTTTTAGTCATCTATTTAATCTCTTAAATCTTTTTCACTAATTCCTTTGCACTTTACAATCTTTTGGATTGTTTGCCATACTTATGCAACCATTGTTATCTTCATAAATTATAATTGGCTCCAATATATCTACATTAATGCTCGTTGCTAATGATTTTAACCAAAGTGCTTCGGTAGATGAAGCTGCTACCGATGCTAGTCTTTTTGTATTTCAACATATATTATGCATCGTTCAAGTAAAAATTCTGTTGTAGTTTTTCTGTCTGTTTCATCATTACCTTCCCAGTCTGAATCAACAAAGCCACTGAAAAGATCATTATAATTACGTCTAACATTTATCGTACATATTTTCAAGAATTTTTTTTTCATACTAAAATTTATTTTTACATTTCCATATTTTCACACATAAAAATGGAGGTTTTAAAGTAATAAAAAAAAAAAATTATTTCATTTTTTTTATTAATTTATCTTCGTGATCTGACTGCTTGAAATGAACCCTGCTTGTTCTTGGCCAACATGATACCTGGACTTTGGAAAGTAGAGTTGTCGTTATGGTTGGGACTAAAATTTTTCACTCCCGATGAAAAATAACAAAATGGCAGACTTTTGAATTTTTCGATCTTTTTTTTTACAAATTAAATTGTTTAAAAATATGGTTAAATATAAATAAGTATTTATAATTCTAGTTCAGACTGAAACTATGCGTGTTCAAAATAATCCCTCAGCACCTGCTTTAAATTTTGCCAAAGTTCTTTGTTATTTTTATTTGTATGTCTACTTGAAATATTCACTGTTACGCTTAAATCAGGCCGTGTACATATCATTATTATATGTACATTAAGCATCCAATTAAATTTCTACATGGTGCTTCATATTTGTCTTCAGAATTTAAGGCTTTAAGGCAACATAATTTAATTTGCTTGGAAAAGGAGTATTAACAGCTTTACAATCATACATATTGAAATTCTCTAAAACCAAGACTGAACTCCATTTCGAACTTTCAACTAAAAAGTTTGAAATACGAGGGAGGCTTTGATCCCCCCGCTGCGAACGGGTGAATCTAAATTCATCATTGTTCGTCAACATCAATCCGCATTCGTCATCACTGACTTCTTGCCAAGGGGTTAGGCATCCAAAGTAATTTGCATCGAAACGATCCATTAATCGCTCACGTCGAAAGAGACCCCATTCGCGTTATTCCACCGACAGCTTCCTTTTAGTTCTAGTTGTTCTGTCGAGTCAGCGCCGCGCGGTAAGAAAGCATCACAATTAAATTGGAATAACGGTGCAGCGATGCAGGCGTAGCTCGTGTGTTCCGTATTAATTACGAGACTGAAACAGCACAATGGATGTGAGAAGAAACGTTGGCAGAGTGGTGTGTGTATTGGGTAGGTAAAATGTTAGCACTGTGCGACTTCGTTGATCAAATAGTCAGGTAACGGAAGAATCGAGAAGTGTGAATGTTGTTTGTAGTTTGTAAAAATTGTCGTGAATGAGTTTGAAGAATTTGAGATTAAAAAATCTGAGTGATGGGATTCTTCTAATAAATTTTCTATATTCAGGTTAATACATGAAGAATTTACTTGAAAGATCATTTTTGTAAATTTTTTAATATTCTAGTTGTGTAGAATTTAATAGAAGACCTGAATTATTACTTAATTTTTTAGAATTCTTAAAGTAGAGATTTTTTTATTATGGAAATCTAATTTTTTTAAGACAATGATGGAGCAAATGAAAAATCTGTCGAAAGGATGTTACTGTACAGATATTAAAGTAAACAACACATTTTTTTATTTCTTTTTTTTTTCCAAATAAAATGGAGTTGCTAGAACTGATTCATATAAATTTATTTTGGAAACGTCAAATCGGCGTGCAAAATAACTGGGATATAGTTGAACCTAGAATAAAAACAAATGTCATTTTTGACCTAAAACTTGAATATAAAAATGTTTGTAACAAGATCAATTTTTAACATATCGCAGAATCCCTTCGTATTTCTTTAAATTGTTGAATTGAAAAGATCTTTTCCAAATTTCAAGAGAATAGGATCAAAATTGTAAGAGTTATGTTACACATCAATTTTAGAAATGTTGTTTTAAAAAAAATTGCGTTTTATGTTTTGTATTGCAATACTTCGTGTGTAGAAAGGAAAAACTAAAAAATTACTGTTAGTCTGCAATTACGACTCATGGAGTTTTATTTTTAAGGCTATAAACTATTTAAAGAAAAAGAAATTTGTTCCATTTTTTAGAATCTTTAAAATGATGTAACCCATTCATTATAGTATTTTCAAAAACACAAAAGCTCCAATAACAATGTAGACATTCAATTGTTATAATAGTTACTTAGAATTCTGATTAATTTAGAAAAAGAAATAATGATCAATAAACAAAATATATCATAGAAAATATATCATAAAATATATCGTTTCTATATTTTTTAAAATATTGCAGGAAGAAAGTAGGTCGGTTTATTGACTACGTATACCATCTATAAATTAATTCATTTTCATTGACAGTTAGACGTATGAATAAGTATGCAACAATGGAAAAAAATGTGCATCAATATAAAAATACATAAAATGTGAGAAATGAAATGCATACATACATGTTACATATAACCTTTAGAAGATAAGATACACTTTTATTTGAATTTAAATTCTTTATCTCTGTTTGTGAAAATCTAAATTTACATCTGCTATTATACTTATCAGCGACAAGAAAAAGTTAAGAAAAGTGAAGAAAGGACAAAATAGAACATTAACATCTAAAAATGTGGAATTATTTCATAAATTAAAGGAGGCAAGTACTTCTTCACGTAAACAAATAAGCTTAAATTTACTATGAATAAGTGTATTTACTACTGAATTATATCCAAACTAATTATACCTTAGTTATTGTTAGAAATTTTAATTTTACTTCAGAAAATACTTCATCACATTGTATGATTATAATGAATATTTACAAGTGCCTTCGTTGAAGTTTATATTAATTTGTCAAAAAACTGAAAAATTTAATTTATTATAAATGACATTATTTTTACAAATTGTACCAGTATACAGTTATTAATTTTCGAATCCTCGAAGTGGCACACATTTTCGGAGTCAATTTTCTTACAAAAATGAAATTTAGGACATCAAAAATTGTGTGCATTATGCACTTTTGATTTATTGCTCGTAAAAATGTCTCCTCATTTTAGCAAACATTACACTTAATCATATTATTTCTTACTATATTGAAAGCCAAAGAACTAACGAGAAAGTTGACGGCTATTAAAACGCACCTTGTTTACTAACAATGTTGATTCACCGACTAATTAAATCATTCGACTGAGTGGTTTGTTAACTCTTCTGAACAATATATCTACAAGATCGGTCTTGAACCTTCGTTAATATTTCCAGAATTTTTTCAAGTTGAATATTTGTTAATAAAGGCCGAGCGTTTATTTGATTAGTTCTATTAAGTATTTTAGCGCGCGTTGCAATTATAATGCAATTATAATTAATTAATTTAAATAATTACTTAAGAAAAGGAACAATAATTAGGTTTCATAAATCTTCGAGGGTTTCTCAAGAGATATTGTTGCGCCTTTACACCGAACGACACAGTAACCTTTTAACTAGTTGAAAATAGAAGTCTGGATGGTGGAAGAATGGATTTATTCGTTGCGTTTCCGTGCGCTAAATTCACACCTCTCTATTGTGGATTGAAAAGAGAAAGGTTGGAGATCTCTGATGATGTTTTTGATCGCGTAAAAAAATTTGCTTGCGTAATTTACGATAATAATCATTGTGTCGAAACTATTCACTTTGAATAAAAAAATTATCGCTTATTTTCGAATAACCACCTCAAATAAAAAAATTATCTTTTATTCTTGAATAACTTCACTCGAAATAAATTATTTTTATCTATGAATCTCGAATAAAGATAAATCGCGTTATTATAAAGTAACTTTTATTCAAGCAGTTGAAGTAAATTCCCCAATAGACAGTGGACAATGCTCTAGTAGTCTAGTAGTCGACATTTTGAAGGTGAAATATTTAAAAACCAAAGCCGTTAAAACTGTTTCAAAATAAGCAGGTGAATGCCGTGTTACTTTAAAGGAGTTCCAAGTCTTGAATTTTTATTCTCAACATTTCACGTTCAAAATGTTCGCTACTTGTACGCTTACTCCATTTAAATAATTTTTTATCTAAATAATGCCTATCACTGCACCGAACCCAGATTTTGAAAGATCCCCGTCATCGTATCATAACGGAGCAGCTTTCATCCCTGGGCTACGTATAGATTTCACGACGGAGAGCTTTTACGCAAACCCGTGTCCCGTTCTCACAAAGCACGTCCCGGTCTCGTCTGTATGAAATTTCACTCTCGGCCAAAGGTCTTGAATTTTCTTGCAAACGAAGACCGTGTACAGAATTGGCTACGACCCGCACGCACATTTCCTGTCCACGATGGAAAAGCCTCGCGCTGAAAAGGCTCGAGAGACAGTTCACGTTCCAATTCAGTCCTTTACGCAAGGCGAGGAAAAGTAGAAAGTACGCGAGCGTCGAAACTGGAAAATTATTTTCCGCAAGTTTTCGTTGCCTGGCTGTCAGTTGAAACAATTTAATTAGGATAGTTCTGGGAGAGGCGGAACAACTAAATAGTATCTGAACTGTCCTTTGTAAGCGCAATGTATCAGCATTATTTTAGAAAATTTTTAAGAAAACCATCCATTTTAGTTTTTAAAAGGCACAATAATTTTCTTATACGGATATGTATAAGAAATTAAATTGTTCTGTTGTTCGAACAGGTGTTCATTATAATTTCAAAGTTAAACTTTAGTAATGTATTTTAAAACTGTAAAACTTTTATATTTCCTTTTAAGATACTTTGGAAAATTCAGATATGTAATAAATAACAATAAAAATTAATTCGGGCATTACAAGGGTAGTGGAACGATTAACAGGTTTAATTAAGCTTGCAATCCCTGTTGTTCTTTTCATGAATCTTAATCAAATCTTCCATTAATGATTACGTATTTTTTAGCTCTTTTTAAAGGAGATATTCTCATTTCTAAACTAGGCTGTTACGAGTCCAGACGAGTTACGTAAAGCAACTCTGAAAGGGCTCGATTCAAAGCTCCTATCCGAGACCTTTGACTTTACTTGGAAGTCACCATGCAAGGGCTGATAGGAATTTCCGTTGCACCCAATTAATAGAATTCTATGAAAATCAATATCACCCAACTTTTCTCGGAAACTCCGCGATGCAGTCGAGTCCCCACCATTTTCTTCATAGATTTTTGGGTATAAAAGGGCCGAGAAATTCGGACTCGTGGGCTCATTCCTAATCCAGTTCGAGTTTAGTACGCGGCTTAGACTGGAAGCAAGATCGAGCAATAGTTCTCCTTCGAGCAGAGTTTTTTAAGAGTACAGTACGTAAATTAACTTCACTGTAACGTCGTCTTAGCGACGCGTCCCCCGCATATCTCTGTGCGTAATCTAGAGAGAGAGGACTTAGTTCCGCGACACTTCAATTCTTAACACTTGTATTCCTTCGAGTCAAACTTAAACTCGTAATAATATATACATTTTATAAGGTTTGTTAAATTGGACTTAGTTCAATCAAAACCTTTCCTAAATCCAAGAAGAAGCGAACGCGTAACGATCCCACAATATTATACCTTTGCCGCTCGAGGTATATTATAACTTAAAAGTTACGAGGCTATACTAACAACTTCGCAATCCTTGCGAAGGTCTCCTTTTCCTAACCTACAGGTGGCTCCCGGTGTTAGCCGTTGCGCACTGGTTCGTCCACGTCCCGTGGCTCCTGGCGAGTGCATAGTTACTCGCTGGTTCGTCCACAGTCTTTATTCCATCCTAGTGGCTCCCGACACTTGCCAAGTTGAGTGTTGGTTCGTCCACGAAAACCTACCTAATCCTAAGGTGGCTCCCGGTGTTAGCCGTTGCGCACTCGGTTCGTCCACATCCGTGAGGTGGCTCCCAACGAGTGCAAAGTTACTCGCTGGTTCGTCCACGAAACAATAACAAAATTCCAAAAACCTGGCCCTCGGTCAGACTACCTAGCCCTCGGCTCGTAACAAGGCAATTTTCGTGATCTTTGTTTTAACAGAAAAAACACTATGTGCATTGCATCTTTTTGCAATGTTTTCATGGATTTTTAACTATAATATTCTTGTACAAACTAGAAAATTATTGAAATAAAAACAAAATATTTTTATGTTGAACGATGAATGTCAGTAACAATCTTACAATTAGCCAAAAGTTAATCAATTTACAAGACTTAATAAGAATTTAGCAACTATTAATAAGAAATGCAACTGTTAGCAGTTTTACTCTTAATTTTATAATATTGTTGCGTTTTTTATAATAATACATGTTAAATTAAAAGTTAAATAATTTAATAACTACCGAATCAATTTTTTTTTAATTTTGCATGGAGTTTTATTATTACATAAAGATTCATTCCTCCAATTTTCAAAGATTTTCGCTTATTTGTAATATTACCGAAGTTCACCGTCTAAGAAGGTTTTGATTATCGACTAACTACAAAATCATTTATGTCTAACAATGTAAAAAGTTATGACAGCGCTGATAAGCAAAGCAATACAATTTTTTACGAATTTTTCAATTTCCTCGATTTCGATGGTTTTCTAAAAATTTCACATACTTTTCTGAGAAAGATTTATAAAAAATTCATATACATAAAAGGTCGGAATATAATTCCTAAAACATGAGAAATACCTTTCTAATTTTTTTCTATTTTACCGCAAATCTTCTTTTTCGTAATACCTCTTAGTTGTTATCTTCAGAAGATGTTCTAGATTTCACGTGATCTGGAAATAAGATATGAAACCATCGTTAAAGCTTGGTTCTGTTACGTTACATATAGTCGCAAAAGGGTTTTATGACCCCGAGTCTACGTTCCAAAAGCAGACGTATTTTTCTGTCTTAATTCTGCTACCACGCGTGTCTTTTCGACGCATTTCTCTGCTACTTCGTCTCCGATAAGATTTTCGTACACCAGCTTTATGGTCTGCTGAACCAGCAGAGGAAGTTCAGATTCGTGGGTTTACGAGCATAGTGAGTGGTCAGAGTTATCGCGTTCCACATTTCCCCTCGTATTTCGCTCAACTGTTCGAATTTTTGGATAACATTCGTGCCAAATTGTTGGGAAAGAATAAGGTTCTAGAAACCGAAAGGGGAAAAAAAATATTTAAAAAATGTGTAAATGCTTCCAATTTTCTGAATAAAAAAAAAGAAAACAGTCCATTTTTTACTTCAAACAATATTTTTCCTGTTAATATCAATACTTTGTTCATTTTCAAGATCGTTAAAAAAAAAGTTACAAAATTTGTTGTATTTAGACAATATTTAATTTATCTTTAAAATATTTCCGAATTATTTAGATTTAGTAACACAAAAATTGTTAGACGTGAAAACGTCTTTATTAATGTTTTAAATTAATTTTTTTTTGCAAATGTAACATGGAAAAATAATTATTAGCAACAGGAATTTGATAAAAAATAGAAACTTTTTTAAAATTATTTTTCTCTGTTTTTTATTTTATCCATTACAAAATTCAGCGTATGTATATTTTTTAAAATTAGAATACTAAAATATAATAATCTAGAAATAATATTAGACAAATCGGACTAATATAATAAAATAAGAATAATATATAATGTGATAAGTTAAGAAAATTGAATCGACCAATTCTGAGTTGCATTTTATCTGACAGAATAATCTCAATAACATTTAAAAATAAAAAGCTATCACAAAGTAATAGGTATTTTTGGATTTTCTCGTGAAACGTCATCACCTCGTCGTTGTGCGTAGAAAAATATCATGTATTTTAAAGACAATTTTGTAATTGTAATTTTTTGCGACTGGATCGCTCGAAAAGAATCGACCCTCGCATCGATTCGTATAATTTCGCGGTTCACATGCGCATACACGTGTCTGACGTCCTGACAAATGCATTTTGCAAATGTACAATTCTCTTTCCATGTCCGATAATGCAGCTGCTATGGAAAGTACGGTTTTGCGAATTTCAAGCGATTTTTCCACTTGTATCATTTCTATCTACAGAATCAATCTCTTCTCGGTATTTATGTCGATATACAGGGTGTTCATCGTAACAGAAATCTGCAATAAGCTAAGCAAAAAATAGAGCCATTCGCAATGAATTATAACATATCTTTTTTTGTAGTTTGGTTTTGATATAAAAACCACCTTCGGTTTTTTCAAAGCTGTGTTATATCAGAAATGTTTGGAATTTTATGGAGCAAAAATGATTCATGCTATCGATTTTCTACTTCGCAAACACAGTTCCACGTATTTTGCCATGTTGCATGAATATCTCCGTGATGTAATATTCAATATTTACGAAGATATGATTCGTGAATGTGGTGTTAAAGCCTTTTTCCAATATGATTACAGTGATTTGAAAACAAAATTCTCTGTACAGAATTCATTAATGTAAACAATAGGTACTGTAAATTACATGACGATGAATTAAAAACATAGAATTTTTATAGAATTTAATAAAAAATAGTTGCAACTTCCATCGTTCAGGAAGTTTAAACATTACTTTTAAAAAATTGGTGTTACATTTAAATTAAATGCATCCATCAACTTTTTTAAAATTGCATAACATTCATATATTGTGAAATTCATCTATTTGAATGTTCTGTTTAAGTTAAACTAAAAAATTCAAGGAATCGAGATGTTATTGTATTTTATTATTTTAATATTTTAATTTTCATTGCTTATAATTTTATTTGGCTTCCTCTTTGATTCAATTTTCATCGAGACCTGATACCAACCATAGAAAAGCGATTTGTTGTAGCATTACCCAAAAGCTGTGATCATTATTTCCAACATTTTACGATTTTACTGTTTCTTTCGAACGTTTCGTATCTAGAAATGTATGTACTTCGCTCCAGCCAAATGCTAATACGCAACGCTCGCTTCCTCTTTGTTCTTTAACACCGTGTATAACAATTGCCACTAAAATATCGCTTCTATTATCATATCGCAAGTCTTTTCAGAGAAATCGCATCTCGTACACATGAATGCACCACAAAGGAAATGCGTGCCTTTGCGTTCACCCGTTAATTTGATATTCAAACGTGACGATAATCGTTACCCCTTTCGCGTTTTCCAAGAGTCACGTAGTTGATTTTCATGAACAAACTAACGTAGACCAGAAAAATCAAGCTGTGTTAAAAATGTAACTAAAGATTTTCTTTATTTCATTGTTTTTTTATTGATTTATATAATTTTATTTTATGCGTATTTTCTTTCCTGTTTTACACGTTATGTTAACAACGTAATATATTTTATTCAACTAGAAATATCCTTATTTTTTCATTTATGTATTTAACAAAATTAAGAAATATATAAATAGAAAAATATGTCTCTTAACTTTGTTTATTGGGATGCGTTTTGTATGGGAGATTCATAATTTTTCGCTTCTTTTTAGAATTTTTGAAAATTAAAACAAGAAAAAACCAATAAATTTCTAAATGTTATGAATGGATTGCTTATCTGTATGCAAATCAAAATACAAATAAATAATAAATAATAAAGATAAAATAAATAGATATATTTAAAGATAAAATAAAGATATAAATAGATATATATTTATTATTTAAAATAAATAATAAAGATATAAATAAGGAATTGAAGCTTTAACACCGAAGCTTGTCCTTATTTCTTAAATATTGTAACTTATATATGTTTACTATTTTGTATATTTTGGCATTTGTTAACCACTTTTAAAATTTTTGTGTTTTCAGAATTGTCATAAATGCATAAAAATTTGCAATCTACTCATGAAATTTCTTTTTTTTGTCATGTATGTATAATTGTTTTTTTAAAAATGTCTCCTTATTTTTTCTGAGTTCGTATTATTGGATTTTGGTTAACTGCTATAACACTAGAATCAAGGAAAAAAAACTTTCTTAATAGAAAATTTTTTTATTTTTGGCAGACCATTTTCAAATTTTTATTCCAATTTTACTGGGTATTAGTAATAGGAGAATATTTAAGAACTAAATAATTTAGATGTTCTAATGTAGTATTCTGTTTACATAGTGAAAAGGGTTAAGTTTAAATTACATTACATGCATTTTCATATGCAAATGCATTTTTCAAACACTTCTACTAAAAATGATGAAACTATTATTAACAATTGCACCTTCGTTTCAGGTCAAATTAATCTGACAAGGATTAAATTTATCAAACAAATTCAGCAGAAGGTTGATATATACAAAATAAAATTCATATGACCCAAATTTAATACAGTTTTTAGAAATACAGACACTAACTAAAGTAAATATTACTGAATTAAAAAAAATTGTTAAGTTTTATCTTTGAAAATATAGAAGTCTAACTTGAAAACAAAATTTGCTTTATCACCTAAATCGAAAATTGTAGCAAAGTTTGTAATTTCAATTTATTTGTAAGTCGCAGTCGTACATATCAGTGGTCAATTAAAGCTTTAAATAATTAACAGACAGCTAAAAATAATAAAATTAAAATAAGAAGATAAAATATTGCAGAAGGAAAATTACAACTATGAAACTCCAAAAGGAACGTGACGTTATATTACTGCCAAATATCTGAAAAACTGTCGTGAGTTTAATAATTCCCACATCTTGCCGCTTAAATTCCAGTTCTACGCACGCTTAACAAATGCAAAGACTGATAAAAAAGTGGCGTGATTATTGACAATACCATTTGAAACACGCGTATCGAAAATAACGCACAAAAACGTCCTCGTAAAGTACAACGTAACGTAGTTTGCCATTGACCGTATCTTCGAATTTATCCAAAGATTAAAATTATCATACCATACGATAACAATTATGAATTAAAAAGGCTGATAACGGTTTTTACGTTGTTATTCATATTTTACGATAAATTGTGCGAACGTTACGTGTCCATTCTCTTCAAACGATAAAGAAAAAAATATTTGACTCATTGTTCGAAAAATATAATCTTGCACTCTTTGTTTATAAAAAATACTTTCTATCCGCGTCTAATTACACAATCGTTGTGATAGCGATAGATGACACCGATAAAAGATCCACTGTGACAAAAAACTATTTCACTCGACCAGCGAAACGTTCAGATAGTTGCGGCGATAGCTCGGATTAAGTTGGATAATAGGATAATGTTAGAACAGTTGGATAACGTTAGGCGAGTTCCACGCAGACGGATGATTCGCTTAGATAATAGATTCGATATTTTCTGGTACAGAGTAAACCAACTTGTTGATCACAACGAGTAAACACGTTGCCACTCTGACAAAGTGCAATGTTTACAGGTTCTAATAACCCGATAGCGATGTGCGTCGTAGCTTCGTGATAGCGTGCTGATTATGCACGCGCCTCAGCAATTTACGATGTGTTTTTCTGATTACTGATTTCTGACTGTCAGTGTCGCCTATCGGCTGTGTCAGCTTTCTGCATTTGCTGGAGTATTTTTGAAACCCAACTAAAAAAATACTGCCAGGTAACTTTGAGGGATATTCTCAATATCTTGAACTAAAAAATGTATCTTTAAAATGTATTCATTTCGGTGAGACTATGGAAAAATGTAGCTGAAACAATTTTTGAAAAATTGTTAATAGCATGAATGTTAAAAATGTATGAAGTTTAGATGATTTTGATAAAATGTTTCCTCGGTCGGTTTGAAAAGTCAAAACAGGGAAAGGCATTTGAGTAGGAAGAGAAGTTAGTTTATGGGCTAGGAGTTTCGGATGAAATGTAGATAAAAAAAAGTTTTATTCTTATCTAAACGAATATCAAATGCTATAAACGTGTTTTTCTTTAGACTGCATTCTTTCAAACCGTGAACTTCGATATTGCGAAATTTAATAGGCGGCGGATTTGAGTAATATAAAGTGTATTTAATTCGCGAATGAACTCTTTATTACTTGTAGAATTATTGCATAAATTTATGAGGAATTTCTAATTTTTTTGTTAGAATGAAATTTGGGAAATTCGTAAATAATTAAATGCTTTTATGTATTGCATCATTATTTTGTTATGTTATTATTGGTAGTCTGAGAATTTTTATGCAAATTTATATTTTTACACCCACAGAAAAAGAAATTAAATTTGAATAAAAATTTACACATCTTGGCTTCTAAATATTATAAAAGATATGGAAGGTTTGATGTTTTATATATTTTTGTGTCTGTGCATATTTAAAATTACCATAAATGCATAACTATCCGCATTCTGATTATTAGATATCATTGACTTAAAGAGTAAATAATCAGAACTTCGTGAACATAAAAATAACTTTGTTTTTTAAGCTTAGTTCTGGAGTTTAGATTAATCATAGCGTCGTTACTTAATTGATATTAATTTTGTTAACATTGCAAAAAGATGCATTTCATGCATTGACTTTTCCTTGAAAGTTTAAAATTACGAAAAGTACCTAAATATTTTTGTATCTTTGACATAAAAATACTTCTTGAAAATATAGAATCGCTCGTTCTTTTTTGGGTTTTTACGAGGTAAAAGTAAAAAATTATAATCGTTTCCCGGTTTAATAAGTTGATGTAGTGCCATATGCTAGATATACTCAAATGTTCGTACTGAAAATATTCAATAAACCGAATGTATTTGTTAGTAAGTGATTAATGCTAAATTTGGAGAACAATTTACGAATTTGTATTTCATTATATTTTCGTTATTCTGATTTACCGAAATTGATTTATTTAAACAGTTGTAAGCCAAAAGGGTTTAATACATGTAGAATCCGACAAAATAAAAATCGTTATAACTCAGGATTTGTTCAGTGGATTCATTTTTTTGGTGTTGTTTATCAGGGAAACCAGAAGAACAATCGCACACTTTTATCGGTCTCAATTTTAAATTTACAGCCATTCGAGTATATTTAGAGAAACAGAATAACAAGGTATGACATCATCAACACGATCAGCACAGTTTTCTTTTATAAGAAATTCAACGAAAAGCCTGATGGAGATACTAAATATCATTGTTCGAATAACCCTGAGCTACTTGTGAGTCATAGAACTCAATGGATGGGAATCAATGATATTCGCGTTGATCCCTGTCTTTCGAACTACAACTGAATTCTTTAAAGGCTTTACAGTTTTATCTTGAAAAGGGCTTAAAATAAAGAAAGCCGTTATATTTGATGTACTGTAGTACTACTACAGTTGTAATATCCATTCAGCATGCCTGATAAAAAGTAAACCAACAAAGGCCTTATCCCCTACGGACGAGTTTCTCAGAATTGATAACACTCTTTATATCCACGTAAGACTTCGATGGACAGGGGTGTTCGATCGAGCAGCTAAAATACCGAGTTCTTAACCCTAGTGCTTCTCGAAGATCCTGCGACGTGTGATAATTTTTATTATCAGCACGTTGTTATTAATGTAATCAATGAAAATCTATTATAATGCCAAGGAAGAAGAAACATTAATATCAATAGAGGAAAGTAACCAAATTCCTTAATCATTTTTCCTGTATAACTTTCTTAATGTTATCTTCAATATTTAATTATTAACGACAAAAGATTTTCTGAACAGTTATTTAAAAACCTAACTTCATCAAATTTTGTATGTAAAATGAGAGTGAAAAACGCTTTCGAATTTATGAAAAAGTCTGAAAATTTATGGTTTAGACAAAGTTTCTAAAGTTTTACAGATATATTTTAAAACATAAAAATATTAAAGAAATTGAATATACAAAGGATATCTAAATTTTGTTAATTTTGTTTACACGTCGTTTTTCCTTCTCTGTTCCTCACTATAGGATCAAAGTATTCTAATTAAAAAAAAATTATATTCTAATTTCTTAAACACTTGTTTTGTCAATATGTCGTCATTTATTATTACTAAAGAAAACCAGTTAAAAACCTGTGTAGATTCTTGTTTCTACTCTATTTTTACAATTTTTATTGCTGGTGGAAAAGCAAATACATACCAATTAAAAAAAAAAGTTACATTGAAGAAAAGGCCTGTTGAAAGAATTTCATGAATTGCAAAAACGAAAATCATTGTACCACTCATTAATACTAAACAACAAATGAATGATCGTAATTCTATTGTTTCATTTAATAAAATTTAGTTGCTTCCCTGTAATATTTTATTTAAATTTTCCTCGATGTTATAAAAATTGTTGGAAAAAATTCAATGCATGATTGAGTAGAAAGACGCTTTAACGACACATGAAGATTAAACGACGCTGAATGGGTGGAATTAAAAGTATGATATAGTAAGTATGCTTGACGATGTGACGTAGAAACATGAGGGTGGTTCAATTAACGCGATTCGAGTGCCAGAACAAAGGAAAGCAACATAAATATTGGGTGAAAAGGATGTCAACCTCTTCCAGGGTTAAATTATTTACTCACATCAATTAGTGTCGCAGCTGGGTGATATAATTCACGATTTTGTTGTATGTTTAATATTTTTATACTTCGCTGGACATCCAGCTTTGCTCATTACGCAGAAGAATCTGCAGATACAAATAAATATACAAAATTGTTATTCTTTGATATTTACTCTTATCGTTGGTTTCACTATCAAAATTGGAATACAATGACAAGCAGTTGAGTTCGTATCTGAAATACATTCCAACGCATTTTTAATTTCTTATAGACTATTTCAAGACTATTTAATTTCTTATAGACTTTAGACTAAACTCATTAACTAATAGATTTAATTGTTTCTTGGATTTTTATGTACTCTGACGAATAAAACTATTTAGGTCAGAAACTCATCCGCTCCTAATGGTATAATAGTAGACTCAAAATCTTGTACAGTCTCCTGACCAAAGTCGGCCAGCTTATTAACTTAAGAACTGTAATTAACTTCTACCTTCTTAGAATTGAGAGTAATTTTCACCTGGACTTATTCATCAGAACACAAAATTTGAGGTGCACTGTATTTTTTACCTAATTAATCTTACTTACTATCACGTACACCAGCGAGGAGCACAGTATTTTTTCATTATAAACTCGTTGCTGTCCTTCCTCATTTCTTAGAATTATTTTCTCATTTTATCTCGTTCTCATCTCAGGCAAGACGAAAACGGTTTATCAACATACATGCTGACCTCAGAAGACAACTGCTTATTATTAATAAGTTTTTTTCATCGTTAAGCTAGTTTCCTTTATCCACGTAACGAATAATAATTTCAGAAATAATATTTCTCATAAAAACAATGTTAACCATTTGCGATATAATGACGTGTTATGCACGTCGTCATGAATCTGCGTCAGAACTGAAAATGACGTATCACATACGTCAATTTTTAGGTTCTTGAAACTGTTTTGACAGATTGGTGACCACTGCTAATTAATTTGCGGGAAAATGATTTCTCCTGGTTTCACATTACTCTTTAGAGTAAAACTAATTTATTTTTAATAATTAATTAATTAATTGTATGATTCCTTTTTATGATCTACAGTCTACAGACAATTTTTTAAGTCGAAAATGAAGCTTATATGCTTTCCTGTATATGTAACAAGCGTATCTCTTGTAAAGAATAATAAAACTGTCGTTTAATATACAACGTTGCTAATTTTGTTCTACAAGTAAAAATAAGATCAGATATCAGTTGATGTGACCTTAAACGCCCAAGGAAAAAGGAAAAAAAAAGGTCTACGTGTCATGTAGTAAAAAGTCTATAAATGTTTCACTAAGAAATTCTAATGAAAATATGAAACATAATGCTTAGCAATTATAATTCTTGTGTTTCTATACCTATTTTAAATTTTTGCTTTCAAAGTTCGCCATTAGTAGAGATCTAGGAGTATAAAATCTGATGACCTAGGAGCTAGAAAATTGATAATTGTAATTAAGACAAGGCGAGAATACGAAATATTAACTGTATCTGTGTTTGTGTCTAATAGGTGAAGATATTTAAATTTTGTTGCTGAAGTTTTCTCAAGCCTTTTAATTTTACTAAAACCATAATAAATATTGAAAATTTTGAATAGTTATAATTTGATGATCAAGAACTGTAGTGTTTTTTAATGATGTTTGAGTAAATGATTGCATATTTGTCTGCAGCGGTTTACTCACTTTCTTTTTGCGATTACTTTTTTTCTTATACATATTAGGTCATTCCATAAGTAATGTTTCTGTAGAAAACTTTATTTTTCAAGTAAAATTCTTTGCAATTGTATTTAATTATTGATTTCTTTTATCAACTTCTTCTCATTAAATGGTTTTTAAGACCCTCATTATCAGTATTTTATAAGCAGAATTGAAACGACGAACGACACTATCAGATGACAGATACAATAATACATTCATTTACATTCGCATCGACGTTTTCGGTTATTAGCAATCATATTTGATTTACATTTAATTACATGCATGTTATAAATAACTTCATACTTATAATCACATTGATTTTTTATCTGTATGGCAATTATAAAATTGATTACGTCAAATGCTTTATGTTTGCCACTTAATTCTACTTGGAAGTTTCCATAAATATTAAGTTTATTTGTGTTTAAGTGTAAAATATTCTACATATTCTATTAAAAGATATTTAACTATCATAGATATTTTACAATATGAACAGATCTTTGTTTGATTTTAGTAATTAACAGATTGCGGATTTTTACTCAAATTCTTATTTTCACAAACGAAAGTACACAAGAGAAGTTTGAGTAATAGTATACAGCTAGATCCCGTTTAACAATATTCAACTGGGTAATATTATCACAGTAAATGAGGATCGGAGAGAATAAACAAATTTTACTTTAACTTTAAACTATTTTTGTATTATTTGTCTACCTGAATCTTATTCTTTAAGCGACATAACATGTGTTTTATTATTTATATTTTGTATATTTTAAATCTCTAAACATTCTTATAGATTCTTGCATACGACTTCAATATTTACAATATAAAATACTAACAATTAGTAGACTATTAATGAACCGTAGATCAAGTTTCATTTGAAATCCTATTGTACAGGATGGACAATACATAACTGACTGATTTGCATTGTCATTAAATTTTACTTAAAATAAAAAACACCAGTTTTTAAAAAAATACGAATCGTTTGTTAAGACTAGAGAATTATGTATGAAATATAATATCAGAAATATGTCAGTCTCTAGGTACAGTAAAGCTCTCTCGATCGCATTTTTCATTACATTTTGACAAGTTTCGAAAGATATGTTCGCTATGCTTCCTTGAATCATCTTTCAGTGCTGAATTGTGTTTCATTTATTGGCATACACCAGTATTAAGACAATTCCACAAAAAGAAATCCAGTGCATTTAAGTCAAGCAATTTAGCTTACCAAATAGCAGATTGATCGCCCTAGAAATATTGTTTTAAGTTTGCCGAATTACTTTGCTAAATGTCTTAACCAATATTACTCGCCATTGAATATCGTAACTCTTCCTAATTAATTTCCTATATGTCTCTAACTTCAACAATTAATTAAACAATTGCTAACGCGGAATAAAGACCACGCATAGATCCAAAATAGCGGGTTTTTCAAATCAGTCAGTTATACAGGGTGTTTGGGATAGTATAGGCAAGCTTTGGAGGGGTGATAGATCACGTAAACACAAACAAAAAACTTCTATATGACTTCGGTCCAAAACTCAACCATTTTTGAAAAAAAACTGTCATAAACATTTAAGCTATAAACCGCTATAATTCAAAATAGGAACGTTTTTCGTAAGCAATTTCTTCGCTAAAATAAAGATTACGATCTTGTTAATCCAATAAGTACAGTAACTATGATATTGTTACCTTGTACCGCGAAAAAATAATATTTTTCTAACCCCTTAAATTATCGCGATTTTAAAGGGTAATTTAGGGGGTTAGAAGAATACTATTTTTTTGCGATACGAGGTAACAATATCACAGTTACTGTACTTATTGGATTAACAAGATCGTAGTCTTTATTTTAGCGAAGAAATTGCTTACGAAAAACGTTCCTATTTTGAATTATAGCGGTTTATAGCTTAAATGTTTATGACAGTTTGTTTCAAAAATGGTTGGGTTTTGGACCCAAGTCATATAGAAGTTTTTTGTTTGTTTTTACGTGATTTATCACCCCTCCAAAGCTTGTCTATACTATCCCAAACACCCTGTATAATTTCAAACAGTGTGTATTAAATAGTTGAAGCCCTAAATAATAAAAATTGGGAACAACTGAAAGTCAGATAATTAAGATTCTACAGTATTTACATTTAAAAATGCGTAATCTCTATAGCAATTAAATATTCATGTCACCAGATCGATCAGTTTTTGAGCTTTTAAAGCGCACGTACTCTAATATAAGAGATGCACGTTCTCCTAATTAAAGGCTCCCGTTTCAGGCGGTACAAAACTCTAAAAACGAAGCTTTAGAGCTCCCAAATCGACTGAGAGGACTATAGTACCTCGTTTAACCGCCACCATCAAAGAAACAGTAACCCGTCCCACCCATCCCGTTTCCCCGCCACCCAATTCCTTCTCACGATTAACCCAACTGCCAAGCGGAATCCATTTTCTTCGCGAACCGCATCAGAGATCCGTGGGAACCGCAAAGTTTCCCTGGCCGTGCCCGTCGAAGCCTGAAACAAAACGGAGATGAATTTCGATTCACGATCCACGATCCACGGAGCTCGCCCGGGGATCGAGAACGCTTCGGTCTCTCTAGGAAGGAGAGCGGTGGCGTTTCGCCGGGGTCGAGCGGAGAAAAATGGTTCCGCGAACGAGATTCTCTCGTTGCTCCGGAGCTCGAGGCGCGCATTTTTCGAGACGAATATTCTTCCCAGCGTCGTTCCCCGTTTTGCCGTCGTGCCGTTCATGTTATGCTCGCAGATCGCGATAGTACGAGCTACTCGAGTTCCTACGACGTGACGCTCGGACGGAATCGGATTCGAAATGCGGCGTTCGCTGCACGAGGACGGCGAGATTTGTTGGAACGGTTTGACGAAAGTTTTCATCAATTTTTTTTTTGTTATTTTCGGATTAGCGTCACATTGACGTCTACTAGCTCATTAGCGATATGAAGTGCTATGTGATAAACTATAGTTAAATGGCATCGGTATAATAGAGGTCTTGGTTACTTTGGATAAATTGAAGAAAATTTTCAAAAGATCCTTTAGAATTCTGAAAGATTCCTTTAGTGTAGGGGTCTCAAATTTAAATGCAGCAAAGTGCTAGTGAATTATTTAGATGTTTTTAGACGCGAGCCATTATCAATATTTTTCTATGAACCAAAATAATAAACTAAGCTTCTAGAGTTATTATTTTTTTTATCGAGTAATAGTTGCATTTTGGAACTCTTTTCTGGTTGAAATCGTTTGGATTCTTACTTACAATGGATTTAGATCTCATCACAAAAAGTTCATCCCTTTCAATTTTTCTGATAGAATAACGTTCTTTGAATTCTTTATGCACGCTAAATTTAATTTCTTCTTGCAAAATCAGTGTGCAGCTCGCATGAAAAAAACAGTAAAACACACAACTTACATTTAACGTACTCTTCTGTTACAACTATACAAACAAGTGCATAATGGCAATAGCAGATTACATTGCAAAATAGTGTTATTATGAAATTTATTTAATAAAGAATGAATAAAAGAACTTTGTTTCTTTATTTACTGAGTAAATAAGTAATGTATATCAAAATATTGAAATATTTGAGAATTAATTTTAAACAAATCGATTACGGAGTTTAAAATCAGTCCAAGTTTGTATTTACGTAAAAGAACGTTAAAAATCCTGTTTGTCCTTTTCTGCAGAAACTATTTATAGTTAAATAATTCAGCAGTCTGAGAAATGTCTCATGACCATTCTACCCTCATTCTTTTTTCACTGTTTTCCTCTTTTATTCGTAAACGATTCTCTTATAAGACTTGGAGATTAACATATACCTATTTCAAAACATTTAAATCTGTTCAGTGTGGAGATTGTGAGTAAGTTATTCTACGAAAAAAATGTGAAACTTTATAGGTATTTTTCATCCTGTTTTGAATTTCCTGGTCTCAAGCATAACTTCAAAAAACAAACGTTATTTCTGAAGCAAGCTAGCAATCTCCGTGTCTCTGTCATTTTATCTATCTAAAATTTGTCTGTGAGGACTTTGACAAAATATATTCTTTACCCTATTTTAGAACTGTTTACCTCGCTGGAACATAAATTCGAGCAGCCAGGAAAATAATTTTTTCGATGCTCTACGCGCGTGCTAAGTTTGATTAATGTCTGAGCGAATGAATTGCGTGATGTTGCTTGGTAGTGCTACGTCATTGGCTAACAGGATTAATATTTGAAATGATATGTCTGCGGCTATAAGGCAAAACTACGCAAGTCACGTAGTCAAAAAATTTGAATTTATACCTTAATTCTGATCTAGAAAGCAGAATTTATATTATTATCAGAGAGAAAGTGGATTAAACACAGAAGTGCATCGAGTTTTTACTATTGAAAGCTTCGCACTTCGCAAGAATTAAAAAAATTCAGAAATACACATCAAAGTTTTAATATTTAAAGTCAAAATATTTTAAACTTTTTTAAATAAAAGCCAAACTTGAAGGACTTTTAAAATTTCCTTTGTGTTATCAAGGGCCCAGATTGCCCACGTAAAGTTAATTAAAATATTAAAAGGTACAGTTGAATAAAACAAATGTTTATTTGAGAAACAAAACACGTTAAATTCTTTGTGTTAAAAATTCCATTCTTTTATAGCCTTGTTCCAATTTGTAATTATAAAGTGTATGTAACAATTTGATAAAAATATAATTTTCAACAAATAAGCCGTCGGTACCTCACACAGCACGCAACGTGTTAATTGCTCGCGCTTATCTATGTTTTTACAGGATGGTGTTCATAAAGTACTTCGCCGGAATTAATTTTATAATGAAAAGACTGAAACTTCGGCGGCTGGCGGACTACGGAAAAGTTATACATAGTAATAATACAATAGAAGAGGCGCGGTGAAATAATAACTGGGCCGTTGGTATCGGAAAATGAGGAAATTTTTAATTACCTTTCTCCATTTTATGAACTATTATTTTGAGAATAATTGTCGATAATATGTATGTGAAACTCTACTAATCATGAGTCTCATTAGCAAAAGATTATCTCTATTTCTAATGATAATTTGTTTCATGAATTATTATTGATTTTTTTCATGATCTCTTTGTAAAATATAATAGTCTTTTGATATAAACTCGCATTTTGGCATTAGTATTGATCTTGGCTCTAACAGACATGTTTCTAAAGACACTTTCTTCTAATTATCGTCTAATGAATTCTAGATCTGTTTAACTCTCCTATATTTTTCCACCTACGCGTTTGAAACATATTTAATAAATCTGCAGAACAATACTGAACTTTTAATCTAAGATGACCATTCATCGAGTGAGGGGTAAAATATAATTAAACAATTCGATATAAAAATTATAGCTTTAGTGTGTATCAAAACTATAACAAAATCACCCTACCTTTTTTGTTTATTTAAATGTAAATTTACCTAGTTAGAAATAAGTAGCGTTTCTTCAGATATTTGATTATCTCTTTATCATACACGATCAGAGCGTGGTCAATAATAGTTTCGATTGAAAGATTGTAAGACAGAGATAAAATTTTGTATTTCTGTTATTCTTTTAAGTTAAGCTCGATAAACTCACTGTTACCTTCCAACTTTAAAACCTTCCAATATCCAGAGTCTCTTATAATCTAACAAGGATAGAACAGGTGGCTACATCTAGATTAATAGTAGGCCACACGAAAATCACCTACTCGTATATATCCACAAATCCAGCTCCTATCTGCACCGACTGCGATTAAAATATCACAGTGGAACACTTACGTCTGCTCAAAGTACAGAAACCACCGAGAAAAATTCAAAATCGGGTCACCATTAAAGAACAGTTTCAACCAGGACAAAAAGGAAAACCTCATTGAATTCCTAATGGCAACCGATCTACAAAAGAAAATAGTATAATACAACCTATACATAGTTGCTGAGAACCATACAGTTGATGCGAGTTTAAAAACGAAGGAAAAAAAGAAAATTTTAAAACTGAATATTTTTTCATGTAAGTAAAACGTTGCGAATTTTGAAAGCTTTAGAAGTCACAGTCTTATGTATGTATGTTTAAACCTGCTACGATCTTCGGGTCTTTTTTTATGCAATTTTATTTCATTAAATATTTGTTTCAATTTTAATAAAAATATAAGTAAGTTAATGTTTATATCTACAGTTTGTTATGCCTTAATATTCTATACAAATTTAATTATGCACATATGTAATAATGTGCTAATAATTTAAATTCTAATAAACCAGAGTTTTAATAGGAACGTAGTAGGGTTAAAATAATAAAGAATTTGTATAAGACTATGACTTCGAAAATGTAAAGTATACTAAGCTATTATAAGATTGCGTGACTTCGAGAATATTCAAAGCCCTACTTATTGCTATACAATTTAGTGAATCATTTTATGTCCCATCCCATTATTCTATTTCAAGCTTGGTTCTGGATACCAAACATAATAAGTGAAATATCTTTATTTTGTATTAAAGGGGATAGAGAATTAGGATTGAGATGGAAATGAATTAAAATACATTGAATTATATTCATTTCTTTATTACATTGCAAGCTATCACGAACTATGCTCAATAATGCTCAGTCTTAAGCCTATCTTGTAACTACGATCTCAGATCTATCGATATTCTTAAGTATATCTTAAAATTGGAATCTTATTTTTGTCAATACTCTCAACTCTATCTTCGAACTATTATACAATCTTACATCTATTTTGTTACAAGTTCGCAGCCAATTAGCTCGATCATTATCGATTGCCCAGGTCTCGCCACGTGGAGGTTGCTGCGAGTGGAGACCCAGAGAGAGATAAATAATAGATGGAATCAAATGTTCCATCGATTTCTCTTCACAAAAATCTTAAATTCTAAATCTTAAACTAGCGAACCTCAGAGATGGAAGGAATCAAAGTTCCCTTCATCCTTTCGGCTCGGGTCTTAATCTAACGAACCTCTGAGATGGATGGAATCGAGGTTCCATTCATCCCCTCAGTTCGGGTCTTAATCCAAAGGATTGCCAAGTTATCATTATGAGAAAGGGGATAAAGGGATTCCACCGCGTCGCAAGAGGAAAGTGATCGGCACCTCACGAGGACAGACCACACCTCCCTGCGCCCATCACAGGAGCCACACAAGCGTGGACCTGGACTGGGCGGCTGACCGCAGAGGGGCACCTACCCCCGTGAGATTTCCGCAGGCAGATACGTGTCGCCACGCACCCCGCTACGTCCGAGACACTTTTCCCTTGACCGGTCTCCCAAGGGATGGACTGACCCATCGGTGCCGATTCCACAGCCGATCACTTGCTTCTGTCAGTAGAAGCAGAGGTGATCTCATCGTAGATGAGGAGCGAGTTTCTGAGCAAAGAAAAGTGAGAAATGATAGCTTGGCAATTTTACATTCAGTGTTACAATCCTAATCCTAAACTCCGTTCCACGAGAGAACGAACCTGTTTCGCGCAGGCCGTCACCATTGCCCCGACTGACTTCTCCACGGGAGTTCGTGAAAAGCCCCAATGGTAGAAAAGGTTCCGCCTTACCCCTGTCCTGCTCTCAATATATGGTGTCGAAAGGTTACTGATTTCTACGTTTTTAAGTAAGCCATGCGCTGCTTTAAAAATTGTACGTATAAATGAAAAATTAGGAAAAAGCGGTATACGGTGGAATTTTTTCTCAGTATGGTATCTTTCAATGCGACCAGGTAGTTAGAGGACAAAGTTGTTTATGATGGGATAATTACGGTCAAAATTCTGACAGGCACGGGATGTTTTCGGCTGACGGAGGCAAAATTTAAGACGTTACTCATTTGATAACTGTAAGAATACATAGCTAATCAAATAAATTCTAAAAAATCTAACACTAAAATAATACAAAACGCGAATATATACAATACTAATACTATAAAATACTAATAATA
This sequence comes from Perdita meconis, assembly GCA_030770465.2. Taxonomy (NCBI): domain Eukaryota; kingdom Metazoa; phylum Arthropoda; class Insecta; order Hymenoptera; family Andrenidae; genus Perdita; species Perdita meconis. The sequence goes on along the minus strand of JASKOS020000006.1, from coordinate 9,708,583 downwards.
ATATAATATAAAACACAAAGACAAACACTTATCTAAGAAAAAAAATACCAAAAATAGAAAAAGCTAAAACAATATCGCCTGTCAATCCGAAACTTCTTTCACACCCTATCCGTCACTAACGCTGAAGGAACTGACTTTCCTTAAAAATGGTGGGACCCTCGAGGGCCCAGCAGGGGGTGCGTGGGTAGGGATGCGCTCTGGGGATATAACGCCAATAACTAATGAGGGTAGGCGTTAACTGCGCGAAGAGTGCGAAAACTGGTCGACAGGCGAGTACGTTCTCTCGTGGAACGCAGTTTAGGTATCTTAAACTAACTTACACTAAGTCCCACGGTGGTTGAGACGTCTTCAGTCGATGTGTCATCTCTTAATACTTCTTTTGGCTAAAGCCTACAGGGAAAAATCAAACTGATTGGTAGATTAGCCTACCTAATTATGAGCTCTAAGGTTTTAAGTCAGTGGTTAAGGGGGATGGAGATACGAGAGATAGAAGGAACGACGCTGAAAGAATTGCACGGGCGATTCGAACCATTCGATGTGAATTGGAAATCTTATAGAAAAGAGTAAACGATGCTGAAAGAATCGCACGAGCGATTCAAACCATCTGATGTTAGAATTATTAGAAGAGAGAGGACAACGTTGAAAGAATCAGACTGGCGATTGGAACCACCGAATGTCAATTTAGAATAGAGAGAGAACAACGTTGTAAGAATCGCACAAGCAATTCGAACCATCCGATGTGAATTTAAAATCTAGAAATCCTCTCGATGACCATTGTCCACTTGGTGTCCACCCTTGGTCCACCTCTGGCCACTCCTTGGCCTCCTCGGTGTCCACCCCAGGTCCCTCGACAACCCCGGATGCCCTGGGCGGCCTGCGAAGGCGATCTGCTCCCGGCGGCGGATCGCCGCGGACTGATACAGGGTGTAACAAAAATGATGCACGTGCTTAAAAGGGGTGATTCCTGAGGTAATTTTAAACAACTTTTTCCTCAGCGAAAACGTTAAGTGGGGCTTTGTTAATGAGTTATTAACGAAAAACACCGACCAATCAGAGAGCGAGAACAGTGGACGAAGCTTGGCGCGGGCGATGGCAGACCAATACTACGCATACTTGTAGCCCGCGCTGAAATTCGTACACCGTACTCGCTCTCCGATTGGTTGGTGTTCTTCGTTGATAACTCGTTAACAAAGCCCTACTTAACATTTTCGCTGAGGAAAAGGTTGTTTAAAATTACCTCATGTATCACACCTTTCAAGGACGTGCAACATTTTTGTTACACCCTGTATATCCATCGACCTTTGGCTGTATTCATACCCCTGATGACAGTTAATTCAAAATCACAAAATTAATCAGGTCGCGAAAAATTGAAATTTTGAATAAACGATTGATTCTAACAATAATTTGAGCCATGGGTATTGTTAATAACAATTGTACAAATCTTCTTGTGCAAATTGTTAATAATTATTATTGTTAAATTACAAATTATAAAGTTACTTAAAATTATTAGGTTTTGGAAGGTTTTTTCACTCGATTTCATGGTTATTACGTTCTTTTAGTTAAATAATTCGATAAATATTATGATTTATGTGTATTGCAATGTAATATTTATTTGTTAATATTCTTGAAAAATACTTTTCGAAGATTATACAATACACATTAATATACATACACTTTAAAATTACGTTACAAATTGAACAAAAATGATGAAACCAGATATTTCATGTTTTCTTTTATTTTATTTAATTTCAAATTTTATTTTATTTTAATTTATTCTACTTTTAAACGAATAATCTGAATATAACAAGCCATTGTTCACGTGTCATCAGTAGTACATGTATTATTCGTTGAATAATAAAACAAGATTTGAAAAGGGACTCTGCTAGTGATTTTTCCTGGTAGTTCCAATTTTTTTGAAGGTGAAGTTGAATGCCTACAAGGTGAATCTTTAATTCGAAGTTTTTTTAGAAATACCGAAAAATCTGGGAAATTCTCCGCTACATTCAATTGAATTATCAATTATCCATTCTAAATATTTTCAATAGAAAGGTTTTATATTTTCCTTTTTTTATTAATTACAGTCATAATAAATTCGGAAAGCATTGGACGAGCAACAATTAATCTAAAAGAAGGATTGTTCGTGGATAATCGTAAAATATTTTAGTGTTACATTTGACTTTTTAAATTGCACGTAATTTTCGCTGTTAGTATAGTCAAGAGACTATACAACGAAACAGATAAAAATTATTTACCCGCGATACAGTTATTGCTAAATTCGTTATACATTACAATAACGGATTTATCAGAGGTGATTTATGGGTAAAAGTAATGGTCAAAGTATTAATCTCTTTGTCGTTAATGAACGTTCATGGAGCAATCTAATCTTCGTGCATGTAACAATTACATGTAGTATCATACTAATAATGGTTTTAGATAAGTGCACACTGAAGAAAGTAGTACATGGAGAGAGATCTTAATGGCCACTTAATGCCATTAAGTTAATGGATCAGCTGCAAGAATCAAGGCCAAATTTATTTAAAGACCAATGCGTGCGTCTTAATTAAATATTCGCAGGCAAATTTTTCTCAGAAACTTTGAGTCTTTCTATTTATGGTGGCACATAAATATTGATTGAGTTTGATTTACTTCAATTCCCTATGCTCAGCCATCGAACTATTTATATTCTGCGTTACAATAATTGAGCAGTGATAGTAATAAGTAATAATAGTATCTTGAGGTAATATATGAAGATTTATTACTTGTTTACTAACAATCATTATATGTAGTTGAAATTTGATTTTTATGGTATACAGTATACAATTTAATTGTTTTGGAGTAAGTGTTCATTCCGCTGCGTTCTTTTTATTTTTAGTAAAATAAATCATATCTGTTAGCTTATAAAGGTAATATTTTGTTTTATATTGTCTTGTATTTTTATTACTATTATGTAACATTTTTATTACTTCAGTAAAGATTGTATTCATTTTAGGAAAATAGAATTCAATAGAGATAATATTTTCATTCGTATATATTTATTAAATATTAAAAGTAATTGAAAATATTAAAACTAATAAACATATCCATGGCTCATTATCCATGGCTCAGCGATGTATTGTGACTCACAAATTTATTCGTAAAAGATATATTAAATTTACTTGTTCAAATTGTAAAGATATTTTCATTTTCACATAAAAAATTGAGTAGTACATTTAAATAGTACATTTCGCAAATGATTAATGTTCCGCACACTTGCAAATGAACCTATGAGTCATGATAATTTGTTAATTAGTCTGATAAGGGCTCTCTGGCATTCCAAAAATTTCGATTTATCTGAGAATTGTGGAAGATATGCATAAAAGTACATATTAGTATTAGAAGTCAAAACTGAAATGTTTCCTTTACGCAGAAGATTCTACTGTACTTCTATCACTAGTGCATCGGATAACTGAACTCCAGAATAATAAAACTGGAAAATAATTAAGATCCGGTTAATCGAAGTTCTGTTGTATTTTATTTCTTCTAACAATTATTTCACTTTAAGGAAAAATGCGACAAATTAGTGTTAATACTTAATTTCCTTATTCCTTAACGCTCATTATCTAAAAAAATTCATTACCTACATTCTTTAAAACATGATAATAATAAAATTTATTCAATTCTGAATATTGAAGAGGAACGTAACAGAGTTTTTTTTTTTAAGCCTACATCGGTTTTTCGGCCCTCTCACGCGCTCTTTTCTTATATCTCTATGGTTTATCCACTGGACAAGTCGCCCACTCCACGTTTTAATCCATATTTTCTAAATGGAACATACACGATATCCAGATTCGACTGTTGGACGCCTCATAAGCTTCCCAGCAGAATGCTATCCACTCAGTGAGCGCCGGTTTAAATACTAAATAGAATGAAGCCTTTGTTAGATTCATTGGGATTAACCGATTTGCACAATGCGCACGGCTTAGACATCCCGCTCGCCGGTACAATAATAACACTAACCGTAAATATTAGAAGATTGAAGAGCTAATGGAAGGATCGCAACGAGGATCGTGTTTTCGTATCGCTCGCAAACGCGGAGGTACGTGATCGTTCACACGCTCGGAGGTCTCGGCGCGCCTTGGGAATGCGCGAGCATCGCGAGGGGATCGTTTGTCACGTATGACGCAGCCGACTGTTTTTCAATTTGGCACTCGGGTCCGTATCTCCGGGCCGTGAGCCCCGTCGCGACCGTTTATCAGCGAAGGCAACGCCGCAGCGGCTCGTTATAGCGCGTTTAGGAGAAAAGCCGGAGGCGTCAAGCGTCGACTTGGACGCGCCGCGTCGTCGTCGTCGTCTCCGCCTCGGAACGGTCGCGAGGGAAACGGGGTCACAGCGTCTTTCTGTTGACATGAGAGACGCGAGAGCACGATCGGAAAGGGGAACAGGAATACGATTCTTGGGCAACCGGTTACCGTTTTGGAAAATGGAGCTCCTTTGCTGGTATGAATATTCAGGAGCACGCTTAGCCTGTTAACCAGGGAGAAGCGTGTGCGAGGATCGGGTGGACAACGTGGGAGGATTGCATGAGAAATTCCTCCGCGTTTCAGGGAACAATTTCATTCATTGGAAAAATTGAATAACTGCGGATGGAACTTCGGTGACCCGAAAATTCTGATTTCTTTGAGAATTTGCCGGGTTCGGGGAGAGTAGTTGGAATGTCGAACGAGAGATGCGGCGCGTAACAGAAAGATAGATTTTATTGGGTGTCTGAAAAGTTTGCAGCATTTCTAAGTTAATACAGTATACTGTCCCGATATAAGTACAATCTTTGATTTCGTCATAACTTTTTTTTGGTGGGTGGACATACGAGTATTTTAGGTGGACCAACGTTGACGATTCATAATCAAACGTTTTGCACTGAGAAACCCTTGGAAAACATTCATGTGTTACTGATGTCTCGAGCTTTTGATTTGGTCATAACTTTTTTTTGGAGGGTGGACAAACGAAAGTTTCGGGTGGACAAACGAGTATTTTGGGTGGACAAACGTTTACGATTCATAATCAAACGTTTTGCACTGAGAAACCTTAGGAAAACATTCACGTGTTACTGATGTCTCGAGCTTTTAATTTCGTCACAACTTTTTTTTGGAGGGTGGACAAACGAGTATTTTGGGTGGACAAACGTTGACGATTCATAAACATTCGTATCGCATTGAAAAACCCTTGGAAAATGTTCACGAGTGTTATTGTCAGATTTTTTGCTTTCGTCATAACATTTTTTTGGAGGGTGGACAAACGAAAATTTTGGGTGGACAAATCTGGACAAATCGTGGACAAACGAATCCAATTTGAAAAACAGTGAAAAATTTTCATGGGGGTGCTGATGTCTCGAAATTTTGATTTCGTCATAACTTTTTGTTGAAGCGTGGACAAACGAAAATTTTTGTTGGACAAATCTGGATAAATCATGGACAAACGAATAAGATTAGTTTTTTTATGAAAATTTGCACTTCAGGGGTGCCAACTTCACAGGGCTGCTTATTTTTTTTAGAATTCCGTTATTTCATTTATCGAGTCTGATTAATCGAAAATGAGAAAGAAGAGCGAGGAACTCGCGGAGACAGTCTCAATGACACGGTGCTCAAACAGAAATAAACTGATTCCAACTAACACATATGTTGTCGAGGTCCCTATCTTGGAATTTTCGAAGGTTGATTCACGTGTAAAAAAAGAATAGCACAATGTAGAAAAGCAGCGTTTCAGCACATACTAATAGATCATTTCATAAATAATGTATAAAGCCGCATAAATTGGCAATAGTTACACATTCTTATGAAGCAGGAGTTGAAGAAATTAATGAATAGGTAAAAAACTATTTCAAAATAAAAATAGTTGTTGCCTAGAAAAACTCATATTGGCGAAGCTAAACAAATCCTTGAATAAGAATATAAAAAGTGAGTTAATATTTTTTAATAATGTTTTATTTAACTTCTACGTTGTCAGGCGACCAAAAATGGTAACAATAACATGAATTATTAGAATATGAACATTAATATTAATATTGCGTTTGTTGTGTTGTATATGATACTATTAGTAAAAAAAAAAAAAAACATTAACTTTGAAATCTCAGTAGAAAGTGGTCTGGAAAAAGACTTTTTCACCATTATTTGTGCAGTTTGAAACTTCAAATAGTCAACTTTGTCCTCATACAATTTTTCACACACTAATAAATGAAGCAGATATTTTTTAAGACCACCTGTATATTACCACTAATATCTTATCAACTGATACGGCTTTAAACGAATAAATAAAAAACAACATCAGCATAAATGTTAACATAATCCTCTCACATTTTTATCGAAACCAACTTTTTTCAAAATCAGTTTTAGAAAGAAATGCACGGTTTACTCGGAAAAGACCATAAAATCTAAGGAAAGTTGAATGAAGACTGAAACGCTCCATTAATGATTGACAATAAAATACTGATAATATCTTTTTGGAATCGAAAATCCAACATCAATAACACAAAGTTATTTTTATTAAGCTTCTAGCAATGTGTATTTAGAGATGTACCGACTAGTGGCCGACTAGTCGGTTAAGCCGACTATTCGGCCAATTTTGTAGTCGCCGACTAATCGGCGACTAGTCGGCAAAAAAGGCCGATTGATCGGCCTTGAATTTTAGTAGCAATAATATCGTGATATCACAGAAAGAAAAAAATGTTTTTTGTCTATTATACTTATATTTACTTATTTATCATACTTATACATATCTGTATGTAACATAATTATAATTATTATGTAAAACATTAAGAATAGTAATTATCATTTATTTAAACCAACTAAAAATATACCAGTTAACTATTACGAACTTTGGTTATTATTTTTTTTTATTTTATCGAAATAAAAAACGCTTTAAAACAAAAAACAGAATGCAATAAAATAATAAAATAAATGTAACAATTTCCTTTTTGAATAATATTAAACAATAATAAATTTTGAATCTTTTTTGTAATAAAGGTGAGTAAAGTATGATAATTACATTTTTTGAACTCTCCGCATGAAAGAGAGTCCGAAAACAGACGAAAGATAATGAAAATGAACGAAGTGATTTGTCTCATTTTATAGTGGCGCGGTGTACGAAAATGATCGGCATAGCCGACTAATCGGCCGACTAGTCGGCTTCTTGGAGGTCGATTAATCGGCTAGTCGGCTAGTCGGCCAAAACCCTAGTCGGTGCATCACTAGTATTTTCATGTACTGTCATTCTTCTTTAGTTGACTGTTTTTGTTTTCTGTCCAGGTTACAGAGTTCGAGAAAGTCCGGCGTATCGTATCACGCCGCCACTCGCTCCAGCCTTTTCTGTTCGTCGGACGTTTCAAAGGCGGCAATCAGGGGACTCCCGTTCGAAGGGGTGGGACGCGAGTTTAACCTGCTGTAGGGTGTCGGTTTGCTAGCCTCTGATAACGCGTTGATCTCGCAAGTGTGCACGCAACCAAGATAGCAGCGTTCTGTTCACTGGTGTGTTACAAATGTGAACCTCTCCCGACTTCTACTCTCCAGAGATTCTTATCTGTCTTGTAAGTATTTTCATTTTTTCTTTTGCGATCTTAGGGGGTGAAAATGTTTCTGAGCTTTTTCTCGTGCAAAAGAAACTCTTGAATGTTTTGTTATAATTGTACATATATATTTTGACACTCATTTCGGAACAGGAAAATTAAATGATCTGAGATAGTTTTCTATATAAATTACTTTTCAGTTACTTCTAAATAATTTATTATCTTTGTGTTTGATTCTATATTTTATCACTGAATGCGTGCAAACGGTATTTTTTATTCTTCTCAGTAATTCTTATTACACAATTTCTAAATTGTAAATCAATAGTTCTTTAGTGAAAAGTGTAATTTTTATCTCAAATACTCTCAGTGTTTTTTTAAATTGTACAAATTTCGTGATTATAGTTGAGTGTTTTATATTTTCACTAAATATTTTAGTAAAAATTTTAATCGAATTCTTTTTTATTATCCCATCACTAATTTTGTTAAATTCAATAATAGCATTAATATTGTAATATTATACGCTGTTTGTTTAGAAAGAAGAAAAGAATATTTCTTGCATGCCGTTTAATAAAATTAGTAGGCATATTTATTGTAATTTATTGTTATTCAAAAATATTAGTATGCAAAATAAATATTAAAATGCTGGGGATTTATTAAATTCTACGTTTTATTTTACATAATATTTGATACATTTTCTTTTCCCTCGAGACGTTGGTTTTATATATGGCTTTATATCAGACCTGTTATCGTGCTTGTAAAAATTTATTGCTCAATCCAGAAAAGGCCGTTATCTCTAGAACTTGAATGCTTTCAAAATGGCTGTCTTTAATGCACATTATTTTTTCCATTTATTTTATAAATTTTATTTGCGTATAAAGTATTATTTCTTCTTTTTGAGAGGATTTCTAGGCTTTTACATAGTCAGCATTACAATTAACAATATGTTATGTTAGAAAACATGTCTACATTATTTGGAGGAATATTTCTTTATTCTCTATTTTCTTCTTTATCTTCTACATCAAGGGGTTAAAGTGTCAGACTTTAATATGCAAACTCACACAAACTCAAATTGGAACACATACTTAAATTACTCGTTTGTATTCTCAAAATTCCATATCTAAAAACCGAAAACGATATTCATTATTCATTTACTACAAACGCACAACTCCGGTACAAGCAATAAACTTATAAGGAACAAAAGTCATCCGAATCCACAATTTATGCGTTGATAACTCACGTTTATCTTATCGGAGACAAGAGTGAGTATGCTTTGAAGGAGCGAGGGATGCAACGACGAGTTCATAACGAGGAAATATACACCGCGTATCGACTTCGTTTCTTAATTTCGCGTCACAAAAATCTCACGTTCCGCGAATAAAATCGCGCGTATTCGACGAGGAAGGAACGACAGTCCCTCGCGAGTATAGTCATTCGATAGAAAACGAACGAAAAGCAACGTTCATCGTGTTTGAACGACACGTGGGAATATCCTTCGTTGGTATCGAGCAACGAGCACGTAGAAAAGTTCCCGACTAAATCGAGGTGTATCCTTGACGACCGAGATACGACTTCGTCGTGCCTCTCCAGAAACGATATGCAGAGGCTATTATCGCGGGACGAGTAAGGCTCTTCGAACCTCGCTACATGAAAACAGCACATTTTCTTCTTGTCTCTTTGCCGCGGCAATTTATCACGGTTCGATTGCTCGCTTCTTTCACAACCACTTACCAACAATCGGGATTCCTTTTCTTTGCCACTTTTCATCCGCGCAACATCACTTTTCAACACTTCGATTGTTATCGATTCACTGATGACAGATCTTTTGAATTGCAATAACCCTGCTGTTCTTCTTCTAAAAATTTGATTTAGTAGCCGATCGCTATAAAATTTGCGGTATTTAATTATCAGCACATCGTTATAAATGTATAAATGTGGACAATGAAATTTGTAGAATGTCAAGGAGTTTTCTTATCCCTGTCTTTTTTTACTGAATCATATATTTTTTTTCTGTGAATGAATGATTCAATTGAAACAAAATGTTAATACAATAATGTTACAATAAAGGTTTGTTGTTGGTTTACATTTTATCAAGTTTTCGCTGTGTATATTTATAAATGTGAGGTAATAATTGATGTTCTCATTCATTCAGATTTTTAAGGAAAATGCAGCAATCTTAAAATTTATAATTTCTTTCTAAACTATTTCTCTGTACAATGCGTATTTTACAAGTAATTTACTCAATTAACTTATACCACGTATAAGTAGCAATAAGTTGCAAATTAATATTCTAACAATTCAGCAAAATTGCGCAATATTACTTTGCCAAATTCAGTCCCCAAAAAAGGAAAAAGTTTCCCGTGCAGCAATAGCTGCTGTCTTTACAGCCGTTTTCCCAGAAACGCTTCGCATCCGCTTCTAAGCTACAGTTAGGTTTATAGCGAAAACAACATGTCACGCGAACCGTGTTATTCGAATCGCGCGCAACTCGCTCGCGATAATTCAGCGCGTACGAAAAGTTCGTAGAACTTTCCTGCCGCGAGAATCCGGATGTTTAACAGCCGTTGCTATATTTACAGTCGCAGCGAATATTTTTATCGCGCCCGCGGGTCAGAAATAGGCGTTCGGTAGATGTGTATTTACAGGTGAAGTCATACTTGTCGGGCTTAATGAGCGTTTAAATTTTTTTTTATCGGGCCATTATCAACGCGGCGTTTTCACACGACGACGAGCTCTCCAGGCTTGATCAAGAGAAAGTAGCGCGGGCAATTTAAGATTGCCCCACTGTGCCCGCGCGATTACGATCTGATCTGTAATTTTCAGCTGCATCGTGCGTGATCCCTTTTGCGATAAATTGCGCTCGTCGGATGATATAGTAGGCGCTGTTTAAACCCGAAGCTGAGAACAATGGGGAAGAGTTAACGAAACCTTAGCACTTAAGATATTATTATCGAACAAAAATTTGAAACCATTTGTTGATCTCGAATGAAACTATTTTCTTTATTTTGTTTAAGGGGTCTGTTTTCGGATTTTTTTTTTTACTAAAACGAATGTTGATACTAAATCCAAGTTTTTCCTGCTTCTTAATGCATCCTTCAAGGACATAAAAAAATTAGTTTTATATCTTTGTAATACAGGGTGTAACAAAAATGTTGCAGTTCCTTAAAAGGGGCGATTCCTGAGGTGATTTTAAACAACTTTTTCTTGGCGAAAATGTTAGGTGGGGCTTTGTTAACGAGTTATTAACGAAAAACACCGACCAATCAGAGAGCGAGTACAGTGGATGAATATTAGCGCGGGTTCCATCGGTGAGTACTATTGGCCCGCCATCGTCCGCGTCATCATTAATCCGCTGTACACGTTCCCCGATTGGTCGGTGTTTTTCGTTAATAACTCGTTAACAAAGCCCCATCTAACATTTTCGCTAAGGAAAAAGTTGTAAAAATCACCTCAGGAATCACCCCTTTCAAGGAACTGCAACATTTTTGTTACACCCTGTATAGAAGCACACGACTCTGGCTAGGATATGAAAGGAACTTCTCAAACACTGACACACTTTGGTAGAACAGGCGTTGTAATTTATTGTGTACGGAATATTATAAAAGGTGACGCCATAGCTATGGACGCACGCGACGAGCTAATACACGGAAGTGCCACCGATCACATGCTCGGATAGGCTTAGGGCCGTATCGTGATGTACCGTCGTGGGGCGCTCGTCACAACATGTAAGGCTGAAATAGGTGGATGTAATATACGCTTTGAGAAAAACACGCTTCAACTGTGGACACGATTTTGCAGAAACTAAATTTTTTAATCCTTTTACGATGCAAAATACAGGGAAAAAGCAACGAAAAATTATGATTCTTGTTCCAGCGACAGCCAATCATATGTAGAATAATGTGTAAAAACTTCAAACCGATTGGTCAAATAGGTTTTTTGCAATCGCGTCTGAAATCCAAGCGTGTTTTTATCAAAGCGCATATTACGTCTACCTATTTCAACGAAACAAAGCATAATAAACACATGAAACCAATTTTTTATGTTCCCGAAGAATGTATTAAGAAGTATGGAAAAAGTTGAATTTAATAACAACTTTCGTTTTGTTGCAAGATATCACAAAAACGGTTATTTTATCGAGCGTCACATTGGAACAAACTCCTTAAAGTAAACATTTTTCTTTATAATTAGAATTATTTTCATTACAATCTTCACTTATTCATAGTTATAGGTTTAGAAGTTTATTCGTTTATGTGAAAAGGTCCTTGTCTTCTTTATTTGCAAAGTGGTTCCAAACTTTTTGGACCATAGTGTACTTTATGTTCCTTCTTTGGCATTCACTTTTTCGCAAATTAATATTGAAGATTGTAATTTAATATTTAAGAAGAAAGCTACTTCAGGTATTACGCTCCTTCCTGAAAAGGTCTTCTTAGTTCGAGGCTCTGAAAAGAAAACCAAGTTGGAGAATGTTGTAAAAGAAGTAAGATTACTGTATGTACAGTACGAATATTGTAATTAGTGATGGGTTTGAGTATGCATATCGCAAGCAATTTTGAACATTGATCGATTAGATTCGAATTCTCTATCAGTATTTCGAGAGAAAGAAGTAATAATTGTATACAAAGGTGTAAATTATTTTAGATACCATTTTAAAAATACGAACAAGTCATAGTTTCATGGACACAAATTTTCCAGGAACTTTGTTACTTACATTCATCAATAGAAGCGATTCAAATCACTGTCAGTGCTGAATGGAATGCTAAGACTTAAACCACATTCTTTGGCAATGTGCAAAATACGAATACAAGCGCGAAACAATGTTACAATTTTTATGGAACTATGAATATATTAAAAAGCAAAATTATTCTTCTTCTTTAGTAGTTGAAATAAAAAATCTTAAGAATAAATATAACTAATGTATAACAGAAATATATTGTCATTAATTGATTAAAAATAATCAAAGGGATTATATTAAACTTAGCATTACGCCTAAGTTGATTTGAAAAGCTCGTAAACTGTAATTACAAAGATCGCAAATCTATTGCTACTTGTTATCACACTTTTCTTGTGAAATTTAACGGCTTCAGCATGAACAATTTCTTAAATAATTTCCCTCTTCTCGGGTGCATGTGTTGCAGCAACTACATACCGTTAGTTAATGGGTTACGATTGTATTTCGATAAAACTTGTTGCACGGTGCAACGAAATTGTTGCACTTGTCGAAACTGTAAGGTTACAGGGGCAAGCGAGTCCGTGACTTATCCGTTCGTGAATCACAACAGGACATAATTAAATACGATGTATGATTGACTTGTGTTAATTGGTAGCAGGTTCGTAAAAAGAGGCCAGTGTATCAGTATCCGTACTTGTAGATTGTAGAATAACTGTTTGAATTCTTGATTTCGTTAATTAGTGGAAGATGTATCTAAGATAAGCGTAAATTGTACTATAAATTTTTACGAAGTGTTGAATTATATTTTCTAATTTCACTCGTTGTGAGCCTTAACTTTATTGCATTATTCAACTAACTAGAAGCCTGAAACCAGTTTAAAAATTTCGGTTTGGTTTTTAATAAATGTGACATTCCATAAATTCACACTAATATAATGAATCCGAAAGCGTGTTTGTCTGTCTGTTACGTCTTCATAGGATACTTTTTATCTTGAAAAATTGATTAGTTTTTATAACAGTGATATAATTCTTCACAGGAAAAGACTTCATGGTGTACATTACCTGCGATATTTTACTTACAGAACTATTTAACTGATTTGACGGTTTATGCTTGATTCTTGATTTCTGATTTGGTATTTGGTGAATGTTTGATTTATAATTTGGAATCTTGGGTTAGTTTCTGTTTAGTTTAATCATAAGTTGTAATGTTAGGTTTCTTTTCCATATTCTTTTTTTTTATACAATTTTAACAAATTGGTATTAATCAATTCTATCAGTACAATCGGCTTCAACAGCTTAAAAACTTGGCAACTTTTATCAAGTAATATAATACATATTGTTGGACTATTAATAGTAACAAAAGAAAAAATTAAATTAGCCTTGGTTAATTACAAAAAATATACTGCACTATTTTTTGAAGTTGTACAAGCAGTACTCAATAATTCTATGGCTTTGTCCATTATTTAAATTAATTATTACACAGCAAGATTAAATTTATGTTATTTACACTCTACATAAATCCTATGGTAGTTTGATCTCCTCGATCTCCCTCGGTGACTACGTCATCCAGAAGTCCCTCGACGATTGCGACGCCTTCGCAAGGCGTGTCCTTTCGATAGTCTACCTAAAACCTGGAGAAAGAAAAAGTATTATGGTTAGAGTAGGCGGAGGTTTGGATAAAGACCGGAGGTGGCCAAGAGTCTGGGTTGGCCAGGGACAAAAGGTAGCCAAGGGTTGAAACTAGTCATGGGCTGAGGGTGGTCAAGGGGCGCAACTGGCCAGAGGCTGAAGAGATCAGGGACGGTTCAAGGACTATCGGGGTGTGGGGGACAGGTAGGGGAGTTGCCAGGGAATCAAGAGAACGAATCGAACCCTCTGAAGTCTCGGAGTAGAGTGTGATATTAATTGATCTCGCAGGAATATTTATAAATCATGATCAAAACTGTGGAATAGCTTAAAAATGATCGACAGTTTATGTTGAGCCGTGAGATTGATTAAATGAGAATTATTTGCAAAAACTTGATACTTTTTATAAAATGTTGATTGGAATTATAACTTTGCAATATGTAGTAGCGTTCACAATATAGGCAAATTGTAAATGGAAGGATCAAGTAGCGTTACTGATTGACGTAATTCCAGAGATACAGTGACTTACAAATTTTGTTCTGACACTCGTGTCAATTGTTTTATCAGATCGCTCAAATTGTGAGCAGTCATTGCTAAAGTAGTAAATCCTAAACAAATTTGCAATATTTAGACTTCTGCACAATTTGTCACAAGTAAAGTAGTTTATTTTTTTTCAATGTTTCATTGCTTGCTAAATTTTATTGTTAGTACTCATCTCATAGTTACAATTATAATATATAAGTGTATCAGATTATTGCAAAATTGTTGCAAAAGAATGTTTCTATAAACACATGTCGAAAGTCTTTAATATTATAAAATATTAAAGTAATATTGTCATGGTATTATTAATAAAAAGAAGTATGTGATATTGGATATATTTTTTAACACTGCCTTTCATATTAAACACATTTCATTAAGTATTCTGAGAAATACTTTAATACATTCACAGATTAATCTAATTATATAATTTTGTAACAGTTCAATGTTTCCATGAAATAATAATTTCAACGTTTACTTTTACCATGAACTGTATTAATCACGTTTCATGCATATCTAATATAGTTTACAGATACGAAGTAATCTTTAACATTTGAACTTTGAAATTAATATTTATTTCAAAGTTTCTTCTAGTTTTAATGTTTAAACCTTTTAATACTAAATAGACATTTAAATCTATTGTTGCGATATTATTCAGTGAAGCTTAGAAAGTTCTTTTATTTTTAGCTGACGAACAAGTCCAATTTTATTTTTGTAAATTATAAACTGTTTTTTTTTTTAATTATGTGAAATTTTTATAATAGAATATTTCTAAAATAATAATATTTATCTGAATATTTAACAGTATAATTTCCTTTATAATGTAGAGTCACAATATTTATTACATGCATTATTATTATTATTAGTATTATAAGCAATTTTTCTTATATCAAATTTATTTTTGTATTTTAATAGATGTCTTGCGTTATCCAGTATGAAGAATCAATTAAATCTGTAAAAAATATTTTTTCTAATAAAAAAACAGAGGATTCTGATAATAATCAGTTAAGATAAAACCACTATCTATCATTTGTTATTATGAAACTTTACTCTTGAAACTTGATAATAACTTTCAACTTGCTTTAAATCAGTAGACTGCGGATGTTTACACATTTATTACAAGTACAAGTATATAAAAATGTAGAAGGACGTGAAAAATACAAAAAATATATAAAGTATCAATGATAAAATGCATGTTGCAACATTTAAAAAATAAAACAGGCATTACTGAAGCATCAATTTAAACAAAATCAGAAATACAGTCTAGTAATCAGTCTTTTTTGACTCACTTTAATACTACATTCTTTATTATCCAATGATTAGCAAGAATGAACTTAAAACATCGTTAACACGTTTCTTGAGATGAATTAATGTGAGACTAACGACTTAACGTTCATCTCGTCAAAAATGACACTGCATAAATGTAAATGTAGTTTCGTAAAGTGGTAGAATTTTAATGTTAAGAAATACCAACGAGCTTATAGCGAATCGACATAAATTCGCAAAAAAACTATAATACTGGGGATTTCACGGTCAATTAATATTCGGAATGAAATGTGAACGTAAAATAAATTTTCTAGTAATCAGGAGGCTACTACAATTACATTTTTCGAGAGTCAAACATTTTACACGGATTTTTTACTACGCGTGGGGTCAGCGTCCCTAATCCCAAGGTTGTTCAAAGGTCAGCTGTACATTTTTCCACAGTCTACGATTTCAAAATGACTGACGCCTCTTGGACTCTTCGAGCCACCATCGGCATTCCGATTTCGTTATTTTGCGACCCCGATGCGTCTTCCCCTATAACCCTGAATTATATCTCACATTCGCCCAGCCATCTGGCAGATGTTCGTATTTATCGATAACTGTGGACGCTTTCCGAATACACAGGACGGAAGCGTGATTCGCGATATAATCAGGACCGAGGCAACAATAAGTCGAAAGTCTGCAGTGCAATTTGTTTCATGGACAGCTTCGTTTTATAAAAATCGAATTCTAAAAAGATCGATAAACTGTAATTATAAATAACGTGAAAAAAAAATCTTCATTTGAGATCAATTTTCGATATACATATACATTTTGATTTAAGACATTTTTGGGATGACTATTTCATATTAAAATTGCAGTACATTTAAATTATTAAGTAGAAGATTAAAGCTAAGCGGTGAAAATTTTCATAATTCAAATATTTCTGACAACGAATTAAACGTATGGTCGTTACTTTTTATCAACCTTCTTTTATTCATTTTGAAAATTATATGCAGACTGCGAATGTTCATACAAATTCACATTTTTACGAAAGAAAAATATGTTTTATTTTCTAAAATATATGACACGTATTTTATTTCGAATATTCTATACACTTTTGTATTTATTTTGTATTTATACATGCATTCTTATTCTCCTTAATGACATTCCTCATAAATGCTGAAACATCAGCAGACTAATTACCACGTCCACAACGTTGCATAATTAATCATCTCTGCCTGATCTATTTCGAGATTATAAATTCGAACACAAGAAAAAATGATTAATTCCTCCCCCAAATATTTACGAAATTGAATGAGCGAATCTAGCAGACTGCCAATGGCTCAGTTCATTCCGCTGTATTCCACATTTGAGAAATTTGGGGTGAAAATTATTGGAGACGCGAAATACTCTATACTCTATACATATAGTGAAATTGCATTACGCATTGACTTCGGTTTTGCGAGAACAGTCGCATACGTTCCGCTCGTAGCTTTTGATTGCGAGGTCGTGTCGTAGCGAGCGCGAATATTCGGCGACGATTGTCGTTAAATTTCATCGCGCCGTCTGAATTAATTGATCGAAATGGAGAATTTGGGATTCATAGTGGCGTCGCATAGTGACGGTGTTCGTCGCGTCGCTCGCCGTTCCCCGCGAACATTTTCGCGGCAATTATGCCACACCGTTGGCTTCGACCGAATGGTCGATACCGTTAAATAATTCCAGCCGACCCGTTTATTGTTGCCCGTTGCGTTTCCAACAATCGACCGGATCGTCAACGCGCGGCGGTGGTTTTTCTTCCGCGAAATTGCTTCGGCCTCCTTTCTTCCCGACGAACTCTGTGCAGCAAAGTTGTAATGAAGTCCGAACCCGTGGGAAACGGGGAGCTCATCTTTAACTACGAAGTTGAAGTGGTAATACAATTTGGATTGAGTATTTGTTCTCAAATATTTGAGTACAGAGTGTTTTGATAATACATAATTTCATAATGGTTTCCATAATTCTGTAATTTTACTATTATGTGAATAATAAAGAAATTCAGAAATAAATACTGGTCTTGAATATTTAGATACTTCCGTTTTTAAGTATTTAGATACTAATATACTAATATACAAATTTTAAGTATTTAGATACTGTTTTTGAATATTCAGATATTTAAGTATTCGAAGTATTAGAAAACTTTAGCGTTTAAGTGCTATTTTTAGGAAGTTGAATATTCGATCATTGGAATACTTTAAGCATTTAAACACACACATGATTAATACTATTCGAATACTTAAATATATGAGGTATGCCATACTTAAATAATTGAATACTCCTCATGAGTATTCCAACATTTGTACATTTGGAATATTCTGATACTTAAATATTTAGATGTTATTTTTAAACTGTTTCTGAATATTCGAATTCCTGGAAGCTCATTGAATAGTATTTTTAAATATCCGAATATTTGTATATTCAAGTACGCTTTGAATATTTGAATGTGTGTATACTTTTTCGAATGCTTAAATATTTCAGCTTTCAAATATTCGAACAACTAAATAGTTGAAGTATTCAAACACTTGAGTTTTCCGATACTATTGTTAAATAGATGAATTCTGTTCTTAAGTATATTAGATATTTGAATACTTGAATGGATCAATACTACTATTCAGGAATATGCGAATACTTCAATATTCAAATATACATAATTGTAAACACTCAAGTACTTAAATATTTGGGTTCTATTTCCAAATATTTGAAAATGTGAATACTTCAACTGAATACTCTAATTTTTAAATATTTGAATATTGTTTTCAAATATCCGAATACATGTGAGTATTTAATTATGCGAATATTTTAATACAATTATAATACTCAAATCTTTAAGTTCTGTTCTTGAAAGAAGTATCTTTAAACTTTTGTGTAGTTTTTTAGTACTTGAATATTTTATTATTATTCTAGATATTTAAATACTATTCTTGGAACTTTCCATTGTATATTTAATTTGAATACTTGGATATTCAAATCTTTTTAGGATGATGTACCAATTTTGCTTCATTATTTTTTATAATTTACACGGTAAATCGGTTAGTCTATTAATATACAAACATATTCTTCACATTATTATACGAATACATATTGTAATAATTATAAAGAATAACACAAATTAGTCAATTTTTATATATTTACATAAAAAACACGGTTAATATTATTTTTCGACACTCAAAGTTCTATTTTTATACTAATATGCGTTCAAAAAAATTAACAAGAAATTACAATTCAATTGTAAAAGAACATCGTTTTAAGTAAACTATTTACTTGTTGCTTACGGAGAATTTAAACGAATGTATAACTAAATGAAGTTCTTTAGTAAAAAATCTATACTGTGTTCTAATTTTTAGTACCTTCAGATTCTTTACATACAATTAATGCGACACTGATTGAGCTACTTTTCATAAGAAATTAAATTATTCAATATATAATGATAAGTTATTAATTCTACTTGCATTGCACTTATAAATTTTCATCTGCAATATTAACTTAAAATTACAGAAAAAAACAAACATTTTCCAATGTTTCTTCTTCAAAGTAATTAAATAAAGTTATTCTTCACGTTGAGTACATTAAGAATAACGATATGTACTTTTTAATAGTTTCTCACTAACGATTCATAAATTCAAGTACCAGAAGTAAATATTGATATCCTTGAATGAAAACTTATGCTGCAAGCAGTGCTTTGTATTTCTGAGAATATAAATGTTTATAAGGTGAAAGTGCGATCGGTTGTTGTCGCTGAAAGAAAGTTAACGTTCAATGTCTTACGCCGAGAGAGGATGTCGGTTAAATATTTGTTTAAAAATAAATTGGCTCGAGATTGATTTTGCAGGAGCATAGGTCGCATAAAATAGACACGTGACGCAAATGAAAGACGAGAAGGGTTCGTAATAGGTCATGGGCTTATGTGGGGTGTGAATGGCGAATTATTAATAATAAAAATTGATTGCTTCGAACGACGGCTCGTTTCAGCCAATCTTCAAGGCTCGCGCGATCGAATAGTCCAAGCGTTGACCGAACCGTTCGTTAAACTAATTTTCGGAATGCTGAAATCATCAATGCCAAGTATCTGGAACCGCATTTTGCAACAAGCTTCAATTTATTTATTTTTTTTTTTTTACTTATTCTGTCTTGCTTTCTTGCCTCTTCCTTTTTTATGTTTACACGTTCTACTGCGCGTTCTATTTTATTTATTGCATAAACTACTATCTACATTCTGCTATTTATTATTATCTTTTTCATTAATCTTGATCTTCTATTTTTATTTCATCTACGTAAGGTTCTTTGTCATCGCGTAACGTTCTAGTTTTCACAATATAAATTTAGCAGACTTTCTTATTATATCCTATGCAAAAGAAAATATAAAGGTAAAGGAATCTGGTAACATAGCAACTCTATCTGTGCAATAAGAAGAAAAATATTTTTCTCGGTGCGAAAGCGAAATTTCCCCGATTTATTTGATCTTTTATCCGGCGATTTTGGTTTCGTGACTTTCAACTTATTTTTGCCCGGGAAAATAAATATTACTTCTGCATTTTTTCTAAATATTTTCGCCTGTAAACTCGTGTTAAACATTGCACGCGATTATCAATCAGTATTTTCTGATAGAAGACCAGATTTATGCCAATGAGTCGAATTTTCTTGAAAAGACATCAACAATTCTTGTCTCCTTATTTCTTCTTTAGAAGAAGTTTCTCCTCGTTATCTTTGCTGTTGTTCGAAGGATATAAAACAGCTGTGGAAGCAGGCAGATAAATAATTTACAGCGAATAAACGAGAATCCAGGTTTACTGCTATTTTCACAATCATTAGCAGTTGACGAATGTTCGTCAGACAAGCGGAGACCATGGAATCTTGGTTGCTTCGAAGTTCGCTTCAAACGAATTCGAGCCAAGGTTAAAGCAATAATAGCGATATAATACATACATGGTACCCTGATGTGTGATTCAGAACCTTTATTCCCGCGTCGTAATGTTGGAGATACTGAAATGCGGGACTTCAAACGTCGTTGAATAACTTACACCTGGTTATTAACCTTTTACATAATGAAAAAATGCCTTGAAAATCGAATAATAGCGTTTTTATCCAATTTTTTACTTTTGTCAAACCGAAACGATGAAATTAACTTCTTTGGCGATTTTTATGCCTATGTAAATATATGTTAATTTCCTTAATTTGAATATTTTTCGTGAAGATAAAATACAGAATACGGTTCTTTAAAGAAAAAATTAGGGTCCAAGCCTAATTTTTATTAATCACATCAGGTTTGCAGAATATTTAGAAAAATCCTGAAGCACGTATTAAAATCTTTGCAATATTATATTATTATTTGTAATGTCCAATGTTTCCAATTTTTTATAATAAAAATAAACATTTAGAAAAATTTTAACAATTGAAAAGTAATATTAAATTAGCGTTCTTCAGCTTTTAAGATTTTTGATGCTGCTAACTCAAATTGTTTACTTGCATTTTGACAAATTTTTGACACAGTAAATTCGTTTAGAGCCTAGAATTATTGTTAATTAAGTTTTGAGAAGAGGAGAAAAAGAAACTATGATTACCCAAGAGGAATTCATATTGAATGAAGAGTTTGATTTCTCAAAACTAGTATTCATATTCCTCTAGCAGTTAAAGTGTTAATAAATTTATTTTTACTGGAATTTGTTTAAGAAAAAGTGAAATGTGAACACGCTATATAACAAATGTGTTCAACTACCAAATTTTGTGTTGGGTTTACAAAAAGTCACTTTGATAACATTTATCTTGTATTAAGTAATATTTTTAATTTACTAATTACTTACATTCTTCATTTTATCCTTATTGTTTTTTTCTCAGGTAAAATTATCCCTATTATGTTATTCTTAAAATTTCTGTTTGTAAAAACTTTGATTATAATTGAAATATAGAATATAATTTTGATAGAATATCAAAGAATACAAAACCGATATTAAAACCGATTTTCTTTACATTGTTCTCCAAATTAAAACAGTCGCTGCAAAAGCAAAATGCACATTTAGATTAAAAACAACCATTAAAAACAGTAGAAGGGTTAAACACAATATTTGATAAAATAAGTATATGAAACTGAACAATAAATTTGTGTATTTATTTATTTATCGATAATAGAAGTAATTCGTGAAAAACAGTATATAGTTTATTTTTTTTTAATAAAGCCTTTTTGACATTTTTTCTATTATTGTCAAGATGTAATAAATAAAAGAATGATTTAGTACTTTTTTTATGATAAGGATTATTAAAATTTATAGAAAGAACTTGGAGATATAAATAAAATTTTTTCAACTCTTTAAACGCATTTTTGTGATATGGATGAGCCGAGTAGACAATTTATGTCAGGACTCAGACACTTCGGTTTTAGGGTCGAATATACGACGTTTTAAGAAAGTTATAAACCTTTTACGGTTCGGATATAAAAATATGACATTTGATTGCACTGGTGTAAAGGACGTTTCTAGCTTAAAAAATAGTTGGGATAGAGACAGTTCTGGTGAATGTATTCGTTTATGGAGCTTAAAACTCGAAAGGATGTGTGATTCAGTTTTTATCAAATGTTCTTTTAATATTCCAGAATATTCTACAACTAGTATTTGTCTTTAAGTAATTTTGTGTATTCGTAAAAGTAGATTTATATATTTATTTTCTTCAAGAACTTTTAAATATTCGTTATAATATATTATTATAATAATTATTTTATATTAGCATTTCTATTGTGAAATAGATTATATTCATGAAACTCTCGTTTAGTATTAATAAAATTGATTTAGCTGAACGAAATTATCATGCGCCAGGTATCGATCCTGACATTTTGCATTCTGCTTGTATATTTGAGATTACATGTTCATAATTAATTATGACAAATACGTGCCATGTTCCAGTGGAAATTAATATTTGGTAAGACAATGATTCAATAAAATGACTGAATTATAATTTTCAGAATTATAAATTCTATAATTGATTAATGTATTGGAAATAGAGATAATATCATTTCATAATAGAGTACATAGTTGCTTTGTGTATTCTTTGAAAATAAAAAAATTCATATGAATATACATATGCATATGAAATGAATTTCGCGATGTGCATATTCACACGCATTAGATTAATATTTTAAATTTCGCAAGTTTTCGGTCAAAAGCAGTCGTAATAGACTGCAAATAATTTTTGTATTTATGTCGTACACTTCGTATTTGAAGTCCTTTCTTTTTTCTGTATTTTTTCTTATTTTTCTTTGCATTTGGAGTTAATAATGGACAAGATATATTTGCTGATAAACTTGAATTTTATTTACGCTTGTTGCGCCGTATTAAAAGAAAAAATTAAACTTGCAGCATTGGAAATACTTTTACATTCTAATCATTTTTACGTAATTGGAAGAGCAGGACTTCCAAGTATTTGAAGATATTCAAAAGTTTCAAGGTTATCTAGACTTTTGAGAATTCTAAGCTTCGAAACAGGTTCAAGATGATTCCAATTATCATAGCTTTAAAAAACTTCGAACTGGTCCGAAGTTTAGGTTCGAATACATATGGCGAAATGTGAATTAAATACTTCATATGCAAATTAAAGACAAAATGAAAAAAATGGATATATGCGACTTTTATTTATAAATAACAGAAATTACTTTATTCATTCACTTTTGATCTCTAATGCTACCAAAGAATTATTTTTTGCATATTACCTTCAATTTTGTACAAGTCCCTAAAATGACTTAAATAGTTTCATTTTTTGCAAAAGCTTAGTAATGCAGTTGATAAGTGCAATTAGTAGGATATAAAAATGAAAAATACAAGCGCAATCATGCTTTGCAATTGTACCAGTACACTTTTGTAAAAAAAAAATCGTACCGCACGATGACAAAGCTTGTCAAACAATGCAAAATTTTCCTGCACATTTTTTTGATTATGTTTAACAGAAACAGACTTACTAAACTCACTGTATATTATTAATAAAAACACCTCAAGAATTAGTATTCTTGCCGCTGAAAACCGATTATTAAATTTCCCCCGATTTTCCTGAGTTTCCGCCTCGCCGCAGCACAACACTCTCCCCGGTTATTTGACAGATAGCCGTTCCGCCGTCCGCCAAATCGTTCCACCGGGACTCCGTCGCTAAAACCCCCTCTTGAAATTTCCAGGGGCGTCCGTCGAGCGAGGCGACGCTCGTTCCGCTCGAAATACAGCTCGTCCGAGGAGCCATTTCCTCCGAGAGCCGCCGCGCCGCGTCGCTCTCGTTTCTGCCCATCGGGGGGAGTTTCGCAGGTAGAAAATGATCCCTCGCAAATACCGTTTCAGCTCGGCCGACCGGAGACGGAAAATCAATTTCTGTTCTTGAAAAATTTCCTGGAACGTGTTCAATTAAAGGGGGAAGGTCGCTCGGTACAGAAGATGAAACGTCGAGGGGATGGACGGGAGAGGGAACGGTTTCTCTCGAAGCGAAGACGCGAACAAAAAGACGGACCCGTCGCGCCGCGCGGAGACATTCGAGAGGACCAGGTCCTGTTATCGGGATGGATAACGGTGATAATAAGCGGCCCTTGCCTCGTCGACTCGCCGCGGGACCTCGCTTCGTTCATTAAATTGCCATACTGTTAAAATAATCCGGAGTAACGATGAACGATCGTCGGCTTCCTCGGCTTTCCTTTTTCGATCTTCGATAGCTTTACGGCGGGCGTTTAACCCTTCAACGGTCTTCGAGGTTTTTTTTCATTTTGTCGGGATTTTTTTTATTGCTTTCAACGACTGTTTTAAATTTGTTTGTTAATTTTTTTCTTTTTATTTGTTTATTTATAAAGGTCACATCCACCTTGCGGTTATTAGTAGACTGCGGATGTTTATACAAACTCGTATTTTTAAGGACATAGAAAAAGAAAAGCGACTCAAATAAAAATGTCTTTTACCTGCTAAATATTATAAAATAAATGTTTCTTTTTCGATAATTCATGTTGGCACATTTAAAATCGCTATAAATGCATAAACATCCGCATTTAGATATTAGTGGGCACTGTCGCAAGTATCATTGCATTTATAGGAAGTATATAAAGCTATAAAACATTAACATATTACAGTGAGTGGAACAGTTTAATATGTTGAAGGAACATTAATATGTTGAGGCGAGGAAGTATTGGGAAAATGGAAATTATATACAGATTTCATCATGTATTTGTTGTGTTAAAAAAATATGCGATAAAAATAATATCTTTAAAAAATTAAGTTAAGCAACTGGTTTCTTAACTTGGACGATTGATTTCCTAAATACGTTGGACCGCTCCTAAAAATCAAAATAATTAAATATACGATCTGAAAAAATGGTTCAATGCATTTAAAAAAAGATAAAAACAGGAAATAATTAGTATATTATTATTTTCTCATACTATAGTACTACGTAGCGAGGAAATATAATAACGCATTTTAATGCGTTACAGTGGATCTTTATGCACAATAAATATGCAAAAGGCATATGTCATTTATGCACCACAAATATGCACATAAAATAAGCAAATATGCACTAAAAATATGGAAATATGGGATATATAATGTATAGTAGATGTAATATAGCACATATGTTATACAATATTCGCAATGTACTTACATATATGCATATTAATACTTAATACTACTTCTTCGAATCATTTTTGCATCCTACTACAATTCGTGTTACAATAAATTGTGAGAATTTTTTCTAAAGACGTTGTTATCTGATGGCGTTGGTCTGTCAAAATTAGTTTAAATGCAGAGAATGTCGACTCTAAATCAAATAATGTAATTGATGCGTATTTAAACTTGCACCAACACCGTTCTGGTACTTTGATATTTTCTCCAATTGCCATTTTTTATCACTAACTAAACTGTTTGAATTCCAAACACAAACTGCCACAACTAACGCTCAATTACAGATCACTTAATTGCAAAAACATGATTTCTTCTTTATGATTCATAAAGTTGTAATACAAGAATTTACTGATGGACGAAATAAATTGGAAAGATAGATATTCCACATAAGCATAATAAATGCATATGCAATATATTTTTCTATATGCTGTTAAACATAAATATGCAAAACATATGTACGTATTATATAAAAAGTGTAAAATAAAAAATATATTTTTAGAATCCTCTAATAACAAAATAAATTTCTGTCGAGGTTCGATTAAATTATTTGCTTTCTATCAAAATATGCATTTGCATAAAGATCCGCTGTCTAATCGTCATATTGTGTATAGAAGAACAGTGAAACTTTTTCCTCTTCCATTTTTATATAAAGTGTGCAACTTGTACGATAAACATTGGAAATAATAGCGTGAGTACTCTGCATTAGAAAGTTAAAATAATCTGGTATGAAACAATAAAAATAGTGAACATTTTTACTTATTACTGAATCGAAAACAAAATAACTTTTTTTTTTTTTTTTATATAAGTGACTATGACATCAGTATATTTGTGTGAAATGGATTTACTTATTTTAACTGCATTATCTGGTTCGTCATTATCTGAGAAATGCAGAAAACTTGATCTCTGTCGTCTGAGAGATGTATGTAATTCCAAGACAAGGGATTACAAGAGAACAGTGAGGGAACAAATGTTACGTAGAAAAAAGTATTTGATCAACTGAAGACATGAAGAAGGATATGATAAGATAAATTTAAAAAGATATGAAACAGTTTTTTTCTTAACATCGTTGCATCTTTATATTATGTAATATTTCGAGTTTCTACTTTCACATGTTACTGCTTTGGTACCTTGTGTCACTGTTTCTCGTTGATCAAACATTTTTCCATAAGATTTTGGTTCTTCGTTTCCTTTTTTATAATAAAGTAAAATTTCTACTATCTTCACATCAATCTATTTTAATTTACCTATATTGGTTGTAGTTAATGCATTTTACATTTCGAGAGCCTTATTATTTTTCATAATGCACTTTGTTGCACGATTTCGCCATTAAATCAATCTATCATGTGAAACATTTGTTCACTTTCTTTGTAGATAGAGAAATAATAACGTCAGATAAGTTTCAATTAGTTGTTCTCAGTTTAACGTGAATAAAAATGTAAAATATGTCATTTTTTACCATTTTATTTGTATAAATTTCTTTACTTTTAAATGACATCGACGCAAGATAAACATAATTCAAATATAACTAATTAAAATAGTCATGTAAGTGGAAAATTTCTATCAGTTTGAAATAATACAGAGAAAATAATTTTTTTTTTAAATATTTATCCGTTGTCTATTTATTTTGACAACTCTAACCATCTGCTTCTCAGTTTATTAATACTTCATACAAAAAGTTCTCGATTTTTAATCCATAAATTCAATCATAGATACTCTGCTTTCTCTCAATAGTAAATATTTGACTATTCAGAGATTTTTGTAATAATCTTAGTAAATGAAAGATTTTTTTACAAGGTATTTTAAGGTATTTTAAGTGGTATAGATTACTAAGTTAAGTTATTAGCGGGTCGATGACAGAAATAGTTTTTACAGTTTTCGAAGGAGCTTTGTATTCTTAAAAAATAACAATAGATCTGTGTGAGTAATATCTGAGAAACATGACAGCTGTCGTAAAATGTCTCAACCAAAATTTCCTAATCTCTGGATGAATAATTACAGACGTCAAAAGAGCAGATAAAATAGACTAGTAATGACTTTATATGTGTATTCTTAAAATAAAGAATATTTTGATAAGTGATTTGAGGAAAAGATAAAAGGTGCTGAATTAAAAAAAAATAATAATGTGGAAATATAAAAATTAAATAAAACTGTTCAAGGAAGTTTAAGTTTGTATTAATCAAGATGAGAGAATATTTTTATTAATCTATTTAATATCTAAAACCTGAATACATTTTTATTTTAAAATAAAATTCAGATAAAATTTACTTTTGCACCAGTATTAAAATTAAAATACAGAATTTTTAATATTATTAAGGAATTTGGCTTTGTGTATAACATAAAATATAAGATATTGTTTATCTTGATATTTCATTTATTAATCTCGATGCGCCTAGATATAAAATAAAGAATTATTCTAAAAAACTGTATGCAACGATTTTCTTCTCCTCTGTGACTAAAGATATTAATCAACTGAAGAGAAAATACGAAAGTGTCATAAAGTTAAATGAATAATAATGCTGACAAATAAAAATGAAATAAAAACCCTGGGAATGATTGCGCTTTAATTTCAAACCAATGAAACTTTTACACTCTACTAGCGAAAGCTTCTCAAAGTAATATCAAACTCCGTTGACCGATATTAAATCCAATAGATCGCAGATTTTTTTCTATCTATATTTAGCTGAAATTTTTCTGTTCCCCCTACACGAATTCGCTTAACCAAGTTGGTTTCGTGTCTATAGTAACGAATTAAAGTTGGTGGAGCACGTTGCACACGCGCGTGACAACGATAAGCTAAAATAAATCCGTACCCCCGATTCCACGTTTTTAGTCCGCTCCTGAAAACAAAAACAAGCGAAATTCTCCGCTGACGTCAATGAATCGTTATAATTTTACGACGTTACGAGAAAGTTTGGTGGAAATTCTTCTTCGAAACTGGCTATTAATTCAGGTCAGAACGTTGTTTTCTGTCCTCTGCTTTATTCTCGGCAGCAAATATTATTTCCACTTCTCTTTTTCTTTCCACCCTCTTTTTTTTGTTTTTCCTATTCGAAATACCACGGGAAAACGGATTAAAAGCTTTTACAATAGGATATAGCAAATTTAATATTGTACCTAGTCGAGCAGTATTTGTTTTCTTTTTTCTTTTTTTTTTTTTTTTTTTTTTTTGTAAATATTCCGAAACGGGAATTGGAATTTTTATTTGTCCTGTTTATTTGAAGATGGAATATTTTCAATATATTCATTTTTTATTACGTTCGACCATTTTAGCTAACAAATAAAGCGAGTCTTTTATTTTTAGTTTCGTTCGTTAAAAATGAAAATTTGTGTAATACTTTGTGACGTTCTGATTCGTTCATTTTGTAAAAATATAATAATTTTAGAAAATTATTTTGGATCAGTTGAAGTCTGGAACGTTTTTGAAGTAATGATGACGTCGTAAGTATGTATATATTTACTATTTTCAAACTCTGCGATTAGTGAAAATGCTTCTCATTTTTCTATGATTCATAAACTAGCATAAGTGTCGGACATTTATAGTTTTTCTGAACACAATAATAGTATTTGTTTTTAGTCATGTTTCTTTATTTTGAATTTTGTTAATAGAAATTAAATATATTCACAAATTTTAGCAACTCAGTTTAATTTTTATTTCAAAATGGCATATCGTTTTACATGAAAAATTAAGATGATTCGTTTCGCTTCTACTAAAATTATTCATTAATTTGAAATGTACCATAATGTCAACCTCAACATGTAAAAACCAAATTAAATACACAAATGATCTATCAATCTAGGTGTAATTATGCAAAATTTGAGGAAACACTGAATTGTGATACAGATTCTGGACAAAATATTTTTGAACCTTAATTCTTAAATAGTTTCAAACCTTTAATGTCTTCAACATCTTTGTATTTTGAAAAATATTAGAAATTTATAGAAGGTATATAAATTTTTTTACTTAAAATTATAAATTTACTAGAATATACATATTTTCCAAACTTTCATGCATTTATAATATTTGCCTATAAATTCTGTAATACTAGTTCTTTCTTTATACATACAGGTTTAAAATTTTATAAAAATTGGTTTCATATACTAGGAGTAAATTAGAAAATTAATTAGTTACTCAATTAAAAACGTTAACATTTTGAGTTATAAATTTAAGCAAAATTATAATAATATAATTGAATTGTAGTCAAATAAATTTTCATGAATTAGAATTAGAAGAATATTTAGCATATGAATCACAAAACAAATAAAAAGAAGCCATAAACAAATCAACTCATAGATTTTATTGGAAGATATTATTTTATTTCGAAGTTCCTGAAGTTCGAATTTTCAATATTTGTTACAACTGCAAAAAGGTGATAATTTTTGCAGTGTTCAGAATTATAAAATTACTTTATAAAATCTGAAAAATCATAAGAATTTCAATTATTCTAGTTTTTTTAAACATTAAATAAAATAACCTAGAGAACCTTTAAATGATCTATAAACATTTGTTTTATTCTTTGAATGCGAAAACCGGTTTCACCGATTTTTTTCAAATACTGGAATCCGAAAATCGATTTTTGTATAAACCCTTGGCCCAACAGTGTACCGCCGCAAGCTGAAAATTTTTCTTTGAGAAACGCGAACGGGACTTTCTCGACGGTTCGGCGCGGCGGCGTCAGAGGAAATGCAAAAAGAGGAGGATTGTAATTGCGGAGGATCGTAGCCTGAAACTTGGATCGGGGCATCAAAGGTGGTCGACGGCGGCGCGGCGGTGCTGTTGCACGAGCGAAACGAAACAAAACGAACGACTTTCCAAGAGTAGACAGATCCAGGCAATCTATTCGACATTATTCCGAGGTATACATATAGCGCGGGTTCGGCAGGGAGAAAGTCCCGAGATGAGATCTACCGTGCACGATGGATTAACTCTCTCGGGAGGATTCTGTTCATTAGCGTTGACGGTCTTCTCCCCTCTCCTCTCTCGCGGAGTTTCTTGACTGCAGAAATTGAAAGTCTGTTTTTCGTCTCATTATCGGGAATTTTTCCCTCTGCCCGAGCGTGTTTAGCCGCGACTCGATCTTAACCGGGAATAACATTCACGGCTAACGAGTGGGAAGTATTCCTGCGAATTCGTTCTCGAGATTGGACATGTCTCGAGATAGTGCGGTAATTGAGGTATTCGACGATTAAATACTGTCACGGATTGGAGAAGTATTGACGTGGGGGACAGAGATAACGAGGAAAGGAGCTCTTCGGATACCTGAGATTTTAGTGGAAGAAATGGCCTTTTTGGAATAGATTTCCATCTAAAAGGCAATCGACGACACTGTAAACGCCAGATAGTCTCCGATTTGAATAGCGAAGGAAGATGGTCAGAAAGTCTGAATAGTCAGAAAGAGGCAAATTCGTGGCTCTTTAGGTATCTACGATTTTAGTAGGAAACACGTTGGACACGGAACTTCTGTCAAAACTATTATCTATAGTTGTAAACTGTAAAGTAATGGTATCTTAAAGTAAATTTCTATGTAAAAGGGAATCAGCAACACCTTCTTCGAAAGTCAGATGGTTTCTTATGGGACTTTGTTAGTGCTCATTGCAAATAATGTTTCATATCTTGGATCTTTAATTACAGTAACTAAATAATAAGAAACCTCGTATATAATTGTGATTATATCAATCATCTGAAAATAAAGTTATGAGTATCCTTAGACTTAAAATCTATTGAAAAATTATAGTTTGATTATTTCAGTTCTATATAGTAGCTGTTTAAAAAGTTTACGATACAATGTTCAATACATTGACAAAGTAAAATAATAAAAAGAAAGAGTGAATTCAACTGAATTTGTGATAAAAATAAACCATTTCCATTTCTGATTGCTTTTCATCGCAGGAAAATGCCTTATTAATATATTGGCAATTGATTAATTTGGTTAAGATTGCTAATAAAATTTATCATTAACAGATTAAATGGAACTTACTGACTGCGAATGACTAACTTCATTTTAAAAACCAATGTTCAGTGTTCATATAATGTTGAAATATGCTGAAATTGTTAATTAATAACAATGAAACGCGACAGATGACCACAATACTGTTATAATGCTCCAATTTGCAATTGCAAGTATAGGTGTTCAATAATTGCAAGAAATTTTTTTCTACATTTATCTACACGAATAAATGAACTTCATTAGTATATTGATCACTTATTACACAATAAAATAACAAACACAGAAAAAAGAAATAGGTATGAAAAGAAAAAACAGAAAAAGGAACTGATTGCTGTTTAAGTTGCTGAAAACAATATTTATTCACATTTATAGTTGTGCAGTTGACATAAAACGAAAAAGTAGATAAAAAAACTGTTGCTGTTACAGTTACTGTAAATAGTATTTATTTGCACTTATGATTACGTAAATATTAACAGATTCTGTTCCAATTATCCGGAAAAACCTTGTATGTAGTATTCTTTGCAATACTAAAAAATGTTAATTATTTTCTTGTTCCTATGAACTGTTTTTCTGCATGTTGTTATTTTTGAAAGAGAATTTCACGCGAAACAAATTGACGTAAGGTAGTAAGACTGTAATAGAACCCAAAAATACCAATGTTAAATTTCAATCTAAATTGCCACCGTAATTTTCACTTCTTTCTAGAATTATACGGTTCTTATTTTCGGACCTTTTTGGATCCACCATTTTCTTTGTTTGTGTGTTGAAATATCCTTCTCGTGCCCCCAGGACATCGTCCTGTGTAATTTGGAAGGGACGTCTATAGGGACGCCTGTAGGGACCGAAACAGGTAATAATCTGGAAGAGCAAGGTCAAGGTAGAATGCTTGCTGACTCTAAATATCCCAGAGCAATTTATGTGTCTTCTGACTGGACATGAAAAATTCATGTTTGTTGAATTTATTTCATGAACTGCAGACTGTTTATCAAATTTTAACATTTTTCTTTAAATCTCTCACAATGCGTTACTATTTTAGTCTGCGGTTTAAAATTATATTTCATAATTAGAATCAAACGTAATTTTATTATCCTTCAATTGCTTGTTTTTACTTTTTACATTCTATATCGTAATTGCAATGAATAAATTCTGAAAAATAAATAATGAAACGTAAAGTTAGAAATATAAATATGTCAAGATGACCCTGGATTTACTTTTCAAGGATGCAATCACTGCATTTATGTTTTGTTTTCCTCTTCATTCTTACAACTCAAATATTAGTGTTGATATAATTCTATTCAATGATATCGAATTATAACATAAGAAATTGAAATCAGTAATTATTTCACGTTGTCAGTAACAATTATTATAATAATAAGAAATTATGTAATATAATTTAATATGAATAACTGATATCAAGAAACAAAATAATTGTTATTTGCACTTTTTCTTGTTACTTTACCTCTATTTCTCTCTTTTATGTTTTAAATAGAAATCTTTTGTGTTTCAACCAGTTTCGCTGACCTTATAATTTAATTTATAATTCCTTTATTATGCAAATAATTGGATAAGTCACACTTTACATAGAGTATTGCATTATGTAAGAAAAAAAGTTAAGTAATGAAAAAAATGTATCTACACTGAAAAAAAGCCTGCGCAAAAAAAATGTATCTTACGTAAAGATAAAACAAACATTTCACATGTTTCAAGAACCGAAGTTTCTTATGAAACTATGAATTAACAAAATTACTGGACGCTTACTTAACTTTTTTAAAAATTATTTTTCTCTTGCGTGCATTATGAATTTGCATATGCATCCGCAATCTACTTATTTGTCTAGTGACATTTAATTATTAGAGTTTCCTCGGCATTTTACTGGATCTTTTGTTAGTCGTATAAAAAGAAATATTTTAAAAATATCTGTTACTTTGTTAATGGAAAACGAACTAACGAACTTAATCTTTTATATTTTATTTAATAATTTTACAGAGTTTTCATAAATTTCTTCATGGTATTCTTTAGAAATTATGTACATTTAATTCTATTGCAATAAAGTGTTAATGTTGCTATTCACTTTCAAGATATCATATTTTATTTCGTAAATAAATACATAAGCATTGTTCAATTTCAATAAAAGAAACAAATAAGTAATGTTTAACATTTTGGTTTCATTCTTTGTTTAAATTCAAATATTATTGATAAATATACGTTGAAAATATAATAAACTTCGGTGTGTAAAGATTGAAGATGAAAATTGTGAAATCTCATCATACAATTGAGAAATATCGCGTTGAGAAATAATTGAAGAAAAATTCATTGTATTTTTAGTAAATTGAGTTTCTAAAGGAGTAGATATTCAACGTTTACTAAAAACCAAGTTATAGAAATTAATAAAATATTAGAACTTTGGTAAAAAAAACATTAATTACAATGGGTGCACGTAGCAATTAATATAGGATCGCTTAACCCTGAGTGATGGAATAATTAAAACACTCATAAAATGAAAGCAGAATCCAAATTTTCCTATGCAAAAGATTAAATTTTAAACAAAATGTCATGAACCTTGCATACAGCTATCACAGATGTATCAAACTGTGCAGAATTTGATAAAATAACTATGCTATCAATTTTTAAGATCTTCCTACTTTCTGTAAATAATATCTACAATATATATATGTATATAATAATATTACATCATTTAACAATTAAAGACAAAAACATTTTGAGGACATACAGGACATATATAGGACATTACAGTAAGATTTTTAAAAATAAAATACTGATAAAGATGAAGTATGAATAGAATATAAATGCAGTTTTGAAAAATTCAATTTGCAATCACCACTTGATAAGGTGATGCCAACAAATGATTGCTCTTTAAAAGTTATTAAAAACTATTAGCAGTCAGTACTACAAAGACTACGAATAGTACCATTATTTTTCAGTATTATAAAATGCAGTTCTGTGTAGGTTGTTAATTTACATCAATTCGTATGCATGTAGATTTTTGTTATAAGTTCACTCTAAACTGAAAAATGCGTGTCGCAAGTCGTCCAAATTTCCAGATCGTCGAAGTTTACCAGCAGGTTGTTGCCACACCATCCCACGTTACCACTGGCATTGAACATTAATGGTACACATTCTACGTGATCAAAGTCACGTTAGGAAACCACGATTCACTTGGTTCTTACTGAATGATTGTGTAATTCGATGTTTTCTGATGATCACAAAAAACTCGACTACGTTTTTTCTTCTTCCACGTTTTTCCTTCTCTCGTTAGATCTTCTCCTTTCACGTTCAAGCGCGTCGGTCGAAAAAGGCAACCAACATATTCATTCTTTCAGTACAAAGTCGTAATATGTGTAATGTCTCATCGTCATAACCTCGATATCTTCTCTATTTCTCGGAATCATTCTTCTTCTTTGACTTTCACCTTTGATAAGATAGAGCTGAATTATCAATGCATAAATTGACCCCAGAAAGTCCTATTTTCTATAAGCACGTGCTTGTACCGAGTAGCGAATTTATAACAAATAATTTCTCTATACACTAGCAGGTAAAAATTATTTAGCCATGTAGTTTGTTCGGTAAATTTCAAACTTTTATTTCGTAAACTATCTATTACTGATTCTTCTGTGAAGAATATTATCGAAGTCTTTGAAATATATTAAGTATTTTTATTGTTTAGATGTAATAATATATAAAGAAGTTGAATGAAAATGTTTAGAATTAACATTAGATACCATTTTTTCATATTTAAACTCTTTTATAAGAATATCATTATTTATAAAATAAGAATCAAAAATAGAAGTTTCGTTAACTTGATCGACATTCAGTAGAAAGTTTCTTACATTTGTGTAATTAATTTCTGAAAAACGAGGAAGAATAGTTTGCCTGTACATCTAAATGAAATTTGGTAAACAGATTTAGCAAACAATTTCTAATGTCCCTTCGTAAATTATAATCTATAAATTACGACAAAAGTAAGTCACAAAATCAATACAGTACATAGTATAATATTCAATAGTAAAAATACAAATAAAATAAATAGAAATTTAGAAAGTTAATAGAAAATTTAATATCAGCAAATTCACATTTTCACAATTATCTCCTGTTCACTTCGACTCAGTTGCGACACACAAACTAATTGCACGCACATTATGTTACCGAAATTTACGATGGGTATGAATTTAATTGAATTCCCGCGGCGACAATCTACGGTCAATTTTATTCCGCTGTCGTGTGCCATTCGCTATTTTCTGTTTTACCCACGAAATCACACGCATTGTTGTTTCATTTTTCCACGAGCCCGCATTTACGTTTAATTGCGCGAATTCATAGAGGAAACGATAAATTGGGAGTCAAATTACTTCTCGATGATTCGACGAGTGCCACGTACCGTAAATTTTGCTTACTGATGCTGTTAACCCTTTGAAACTTACGAAGGTATAGCTAGAATATTTGGTAGAACTGATCGTAGTTTGTAAGCAGCGCTCATAGTGAGGAAATATTATTTACAAATGGTGTATAAATATTTCTATACATCGTTTAGGTGTTGTGGATAATTTTTAATAATCAGAGAATCCAAGAAATTATGTCCAATTAAGAGATGATGAAGTGACTCTTCTTTGCCAAAGAAAAATAGAGGAGGAAAACAAATAAAATATGTTTTTATTAAAAGATATATTTAGTAAATAGATTTACTCAAATCTGTGTTAAAAATATCAAGTATTTATTTATTTATAAATGTAAAGTTATTTTCGTTTCAATTTTTTATATTGACTCATCACTCTTTCATTTTCAACACTCATTTCTAGACAATCTTTAGATATATCTTTATGGAAATTTTTAACCCATCTCCGTTTCGTTGCTTATTTTTCACAACATATTCTTTGCTACCACGTCACAGAACCTAAAACAGAGTACAAAGAAAAACAAAATTTCGACTCGATCTAAAAATATGTTCGTAAAGTCTGAAAAAATAAAGTTTAAACTCTGTACAAAAATAACCACCACCGATGCCAGAGTCATTTTCTTCCACTCGCATCTATTTCTGAAAAAGATTCCTTAATTACATCCTTCGTCAGGCCTCCAGGTGGATATAATCCTCTAATAGCCTTCCATACGCCGCAGATTAACGTAATGTATTCAAAGTTGCACCGATATGCCAATAAAAGGATCCTCGAGATCGCAGATTAGATACCAGTTCGCGTTGCGTGCGGTTCGCAGCGTTAATTTCTGCGTTGCCTTCAACATCGAGTATGAGATAACTGAGAAGAGACGAACCGATTCGAATATGCATCTCATACTGGAATGATTATTCGTTCAAAGCATGTGTATTATTCTCGGAACGATGCTCGGCGATGCGATTGAGACTTTCATGTCACTTTCATTCAGTTTCTTCCAGCGAAATAGAAATCCAAGGCGAGGGGGATTCGAGGGGAGTCCTGAATCATTCCTGAACGTTGTTAGAAGTAGTCGGAGGCACATCGCCAAAATAAATACGTAATACGTAAGTATAAAAATTAGTGTAGCCGTTTGGTTTGCGCATCGTTGAAGTGAGAGTCATTTGAAATTTATCAGGTGTCCTTGGACAGCTGACGACCTTCTTCTATGTCAGATTTTAGAGATATAAATAGAACAGGTGCCTAGTGAAATGATAGAAATCCTTGACTGGGTTGTGAAACCCAAACTTCAGCGAGGAGAAAGTCGAACATTTGGAGAACGATAAGGTTTCTTCAAATAGGAGATAAGACTATGCGAAAAGTTAGTGCGATAAGTTGTTATCTAAAAAGTCTTCTTACATAAAATTTACTTAATTAGCGTAGAATTATAAACGGTTTCAAGAGGAAATAGCAAGTTTCTACTCTGTTCTTTTGTGTTATTTTGATCATTTGAAGTCCTCGGTTATGAGTAGATTGTGGATTTTTGTGCAAAATATTGTACAAATGCAAATAAGGAATTGAAATTTTAATAACTAAATATTTTATTTCCTAAACATTTTTAATTCAGCTATATTTTTTATATTTTGTATATTTTAGCCTCTATGAACTGTTTTATAGAAGTTTGCGTTTTTAAAATTGCCATAAATGCATAAAAATCTGCAGTCTAGTTATGAGAAAATGCAGGGTTGTCAGAGGTTGTAAAAAATATTCTGTCATTTTCTTAGTTTAATTTCTCGTATGAGATCTTAATATGTTCATAGACATTTTTGTATTCTTTAAACTTTTTGTTAAGCTAAAATTTTGAGCTTATTGAAACTATAAAATTGAAATTATAAAAATGGTTTTTACAAGTGGATTGTTTTGAAAAATAGTAATATGGCCTCCAGCTTTAAGCCTATTTCTAACTCTAAAAAAATGAATGCTGCCATAGCTCTATAACTTTCTACGTTGAACAACTTCTATTAATAAAGTTTGCTCATATCTCCAAACCAACAAAAATATTCAAATGCTATTTTTTGGTGGACTACACTGTATATTTGCATAATCATTTGTAGTCTAATCATAATACTTGTGTTTTTCATTATTACAAGCTTTGCTTAAGTTTCACGTCTGTTAGTTTGTTAGGGTGAAATCTTGTAAGCTAGTTTTGACCCGCTTTCACATATCTAATCGACTTTAAGCTTTACATACTTACGTAGTCCCGATGACAATACAATATTCTAAAAAAAATTATTTCTTTAACTCAAAATGAAGAATTTTTTCATTTCGTAATTAGTTTGTTAGAATGAAAGCTTATAAGCTATTTCTGACCCGCTTCCACACTCCAACCAACTTGAAGTTTTGTATGCATACGTAGTCTCGATGGCAGTACAATATTTTAAATAATTTAGATAATAAAGGTTAAAATTCTCGAACACTAATAAACTTACAGTAAACAAGCTTATTAAATAAGAAAAATGTACTAAAAAGAAAAATAATGTTGATACTGGTTTAAACGTAGAAGATAAATGTCCTCATATGATTAAAAATAAAAGCGTGGTGCGCAAATATTGTATAATAAGAGTTACGCAAAAATAGCTGAAGGTCATGATTTCGTTTATACTTTTAATTTGGTTAGATTTTAGGATAAACTTTGAATTGCGGAATTAAACCGCTCGCAATCAAGTGGAAAAATCTTGTGCAACAAGGACGCCCCACGTTTTTATTTTTAGTCATATGAGGACGTCTTTCTACGACTACGATAATCATTGTGACGGGTATTAAAATTATTTTTCCTTTTTAGTACATTTTTTAACATTTAACAAAAGCTTGTCTTTAAAAAATATTTTTTTAAATCTTAGATTTAAATTATTTTATTTTTTTAGATCTTAACTGAATTGATAGACGTTAATCAATAAAAATTTCCCCATTTTCACTCATTTCCTGTAATTTTTCGAAAACTTTTACAATTTCTCTCACTACTTTTAAGACTTCTGCCTATATGTATAGCGATAAGTAACTCATAAAATAATGTACTGATATTTACTTATCCATCTACTATCCTGTATTGCGTTTTCTCTCTTTAATTTATTTCTATTAAGGTTTGTACTATTCTTTCTGTTCATTTTTTTTCCTTCTTTCTTCTATCGATATTTTCTTTTCTTTTTTTTTCTTTTTTTCTTATTTATATTTACTGGACTTTTCATTTTTGTAACAAACCGTTCATCCCGTAAATAAATAACTAAATAAAACGGAGTAAACGCACTTCCTGTATTTTCCTAGGGTCGCTCCCCACATGCAAAAAAAAATGTGTAGTTGTAAAATGCGAGAGGACACTTTGCGCGAGTCCTTTAGTCCACGTCAGGCATCCCCCTTCGAAATTGAACGCGTACTCGAACGGAATGGAACACCAACGCGGTGGCATGAGCTGAGCACCGCTTTCGATCCATCGCAGGGGTCAGAAAGGAGGGGAAGAAAAAAAAGTAGAACGAAGAGTTTCCTCGGTGGTGGAGGGAGGTTCCGCCTAACAGTTATCCGGCCCTGATGCTGGGCCCCTTCGGCCTGGTGCATGCACATAGACGCGCTCACACACACACGGCCGGGCCCCATTTTCAATCGCACGACCGGTTAAGAGATCGAGATCTTGTTTTCTCTCAGCCTTCCGCTCCTTTAGCCTCTGATTTAACTTCGTCCACACCTATTTTCGTTGGCCAAGATAATAGCAGCGGCCAGGCAGTCGATTTTGCAGCGCGAAAAGAGACGCGCTCTCTCTCAAGCTGCTCCCTCGACGGCAATCATATTTTTTGCACGCAATTTCACTCGAACTCGTTCACCCGCGTCGATACGTGTTTCCAGAAGCCCCTCGCGATTCGATTGATCGAGATTTTCGTATAAATTGGATGTTATCTTGCGAGGGTTGTTTAATGAATAAAAAGGGACACGGCTTTCTTTATGCAGGGTGTTAAAGAAAAACCATTCAATATCTTTACGGTAGACGTGTCGCATAATAATTGTAAGTAAAAAAAAAAAAAACTCTTCGTAACATAATATAGCAGTTTGTTTCATGAAACACTTGAAATTTTCGACAATGAAAATGTAAATTCTTACAATTTCTAAATGGAGATTTAAGGAGTTAAAATCGGAGACTTAAGAATAAACTTCAGTAACAGTCTTAGTCAGAAGTTAATCAATTTCCAAGATATTTATGAGGCTTCTTCTTGTGATGAAGATAAGTCAGAAATACTGATCTTTTCTTATAAACTTTGGCAACTTCACTCTTAATTTAATCATATACAGGGTGTAACAAAAATGTTGCACGTCCTTGAAAGGGATGATTCCTGAGATGATTTCGAACAACTTTTTCCTTAGCGAAAATCTTAGGTGAGGCTTTGTTAACGAGTTATTAACGAAAAACACCGACCAATCAGAGAGCGAATACTGTAGACGAACCTTGGCGCGGACAATGGTAGACCAATGCTACTCGTGGTAGTAGCCCGCGCCGAAATTCGTACGCTGTACTCGCTCTCCTATTGGTCGGTGTTTTTTGTTAATAACTCGTAAACAAAGCCCCACCTAACATTTTCGCTAAGGAAAAAGTTGTTCAAAATCATCTCAGGAATCATCCCTTTCAAGGACGTGCAACATTTTTGTTACACCCTGTATTTCTCAATAGTGCTCTTTTCCATAAGAATACATGTTGCATTGAAAGTTAAAAAAGTTGAAAACTACAACTTCCAATGATTTTGAAAGCTTAAATAATAATAGTTCAAATAAATTTTGAAAAAACTGATATTGAAAGGTTCTACCACATTCACCGCAAACTCTAGATTTTGTCTAATCAGATTTTTTTGTTTAACTCTCTCAAAGAATTATTACCTGGGATTAAATTTCGTAGCAACGAAGAAGTGAAAACCAATGTACAAAACTAGCTCAGACAACAGAATAAAGAATTCTTTGTTAACTGTATAAAGAAGCTACGAAAATGATAAGTATATAATTGTAGTAATGAATTAGGGTGAAAAGAGTGGTAAGAAATATTAAAACCACAATTGTTTGTCTTTTTATCATCGTCACCCAGTAAAATAAAATTTATTGTAATCTTTTTGGCTGTGGTGGAATAAATTTAACGTCATTAATTTTTGCTTTGTTTTCTTTCTTCAAAACGGTGGTTGGTCGACTGGACGGTGATCAATCGCGTTCCTTCTCGCGAGATAGACGGCTTTATAGGAAACCAGTTCCTGGTTTACAGTTTTAATGACAAAAGCGTTCATGTCGCAGATGACACCACCGTTGCTTTAGTCTGTCGTTCCGCTCTAGGAACGAAGAAAACGTCTTTGGGAATATCGATTTTTGCGTTAGGAGAGTAAATTTAGAATATATTTTGTAGTGCCTGCTTTTTGGAGAAGTATTAAATTTGCTGTCAACGGTCGAGATTGAAATTTTAAAATATTTGAAAAATATGAATTCGGAGGAGTTTTTACGAAAATGACTCGTTATCAGTAGTAATAAGTTTATAAAATATAAAAGATATATTTCTGAGATCAATTTATACATTGGCTTGTCTGTATTGTGAAACACAGAAGAAAGAAAAAATAGAGAAATTATTTTACTAAGTATGTAGATTTAAAATTTTAATTATGCTACGCATTATATTGTGATAAGGATGCAGTACAAAATAGAGAAAAATTTAGAGTCTGATTTAGTAGTAGATTTAGTGTGTTGTAGTAGTAGTTTGCTAGAGTCAGCGCTTTTGACTTTGTCATTACACTGATTAATCTACTCTAAATACTATTTGTAATTGCTGTATTGTTTATTATCATTTGAATGAATGTATAACTATTATATTGTATATAAACCTTAACAGTAAATCATGTACACAAGTTGGTAATAAATGAAAACCCATTTTACTATTTTATAATATAATTAATAATAATTCGACATAACATGCAGACTAGTAAATCATACAATTCATACAGGGTGTAACAAAAATGTTGCAGTTCCTTGAAAGGGGTGATTCCTGAGGTGATTTTAAACAACTTTTTCCTTAGCGAAAATGTTAGGTGAGGCTTTGTTAACGAGTTATTAACGAAAAACACCGACCAATCGGGAAGCGAGTACAGTGGATTAATGATGACGCGGACCATGGCGGACCAATACTACTTACAGCTGGAGCCCGCGCTGAAATTCATCCGCTGTATTCGCGCTTCTATTGGTCGGTGTTTTTCGTTAATAACTCGTTATCCAAGCCCCACCTAATATTTTCGCTAAGAAAAAAGTTGTTTAAAATCGCCTCAGGAATCACCCTTTTCAAGGAACTGCAACATTTTTGTTACACCCTGTATAATGTATTGTTGTGGAACATAAAAGATAAGGTCTTCAATTTTAAAAAGAGAATTTAAAAGTAATCTTGCAGCAAACTTGTTTAATAAAAATAACATTGCATAAATTTGTAAATCACTTGCTTTAATCTCAGTATGTTTAAAAATAATTTACAAGAGTATCTAGTGCAAAATACAAAAGAACAGTAGAATAAAGGAAAATACAAATTTTAATTTTGTCAGAAATATACAAATGTTTTCATTTCAATATTATCTGTATAGAAATGTTTAATTAACTATATTCATATAGTGACGTATGATATGCAATTATAATATATTCGCAATTAATAATTCACAGAGAGTATACACATAGTTATTCATGAAACCTTATAAACACTTAACTAATTGGAACATTTTAGAAAATACAAATGTTTGAATAATGATTAGTTAATTGAGTTGTTCATTAGATACAATTAAAGTTAGATTGCAAAACATTAATAACT
This sequence comes from Perdita meconis, assembly GCA_030770465.2. NCBI lineage: Eukaryota > Metazoa > Arthropoda > Insecta > Hymenoptera > Andrenidae > Perdita > Perdita meconis. The sequence goes on along the minus strand of JASKOS020000006.1, from coordinate 9,666,125 downwards.
GAACCTCGCCTTTGTACTTCAATTTATATTCATTGGTTACGTTTTCCGTGTATTGTTATGTTTAATGTTTAATACGTGCAATAAAGACGTAATAATAATAATAATAATAATAATAAAAAGTCATTGTAAAAAGTAGCAGTATTTACTAAATTCGTTTACAAAGGATTATAAGCTAATACAAAATTTAATAAAAAGAATCATAGAAGAACTTTCTAAAACCATTATTTATATTGAACACAGAGTCTATTATGACTTAACTGCTGAAATTTGTACAAATTTATATTTCACCTTCTCAATTCTAAATTATGCAACATGCATTTAATTCTTGATATTTTATATATCTTACATTTTCGCATTGTTACACATTTAAACTTATCATAAATACATAAACAGTTGCAATAGATTATATTCTAACTTTAATTCCAATTATTTTAATTATAACAATTTGAATAAAAGCGATAAATTTATTAAACCTGAACATTAAACGTATAAATCTATGCATATGAAAAACTTTATAATAAAATAAAAATTATGTAAACCAAACAATTGTATTAAAATTATTTGCAACAAAAGATACAGAAAAAAGCACCATTATAATTTAAAAATGTCGTAAATTGTCAGTGTGTATTATTCAGACTTTCCTGACCGACTTCACGCATTTTTATTTTCATACTATCATTGCATGAAATCGACATTATCGTTCCCCGTTATCATGTTTCACAGAAACTATTTACCATACATCGAGCAAAATGTTATCCTCATTTCGTGAGATCCTGCGACTAGTCCTCCATTGGCGGACCGTTCGATCAACTTAGAACACGTTCCCATTTTCAAATCAAACGGCAGGCGGTTCGAGTTGAGCACCTCGCAAGCGTCTAAAGAAAAGTAGGATGGTTCTACAAAACAGTTAGATGGCCCTGATGTTAGTAAATCGCCAAGCCTTCACGATTCCTTTCGCCTTGATACATCCATGTGTACATGCTCCTTTATAATATACTACTTCAATTATCTCTTCACGTTTTCACATATATTTCTTTCTTCTACACCAGACTAAAATATTTTGTACGAAGCAATAACATTAGAACTGATTTTAATATACCATTAGAACTCCTAATGATTCATTTAATCTTTCCTCTACCAGAACTCCAAATATTTTTTGAAAAATTGGGTATAATTAAAAAAATAATAAAACTTCAAATTTGTTTCGAAGTTTTCATGTCAAAATAAATCAGATTAACTATTTCGATTAGTTTAATATCGTTCAAATAATTATAAGTACAGTAGAATTTTTATTACTTGACTCTCAATAATTCTCCATTTTTATTATCCTGCAGTTTCAATAGTTTGATTCATTATTTAGTGATAAGAGTGCAGCAGGAGTTCGAGTGAAACTTGAACCGTGATTTAATAATGATCTGCTGATTTTTATCATTTTGTATTATGAGTATTAAGTCAGGTAATTTAAGTTTTATTGTATTTTCGGAAAATATATAGAAATTATTATTGTTTTATTATTATTACTGATTAACATTGTTAGTGTTGTTTCTCCTGACATGTTTTCTAATATCGAGAAAATGCAAGGAAAGTATCACTAATATTTCAATATTTACAGTCCATATTCATAATAATATAACAAATCACAGTAATATGATTACATATCAGAGTTTTTGAAAAAACAAGTTAGTCTCAAATAAATTTGTTATTTTAGATATAAAAATTTACTGGTTCATGGACTTGATGTTTCTCTGGAAAATCCTAAATAATCACATAAAATGCATTGAACTTTTCAGTTCTATTAATTTCTGTATATCCCTATTTCGTATTAGATTACCAAATCTAGTTTGTGTTAAAGTTACTAACTCCAATTTTCAACCACGACAACACCACTAATAGAATAACTGAAGAAGGGAATATCATTCATAATCAAGTAGAGGTTTGGGCATCCAATATCATAGATTCATACAGAGTACTAACCAACCTTTAAAGTTCAATGTAGTTTATTAAACTTCGTATGTATATTATAACTAGACTGGGGATGTTTATGCAAATTCATATTTTCAAGGACATAAAAAGGGAAAGCAACGCAATTATAAATTTTTTCTACCTTTTAAATATTAAAAAATGTATTTTATCTTCAATATTTCATATATGTTTGCATCTATGCACATTCTTGTAGATTTTGGCATATTTAAAATCGCCATAAATGTATAAACATCCGCAGTCTATTTAGTTATAACTTTAATTATTATCGCATCATTATGAATGTGGAGAATGAAATTTTTGTACAATATTGAAGGACAATATACGTAGGTATTAATACTAGTTTTTTAAAATATTTTAGATTGGGTAAAAAACCCAAAGATTGTAGCAGAGTTAATAAAAAATGTGTGTTAGTATCAAACCTAAATGACTCAATTTCTCCGAGAAGCTTGCTACACATTACGAATTTCTATATTCTTAAACTTATTTTGTATGATTCTTCCTGTGTATTGCATTAAATTAAATTTGTCTTTAATCCATTCCTTTACTAATCATATAAAACTTCCGTTCTGATAGTCACCGTTAGAAGTTTCCGTTAATATCAATCACACTTGTATAAATTACTATTATTCAAAGATTACCACCCACGCATAATCAACGTAGAAACAGAAGTAACTGGTCTTCGGAGTCTTCAAAAACAAAACAGAGAAATAAATAAACAATAAATCTACATCGAACCGTTTCTGCCAATTCCCAAATACAGAATTCTCTATTCCCATATTATCACTGACCCAATCCCATATAAAAAATATCAGTTGTCAAACACAATCGCTGCAGAAAATCTCACATCACCAACTCAAAGAGTTGTACAATACTTCAACGTAGAACCAACTCGAAGCCTTCAAAAAAGAGAAAAAAAACCAATATTCAAGAATTGAATAGTCTAAAATCTTGACAATCGTCCGGAACGGTACGAATGCATTCAAGGTGACCCTGCGTATTCGTAGCCAGGACAAGAATAAATTCTTTGGACGTTGAAGTTGGGTCGTACGACCGGTCGGGGTCCGAGAGATCGAGATCCCCGTTTTCTCCGGGCTGTCGATCTTTGGCCTCTCGCTGTTACTCCGCCTTCGTGCCTCTTGACATGTTTACATGTACGCTCGGATAGACCTTCTAGGATACACCGAGAAACTCGTGGGCATGGCTGCTCCTCGAGTCCCGAACGTTCTCGGTACGAGTAGGAGTTTCAGAACTCCGTTGCCTGTGACAAAGCGACGGAATAAGACTGTTTTCCCTGTTTTCCACGTACTTCGTGTTGCTTTGTTATGCACTTCGTTGCCCTCGATTTTTGAGCTTGCTGCAGGGAGAAATTACGTTGCTGGAGAAAATTATGAGGCACCCTGAAAATTACTGGGATTAGGATTTCATGTTATGTTAAACGCTGTCGCATATAAAACTTAACTATTTGTTTTGTAATCAATGTCTTTTCGCACACAAACTAATACATCAAATTCCTAATTTAACCCTTACTGTCAATACCCGTAATTTTTTACATTTTTATTTACATATGTAAGGGTTAAACAAAAATGAAACAATTTCAAAGCAGTTACTTCACGGATGATAATAGTTTTAGCTTCTAATTTTTAAAACATATAGTTTCATTGTTAGTAAATAACTAGTAGATAATATAAATTTCAAAAAATAAAAATGATATGACGAACAAGAAAGAGAAACTGAGAAAATCACAGAGCAACATTGTTTAAAAAATATCAAACTCCAATATTTTTGTTCACAAACCAAGAAATAAGATTCAATCAATTGATTGATTTGTAAAATGATGCTTACGTCTCAATCAGGCATTGCAAAAAGAAACAATGACTAAAGTAATAATTATTTTTCTGTAATTGTAATTTTTTTCTGAAATGGGAAATGCTATGAGAAACTAAAAGAAATTAAGAAATGTTCACTCTGTTTCTGCGTTATTATTAAAAGGAAGAGAAATCAGAGTTTGAGTAATCAAGGTTCCATTGTGGTTAAGTTTTGGGGACATTCTGAATAAATATTTCCTGCAATTGTACAGAATACAATCAGGAAACTTGACAACTGCGGTTTCATTTTCTCAAAGAGAAGAGTTCTTTATTCTTCTATACAATCTTCCAAAAATTTCTTGTGAAGAACATTAGAAACGAAAGATTGAGGAACCTTGCAGTAAATAAAAACCGTAAATTCTCCGAACTTCAAACCGGTACCAATTTATCAGAAAAGTTGTTGAAATTGTTTTCCTCGTAACAAAACCGTGGGCGATCTGGTCACTCCTACCCAGTCAGTTCAGAAAGCAGGAAAAACCAGTCGACTCTGATTTAGTTGTACTTTGTAACACGCCTTCGTCAAGTGTATAAAAACTAACATCAGGAGAAGGAAATAGTGCTTCAACCAACATCGACAGTTTAGTTCTGACAATAGAGATTAGAATATTTCCATGTTATAGAAAACCTGTTTAACAACCGAGCATTTCGATAGCGAGAACCTGTACCTAAGCGAATTTCAATTGAAATCTATTAACTCGGTATCGAATAATCCTTTTTTAAGACGAAAATTTATAACTTCCCGTTATAAGCTTTCTGCTATCTCCGCTGTTTCTTTGAACTCTATTTTATTTAATTCTGGTTGTTAGTGTCATTTTTGGAAAGTCAAACACGAGTCACTAACATGACTCCTATTTTATATTAATGTTTAGATAATAATACTAGTTTCCTTTAAGCATAACATAATTCATAATTGTCCTGGTTAAACTTTAGAATCTCCTTGATTCTAACAAATATTTATTAACTATTTACTGCTAAAATAGATATTTTAAGCTTGCAGTGATTTTTAGTACGTAAGGAAGAAACTGTTTGTACCATTAAAACCTAAAAGCAAATTATTTACAGTTACAAAGAAGTGAATTTTAAAAAATACTTATTACGACAAGTTTAAATTACCTCCAGACTAGGTGTTAAGATTTATTAAAGGTATTAAGGACTTAAGTAAGATGTTAACTTACTGTACATAAAAATTTGTATCTTTTCTTACTAACTTTATGAATATTATTACGTTCTTTGAAAAAAAGATAAGAGAATAACATCTATACCATCGAGGATTCAATTCCTGATCAACTTAGTATGTAACTGTGATACAATAAATTATCATGCTAAAATTTAGTTCCAAACACTTATTAAATAATTATTAACTGTTTTGAATTTTAAAAGTAAAATTTCATAGTTAATATTAGACATAATCTGGGTAATCAGAAATTGTTCCCTTTACTTTTTTGACTTTAGAACCTAAACTGCGTTCCACGAGAGAACGAACCTGTTTCGCGCAGGCCGTCACCATTGCCCCGACTGACTTCTCCACGGGAGTTCGTGAAAAGCCCCAATAGTAGAAAAGGCTCCGCCTTACCCCTGTCCTACTCTCAATATATGGTGTCGAAAGGTTACTGATTTCTACGTTTTTAAAGTAAGCCATGCGCTGCTTTAAAAATTGTATGTATAAATGAAAAATTAGGAAAAAGCGGTATACGGTGGAATTTTTTCCCAGTATGGTATCTATTCGATGCGACCAGGTAGTTAGAGGACTAAGTTGTTTATGATGGGATAATTACGGTCAAAATTCTGACAGGCACGGGATGTTTTCGACTGACGGAGGCAAAATTTAAGACGTTACTCATTTGATAACTGTAAGAATACATAGCTAATCGAACAAATTCTAAAAAATCTAACACTAAAATAATACAAAACGCGAATATATACAATACTAATACTATAAAATACTAATAATAATATAATATAAAACACAAAGACAAACACTTATCTAAGAAAAAAAATACCAAAAATAGAAAAAGCTAAAACAATATCGCCTCTCAATCCGAAACTTCTTTCACACCCTATCCGTCACTAACGCTGAAGGAACTGACTTTCCTTAAAAATGGTGGGACCCTCGAGGGCCCAGCAGGGGGTGCGTGGGTAGGGATGCGCTCTGGGGACATAACGCCAATAACTAATGAGGGTAGGCGTTAACTGCGCGAAGAGTGCGAAAACTGGTCGACAGGCGAGTACGTTCTCTCGTGGAACGCAGTTTAGATTATAATTCAATTATTGTTATTTTTGCACTTTGTTAAATATCAAATAAAAGATAAATTATGGTTTTACTAAAATATTACACAAATTTTTAGATTAATTTCCACATTTACACGTTAGAAAAACCAAAAATTAATATAAAATTTAAAGAAATCCTGTTTATTATTTACAATTCTCTATGTTTCCTAAATAGTTATAAGACTTCAATTATCTAGTAAATATAAAAGGATTCAATATAATATAAAAATACTTCTAAGTAAATTTTCAAAATTTGAATGTACTCATTCTGAGGTTCGAAACCAGTTTCTGAAAGTCGAATTCATAGATAGTTTACAAACCCTGTGAACTGAATCTTGGTTATTGGATTTGATTCAGATTTATAAGCACATATTGAGCTTCATCCCACCACTGATATTTATTACAATATCTACCTCACTACCACCAAGAAATCTGTCTGTTACGCTGTACAAGCTCATTCCTAATAACGAGTTAAGTTAAGAGATCCTAGCGAGGGAATTTCATATACGCATTTCTCATATCATCGACAATCCTTTCCGCTCAAAGCGAAACAATAACGAACGCAACACTCCGCAGCCGATTCCACATTTATTATTCGCGAATCTGTTTCAAAGGCTTCCCCCAATTTATTATTCGAATTACGAGATGGGCATCGCGACTGCAGGAGACTCGAATTTTCAAAGCGAGCCTCGCAAGCTGAGCAGAGCGTGCAAGTTCGAAGCGCTCCTATTGATTTTAGAGTAGCAAGCCTGCTGGCTTATACGCGGTAATTCCCCTTTCCCCTTTGTCAAGTTTTCGAGAAGGGTCACCCCATAATTTGAATATACGGCACCCCACCATGTCCCCTCTTCCCCTCCCCCCTGGCGCGATTCAAGTTTGCTATATTTGACCGGCCATACGATTCGTTCTGCTAAAGGGTTGCAGATATTTCCATTCACGTCGGGACGAGGTCTGTCTTCCTGCTTGAACATATTTCGCGCGTGGCTTTGTCTTTCCTTGACCTGTTCTTTACCGATAATATCCTTTTCACTGATTTCCCGTTGCTCGTGACTATTTCTAACCATTGTTCTTCAGTCATGTTTTGAGGTCATCGAAAATGCGTAGAAATAGGATCTTCTTTGTATGTACGACTACCGCTTTAGTGAGGGATTATTTTCATCCTTTAGAACTAAAATATCAATTGCTTTATGCTAAAGTCGTTCTTCATCACTACGTCATAGAACGTAATAAAAATATGAAGGGTTATAGAAACGCGATTCAGTCGTGAATTACGACTCGGAATGTATTCCTAAAATCTGTAGAGCAACATTTAAAGTGAGGATTAAAATACTCATCCGTTGCGTAGAAGTTAAATCATCGCATTTCCAGAAAATTGTCTATCAAGCATTCAATTATACACAAACTGTTTTATCATGCGTTTTAACTTGAAAATACGTTAATCCTTTTGTTCTACGAAATTTTCGATCAAATTTAATTTATTTACATTTCATGTTACGAATGTTAACATACATAAAAATTTACTTGGAGGGGTTAAAGCAGTAATGAAATATGTATGTGTACAATATAAGTGAAAAGATCAATGGTAATTGTAATCCCTTGGCAATATAGAATTTCGCTCGTAATACGAATTATAATATATTTCGAATATTAAACCCGACGTTATTACAATATTAAAAATAAAGAAAAAAGAGCAACTGAAGTAGCCTTCGTTAATTACTGATCTGTTAATTATGCTTCCAATAATTATGTAGCCAGATATTGATTAATGTATGTTTCTTGTCCTCAAAATTACCTGTGCTAGGATGAGAAAAAAGTTAAGGGAAAATTTCCGGAGTATTATATTACCAAAATTAATATTTTTAAATAGTATGGAACTTCGTGAATTTCAGTAACAATTTTATGGTAAAAATATGAAGATATCTTTCAGTAACATGAAATAGTTTTATTTAAAATACAATATACTTCATTAATATGCAATTATATGTAAAATATAAATTCAGAATATTAAATTTATGAATATTCTGTTATGTAATAAAGAATCACTTGTTTTATTGAAATAACATTTGTTAATTATTTGAAGAAGTCAATATTAACTAATGTTGCTAATAATAATACTATGTGCTGCGTTATGTTTACAATGTTTTTTCTTTAAACGTGGTAAGAATGAAATACATATGTTTAACAAAATGAAAAATGAATTTCTTTTTCGACGCACTTTACAAAAGTCGATATTGCTTGCACAAAAAGAATTCATTTTTGGATAACATTCTTTTTGTTATCTTGCCACACAGGTTGTGTGTGAAGAACGTAAGGTTATCACAACAGTGAAGGAAAACATTACCTATGACGCAAAACTACAGAGTATGTAATGTGATTCTGATAATTTGAAATATACATATGTTACTAATAATTTGAAATATGTACATATGCACAACATAAAAATAAAAATTTCAGTGTATTTCAAATTAAATGAATTAATTTTTATATGTTTCTATGTTCCCTTTCATTTATAACCACTTCTAACAGTAAAATTTTAAGATTTTATTATTCAATTTCATTAAATTATACTCCGGAATATTAACATAAGTGATATTAAATAATTAAACACGACCAGGAAGAAAAAGTTACAGCTCTGTTTGAAAGCCAAAGGACATATTAAATTGCCTATAGAAATGATGGAGTTAATTATTAGTAATTTTACGATTTTATTTACTATTTAAAATAACTTATATATCAACAACTCAAGAAAAATCGTAGTGCAAGGGGTTAATTTTAGTAATGTAGAACATCCGCTGATAATTTCATTCCTTTTACGAATATGACTCGCAACTTCGACGATTTGTGTCAGGCGACAATTTTTTCTTTGGGGCTAAACTGTCGCAAGATAAGCTGTATTCTTTTCTCAGCTGTAAGACAAAAACATATCAGATGCTACACCTACACATTTGACAACTATTCCCAAAATCATTTCAATCTCTAAACAAATTAACTACTATGTATTCCAAGATATAGCAAGGTATAGCAAGGTATCTCATGGGCTTCGGACTCGTTCTTTTTTAAGTCAGGTCTCGTGTTAAAACTCCCCAAGTTTGACACTGCGCAGAGCCACTGTTTGTCCTCACTTGCATTCGTTGGTTAAGCATTAAGTGGTTTACATTTGTACGTCTTCATCTATACGCGGGGGAGACTATCGCGTCGCCGTTTTAATGGATGGGACTATGGGGAATGTCGGTCTGCTCCCAACCACTGAAATATTGAGTACGCTGTCCGGCAGGGACAGTTGGCCCAGGGCGGCCATACCGCACTTCACTAACGAAGCGTATTTAACTCTCTCTTTCTTATTTCACGATTATCTGTATTTTATATTATCCCGATACCACGCATTCAGAATTCTCATACGAATTGCATTGCCATAATCACTTACAGCATTCAAGTGTAACGATTCACGCAAAGATGCCATTGTTAAGCCGGGTATCCACCAAAAAGCTAAGCTAAGCTATGCTATGCTAAGTTGAAACAGTACATTTTTATTAACTGGGCTTAGCTCTTGGTGGAAACGAATCCATAAAAATGTGTCGAAGCTAATTGTTTTTAAACTTAGCATAGCATTGCATAGCTTAGCTGTCTGGTGGATTCCCGGCTTAAAAGTGTTTCGCTGCGTGTTGCGTTACACGCGTCTTTAGAAATCGCGAAGTTGAAGCAAGGTGACACTGTATTTCAAAAGGATCATAATCACCTGGATTCATTTCATAAACAAAGGGAGTTATTGTCCTCTCAGAAGTATGTGACCGTAAAATGAGATGAGCGATAAACATCCGACACCGAGATAAGTAGTTTAAGTATTAGGAGATAAGAACTTTGGTCTCTTTCAGGACCACAATTAAAAATCACCATCTGTTCAAATAGTTTGTGCCGACGCCCGATATAGTTAACAACTTTAGTACATTGCTACTGTCATTAGGCGGCGTTTCCATGATCTGTGTGACTCGCTGAGCCACGCGCCGTGAGAACGTAGCCTTATAGTTTTTTTTTTTTTTTTTTTTTTCCACGATAAAGCACCTCGACAGCTTCTTCAAACGCATTGTCTTGGTCACTGTACTTTAATTGCAGTTCAAAATTAGATTACATAGTGTAATCAGAGCGTAATATTCGATATAAACATATTAAACTGCGTTCCCACAACGACTTTAGGCTAGTTATAGACTAATATAGGGTAACATATACAGTTGTTGACCCCCCTATACAATAATTGACCCTTTCAAGAAAAGTAAAAAATATAGTATAATCCTTTTCTCGTATAGTAAAATATTAATTGTATTGGAAACAAGAATTTGGATCACTGAAATATACATATATATTATTATGTAAGAAAAGGATTATACTATATTTTTTAATTTTCTTGAAAGGGGCAATCATTGTATAGAAGGGTCAACAATTGTATACTTTACCCTATTTCAACGAACCTGTAATTCTGCCATAGAATCATCTATCGAATTATATTCAGCGAATTTGTAGACTCGAAATAAGCTCGTATCGCTCACTACGCGATGCGTCGTGAGAACGCAGCTTTATACAGCTACGATACAGTTTTCTCTCGTGTAAAATTTTGTTCGAAAAACATCTTTCAAAGCGGCTTCAAACGCTCCACGTAGTACGCATTCACAGAGTTGTTTACTCTAAAATCGAATTATGCAGTACACTTAGCGTAATATCCACCACAATAATGTTAGGCTGCGTTCTCACGGCTCATGATTCGGCGAGTTTAAAAGTTCATTACTGGATAGCGGGCTTATAAAGCATCCTCAAAACTCTTTTGAAAGTGTCGTTGAATACGACAGATATTTGTTCAACACTGAAGCATTGGTTCAAGTACATTCCTAACATTTGACAGAATCTATACTTATAATATGCGTTTTGATGATCTCTTTCAAAATGATGAACAGATTGTGTATATCAAACGATAGTTATAATAAAAATAGGTTTTGTGTTGTTGTCTTGTAGAGTTTTCAAAATCACAGTATATAAAACTCAATTAGTCACGCGTCGTGAGAATGTTGCTTTATACAATCATAGTGACGCTTTCTCCTTTGCGAAGTCTTGTTCGACAACATATCTTCGAACCTTCTTCGAACGTTCTCACCGTTTAGGTAGTTGTTTACTTTAAAGTCAGATTACGCAGTACAAGCGGCAATAATATCCTAGACCGTTATTGCGATAAGGGTTCCTCAACCTCACTTGTAACTTGGTATGTTGAAATAGCATGTAGAAACGATTATGTTACAGTATCGTTAAGTTACGCTATCCGATGTGAGTCATGCTGTTCACGGGCGGAGGATAGCCAAGTTTGTGCATATATTGCAAATGAAATTAAAGTTTAGAGGTTGGGTGCTCCTGGTAAATGCATGGAACTTACTTTATGCTGATTGTTGGGCGCAAAGTTTTCGTGGAATTTATGGTCAGTTGTAGTGATCTAGTAGAACGTTTAGTGCTTTCGAAAATATTGAAAGCATTTACACTTAATTTATTGATTTTCTATTGAAAAAAAACAAAGTTTAACTGTGAGGAATAGCATTAATCAAAGTTAATAAACAGTTACAAAATTTTATATAGGTAAGAAAACAAATTAACAATTCATTATAAATATATTCATTTCATTATTTATTAATACAGTATCAATCAATATGCACATTAAAGTAATTAACATTATTTCTAAGAACCTTCACCTAATTTCATGATAAATTACTGTTTCCTTTCAGATAAAAGAAAGTAGGTTACTCATTTGTACATTTTTGTTTGGAAATTTCAATTGTCTTGATAAAACAAGACGTACTGAAATTATTAAGAAACTACATATAAACAAAATCCAATAATGAAAGGCACATCAAGCCTTTACAAAAAAGAAAACTATTTATTTTATTGCCTTTGTGATATTTTCATATTGTAACATAAATATGAAACATCGCACTTCCGTTTTAGCTAGCTATTGAACGCAGTTATAAAGTGTTTTTTTTTTCGCTTGCGCTAACTTGCAAAATGCGTTTCAAAGTTGAAAAATACGTTCTTGTTTTTCCCAAACGCGTTCGTGTTGTGTGAAAATCGTGTACTCAGATGTCGAGAGTTAAATGGCAACAGGAAGCATAAAGTACACACGATAAAAAAGGACCGATAATAAAGTGTGTTGCAACAATTGATAGCATGTCTGGCAATAAGTGGCGCGACCTCCCACAATACAATTGCTCGAAAACGAAGTCGCATCACTCACGTTTAACCTTCTAATTGCACAAGATAACTTGACTCTGATCAAGATCTGGTCAAGATGACTTGACTTGATCTCTGCACGTTTTCAAGATAAACGCGCCACGAAGTGCCTAAACTTTAAAAATGCATTTATAATAATTAATCATTTCCAATATAAAAACGCATTATTTCTATTTGTTTCATTATTTTTGTTAGGTAGTCTTAATATATGTAAATGTTCTATTAATTGCTTTTTGAATATTCTTTCTGAATAAAAATTTGAAGACATCTATATTGAACTTACAAAGAGAAAACTAAATTATACTATACAGGGTGTAACAAAAATGTTGCAGTTCCTTGAAAGGGGTGATTCCTGAGCTGATTTTAAACAACTTTTTCCTTAGCGAAAATGTTAGGTGGGGCTTTGTTAATGAGTTATTAACGAAAAACACCGACCAATCAGGGAGCGAGTACAGTGGATGAATATCAGCGCGGGCTCCAGCTGTGAGTAGTATTGGCCCGCCATCGTCCACGTCATCATTAATCCGCTGTACACGCTCCCCGATTGGTCGGTGTTTTTCGTTAATAACTCGTTAACAAAGCCCCACCTAACATTTTCGGTAAAGAAAAAGTTGTTCAAAATCACCTTCATGAATCACCTCTTTCAAGGAACTGCAACATTTTTGTTACACCCTGTATAAATAGCTTATGAAAGATTTAAATGTAACTGAAAGGAAAAATCACATACTTTATAGATAAGGAATGCAGTAAACATATATTTCGAAAAAAATTTTAGAAAAGAATAAGGACTCATTGTTTAAGAAACGGGTATTTGTTACGTCAATCGTAATTAAGAAGTTATGAGAAAAAAAATATAAAAAGTGAACGAAAATTGTTTCGAGATTACAGATACATGAAAAACTGCAGCATTCTTATGCATTTCTCGCAAATAGTCAGATTACTTCACATTCCATTTTTATCCGACAGTTTTTTTTGTTTATCTCGAAAGTTATCCGAGACGTCCTCAATGCAAAACAGCGCCGATTGTCTCGCGTTACGAATATCAATTACTCTCTTCCCAGTATTCGTGAAAATCGTGTCGCGTTTTTCTTTTCCTTTCTTTTCTTTCGCGAAAGTAAAACGGGAGAATGATTCAAGCCCACGCGTTCGAGATTTCTCTTACTCCGTTTCTGAATTTGTTTGTTATAAACAGATTACGTTTGAATCGTTGAGAACGTTATTTTTAACCGAAAAAATTTTTTCACAGTTTCGTTTAGTATATTTACATTATGGTTTTGTTTATAAATATATTCATGATAAACAAGTTTTTCTATATCCATTTTACCATAATTTTGTTGATATACAAATTTACATAATGTCAGTGGTTTGTTCGCAAGAAAATAATGTAGAAAGTAAAATAAATAATAATAGGAGAAATAAAAAATTACGTGAATGGCTATTTAAGGAACATGAGAATTCTAGTAAATGTTTATTCCGATATCGTAATGATTATACTAATAGAATATTCATATTAATGGAATTATATGTTGAATTCTGCCAGATCATTTACTTCATTTTTATTCTGCAATTTCAATTCAACTACCTATGTCGATTTATTCGTTGAAATAATTTTGCAAATAGTAATTTTATCATACTTATAGTTCTTTACATATTATAATTATTAAAGTATTTAATTTGCCTAATGTCCATTTTTCTTGATATTAAAAGAATAATTTATAAATATCTGTAAAGTATAATTTTGATAAAACACTGTTGCACTATAATAATACATTGTAAACAAAGAACTCGACAAAACATAATAACAATTATTAAGAATTGCAAAGTTTCTTTGAGCAATTATCTAACTTTGCTACCGCAAAATAATTTATGCATCTAATTTAAGTTGCTTAGAATATTATTTTAACTGTGTGAACAATTTAAGGAGTTTTACTTTTGAGTATAAAAATTGAATAAGATTGAACTAAATATAAAATCTTCAAAATATTTATATTTTAAAATAGTATTTTAACAATTACAATTTTTTTCTATTTTTGTTCTATTCTCCTAATTTTATTCTAACAAAAATAATAAAAAGAATATTTATATTTTATAATATTTTAACAACTTATTGCTCCAACTGAAAGTAATGCGAAGCTATAAATTGTTACAATTACATTTTTTTCAACTGAATTTTAATTTTTTACCAATTCAGTGCGATTTCTATTTTCGCAAAGATATGCACAAAAGCAACCTAAACAATAAATTTTAAACACTTTTTTTACCCCCTTTCTAGTTGTAAATGTAACGTTTTACTTTTTCATATTTTGAGTTAAAATTATTCGATACTTCAGTACAAATTATACTGTGCAGTTTTTATAATGCGGATATTTTGACACGACTAATTTTCGAAGTAACTGCACAAGCATTTTTGCTCCACCGCGTCGCGTTGGATTCGCAAATAAAACGCGAAGCAACAGAAACGACTGACGAGTGTACCTCGAGCTGCAAAATGAAGACCACTTAATACAGGGACGATTGCAAAATGAACAAATTCTTCGCACAAAACCATCCATTCAGCGTCCAATCGCCGCGCCGGGCATAGCGCCCTTGTTATTCAGGTTTCGACGTTGACTTTTGAACCTGCAAGAAGAGACGTACGCGCGGTAAATGACTAGAATCTTGCGTAACACTCGTTTACTGATAAGCTAATAAATTCGATGTTGTGCACTATTGTTACGTAACAGATGTGAATTATTCAAATTTCAAGTCAGCGGAGCAAATTATAATTTACTTCATAAATTGCAATCAGTCCGTCGTTTATTTAAAATTAGGATTAAAATGAGAATGAAATTCACGTAATTCTCTATAGAAAGTATTTTATTTAAGGTTTGGGGTTTAATCATTTTTGAGTTCGATCAATTCTTCCTGATATTTTCAGGTTAACAGTATAATTTTATATAAAAATTATTTAATGTTTAAATCTTATTCGACTATATTACCGATGTATAGATATTTATGCAATTTGAAAAAAACATGTGTTTTACATTCTAAATCGAGTGACATGCATTTTATTTGTTACATTTTATATTTCATATTCCATATATTAGGAATGTTATATGTAAATGCAAAAGCATTTGCGCGGATTCATACACATTTCTGAACGTTTTAGCTCATTATAAATGCACAAACATTCTCAGTACACTGATACCATCAGGACAACTGATCTTTATGATAGTAATTAAAGTGATGGATTTTTTAAAAAATATGAAGCATTATTAAACTTACATCTTAAGAAGTTAGACCAATAAACCACTAATTTTATAGTCCACATGGTAACACAACTAAACATTCGACTTATTTGCGATTTTTCACTCGAGTTAAGCGTATTATAAACTTTGTTAAAAACTTTATTAAAAACTTTCATATTGTAAAGCGAAAAAACATAAATTAATTGACAAATGTCATTTTAAATTCTGAAATGATGTCAAAGCTGAAGAAACAGTAATAATTATATCCCAATAACAACAATCATAAATAAATTATTCTCAGTCACCCATAAACAGATAAGATAATCGCAACTAAATACCAGATTCCGATTTGCTTTCCAATAAATTGAAACTAAGCAAAACAAAGATTGCTGAATCAGTGACAATTTACAAATTTTCCATAATCAATTTACGAGTAAAAGCTTTCGTTAAAGTTTCCCTCGCGTGTCGTCAATGAAAAATTTATCGCAAAAAAAAAAAAAAAATTGAACAATGTTGATCAGATCCGTTGTATCGTTTCCTGTTGCAGGTATCATCAGGATCCATGCATCACTTCCGACAGGCTCGCGTCGCCTAAGGGAACAGCGTTTGGTAAAAATCGGTAAGTGCACCGCTTAAGTTCATGAAGAATGCAAAACCGCTGGCGTTGCATGAATTCCCAGTATGTACGCGAACTTTACTGGAGTCCTGTGCATATACGCAGGGAACGAAGCCAGCCAGAATAATCTGAGTTTATCGATCGGCTCTTAGTTGCCAACTTGGCAACGGCAAACTCCCGGAATTACGAATGAAATGTTCTACATAGCGAAACGGTTCGCAAATCAGGCCTTTCGTGCCTTCGCGAGGGAGGATACGCCGAATTCCGTCTCCCTTCCAAAATGTTTATGTTCGGTGGGGCGCTCGCGCGCGCAGCTTCGGAAAAAGTTCATCTTTCCTCCTTTCGCATTTTCTGAATGCTTAGACTCTTGAAAATCGTAGTAGTACGGTGTTGATTAATCGGCTTAATGTTTTTTTTTTTTTATTTCTTATTTATTTAAGTTCGTATTAACCTCTTGATAGAGAATTATAGAACTGCACATGAATTTTACATAATATGTATTTTAAGTACATGAAATAAGGTAAATGAGTTTTAACAGAATATACACGTGTGTAACTATTAATACATGTTACTCGTAATTACATATTATAATGTAGATTTACATTTAGATATGATAGTAATGACTGAACTGCGGATTTTTATGCAAAATCGAATTTTTATACACACAAAGAATTGAAGCTTGCATAACAATGTGTTTTACTTTTTAAATATTGTAACTTATATTTTTGATATATATTGTATATGTGGGCATTTATCAGCAGTCTTATAAATTTTTACATATCTAAAACTGTCATAAATCCATAACAATCCGCTGTCTAATAATGACTAATTACGTAGATATACATATATATTTTTAAATTACATTTTCTAAAGAATTTATATATACATATAAAAAGAACGCTTCAGTATTTGGTTCGTGTAGAATAGATCTGATATTTAGTAGTGGAAACGAACTAATTGTAAGTCTAGCTAATTCTCTCATTAAATCAGCTCTTTCGGAATTCAACAAACGACATTGCCAAACTATGTGATTTAAGATCGGCTTAATTCTACATTTAGCTTAATAACTAAATCTTTCTATCTAGAATTCTTTTATTTTTAGTAGATTATTGTTAAATGATGGTTCGAGGATTATTATGACCCTCTTCTGCAGATATTCTTACACTTATTTCATTGAATAATTAGAATTTAAGATAATGGAAATCGGAAGTTATTGCAAACTGGTTAATCGAGGTCTTATTGTACTTTGGAACGTCCAGAAGTTTTATTTTCACTGGTTTTCTCATTTTATAGTCATTTTATTGTGAAAGTCTGTAATTTATAAATATTTTATATTACCCATCAAGGACCGAAGCGGATTTTTGCTTAGTACACTAAAAATGTTGCGTTTACTCAACGTTGAGCCTTAATAAATTAATATATAATTCTCTTCGCTTATTTTCTGATAGCTTAAAGAAAATTCATTCAGCAACAAAATTAAGGTATCACCTCTATGAATTCAAGAAATGAGTCCAAGTTCAAATAATCATAACTTTGACAAAAATGATCATATTGATATGATTGAACAGTCATTTGAAAACATGAAATTTTTATTTTATTGGTTTTTATTTTATTGTTTTTTGGAAAAGTTGTAGGTATATTAGGAGCAGTTTAAACATTTTTAAGAATTTCGACCTACTTTGTAATGTTCCATCGGGCGCAAAAATGTTTTTAGACGAATTGCATTTACACCAATCGAAAGCGACGACCTTCCCGTATGAAATAAGTGTTTGTTGAATGTCTTACGATCTTTGTTGACGAAGTTATTCACACTTTTTTAGCAAAAACCGTCTTTCTGACTATAATGACATCTGGAAGACGATAGAATCATCGTAGAACGTAGGTAAAAAAAAGCAATAGAAAGTTCAGGCTTTCCTCTCGCAGATATGTTATTTACTTTTGCAATTTGAAAAACATTTCGATCTACTAGATCTTTTCGAAAATATACTTAAAAATCAACAATCATAAAATAAATAGTCGTCTAATAATTGAACATTAACATCAGCTACTTCAATTATTTAACAATTTTATGTAAATAATTCTAACTGGCATTAAATTGCATACATCTACATATCTACAAAACATGTAAATGGAAATTACGAAATATTGTAGAAGAATAATGATATTTCAAAACGAACAAACAGTTGATGAAAAATACCTTAATTTGAAATTAAAATCATCGAACGTGTTTTGGTAGATTTTCTTGGGAATACAACGCAGTTAAAGCAGTCAAGGCAATAATAGGAATTCGTAATTTAGAATATTTTCAAAATCAACATAACGACGCCTGTTCAACAGGCCAACATGCGGATCCAAATACGAGTGACAATGAGATTCGAAGCTGGTGGGATGTAAACAGTACCAAAGATAATACATTTGTGCGGCGTCCATATCGTCACTTTAAAAATAATATTAACTATGATTATGACATTCTGTTGGCGCTGGGTCATTCATCTCTGCGAGCTGAGTGATGATTACAAAAATAATTATTACCGCAGGTGACACACGTCTTGTTTACGAATAAACACGTTGGCGTTTGATTCATCCAAGTAATATTCGTCGTCTAATCGCATACTCAGGGTTGAGTATTATTTAAATAAACTACATTAAAACGAATTATTTAAACAGCAGATTTATTTTATTTGAAATTGTTTTTATATAATTGCACGTTTATTTGTTGGAAGCGAATAATTTGTCAGCTTTTATGTTATATTTCCTGAAATAATTTTTCAAATAATGCTGAATTCTCTACTAAAATAAGTAAATAAAAATAAGAACTTGAAATATCTGAATTAAACACATGATATTGAAATATTCTTCTCGATTTCAAATTTATTACTGCAATTTTATAAATATTTGTCCTTTCATTGATGATGAAGCATCCACGTTCTATGACACGTGACAATTGTGCTAACTTCAACTTTTCTGGACAGGAAATGTATATTACCACAAAATCATTCACTTCTGTTCTTATCTTTGCTTGACCATTTTGCACATCATTGCAGAAATTTCAAACGACATCCATTTCGTTTGAAATTTAAAGGACTTTATAAATAGCAAATTTAAAGCATCGTTTTGAAACTTTCAGGATATTTTCCTAGATATTCAAATTACAGGAAAAACTTTTTTTTTTTTTTTTTTTTTTTAAGTAGACTTATGAAGTTGGACAATTTGTAAAAAATCTGGCCGACAGATTTGCGAACAAACAATTTATCTGAAATAAAAAACCAAAAAGGTTTTAGAAACTACATGCATATAACTATCGCATGACGTAGAATTTTTTTGATTGGTCGTTTCTTTCCTTTTTTCTTTTCAATTATAGAGATTAATTTTTCAACCGTATTTCCAATTTTTTGTTTAAAAGGCCATCATTTTTTTATTTTTCGAAATTTTTGAAATTCCCTACGTCATACGATACACATATGCATATAGTTTCTAAAATTTTTTTACGGTTTTAATTTCTGATATGTAAAGCGTTTGGTCGAAAACCTGTCAACCAGTCAGCGGAAATTTTTTACAGCGCTGAGCTACTAATCTTGTCCAGTTTCATAAAAGTGCTTCAAATGAATGAAAAAAATTTGATTCTATAATTTTAATGTTTAGTAAAATATCCTGAAAATGTCAAAAAGATTCATTAAGTAGTTTTCTTCTAATAAATTCCCGAAGATCCATTTACTTTTCTTACTTTCTTAACTTAAGAATTATTTTGGACTCAAGAATTATTCTAACAAAGATTTTAATATCTCCTAATCAGTCCTATAATAAGATGTATCTATAATAATATGTTTTATTTATATTAAAATATTTTAACAATTTAAATAATTTTAGTGGATCACCGAATCAAATCTACTTGGTATTTCTAATCCGGGAACCAGCTCACAAATTAATTCCGAACAAAAATCCTTTACGGATTTCACCATGTTTTTATTTCTGACTGTATCCAAGACTCCTTTTAATTTATTGATTCACTTGTTCCCAAAATTCAAACGTATAATAAACGGGCAAATTTCATCTCGAATGACGAATAAATCCCCAAGATAAACTTTTATTCGAATGAAAATGGCTAAAAGCTTTATTTGAATAAATTGTTATTCGTTATTCTCAAATAGTATCATTCTATTTGCTGTTTGTATTCGAAATTTTATTCGAATAACACTCAACATTCACGGCTATCAATGCAAAGGAAATTAAACTTTCAAATCTACATTATATGTGAGAAATGAATGCATTCTTATAATAGCCTTTGCTTATATTTAAAAAAAAAAGGACAATGCAAAATAAAATAGCAATAAAATCAGATAACAGGAAAAGTTCGCCTGACTGACAATTCAATTAAATTCAAGTTAGCCAGTCACACCACGAATTTCCTTACCATTAACCAACCGAACTGTTTATCAGCTCGAGGAAAAAACTACGTTAATTTATGACGTGTGCTAAGGAACGTTTACCGATCATTCCGCAATCCGCGGTGGCGTTTGAAGGAGATACACAAGTGGCGCGTCAGAGAATCGACGAACGCAGCTAATTTAAATGTACCAGGACTGAACACAGACCCGTCCACGACCCACAAACAATCGTCACAAGTAAAACATGGAATATTCCGTAACCTGAAGTGTTAAAGAAAAAACAAAATTGACTTTGAAATCTCGCTAACATCTTTGTGTGTAAAAGATTAATCCCAGCTTATTATGCGTCGTCTGGTTTCGAATCGATAGTTTCTTGCATAAATTATGTTTCCATGTGTTTTCCAACGTTGATGAAACGGAGCCTCGTTACAAAGAATCATTGCAAAATTGTTTTAGAAATTTTATTTAATATAAATGCACGTATTTTGTTGTTTTCATTGTTGGGCGTTGTAAAAATATTTTTCGAATCTTCGACTTCGCGTGACCGCTTTTTATACACTTCCATTGGTGTGTCACTTATATGTAAATTGCTGTCTTATTAACGAGAATAATGAGTAATACTAATTGGCATGATTATGAATAATGTTTCTAAGAAGTTTTTTAACGGAAATTCTCGAGGTGGCTTATGAAATATTTAAAACAATTTTATTTCATGTTAAAACCACTGCGCGAGGCTCATTACTACTTCCGCGAGTAGGAATGTCAGTAAACATAATCGGTGTTGTCTATTGAATTGCCAAACGCTTGTTAGTTTCTGGCAAATACGAATAACAAATTTGGATGGAGTTTAGAGTTTCAATACTAATAAGAGCGGAATTTGAAGAAGTGGAGTTGGTACTACGTAGAGAACATTTATTTTTAGAACAATAATTGCTTCGTATATTGCTCTGTTTCTGAATTTAAAATGCTATTCTTTGTATACTTTCCGCTAGAAATTAAAAATAATCTTCCAACAATGATTTTAAACTAATTGACATTATAATTAAAGGAATGCTGTCCTAGATAGTTTAACAATTTTCCGCCAGATCTGAACAGAATACCTAAAATAATTAATTACTTAAGTTATTTTATTACTTTTGTTTTAAAATTGACGTTAAAGAAAGTTTACTTGCTCCCTAATGAAGTTAAACAAATTATTTAACAGTTGCAAATAAAATAAAAGCAGTTGATTTAAAGTTTCAAAAACGGAGATGTTTGAAAGAAAATGAAAGAAAAAAAAAAACCCTTTACGATATAATGAAGTTATTCAAAAGAAAATCAGTTTCTTGTTCAGCTTGACTAATATACAATTATTTGTTGAACAAAGTGATCGAGAAATATTTTGTATCAAGCAAATAAATTCATTTAATCACTGGTCATGCGTAAATAATTTAATTGGAATTGGTTTTCTGTATTTATATTCGTCATGCTTGATTGTAAATTGTATAATCATCACGTGAAACACAATAAAGTATAGAAATGAGAACATATTATGAGAGATATTTCCCTATCAAAACCAGAAAATTAGCAGCGGTGCTCGTCTTTGTTCCACGTATGCGAAATTTCTAATTTATACTCGTGAGCTACGAGTCACCATAATTGGGCTCGTTCGAGGGTCCTACTACAAAATAATTCCCGTTGCTTGAACAAAATAATACCATTTACATTTAACTTCCGCCATGACCGACTACTCCATCTGAAACCAGTGACTCGCAAATTTATGCATAGTTTCTTCCTTTTTCATTTCTTTAGAACAACTCTTCCATTAAATTGTACGCATTCCATTTCGTGAAAATTCGTTACAAATTATACCATTTCGACAGTATTTATTATCAAATTGAAAGAAAGCCGCTCGATCATGTTTCATGAATTATCTGTTTAACACGAGTTCCAACTTTCTGTTTCTATTTCTAGCTACTTTCTACTTACCTATAATTATATAATAATTACCTACAAATTTATATTTTGCAGTGTCAAACTTGAAAATGAGCAATATTATGCAGAACTTGTTAAGATAAACACTCATTCAAATAAAAATATTTTATTTGCAATTTGTTTTATTACTTTTCGAAACTCCATAACATGATACAAAGTTTTGTTAATGTGTAAAAAATATTCTTGAAAGCAGAAAGTATTTAATAACTACGATTCGTCTTTTTCTCTATCAGCTTCAGCAGAACAAACATTTTCTCCTGTTACTATGTTTATTATTTATGCAAGGCACAATTTGTTGATAAGACACTTGACTACAAAACTGTTTTAAAAGTTAATATACATTTATAAACATCATCATCATTTTGTGTTAAAGAAATTATGATTCTCTATATTTTATTTTCATTCAAAAGAATTAAGTATTTAGCAGATAAATCATTTGGACATTATTTATTTACCAAATAAGGTCTAAAAATGGATTTGCATAAATCCTTATTTCATAATGTAGATTTAGCTGAATGTCAATTAATCGGATTCCTATTATCTCCAGCCTTTGTTATTCAGAGTTTCGGTCATTTGGTATTTTAACAATAAGGTCAATTAAATCGTCATTGAATATTTAAAATTTTAACCATATTTTTATTAAACAAATGACGGTAACTAAAAATTAAATAACTGTCCTTTGGTTTCGAATTCGGTATTAAGCTACATATCTAATCGAGGATCTGCTGTATTTATCATCATTTAACCGTTTTTTTTTATTAATTACTAGATTGCGGATTTTTATGCAAAAATAAAATTTTCAAACAAACAAAAATCGAGACTTGGAATTCGAATGACAGCTTCTTATTTTTTAAATATTGCAACTTGGATATTTTTCATGTTTTGATATTTGTCAATAGTTTTCTAGATTTTTGCATATTTAGAATTATCATAATTGCATAGGGCTGTGCAGTCGATGAATTACTTTATATGACACTTTGTTTTAAAATTTATAGTATATAAATTATATTGTTGTTTTATCAAATAGAACTAAATCTATCAATAATCTATTCAAATAAAATACCTTCAATATTCTATATTAATTAGGTAAATAGAATTCATAGATTAAATAAAATTTGGATAAATTTATGAACACGTATACATTTAGATAAAATAAAATATATAACTCACATTGAAATTTAAATAAATCTGAGACAGTATCTCTTCAATATTTCATCCGATTAAAATTCACAGATTCATATATTCACTTAAATTTGAATAAACACATCGATGGGTTCACTCGCTTCAAATGAAACCCGTAAAAAGCGTTTCGAATCGGACGATTTCCAATGCAGCTTCACAGCCGTGCGTCCCCTTCGACCGCGAATCGGCTCATTATCCGAGTTCCGAAAATCGCCAGACGCCGTTCCGTCTGAGCACCGCTGTCGCGAATCATAGCACGCATCAATGGGATCCGTGAAAAACGGAGGGGACATCGAGCGAGGGTCGGAAGGATGGCGCAGCAGGCAGCGGGAGCAATTTTTTTGATAATAGGCCGCTATAATTCTTGAAATGGGCCCTATGAGCTCTCTTTTATGCGCGGGGCAGACCAGACGAATCGTCATTCCGCGGCCGACGCATTTTCTAGCCGCGTGCATTGATTTCGGTGCTTGGGCCCACCTCGCTTATGTATCTAGACCGAAGGGGAAAGGGCAACGGGGGGCAAAGCGAGGTCAGCAATGCATGTCGAGGGGAAAGGGCAGGGAGGAACCATGGGTCGCGGATCACCCTTGGCCATCAGGTACGCGGACCGTACTCCGTACCCTTTTATAGTGCTCGGCCCGGAGGGATGGGAGAATAATCCACAGCGGGTAGAATGAAATAAACCGGGGGAAATTGCGAGAAAATCGATACGCGAAACTCGACGCTTTCCGACTCAATGAAGGGAAACACGAGGCAAATGAACTTTACGAATTTCACGTCGAGGAGGAAAAGGAGTCTATTGTGGCGGATCGTGTATATTATTCATTTTTCCTGAACAGATTTCCATTTTCACGATTCCTCCGGCGCGATTTAGCCGAGAATAATACCGGCTTTGATTTCACCGTGGATTTTCGATGCTCGATTCCGTTCGAGGTTTACGCGGAAATCAATTTAACGAAGCGGTTTTTTTTTTTTCTTTTTGTTCTCTCACGTGTTTCTTGTTTTGGATGTGACTGCATTTTGCGGCGCGAAATGTTTGTGTTTGAGAGTGGAACATTTTTAATAAATATGCGTTTTTAATTTCAAAGAATATTAATAAAATATTTTAGTATTATAAAAATAAATACAGCTGCCAAACAAACGACGTAAATGCAATGAAGAGAAAGGAAATTATGCAAGGAAAGGAGTAGGAAAAGTTCTTTAAGAGTTAATCACTATTACTGAGGATCGTTTGCATTTATTAACAGATCCGCGAAAAATGTTTCATATATTACTTTGCACTTTTTGTGATTTATATACATATGTACATATTTATCTGTAAAATATTTTTTAATGTAGAGTATTTGTTGGATTTTGGTATATTTTTGATAATTTGCTGAAGAAACTTTATTTATAATATACATTGACACTGTTTACAGAATTTAAAAATATTTACACATTGTTATCAATTTTTAGTAAAAATTTACAATGTACTTTCTCATCTCTCATATTTTGTATTCTCTTCATAAATGTTATAAACATTTTTATAATAATGACTACTGTAGTTTAAAAATTTGCAATTCTAACTTAAAAAATTAACTACGCAAAACTGAAGGAAATTTAGTATCCATCCATAAAAATATAGTATGTTTTATAATACCGTAAGTAACTTTTTCTCCTTAAATAGTTCAAAAAATTCTTCAATCTTCTGCATAGAAATTTGGAAATATCAGATATCCTATAACAAATTGGTTAAGGATTTTTCCATTTTTATGATTATGACTGATATTAACAAAACAGTTTAACGAAAATTAGTAGAATCTGTAGTAAACCAGACTGGCATACCAACATTGTAAACATTAAGCCTTTTGTTTGTCAATAGACAATTAGAATGTTCTAGAATAAACTATTGCATAAAGTAGCAGAAACTGTGATACATAGTTTAGAATTTGTTAAAATTTCTTGATAGTGTAAAAAATAAGAAAATTAGCCGTGAGTTCAATTTGCTTGAAAAGTATTTAAAAATATATTTTACTTATATCTGATAACTGGAACATTTTGACATATTATTAGGACTATTCAAATATTTCCGCGAAAGAAAGAAAAAGAAAATAGTGGAATGTTAAAGAAGGATAAAACTACGAGTATTGTATAATTTAAAAAGTAAAGAACAGAAAGTGCAAGTTGCCGGTTCAGCGTTGCGTAGATTGCATCCGCTGATTAACGCAGCAAATTTGTATTTCAAAAGAGTGAAAAGAGGAGAAAACTGGACCAACGAGAAACAAAATAAGAGAGCGGATGAAATACAATGAAACCCAGAAATCTGTAATACAATACCAGATTGGTTATCAAACGCAGACCGATATTTATCTGTTCAACGGAAAGAGAATGATACAAACGATAAACATCGAATGGCTGGCAGTTTCCCGTATTTTTAGTGAAAGTTATTTATTTCTGCGAACAACGCGCACCGGTTATTCAAAACAGATCGATGAGCATAAAATGTGTTATAAAAGAATATACAATACAGTACGAAATTACATAGAACTTGAATTTTCTTATTTTTATTTCAGAAATTGTATGTTATTTTACTTAAAAGTCACAGGACTCTCAGGTCCAAATTAAATAATTTAATAAATTAAGGTTTAAATTATGCTTATGCCACGTTTATCAATGTCTTTTGATGCTATTAATTTTTATTAAATTAATTAATCGTCTGGACTGTAATAACTAAATAGACCGCAAATTTGTATGCAGAATACAGTTTTTTCAAGCTCAAATAAAGAATGGGAACTTCAATAACAGTACGTTTAATTTTCTGAACAATCTTACTTGAATCACAGTTTTGATATTTTTTATTGAATTATATTTTGACATATGTTGACAGTCTTTTAAATTTTTTGTTACGTTCATATAATATTGTTTTGTTAGTATTATATTATGTATACAATTTTTTGTAACATAAAATTTGTTCTCACACATGTAAATATTCTTTAATATTATCTACCATATAAAAGAGTCTTATATTCAAGAATTTTTTAAATTGTATAGTTTTTTTTAGTACAACAGTTATATTTGATTTAGTAGCAATATAATCTAAACATATTTATTAAACTAGATATTAAAAGATTATAGAGTCAACATAAAAGATTCTTTCTTTAAAATTAATCAACATATTTCTACTATCAATTAACATTCTCCAAAAATAAAAATTTGTTGACTTAAATCTATTAGAAATCACAATAAAATTAAAATATAGCCATTAGAAATAAATGATTATCTAAATTGAACTGGAAACATGCATAATTTTGAAAAGCTTATTTTTAAAATATCTTTTTACAATTTTTTCTACAGTTAAACAAGGTTTTAACAGCGTAAACGAATTTTCTGAAACTTCGTAATACGGGTTCCTCGCCTAGAAACACGTTTTGACGGGACGAACGGCCCGAACGTACGATTACCGTCACGATTCAAAGCAAGGTGGAGCACCGACGTTTAATATTGAATCACGCGACGGTTTATCAATAACCGTGCGCGACATATACCCTTGGGTTTCGTATTCTGCGGACGTTCAACGTTTGCCTCGCGGCCGTGCGACGCGCAAAAAGTACGATCTATCAGCGGAAACCTGAAATTACCGCTTCCCTTCCGTATCGTCGAATTTCGAATTTAGTCACGCCGCGCCGCTACGAAGGAGAGGGAAGTCCGCCTAGCGTAAAGATGAACGGAATAATTATGATGTACCGATCGTAAATCCATTGTTGAGCTTCGCGTCGGGAGTATTGCAGGCCGAAGACCGGTACTTTGACCTGCGATTGACCGTCTAGTTCCAGAACGCCATTGTGCGATTGTTCCCTTCATTGGGATCTTTTCTCCCCTCTGCAGTTATATAAAGGAGTTATAAGGAGTACCGAGGCGGACATTTTATGCTCGAAAAACATTGTAGCGGGAAATCGGTTTTTGCACGGTTCCCGATAGAACAGAGAACGAAGGAGGCAGAGGCGGTAACTGGAAAATCAACAAAGCGATAATAGAGTGACGATGAATCGTGTTTTTGAAGAATTTCAAGTTCAATGAAACGCATCACCTTTTTCGTAGAATTCAACGTAATATCAAGTTGTTTGGAATATAATTATAATTATTGTGATGGACGGTGACGGCTGGCAGGAAAAATATTTGACTGTGAATTTGCAGAGATTCATTAAGAGGACTAAACATCTCGTCAAACATTTCGTGCGCGGATGAATAAATCATTCATTATAATTTAATGAATCTGATTACTTACTATTAATACAGGATTGAAGATCCTTTGTCTTTTATTGAAGGGAAAAATTATATTGCTTATGTATTAATATTTTGATCGACATATCTTTCGAGATACAAACTTTCTTGTAACATTTACAGTCATTAAATTTTTACATTCATTAAATTTCATGCAACATTGATATTATTAACAATTATATAAAACGTTATTGAATTATAAAGTACTGTTGCATTTCTTAATGTACACTACTAGCAAAAATTATTCTATCATTTGTGCACCAGAATTATTATATTAGTAATATTAGTCCAACTTTGTTTTCCGAGCAATGAACTATAAAGAAGAAAAATGTATGGCACTTGAGAATACAGTGATAACAAAATTACAATTGCATAGTGAAAATAAATAAAATGAAATTAAAATTTAATTTAAAGGAGTATAAAATTCCTCAAATTTAAAATTATTGTAAGTCAAAACTGATTAAAGAAACTGAAGTTCCTAAAGATCAAAACTGATTCAGAATTTAAGTCCTCCGAGTTTTAAATTTATGTTTTTAATTATGACTGCAAATTGAAGTTCTATTTTATTATTTTTAATAGTTTTTAATAGTATGTTTAATAATTTTTAATACTTTTATTATTTTTTACTTTTAATAGAAAATTTCATAGTTTAATAATTTAATTCAACAGAAAATTTCATAGTTTTATATTTCACTTCAACAGAAAATTTACTAGCTTAATAGTCTAATACGTAAAAATTGCAAATATTTCATAGTTCAATGAGTTAAAAATTCTAAAGGTTTTATAGTTCGATTCATTAAAAAATTTCATATATAATGATACAATGCATTAAAAAACTTTACCTTTTAAAATGTTTGAATTTAATGACAATATACTCCAAAATTTCATAGTTTAATAGTAAAATATGTGAAAAATCGAAAATATGTGATAGTTTCATATGTTAAAAATCGTGAAAAGTTCATATTTCAATTCATTAGAAAATTGCATAATTTAACATATTAAAAACCACAAGTTACAGAATTTCACGTGTTAAAGAAATTCATCGTTTAAAATTTCTCAACTCAGTGGAAAATTTCATACTTTAATACTAAAATACGTACAAAGTCGTAAATATTTCATAGTTAAACACATTACAAATCATAAAAACCGTTTAAAAGTGAAATTCAATAGAAAATTTGGATGCTCCATTTTTCAATTTACTGAAAAACATACTATTATACTGTAATAGTTTAATAAAAAAAAAAAAAGTTCTCTATGTTTCATCATATTGTAATATTGTTTTCATTTTATTTTTGTTAAATAAATAGCAAAAATTTTTCTGCCTTACTGTTATACAATTTATTGCGGAAAGAAGTTGAACAAATACATATCAACAAATTTTTTAATCTGGCAACCTCGACCATAAAGAAAAATTTAATCCCTTGAAAATAATTTGAAATTCAATTGAATAGAAGAATCAGAAAATATGTAGAAGGTTCAAGTTTTACTTTGCCCTTTGTTTAAACAAAATTTGACGAATATTAACAAAGTTATGAAATATTGAAGTTCCACATTTTTACAGTAATTCCAAAGTGCTGCAATAATTTTAATGTATGTTTGTATAAATAAAACTATTAAACATTTAAGAAGGTAGTGTGAGAAGCAATTTGTTAAAAAAGAATTCAACAATTTCTTGACATCACCAACTTCAATAAATTCGTCTCTAAAGAGGTCAAAACACGAAAAACATATCCACGCAATATCTATTTTACTCGTTCAACTCTAAACGTCCGAAGACGGTACAGTTTGAATTTACATACACATATGAAAATTCGTGTCCTGCGGTCGCGTCCTATCGAAAAATAAAAAAGTAGCATCCCATCGAATAATCTCAATACAACGTACAAGCGAATAACCCCAAAGACGTAGATTCGACTAGGATATTAGAATACACGCGATCATCTCCCGTCTTTCGTGTTTCTACGAACTGTTTAGGCAATTCGCAGAAAAATGTTGGACTCTTTCGACGAACGTAGCAGAAACCGGTTGAGAACCCTCGTCCGCGCAGACGATCCGTATTCGGGACGCAGCTGCGAACGGTCGCGCAGCGCGAACGCGCAGATTGCAGTCATGTGATCGTGCGGCGCGGTGGGAACCGGAACGGGCCAATGGGAGGACGAGTAGCATCCCTTCCGTGGGTTGCGCGAACAAAGAGACAAAGCTACTTGGTTCGCGTCGACGGTTGGTGCCACTAGAAAGTCGTTGGCAGTTGGTGGGTGCGGTTACTCCGCGAGTCAGAGGAAGGAGCGTTCCGGGGTTTAGGGTTCGCGAGAAAGTTGTTTTCGTCGCGTTCGTCGTTAAAAAGGTGTGCAAAGTGAGAAACAAGCGTGGGAGAGAATAAAGGGAGGAAGGTTCTCGTTACCTGTCGATCGTGATCGTTTCCAGAGTTTCATTCGATAACGTCGCCCGTCTCGTCGATTCTCGTTGGCGTCCCGCGTATCGGAGAAACGATTTGGACCGCGCTTAACGTTCGTCAAACGAGAAAGAAGACCAGTCACGCGATCGCGACGTCCCTGGCTAACGAGCGATCTGGTCGGTTAGTGAGACCGTCCGTGCGGGTTCAAAAGGAGTCATCGATCGGAGCTGCTACGGCCGCCGCGACGCTGTACGACCTGAGGGTACGCGTCGTTCATGAGAAATCGTCGATACTCGCGGGGGAGCCATCGAAAGACGACCGATACTTCGTCGCGCTGGAGCGTCGACGAACGAAAGGCAAGCGTATTCGTGCGACGTGGCGGTGACGCCATTTTGTGAAGATTGCTGTGCTGCGCGTTTCGCGACAAACAACGGCCGCGCTGGTGCCGTGATCGCGGTGTTTTTCGGGTCGCGTCTTTCCTAGCAACGTCATCGTGGGAGCAGAGAGAGTGGCGGAGGTGGAACGGAAGATTCGGTGTGTGACAACCGACAAGATTTCATCGTAAAAGTCGTTCGTCCTGGGTCGCATCCACGAGCAGCAATGAGACTGGAAATTGTGTCGGCGGCGGATTTTCTGGTGCATCTGCTGCGTCTCCAGACCGGCCAGCTGTCCGAGCGGCAGCTCGAGATGTTCAAATCGTCGTTGACGGAGGTGCTGCGTCATCGTTACAGGAACCACTGGTTCCCGGATCGGCCGAATCGCGGTTCCGGTTACCGTTGCATACGTATCAACGGTAAAATGGATCCTGTGATCGCGCAGGCGGGCGCGAACGTCGGCTTGCTGCCCACGGTGTTGCACAGCCTGTTTCCAAGCGAGCTCACCATGTGGATCGACCCATCGGAAGTCTCGTATCGGATCGGAGAGAACGGATCCATCTGCGTGCTGTACGAGCGCACGGAGCCCGACCCCGAGGAGTTGCAGCTACACCAACACCCGCATCACCAACAACATCAACACCCGCATCACCAACAACAGCAACAGCAGTTCGAGAGCTGCAAGGACTCCCTATTGCTCGAGCACTCGCAGTTCAGCGAGCAAATCGCCGCATTTGTTTCCAGTTAAAGCGTTCACTCGTCACGGGTTCACCGGTGCGGCGACGCCAGGCGTCTCGCTCCGTTTCCATTGGACGTGTATCTCACGCTCTCGGACTGATCAAAAAGCACACGCGTTCCGTGATATATGTGATCGTGCTCCCTTGGTCGTGTGAATGTTTTGACTCGTGTACACGAACGCGCAAAAATCTCCTACTCCTAAGAAAGTTTCCATGAAATATGAAATAGAAGTGCAAAACAAAGGCGAAGAAAAAGGAATGAAAAAGATCGCGTCGCTCGCTCGTATTCGTGCTTTCATTTTGGAAGAAGAAAATCTCTGGGAAAAAAACGGCAGTTTCGTTTTCTCTCCTATTCGTTTCTTTTTGGCCATCCAGCGGCAGGTTCACCGAAGAG
The DNA here is from genome assembly GCA_030770465.2 of Perdita meconis. NCBI lineage: Eukaryota > Metazoa > Arthropoda > Insecta > Hymenoptera > Andrenidae > Perdita > Perdita meconis. The sequence continues at coordinate 9,634,207 of JASKOS020000006.1, read as the reverse complement.
AGGAATTCGTCCATATTGTGTATATATAAATATATATGTAACGTCGGCTCGTCGACGGGTCGCAACGATCGCAACCACGACTGACTCTAGTCCAACCGCGCGCGAGTCATCCAAAATTTTCGTCGCGACGAAAACGGATAACTCATGGCGGATGATCCATCGTCATCGTCGAGTGATTCGAGTAGAGTGCTGCGCGTTCGGGTAACGACGCAACCAGACACCCCAGGCCAGCAGTCTTCTGGCGTTCCGCGCGGCGGTCTCTCGCGGGGAAGAAGAAGACGAGGAACATCGATGGAAGAAAACCGGTCCAAGTCCAGCGAGAAGAACCGCCCTGCAAAGTGAGAAAATAATAAAAATGAAAACAAACATGGGCGAGCTCCCGCGAGGAACTCTCTCAGCCCGACAAATTGATCTCAGCCTCCTCCCGCGTACATATCCGATGATCCTGAAAGGAGGGTAGGCGGGGGTGGGGAACAACGAACCAGTCTGACCCTCTCCTCTGTTCTCGAGAGGAACCAAGCGAAACGAGCCTCTCTCCTCGAGAAGGATTTAACAGCGTGTTTTCTACCGTCGCAAATCTCTTTTCTTCCACAAAGTCTCTTTACGTATCGAATCTACATAACTACACGTCACACACACACACGCATTTACACACTGAAGCCTTTCGTATTCGGACGTTCTTGGTACGCTCTCCCTCCCCTTGGGCGAAGAAGAAGGAAAAGCCGAGGACGAAGACGAGACGGGAAGGGCCAGCAGACTCCTCTTCTGCCTTCGCGTATCGTTGTCGTCGAGGATCTTTCTCCCTTAACCTCGCACCGTCAATGCAACTTACCACCGAGCCACACAGAGGACACCACCGAAGGAAGGGTGCTACACCCTTTGAAGCATTTTTGGGAAGGAAGGAAGCAGCCGTATCTCCGTTGCCGCGGCGTCGGACGTTGCCAAGGCGCCCGTCGGATCCCGGCGGTTCCTCTTCGATCCGCTCCGACGCCCGGCGACGACGATGTTCCCAGTCGTCGCAGCCCCACCAGTCAGCGTGTTTTGGATTTCCCTCGTTTCCTGGATCATTCATCGTTTTCTCGTCGGTCGTCGGGGGCCAGCCCCTCGGCGCGTTGGTATCGTCGACACAATTGTAAGAACACACGTTTACACTTCATACGTACAAACCTTTGACAAAATGCGCGAGTTTATATGTACATATATGTAGGTATTATATATGTAGAGGGCCGTATGTATACGCGCGGGCGGACGAAAGCAAAGTTCGCGCGTATATGTTGTGTCGTTATTGTATATTGTTCTTTGCGAATGGTGAGAGAAAGAGGACGAGTGAATGCGCGAGAGAATGGCGAGCGACAGATGGCGTTGCATGCGCGTGCATATGACGAGTATATGTGATCAAACAAAAACGGTGAAGCAGCTGTGATTTTCTTGGCGTGATTCGTATAATATTCGTACAAATGTCTTTTCTGGTGTTTCGGACGTGACAGATTTCGGGCGAATGATGAGTGCATGACGCGACTGTGAAACGGAGAAAAGTGAACGCCTCGTCACGTGGCCAATTTATCGTCCACAAATTCGCGTTTGGACAATAATTGTTAAAAAAAATTTTACGGTCATCTTGCCGGTGCGTTCTCTTTCGGGGATAATTGGTCTTTCCGTGATGTATGAAGGTAAAATCGGTTTTCGGTGAAGACACGAGATACGCGTATTTACTTCGAAATGGTTCTCTCGAGCAAACTTGTTCTGGATCTCGTACACTACATAAATGGTGACGAATAATTTGGCTCGCTACCTTCGGTTACAATATTCGCAAAAAAAAACGTGTTTTTCCATTTCTAATCGTCGCGAAATAATAGTATATAACAGTGTGTATATTCGCGACTCACGAGTTTCTCGTCGGTCGGGCGAACTTTTTGAGAGTCATTCCGGAAGCAACGTGGCTTATTTCCGCGCATATGCATGTATATGTATATGTAAGTAACGGTCGTTTCGTCAATAGTTTCTCCGTGGCGCATTCTCGCGGTTCTTGGGTGAAAAGCATCGAGTGAAACGTGAGACCGGCGTCGGATCGTCTATCGTGAATCATCGGTGAGTTATTTCTTTCGTTGGTTTTTTTTTTTTTCTCTCTGACGTATCTAGTTTTTCGAGACGGTTGCGTCAGCGTCAAAAAAAGAATAAAGAAATCGGGTCGCGGTGTGCAAGAATTCGTGAGAGTGCCGTTCGGTTGGGGTGACAGTGGTCTGTGACGCAATCGTGAAAAAATGTGTGACTGGGGATGAGAGAGTGAGCGAGAGAGAAAGAGAGAAGCGTGTTTGTGAGAAAGAGAGCGAAGTAAAAGAAAAGAAAACGGGAGGGACTTGTCGCGTTCGGTATCGAATCGGAAGGCTCTGTATGTAGCAATTATAAAAAAGAAAACCGTGTCTGTGATTATATTACAAATAGAGAGGACAATATAAGCAATCTGTGTGTGAACGACCTAATTCGAGACGCGCGCATTCGCGATTCGACGCGCGTGCGCGTGCCTCCGTTGTACCGATATTGTAAAAGTATACGTTTATAAATATGTTTATATCCAAGAGTATGCGTGGCAATTTTAAACGAATTTTTTTTTAGTTATAAATCTTTTTTATCGATTCCCGCGGAATGTGCATTAAGTTACATATTATATATATATAAATATATCTTACGCATTAGCTCGGTTCTTGCACGTTGACACGTAATTTTTTTCTTTTCTTGTTAATCTTTTTTTTTTTTAGTGTTACTTTTTCTATAACTTTCTTTCTAACCGGCCTTGAGCAATATTTCAAACTCTTTCGATAATTTGCAGCGAATAGTATTCGATTAAAATTGCTAAACATGCCCGCCGATGCGAACAATTTGCGATTGCGAGCGCGCCAAAGCACGAAAAGGCAAAAAAAGAAAAAAGGGAGGAAAATAATCGATATGTATATATTCGCTCTTTTAATTGGAATATCGGAATGCAAACCATTCTCTCTGTTGTGCACGACCGCTTGAAAAATAATTGTCGAAAGTTAACGTTTAACGAAACCAGTGAAAGTGTGAGAGTCGAACGGCGACGCGATGAAATCTCGCACACCGTTGTAAGTGTTTTTAGACGATGCGTATGTGTAATATAGCTTAGATCGAGCTATATAGAGATATATTATATATACATATATAATATACGTTATATGTTCCTTTTTCTGTTTTTTTCTTTCTTTTTTTTTTTATTTCGAGCCATCGGGAAATAGATATTGATAGCAGGACAAGACTCACACTCGATCATGAAAACCGTTTGATTCGCGTTAAACATACACGTACCCACAAAACGAAACCGTACACACGAAGAAATACACACACGTACACGCAACACGCGTGAGCGCGCGATAGCTGGAGAACAAACGGGAAATCAGCGAGAATGAGAGCGAGAGAGTTTATTTCATGAGCAAATTGTAATTACTATATATACATATATATACGCATATAATTATATATATACATACTTATATATACATATATATACAATCTTGTAACTATACATAGAGTCCTTCAGGAAGAATTTGTACAAACCCGCTGGAAATAAGGCACCAGCAAGTCTGTGATTTTAGCTTGGTTAATTCAGTATTTTTTTAAATAAAACGAGACAAAATCAAGATAAACGATAAAAAAAAGAAACAAGATTCGAACTGCGAGAGAGAACTCGTGCAAAAGAGAGACGTGTGCGAGAGAAAGTTTTGCTGCTTGAGGATAAAATGAATACCATATTGTAGGTTACTGTGTTCGTGTTCATGTTCATGGTGATGATTATTATTATGATGATACGTTGGCGCGTGCGCGTGTGTACAGAAGGGAAAGAGGAGGGAGAGCAAAGGGGAGGAGCGAAGAAACCGCGTACAGCGAAAAGTGCAGACGGAAAGCGCGTAATATTTATTGTATATGTGTATTTTAAAATATTTGTACAAAAAAAAGAAAAAGAACCGCCGGGTCAGGCGCACCGAGCTCTGCCGGGGACCTTCGAATTTTAAATCTTCTTTTTCCATGCAAATGCCGCGACCGACGTCGCGATTGCGTTCCCTGGCTGACTAAAATTGTAAATACGATGCTAATGTACATGTGATGTATTTTTCAGTCGTAGGGTAGCAAAACGGTGCGCGCGGATCGCAAAGCGAGACGAGTTTTTCTTCCCGGTCTTCTCTATTTGTAAATTCGTTCGAAACCAACGCTCGCAACTATTTTGTTCGTCGCGAAATCGACGGTCTCGCTTCGCGCAGGCGCGCACGATAATTAGAAGCTTTCGATCCAGTGAGAATTTCGTGCGTCTTCCGTTCGCACTTTTCGCTTGGCGTTCCCTCCGCTTTCTCTGTCTGCCGCGAACGACGGAAACCGTGCGAGAGAGCGAGACGAAAAGAGAGACGTAGACGGCGGTAGAGTATATTTATCGTGTATCTTTCTTTTCTGCGGGGTTGACACTTTTGTTGGGACACCAGGAAGGAGAATGCACGTGTGCGACAGAGTGAGTGAGAGAGAGAGAGGGCGTCCGCGAAATATTGTCCGCATGAGAGAGCGTGCGAGAGGGTGAGGAGAGGGAGAGAGCATATAACGAGGGAGAAAATGTGTGAGGGATGAACAGTAAGAGAGCGTGAGGCCCGGCAGGGGTGCTCAACTCGGGTGAAGTGGGCCGTGGGTCCCATCGTGGTAATATTATTGTGATGCCGAATTATTGTACTGATTAGGGAGAACCTCATAGTGATTTTAATACGCATTCAGAGATAGAGAGACGAACAAGATTCAATGGAAAGAAAAGACACCGACCCAAGGTCATCGAGATCCGAATTCGGCGGCCCTGTTGGCCAGTGCACAAGAAAATTTACATTCACGTACATACACACGCATACCGATACAATAAGACACACGAGGAACATACACACACATACAGACAGTTGTTTACAGTTACAGTTGCGAATTGATTGCGAGCGAGATGATCTATTCGAGGGAATTCTGTATAAAATGAGAAATTCGCTTTACCAATTATAAATATATATATTATACATAGTCATACAAAAGAAAAGACACGAAAGATACACGTGGGAGACGCGAATTGCACACACATACAGAAAATTACACACAACACGTTGGACACTAATACACATTGACGAGATACATGGACAGACACGAGGAACACGTTACGTACACTCTCGAATCTGTAGACTCGTAGGTTTACTATTAATTATTATGGATTATAATTATTATATCTATTATTATATCAATGTATAATTATATTTAGTTTTTAGGTTACTATGTTTATCATTTCCCGCTTGTACATATGCCGTGAGCTCGAAAAAATTAAATCTTTATCAAAAGAAATCTATAATTTTTTCGACTGTTTTTGTACAGAGATAATAAAAACAAAAAGGCCTCGTGCTTATGAAATTTCAATGAATATAAAACGTTGCTGTCTAATATTTGATTTTCACCCAGTCTCCCAATTACCACCTCCTTTGAATATTTTACGATCGTCAATCATCATTAGATATCAAACTTTAGTTTTTTTTAATTACCATCAGTATTGATTACTATATAACGAGTAGCGTTTTTCTTGCGATTCATTTTTGATTGTATTTTGTAGCTTCGTGATGCATATTTTAAATCCAAATATAGAATTAATTTTTATAAAATAATTTTTTCAAGAAAGGACTACATGCGTTTTTCCAGATTATTTGAGTAAGTAATTGTTTATATAACTGTTAACCTAGAATTTTCATTCTATTAAATTTTAAAACTTTCTATAATGTAAATATATTTTGGTAGTGTTCAATTCAAAAATTTTATTCATTATCACAAATTATAAATTACGTGGCTTCTTTCTCATAAAATATTCATGGTTAACGAAACTAAAAAGAGATGAAAAATAATTTAAGTCTTGGAATATGAAAGCCATAGTTTGTTTCTTATTTGTTTACACGTAGAACAGTTTTCAAAGCTTCAGAAACGATTTTAATATTCAATAACATTTATTATTCTTTTTCTAAACCTTTTTTGCATAGTATACACATTTGTAATGTTTAAATAATGGTTTACTGTGTGCAAATGCTTATTAGATACTCAGTGACACTATTTAAATGTCTCTCGTGTTTTTTGTTTGAAACGTATAAATATACAAATTCTGATTAATTCAGAGTACATGCTGATATGTGACCATGAGAAACATCAGCCGTGAGGTAGATAAATGCATGACATTGACGATAAGAGATCATTCACATTCAGTACGTGTCGTAGTTTACACTACATTGAGGAATAATGGTTGAAACATTAAAGTGAGAGGCGTAAATTACTGATAATTTTATTGCTTTTACTTTTTCGGTATCATGGAAAATTTCTGTACATGAAAATATATCCTAACATAAATCCCAATATAATTTAATAACGAGAATAAATGACAGGAATCAGGTGATAAAAATAAAAACAAGTTTTTATTTAAAACTGAATATAAAATATATAAACTTATGTCAAGATGCAATCTTGATTTTAAATAAATTTCTATGCAACAATATACTACAATTGCAAAATAAATTTTCTTCAAGTGGAATTTATTAATTTTATCATTTATTCAAACACTTAATTAAATGTTATGATTAATTTCTAATTTTTAAATGAATTTCTAAAAAAACTGAAGCTTTATTTTTAAAAAATTCTACGGTATTTGCATAATCATTCACTCAATTCGGAGTGACGTTAAAGTTGTTATTTATTTAGCCAATAGTTTTTCCTATATTCGATAATATCTTTATGCCACTCACGGTAACAAGATCTTCGTTTCTTATATTGCTTTATTGTTTAAATATGTTTTTTGATGCGTGAAACTTTGAGTCTGTGAATGTTTCGCTGTTTTTTATTCGCCCTTTGAACACAGCAAATAAAAACGCGGTGATTCGCTGTCAAAGATCCTCGCAGAGATCAGGGTAAATGCATAGCGACAGATAAATTGAGAATCGGCCGCGGAGCTAACGACAGTAACGACATTACTTTAGTCGGCTAATCATTGATGGTCCATAAATGAACAGACGAACTGGTTCCACGGGTGCATTGCCATGACCGATGGCAACTACGACTGCAAGAAAGAGTATCGAATGCTACCGCGGGAACTCGATACGCTATTTTTCTAGTGGAAGGCTTTCAAGTTGAAGACCAGTCTCGAGTCGCTGAGTCGCCTCGAAAGGCGAGTGCGCTGATTGACCTTTGGACATTAAAAGTACCTATATAGGCGAAAAAAAGGCACGCTCGCTGATAACCCTGCCAACGAATCGTTTTAATGTGCTGTCGTTAACGAGAATTCATTTTGATATACCGATAAGAAAATTTTGATAGTAATACAATAATTTATCATGATTTAAATCCCGTTTAATAGCATGTGACTTATATCTTTGTTCTTTTTTTGCATATTTAATGGTTTTATATTTATTAAAAATACTTTGGAGGATTTCTATATTCATTGCTTGTTGCGTTTTGTGTTAATAGGGTGAATAAAAACGGCATAGTAAATAGGAACAAAAGTGTAGATCAAAAACAATAATTCAGTAATCATTATTGTTTGATAAATATCATGAACATTATTAAATCATGAATAACATGTGTGATATTTAGCAATCAATAATTCTAAAATTCTAAGTACAGTGACTCACAGGTTTTTTTTAAATTTGGAGTCCATTCGCCTTTTAAGGTTATTAGTGGCCGCTGTGAGGATGAACGATTGATAATGTAGATCGTTGCTTTAAAGTTATTGATGAAGATCGACATTATTTAAGAAGACCAGTACTTTTTTACATCATTGGTCTAACTTTTGTAGCATAACTAAGGATAACCAAGCAAATTTTATTGACAAACGTACTTTCATAAGAGACTTTGAAATTATTTATAACAGTCTATGAATTTATTTATAACATAAACGATATTTATTGTATTAGCGAAGTGACCACTTTCACGTGATTAATAATCACGATATAAAGTTAATGCGCATTCCAAGTTTCATGATAGTCGTTTTTACATAATCAACAATTATAGTTTCGCAATGTAAACAGGTATTTGATTCGATCAACTTCTCACTTCTCAGTCCTCTGGTATTTATTATTTTTCAAGTTTATTAGTTTCGCAAAATTTTACTCAACATCAAATACAAAATAAATATAATCTTGGCATACGACTGTCTTTCTAGTGTTAAACAATTTTTTTTGTTATAACAAAAAATGAAAATTGAAAATTTGAAGTCATCAATCTAAAAAAAAGGGTGATCATGATTTTACTAGTTCTATTCATCCAAAGTGAAAAACTGAAATTGAATTTTAATTAAGGTACTTGTAGAAAAAGAAGTTTCGATTTTTTCCAATTTTTCACATCTTTAAAGAGTTGTTAAAATTAAAAAAAAAATATATTTTGGCACCATCTTGGTAAGGACGATAGCCACACATGTGTTAAAAATTTACGCACAGATTGAGCCCAATCGATCAAGCCGATCTTGAAATATCATGGTCACCAGTTCGAAAAACACTGATAACTTCAAAGCGGAATTCTTATATTCTGATCTTTATCATTATAAATATTCCCTAAATGTTAATAAACTTTTATATGTTCTTCATAATACCATTCTGAAAAAACGCTTTAAAAAAAGAATCTGTGATCGAGAACACATCCTTAAATCTTTTACAGCTCAAAACTGTAACGAAAAATCCCGAGGATAAATCCCTGCCAAATGATTCCCATTTCCATACAATCAAACACATTTCATCCCGAATGCGCCGCCGAATAGCATTACGGGAAATGAATTCGCGTCGACGGTCGAGAAAGATCGAGCAGGATCGAGCGCAAACAATGCGAAGCAGCATTTAATTAAAGGCGACAGTCTGCTTGTCTCTGCTCGAAGTCTGCGCGCTACTGCGCAGGCGCACACGGGCTCGAACGGCACATACATACAATATTTGCCTATATAGGAACGGAGAAGTTCACGGAGCGTGACACTGTTTTCGCGCAGCGTGTTGCATGACGTCGTCGGCGGGTTGGAGGGAGGCGCGGGAGCCGGAGGTTAAAGCCGAACGGCGTGAACTACGAGATCGATTCGATAGGAGCCCGTTTGCAGCGTGTCGAGAGAGGGAACGCGAATCCTTCTTCTTCACCTCCGGTCCGGGGGAATGAATTCACGACGGAAGAGTTCGAATCCTCCGGTCGACAAGAAACCGAAGGCCCCGCGCTCGCGGCGAGGTTCAACAAACCCGTTCACCCGAGAGCGTCGTTAAGGTTTCTCGGTTCGGGCCGCGGCGATGTGGGACAAATACACGGAGGCGGTCTCGCCGCCGGAGAAGAGGTAGGTCCGCGGCGGTGCGAAATGACGGCGAATTATTGCGCCGAGAAGGAAGAGGAGCCGCGCGAAGGATGAAATGGCGGAGAGCGCTGCGCAAGGAACGGAGAGAGGGCGAGGGAGTAGGAGGAGGAAGAGGTGGCGACCGATGGTTGTCGTATGGGTCAGCGTCGGTTGTTGCCCTGGCCCCTTGACGTTGCTTGGCCCGCTCGGTTACTGCCCCCCTTATATCGCCTTAGAATCGCGATTCCGTTCGACATCAACACACCACCGCGATTCATTCTCTTCCTCCTTTCTCTTTGTTGCTGCTCCACCCCTATATAGGAACGTCTTCGACTTCTTTCTGTCCATATCTTCTTGCCTTCACGCGTGACACCGCGGCACCGGGAAAAATTATGCGTCTTTGACGGAACTCGATTCGAGATTCGCAGGCGATGTCGCTGCTGCCTGAGACGGGGGTGCGGAAACGAAATTAGCTGGGGGAGTTGGGGACGGAATTTAGATTTGTCTGGGGAGGATGGGAACGTTTGTTAAACCTAGATCTACTAAGGTAGTTATAAAGACGGGGAGGATTGTTTTTTGTGGGCGGTTTATTAATGGAAATTGTTGATGTAAAGGTTGGTGGAAATACTGCGTGGGATGAGAAGCGTAGTACAAATGGACAAGTGGTGATTTTATGGGAGAAAATAGGATCTTATTCAAATTTAAGAATTTGGAGAATGAAAATAGATTATTTTTGTTCAAGATTCTTTTCCTAATTTTAAAGACACAAGTTTTCCTATAGTGGTTTATCTTGTTGAAAATAGAACACGGGCATAAAAGATAATTAAGCATAGTGTACTAAAAAATATATGATTCTATGAGAGAAAATAGGAAAAAGATTGAGAGTTACATTTTTTAATATTTTATGTAAGACTTCGTTTTACGAAAAAACGTTTCTGAAGAATAATTTTAGTAATTCTGCAGTAATTATTATTAAATCACTCGTATTAATGCTCCACTTTTAATTGTTCACATCTACAACTTCCATTCTTCACATCTTTAAACTTCCAAGTTTCAAATTTTAACTCTAAAAACGATTTCTACATGTGCAGTTTTCAATTTTTACATTTTTCGCTTCAAATCTCTTTGAATTTCAAACTTCAAATCTGTAAATTTCCAGCTTTAACTCTTTATATCTTCAAATCTTTACATTTTTTGTTTTAACTCTTTATATCTTCAAATTGATAGAGGATTTACAATAAATAATGTATTGTACATACAATAATTTCAGAAGTTTTTTTTATAAATTCTTGTCTAATTTTTCAATTCTCAAGTTTCCAATATTCATTCTAAAGAATTTCTAAATCTATAATCTCCCTCTTAATGCGTAAGTAGTTTCCAAGTTTTAACTCAACTGTATTCAGATCTGGAAGAAATGATTTTTTTTATTTAGTACATAGATAACTTTAATTAAAAACAATGAAATAAAAAATTATTCTAATTTTTTGAGAAATTTCAGTCCTACTTTTTAATTTATAAGAGTCCTTTAAAAACTTATAATGTACAATTTAACATCAAAACTATCGACAAAAAATATATACCTTTTTCCATAGAATGTCAACACGTCGCGTCGGATTTAAAAAAAAATACTTTATTCACGAAAATAATATTTATTTAAGTATCTCTTAACTTCTATTCAATATTCTCTATAAAGAAAATTATATTTAAAGATATGATAAAAAATTGATTAACCCATTAAGGCCCAACGTTGCGATAACGCAACATTTGTAATATGTTAAGCAAATCCGTTTCAGTGCTTAACGGGTTAAAACTGTTAAAAGACACCTTTAAACGTTCGGGTAATTTTTTCTCAGAATCTCCAAGAATTAGAACGATTGAAATAATTTGTTTTTAGTCTTCATAGAAAGAAATCAATAATTATCTGACCGTTCGATAAAAGAAGTACATATGTGTACCAATTTTAATCTTCCAGCGTTTATATAAGTAAAAAGTATAAGATTGTCTATCACTAATTAAAATTCGCATAAAGATTAGACAGAGAGGATCTTCGATTAAAACATAGTGAATCACATAAGAGAAAAAAAAAGGAGCACAATACATTTTAATCGGTCCCAGTTTCATTCTGGAGTTGCTCCTGCGAGCTCTCCCAGTTCGCCTTTCCACCTCCAACCGTGGCGCACACGAACGATACGATCGTTGCGTGTGGTCGTGTCTAATATAAACACACCACAGACACAATACGGCGCGTAGAGGGAGGTAAAACCGCATCATGGGTCCCAGCGAAGACAGGACTGGTTTAGATATTCTCTGTTTCTCTTTTTGTCCGGCGCAGTTGACTGCATCCTTTCAAGTCTCGTGTCCCCTTTCGTTGTCTGCCTCGCCGTATCTCTATATCGCTGTTTTTGCCCGCTGACATTTTCATATATGTATTTTTTTCTCTCCTTTCTTTCCAGCTCGCCTTACCTTGTCCCCGTTTATGCACTGTTGTGCCGCTTGCCTAGCAAAAGAGGGACATTTTTCAAGACGCGACGGTTATTTCCCAGGAGCTTCGTTAAGTTATACAATTTAAGGTCAGACACTCTTATGGGTTGATGGTTACGTGATACGGGACGTTCCAGGTTTCGCATCAATGATTAAAACACCGAGACGCTGCACAGTGTGCTAAATAATGGACAAAAATCGAAAAATCGGGGTCGAAAATTGACAAATTTTTCTAGGTCAAAATATTAGTAATAAAATAGACTTTGTAATACCTATTAGCTTAAAATTTTGACCTTTTACGTTAATTTATTGTTACAAATTTGTCTTATGGTAAGGCTGTTAGTAAATTTTACTTGATTTTTTTAAGTTTAATGAATACTGCAGTATTTTTAAGGGATTTTAACATTAAGAAAATATACGTACAGCTTTCTCTAAAAAATATGAAATGATTCCTGTTTTTATGAAAAAATTATACTGTTCGATATTTTGTTATGCTCATAAATTCTTAATTTAATACCAATGCACTTTGATTTTAATACATTTCTTTGATAAATTAGTAGAAACGGTTCAGATATCGAACTTGATAGAATTTAATGTAAATAATATAGAATATTTTGAAAATTAATATGTTCTACATTTACGTGCCTTAAAGATAAATTTCAGTAACAGTCTGAACCAAAAGTTAATCTGTACCCAAGATAGTATACAGGGTGTAAGAAAAATGTTGCAGTTCCTTGAAAGGGGTGATACCTGAGATGATTCTAAACAACTTTTTCCTTAGCGAAAATGTTACGCGGGGCTTTGTTAACGAGTTATTAACGGAAAACACCGACCAATCAGGGAGCGAGGACAGCGGATTAATGATGGCGCGGACGATGGCGGGCCAATACTACTCACAGCTGGAGCCCGCGCTGAAATTCATCCACTGTACATATTCGTGCTTCTATTGGTCGGTGTTTTTCGTTAATAACTCGTTAACAAAGCCCCACTTAACATTTTCGCTAAGGAAAAAGTTGTTCAAAATCACCTCAGGAATTACTCCTTTCAAGCAACTGCAACATTTTTGTTACACCCTGTAGAAGATTATATGGTAATTGTGCAGAAAGAGGTACACCTCACCGATTTCGATGAAATTTAGATATGTTATAAAACTCGAAATTCTGAACAGCTTTTTCTTATACATATAACCGCTGCTTGACCTTAGTTTTCGAGATATTCGCGAAAAACCGCTGCCACTACTACAACGAATTCTGCGCGTAGATACGCGCCCGTGGCAGTGTATGCGTCAGCATCGAACGATCGCTTTTCGACTGTTTCTTCGAGCGACGTACGAAACTAACAATAAGACAAATGATAAAGCTGAAAGTTATAGCTACGCATTTCCAGTCGTGAAACCGGCACACCGCGGGCAGGGGGCAGAGCCCTCGGCGGGGGGTTGGGGGGGCGAAGCCACCCCCACTACTTGGAAAGTAAGGTTCAACTTTGAAAATACTGTCTACGCTCGGTGGTCTGCCATGGAAAAGGGGGACGACATTTTTTTTGCGCGCGAAGTGCGCCACGGAAAAACGACTGATTTAAGTATATTGAAAGTATACCACGTCACTCGCTTCTGTGTGGCGCGCTTTACGCAAAAAATATAACATCCCCCTTTTCCATGGCAGACCACCGAGCGTAAACAGTATTTTCAAAGTTGAATCCTTCCTTTTCAAGTAGTGGGGGGGTGGGGGGTGGGCATCGTCGCCCAACCCCCACCGAGGGCCCTGCCCTCGGCCCCCGGTGTGCCGGTTTTTGCGAATATCTCGAAAACGAAGGCCGAGCGGCGGTTATATGTATAGGAAAGAGTTGTTCAGAATTTCGAGTTTTATAACATAGCTAAATTTCATCGAAATCGGTGAGGTGTATCTCTTTCTGTACAATTACCGATTATATTTTCCTGTGCTGAAAATGAGTAAAAAATGACAATGATGTATTTTTATTGTAAATTCAATTGAATTCGCTCTTACTTTTTATTTTATTTGGTCAATGTATTGAATTCTTTTGATCATAAACTTGTTTATCCGAAATTTTTATGACAATTTTGTTCGGTGTTTAATCATTCTGTACACAAAATATCAAAAACTTCGATGTATCATTTTATTCTCAATTTTGTGGTTATATTTCTCAATATTGCATTTTTCTAAAAGATTATAACTATATTAAATCGAAGGTTAAATAATAATGAAAATTTCCGATTCAATTTTTCTAAAATTTTTCAGGGGTTTTACTATTGCAAAACGATTTGTTCTTCCAATTTTCAAAGATTTTCGCTTATGTTTAATGTTACTGAAGTTCATCCTTAACTTATTGTTCCTGAATGTCTTGATTTTAATTCTATAAAGAATCCAAGGTAAAGCCTATCTCGGAAGAGAGTTGTAACTTTCACAGTCGACCGAAGTGTCGAAGTGCAAGTCTCGACGTGTTAAAACTTGTGTAAACTGGTTGGAGTCACAGTGGACATCCGTTCGGGTCCAGCTTTGATCTTCCTCTCTGTTATTAGCTTGGGAGACACTTAATTTCAGATGTTGATTCAATTTGACCAATATAGTCTTTGCTTTAGTCTGATTTTACAAAGGAGCTTGACATTTATGTTTATTACAACGCAAAGGTTAGTTATGTCAACAATTCACGTATAATTAACTTACCAAAAATTTAATTAACCCTCAGATCGTTTTTTAAATCTTTTTTTACCCAATCATTTCTTTTTCCTCTCATAATTTTTCCTATTTCGAAGAAAATCTGAAGGAAAAATTATTATTAGCTATATTTCTTCTTTCATGACATTAATTCAATAATTAGTTATCTATGATAAGTTGTATCTATTTAGTTATCTATGACAACTAATTAGACTGCAGATTTTATGCATTTATGACAATATTAAGAATGCATAAAATCTACAAGATTGTCAATGCATGTCGAAACATAACTATTGAAAATATAATTCAAGTCATAATGTTTAAAAAATAAGATATACCGTTATTCAAGTTCCAATTTTTTATTTATGCTTGTAAAATTTTGATTTTGCATAAAAGTCAGATTAAAAGCAATGTAAGTATAATATATTTTTAAAATAAGAACAGTTTCATTTGTCTAACTACAAACTATAGTTAAATCTTCAAGGAAATTGAGTTCAGGAATTTTTTTATTCGATTCGATTGTTTTCCACTTCTTTTTATGTGCGATGGGACCAATGTTTAGGGACATTTTTTGACTTCGAAAACTCTTAAAGACTAGGAAAAGTCGCTTAATTGCTTTCAAACTTAAGCGATTATGAAAAGTAAATAGAAAGCGGGAAAAGAAACGGAAAAAGGACGAGTTTTCGCGCCGAGAATACAGCGCATTCGAAAGTAGAGCTTAGCACACTCTGAAATCTTTACGTATGCTGTCCTATAAATATGGATAGATATCTGTGCGAGTTATTCTCGTACTGAAAATGATCAGCCTTAATCTCCCTACATAGACAGTCCCTTATCGTTAGCGCGGAGCCGTTTCAAAACAGTCTCATTTTTATCGGCCGCGTAAAGGAATAATCGATCGATCTTCTGGTGTTATTCGAGCGGTATCAGGAACGGGAGAAACATACGAGACTGTGTCGATTAATCACTACCCGAGCTACTTAGTTTTTGAATAACCGGGAATCAACGTTGTACACTGTCGCGTCGGATACAATGCGCCATAGTTTCACGAATGGAAATTGTGGCTCGTGATAGTGGGACACTGTCGGCATTTTGTCAGTGGAAACTAGACTCGTGCACTGAACATACGTCCTTTGTATCAATAACGTTGAAAAGTTGACTCTGCTTTAGATTGCTACTCGGTTGGTTTTCTGATAAAGGTATAAGAACTAAGGATGAATTTTAATAACATCAAAAATAAGCAACAATCTTTGCAAACTGGGGAATTGAATCTTTATACGATAGTAGAACCACCCAAAAAATTTTAGAAAAATTTATTCGATAGTTTTTAAATGATTTAAAAGTAACTCCAAAATTAAGAATGAAGTTTCTAACCGTTGCATTTGAAGTTTAATATTCAGTACAACGATAAAATAAAATAACAAGTAGCAGCGAATTTAAATGGATTTGGGATAAAAATATCTCTGGCTGTAAGGAAAAACGACACAAGTCGAAAACAACTAGAAAACAAAATTTATATTACTATCAGTAGACAGTGGATTTTATGCATTAAAAGCTCCAAGACTGTTAATATATACCAAAATATACAAAATGTCAACAATATTATTCAAGTTAAAATATTTAGAACATTGAACATACTTTTTTCAGGTTCCTATTCCTTATTTGTAGTTATAAAAATTTTATTTTGCATAAAGATCCACTGTCTTACTATCAGAGAGAATTTTTCCTTTGATCACGAGGATTCAATAACATTCAAGATCTAGTGACTAGAACTTTAAACGGTAATGTTTCGATTTTATCACAGGAAAAAGTCCTATTAATATTTTACTTCAAAAAGTAGGTCTTCAATTCATCCTCAATTTATTGTTTAAAATTTTATAGAAACCAAACAACTTGGAGAATATTACATTATTTTGTTTAACAAGTATTTCCTTAAAACAAGTTATACTTGTAGGAGCGATTGCAGCATCATGTCTAATTAAAAGAAATATTAATACAGAATATTTCTATTTATTATTGAAGACGGTGCGTAATTAAAAAAAAAAAAATGATAAACTCGCTTCAAAAAACACTTGCTACTGTGCATTGACAACAATTGAGCTGGAAGAGAGATGCAAAAAGACGACAATTGGTCGATTGATGTGTTTTGTAACAATTGTTACATCCGTCCCGTGTTACTATTGCCTCGAGTCTCCCCCACACATTTCGATTGAAGGAAATAATTTAATTTTTAAATACACACGCGTCATTGAACTCGCAAACAATATGCATATAATCAGTACGGGAGAAGCGCGGCACATTGTCCGTATTTCAGGTACAGGGTGTATAAAAAGTAATGGACACCCGTGATAGGGGTGAACCTAGATCTCGTGGTCGATGGACATTTGTGAAAGTTGAGCGCTGCAAAATCGTTTATAACAATGAAAATGGGTGTTAAACTTTTTGATTGCATGAATCTATTCTACTCGACGAGTTGAGAAAAAGCTTCAAAGAAGCCATATGCCGGAAATGCACCATTTAGACGCTATAAAGCGTTAAAGTTTATGCAAAATTGCAATTAGTAGCGCTACACAGGCAAAGCGAAGCGTGTTCGTATACGAGGGCCAACGGCAGTTCGACCTACCTCACAGAGCTAGAAAATCGATATCGACGGAAGGATTCTCCCTCTCTCTCTTTCTTAGTGGTTCCTGTCCTCGATCTTACGCACACGCGTGATTGATGACCTTCGAACGGACGAAGCGGTCCTCCTTCTCTTTCTTAGTGGGCCCTGCTTCTTTCGCTCGCACTTATAGAAACCAAAAGGTTCTCATTATTTGTTTGACTAGCTGCCGTTTCAACTCAGCCGCGGCGGTGAAAAACATAATGAGAACCGCTTGGTTTCTGTAAGTGCGAGCGAGAGAAGCAGGGCCCACGAAGAAAGAGAAGGACCGCTTCGTCCGTTCGAAGGTCAACAGTCACGCGTGTGCGTAAGATCGAGAAGGACAGGAACCACTAAGAAAGAGAGAGAGGGAGAATCCTTCCGTCGATATCGATTTTCTAGCTCTGTGAGGTAGGTCGAGCTGCCGTTGTCCCTCGTATATGAACGCGCTTCGCTTTGCCTGTGTAGCGCTACCAATTGCAATTTTGCATAAACTTTAACGTTTTATAGCGTCTAAATGGTGCATTTCCGGCATATGGCTTCTTTGAAACTTTTTCTCAACTCGTCGAGTAGAATAGATTCATGCAATAAAAAAGTTTAACAACCATTTTCATTGTTATAAACAATTTTGCGGCGCGAAACTTTTACAAATGTCCATCGACCACGAGGTCTAGTTTCACCCCTATCACAGGTGTCCATTACTTTTTATACACCCTGTACAGCGTTCTCAAAGAATCGGAAAATCGTTTTTTTATTTCTTCAACGTTGTTTGCTTAGTTATTTTAGACGAATGAAAGCGAGTTGCTTGCGATATTTTGCTCACATGAAATTTTTCACATTTGTGTTGTTTCCTTAAATACCGTAACTATCTTTTATTTTCTGTTTCTTATTTACATACTATTTTCTATTTCAGAGCATACACTGGTTGACAGTTACTTATTGAAGTAAGAAGCGTAAAGAAAGAGTAATTAGGTATGTACCTTTCTACTGATAACCGATAGTAATAGACTCGATTCAGACGAGCGGTTTGCGGCAGTTTGCCGCTGCGTTTTAGCAGAACACGGATTTGTATGAAGCAGTTTACACGAGCCGCAAATTCTAGCGACGTGTTTGTGATCGTTTGACAGCAAATTGTCGCAAATCGCTCGTCTGAACTGCAAAATTTGACGCAAAAAACGCAGCGGCAAATCGCCGCAAACCGTTCGTTTGAATCGAGCCTGAGAGTCTTTACACACAGGCTACTTAAAATCGATCGTTGCGATTTCATGTCAGTGACACTGTGCAATTTATTTGTATTTGTGAAAAACATAGTAGTATGCAGAATCGATTATTTATCGCCCGATGACTTGTCCCGATATAAGGTCAATCTTACAGTGTTGACTCAAAGAACGACGCCTGAGTTTGAATCGAAAAAGGGATTTCTCTAACCTCACCACTTCTTCCACGGTGCGAATCTCCTCATTCCGTCGTGACCGAGATCGAACCCGACTTGAAAAAGGGCTGCGCTCGGTTCTAAAACCCAGCCGTTCTTCGAGTCAACACTGTAGATAATAAATGCCGTTTACCAATGAAATAGATACTGAATGAAATACTATTTCAAAGTAGTAATTGATAATTTCATATTTGTGTACGTTATAACTAGACTGCGGAAGTTTATGCAAATACACATTTTCAAAACCGTAGAAAAAAAATAATCAACTTAAATATAAGTGTCTTGTACCTTCTAAATATTTTAACATATGTTTTTTTTTTTCTATATTTCATGTGTTTTTACATCTACACACATTATTATATGGTTTAGCACATTCAATATCGCTATAAATACATAAAATTCCGCAGTCTAGTTATGACTGAAGTATGCACATGAAATGCTATTTAGTAATATTTTGAAACAGTTGAAGAAATAATTATTTTCTATTATTCTATTTCAAATATCTACTTTTCCCAGCACTGCCTGCAACCCATCATCTCTTTCTTCTAATTCTAACACAACGGTTCTCAACCAGATGGAATATTCCCAGATGGTACGTGAAATTATGTCAAATTTAAAAATTATGCAGCTTTGCAAAAGAATTAAAAGAATGACAAAAAATCTGTCCGTTAACTATTAAGTTTTTACTGAACAGTGTTTTTTAACATGTCTGAGTAAAAGATAATTTGTATTTTTAATGCATGAAATAAATTACATCTGAATTCTTTTTATTTCTACTTATCTTTTACTCATAGTTCAAAGTCTGAGAGATACTCCTTTATAGTTGTGGAACATTTGCTGGTAAAAAATATACAAAGTAGTGCGGGGAAAAAAGGTTGAAAACCGCTGTTGTAACATATTCTTCCCATTCCTCTAAGAAAAAGCTATGACTTATAATTAGACTGCGGATTTTATGCATTTATGGCAATCGTAAATATTCTGAAAATATTAAAAATCTAATTCATGTTATAATATTTAGAAAAGAAAAAATGCTGTTATTCAGGTTTCAATTCATTATTCGTGTTTTTAAACATTTTATTTTGCGTAAAAATCCCCAGTCTACTTATAATAATTACTTTGATAACCTTTTAGAATAGTCAACCATATTTTGACGGTTCCAGTAACAATCACACATTTTTAAATAGATGAAAACCGACTTGAAATTGTATAGGTTCCGACTAAAGAATAGAACAGTAATAAGAGATGGAATCGTGAGAAGAAATGTTCGCTTCTTCACCTCTGATAATTAGTACTTTAACGAAGGAAACTGTCGAGGTATTTCGTCTCGTAAATAAGTGCTTTCCCGTCGTCGTAGACGACGTCGCTCTCATACCTTCCAAGATTTCCTGCGTTTAACTGTTTCGTTAACACTCCAACTCGAAACTGTCGCGCAACTCGCGTCATATTAAACGGGGGATGCTGAGGTCAATTGAAACATTTCCGGCGCTTCTGCTCCACCACGCAGAACGTGATTCATACGGTTCAGTCGCGCTGTTACGAAAGTTTTTCAGACGTCCGAGCTTTCGTGTGTCGTAACAGGTCTCTGGCGTTAACACATTGCCTAGTTTCAGTTATCCGAATGCTACGTCATTTTGAAGTCTAAAGCTGGTTATCACTGACGTACACTGTGCGCTTGTTAAGAATATCCGAATGTTTCAACTATTCGAATACCAGTAGACTTCGAATTTTATATTAACATTATTCGAACAGTTAGGAGTATTACAATCTTTGAACATTATTCGAATAGTTAGATGTATGAAATTATGTGCTATTAATGTGAAAAATCGATCACGCCGAATATTTGAATAGTCCTAATTATTTGAATAATGCTTGAATATTCGAATACTCCAAATGACTTAAAGAATAATGTTTTAATACTTAAATACTTTTAATTATTTGAATACTTGAATACTTGAATACTTGAATAGTCGAATATTTACAGGTTTAATACAGTGAATAACAAAAATATTTGGACACGTATAATTTCGCCTTTTATATACCGCATTTGAAATGAATATAAATAAAGCAGCAACAATTTTTGCAGCATATTAAAGTATAGTGTTTAAATATCAGGAAGTAATTATTGCTTCATAGAATTTTTAAAGATAAGCATAAACACTAGAATGAATGTATTCATTTATTAGTATTTAGTACTAATTGAAATTTTTAAAAAGTAACTGTAGATACTAAAGGAAAGTAATATATTTGTTTAATAGATGAGTAAAATACAGCGTCGATTATTGATAAAAAATAATTTTGTAAGATATTAAGTTTACGTAACATATGTTGAACACTGGAAGCATTGAATCAGTTATTAAATTCTTGTAGAATATTGTCAGGTTTGTTCTTTTCACTTAGGTTTATAAAATGCTCAAACATTTTTGTGACATGAAAATTTATTTTCTTTCGAAATTGCGTTTACTATTTAAACAACGGTATGAAATTATTGATACAAACAATTTTTGCTTTCTGCATTTTTATCCTATCTGACACATTCGTGTTTGTTTTTTTCTCTGTTGTAATTCTGAGACAAATTTTAGGAAATTATTACTTATATCTACTTTGAAATCACATCGAAGCATTGTTGTTGAATACTTATTTCTCTTCAGTAGCGTGTAAAGTTTATTGAAAACTCTAGAATTGATAGTAAATCGCAATGAATGAAAGTAAAAAAATGTTTCAATTTATGGCTTTTACTTGTTTTAACATAAGATCAATTATTTACCTTAAGCTCAGTCGCATATAAATAATTGGATGCAATAAAATTGCGTTGTATTAAAGAATAATTTATTAGTTATCCAAGAAATTTATCGATCTTATCATTATTATTCCTGAAAAACAAGACGATAATTATATTTTTTCTAATCGTGGTACACATAACAAGGACTCTAATTATTAAAAATATGAGATCGACTTTTATTTTAAATCAAAGGTGGTGTTATAATTGTAAAACCATAAACCAAAACACGATATATGCATATATTTTAACCCCATAACTTTCTTAAAATCAACTTGTTTGTTCACATAAAAATATTTCAATAAATATTTTGCAAAGCTAAATAATCGTATTTCAATAGACTCATAATCATATTTACATTTTCCTATTTTTATATTTCCAAATTTTAAATAATTTCTTCGAATAAAAAGATATTTCTCAGCCTGTTCTAAGTGAATAGCCTCTCAAATTGTTATCCAAACACCGTAAAGTCTTTCAACAAGGGGACCAACAAAAAAGTCAGTGGCTCGAGCAACTTACATTTCGGCGTTACGTCAGTTTGACAGGAGCCAATTTATCGAGAAGCTTATTGAAAACTACAGGTTATATAATTTGTACTCCGAGTGGAGGGTGATAATAGGTTTTTTGGAGTTACGTAACTGATTACGTACATTTCGTTGTTACGATGTTAAACGGCTTTATTATTGTTTATCCCTTATACAAGAATTTTGCTTATGGTATGTGATTCTGGTGAAAACAAGTCTTCTTTTATAAAAGTGGATTTTTAAGGTTTTTTATCTGCACTCCACAGCAATTTTTATTTTGCGAGCTTTTCAGTAAACGAAGGTTTCTATTCGTGTCGTTTAATTATTTAATTTTTGATTGAAGAGTTCTTATCTTCTGTTCTGCATCGGTTTTATTTTCTGATTATTCACACAGAGAGATTTTAAAAATGAAAATTTCGTAAGATTTTAAATTTTAGTTTATTCTTTGGGAAAGAAGATACGTGCACAAAGATTTATTTTATTATTTGGGTTTAATGTGATACATTAACTTTCAAAAATATCAGAAAAAATATACATGTACATAGAAAACTTGTAAGTACACATTTACATAGGAAACCTTCGTTGCTTTCCTTAAATGACAGTAGAAAACCCATGTCAAGTGGCTGCTATGAAGCACCTATCCAGTTTGCCTTTCACTCTGAGTAACTGTCGAACTGAAAATACTCGATTGTCGCTTTGCAATGGAAACTTTAGATAAAATACTCGAAGTACTTATTCGCAGTTTCGAATACCTCATTGGAGTTTTTTTAAAATTTATTTCACGTTATACAGGGAAACTTTTTCTTTGATAGTAAAGAAAATTAGATAAGAAGTGAATGCTAAACATTCTAAAATATAAATTGCATTCCTGCTTTCATGTATATTTTATTAAAATAAATGATTCTTATTTTTTTAATTAAAATACATGGTGAAGGTTGCTATGTGAGAAATCAGATACATTACTCGTATCTACATTTCTTTTATAAAATTAAAGGAAAGTTCGAATTTTTAAAACGTTATAATTACTTATATGAAAAGTGGAAATTCCAAATTTTTATATTTTCATTGTATTTCTATTAAATGTTTAATGCTTGTTAATATACTTTTCGTAATAATAGAAATTTACATCTACACAATTGTTGCATTCAACTTAGTTTATGCTTTTTTTTTAAGTACTGCGAATAGAGATACACTCATTTTACATGCATTTTACGATGCATTTTCGGCTTTCTATTATATTATTCGTATTACATAATAAGTATTGATTGATTGGCCAGTTTTGTTTATTTCACGATGCAGCGCAAAGTAAATTTTGCGAAGCTAATTTAAACGAGTTATTTAACTAAAAGCAGCGTTAATATATTTTTTCGCCGATAAAATAGAAATAAAAAAAAAAAAATAAATCCGACAGTACAACGTTAAAAGAATTTAAAGTTTATTATGCTACGATATTAAATTTTCATTTTCTTTATATTACAATTTTTATTTTTTCGTTCATTTTTAACACGCAACTTGAAATAAATTTGCTTTATAATAACCAAAAACAAATTTAGAACGCACTTCTTTTTATTAGTATAATTCAGTAAATTATATTTCCAACAGTGAATGGGTTTTAATATTATCTACTACTACAAAACAACATTTTAGTAACATGAATCCACTCCTTAAAAATATTTTACTTATAAATGGCTTAAGAAAATTTATCAACTTTTCAGATCAGTTTACTTTAAGCGATTAATACCAACCTTTATTTACCGAAGTATCCATTTCAAGGAAAACCCATGAAGAATAAAGAAACTTTACACATTTATAAAAGTGACAAATGTCTGAAGAATCTACACGCGCAAGCGGACGTGTAACCATACTTCTTTTTGTCAAGAAAAGTTTTCGGGTATTCACGAAAATTAATGTCTCCCCTTTACGTCATTCTTCTTTCGTTACCTTTTTCTTTTCTTCAGTTTTACTTTCGATCCTCGCACCTGATCATACAATACTAGGCAAAAGTTTGATAACTCTTGAAATGAGATATTGGACCGTGAAATATATTCAAAATATTTTTATACATTATTCATAAATCTTTATTTTATACTTGTATTTATTCATGGTACTATAAGTACTTATTTTTACAAATTCCATCTTGTAATTTTAATTTTAAACAGTACTTAAAAAAAGTTATAGTATTCTTCAACAGAAAAATAATACAACTTGTGTTAATGCCAGACAAGCGCCAGCAAAAAGTAACACAATTTTGAAAATTCCTTTAGCGAATATGGTTAATGGAATACAAAATCTGTTATATAAATTTTATTACTCATGTATTTCATATTTATTATATCAGACATCGTTTATATTTATCGCTGATCGAAAAATCGATAAGGTGACCGGTACAATATCGGCCACTTCTCTTCTACAAAGGAAATAAATAATTTTATTGTTACGAAGTTTCAGCGTAATGATAGAAGTGTAACAGCTTAACGTGTTGCGGAATCTAAGTCCTGTCCCGAGTTTACGCACCAGGTATGTGGAGGTCGCGTCTCTAATATAAATTTTATAAGTACCTATCGGTAACTGAACGGTGAACTGTACTCGAAGGAGATTAATGCTCGATCTTGCTCCGGAAAATAACTGTGCCTACGTTTTCGATGCAACGTGTATTATGTTCAAAGTGATTTCAAAACGAGCAAAGGTTGAATTTACACTCATTTTTACAATGGAAAGTTACTTTGAAGCTAACCATTTTTCCAAGAAAATCTGGATCGTTTCATAACCGTGGGAGAAAAGTTCGAAGGAAAAGAATAAGTCAAGAAGAAAGAAAAAGTCCAGCGACAAAGGTCAATCTGTCACTGGATAAGGAATTTAATGGAACCCTCATTCGTTACTTTATACTTTATATAACCATCTGCACTCGTAACAAGAAATATTCTTCAACAAGATTTACAGAAATTCGTTTTTCAGTACTTCGTAGATTCTGAAAGTGGTTCCAAATCTTTCGTTTTGTCACTTTTATTCTGAATTTTAAACTGATTCTATTTCTTTGGTTGAATAACGCAATTGTCAAATGCATTTAAATTAATAAAATTGAAATTATGAAGGTGAAATTGATCAAAGTTCTTCACTTAAAAATAATATATTATACATAACTTTTACAATAATTGCCAATAAAATTGTACTACTACTTAAAAACACAGTTTATTAAATACGTAGATAGAAATTGAAGATTTGTTGTTACAGTAAAAGAGGTTAACGTGGTTTTTTAATAATTCTTTATAGTTATACCCATAACTGTATCACATTGTGTTGCATTTATGGTGCATTAATTGCGTCAAGAAAACATCAACATTTTTGAGGTGGTGCAGTTTCTTTGGCCACTACTTACATTTACAAGTATCTAGTATATTTATAAATGTTCAATCTATTTAAGTGAATAATTCTGAATGCGAAATTACCTGGAACAAAAAAGAACGTTCTTTTTCACTAAACGCGACGTTGACCAAATGATAACAAATATGGGAAACATTGGAAATAGGTTAAATAGAAATAGTTAAAATGAATGAAATACTATTTTAGTATGCCTATTCATTATCATTTAATCATAACTGTTGAAAATTTTCCTCAACCCTGAATAGTAGACGCAAATTTACACTTTGAATGTGTACCGCAAATGAGTCATTCAAGGTGAACATCAATGTGACTAATACATGGAGTAGTCCAGTCGTTACTTTTGATAATTTTACATTCACTGTAGGCGAATCGTCCGTAACAGACATCCAAAGTGTAAAGTATAAACTCATTCTACTAAAAGACTAGATACATTAAAAACGTTGCTTAGACTTAGAGCTAGTTAGCTCACATTAATTGTAAGTACGAAAAGGTGCAATTACTGTAATTGTAGATCTTTTTAATTGATAACGATCCAAACGAAATTCAGACATAATCTCAATCATGAAAAACGTCGCGAAAATTTCCTCCATCTTCTTAAACATTTTGCAGAACGATCCACACAAAAAATAAATTATATTACAATAGATATTGTATTATTCTATAGTAATTTAATAAGCAATCGTTCAGTAATTTTTATCAAAATTATTTCATATTACTTCTGAAATTTCGATTTTTCAATTGTCCATTTACGATTTTTTAAATCTCCAACTTCAAACTCTCAAATTTTTAATTTTTACCATAAAAATCTGTAAATCTACAATTCAAAATTATTTAAATTTAGAATCTAAAATCTTCAAATCTCTTCAGCTTTAGCTATTACAGTTTTCAACTTTATGTTTTTAAGTTTTAATAAAATTAATAAAATTATTAAATCTACAATTTTAAACCTTGAAATCTCTCGCTTTAAGGGGTGTTTTGTTAAAATTACTACACAATAAAATACTCATAAAAAAAGTTGCAGATTTTAAGGTTTGAAGGTGTAAAATAAAAAAATTCCTATATTTTCCTCAAATGTGTTTTGTTAATTGCGGTCACTAATAATTAGACTGTAGATGTTTATGCAAATTCATATTTTCAAACACGTACAAAAAGAACTGCAACTTAAATAAAAGTGTCTTTTACTTCCCAAATATTATAAAATGTACCTTATTTTCGATATTTAATTTATTTTTTAATCTATCACATATATATTATTATTTTTAATTTTTTAATCGCATTCTACTAATAACCATAACGTTTGATGCGAGATGCGATGGTAAACAAAATAAATGATCACACTAAATTCCTTTTATAGTGCGTATTTAGTTCGAACGAATCCTGAACAGACAAAGAAGCGTTGATCAAAAGTAGAAACCCTGTCAGCTTCTTCCACCGCAACGTTCAACTTGATTAAACACTTCGACGCGATGATGCTTCTAGACTATTTATCCTACGTTCGGTTCTGTTAAATCAGCTGCACCGTTCAGCGAGCGTGTGAACCGTGTGAATTTGCCTTTAAGGATTGTGAAGGTTTCTTGTCGACGTTTTTTTGCCTACTTTCTTACATCTTTACCCGTACGTCCCTCGTTAAGCGCGCAGCGGCGCACGTTCGATGAGTCACACGAGTTCGCAGAGGAGAAACGCGCCGGCTCGATCGAAGATCGTACACAGTATTTTTGCGAACGCGTCTCGTCCGTTTCCCCTTGACTCCTAGGCATCGTCTCGCTTCCTTTCACCTGGAACTGACGTAACGACCACGCGCGGTTCTCAACGATACGGAATCGCCTTTAACCGCGATCCCCTTCGGGGGATTACCGTTATTACGTTATTGCTATCATTACTTTGGTGTTAAGACACTTCCTAGATCGCTTCGGCCGTCTTACTTTTCTTCTTCTTTTTTTTCTTTTTTATATATTTTCCGTCTTGGAGCCCATTCGTCTTTCTTAACCTGTCTGCACTCCCACTGGCAAGAAAGTTTCTGTTTCGTTTTTCATCCCTTTTATGGCGATGCGTTGCTCCGTTGCACACGGAACCCCTTGCGCGTCGAGGGGAGGGGGAGACGATTCCACGACGGTGTGATCATTAGGAGCCCCCTCTGGAACTGGTTACCCCCCCTTTTTTTGTCGATAAAATATTGTGAACCGTTGTTACGCGCTGGATGGAGCAGTTCTTTCGCTAACGTTGCTTAATTGCGATTAAATTGTGCGCTTCCTTCGGCAGTTGCTCTTTTTGCGGGGTTCGTTGTTGTTTGTGGGAAGCGTATGATTGATTGTAGGATTCGAAATTGAGAGTTAAAATTTCTTTTGAAAATGGACGTAAGAAGTTTAAGAGGGATAATCGAGGCGTCTGGTTGAAGGATAAACTCTTATTTCCAGGGCCGCGTTTACCAGCAGGCGGAATAGGCACGTGCTTAGGACTCGCGCAAAAGTATTTCTTATCACTGCATGAAATAAATATCTGCATTTCTTAACGTGGAAATAATTTTAATAGCCAATATGTAATACCGAAAGAGAATATTCGTTTTCTATATGGAAACTGGTGAAACAATTTGACACACTAACAATATTGTACATAAACAGAATATTACGAAAACTCAAATGAATGAAAAACAATGAACGAAAAACAAAAATGATTCATTCCTCTAATAACTTTGGCCAGACTCATTTTTATCCCTAGGGCCAGAAAAACTTCATCTATTTCTTTGATTTCTCTTTTGCTTTCCATCGGTGCTTTAAAACTTTACCTTTTTAAGAGAAAGAAAGTTGAAAAACTGAAAAGTATTGGGCCGATTTGAAATTACTTGTCGAAATCGATTTATACGAAGAGAATTAACGTTTTAATTATAATGGAGACACCTTTCATTTGTATTATTATTAGCTGTACAAATGAATTCGTAGTCCTTTTTGTTGTGTTTTGCTTTGCTGGATGGAACTTTAAAACTCGGATGCACGAGCAAAAAGGTTTCCATTTGAAATAAAAGTGTAATTGATTAATTGTGAGGCCTACGAATGAATTTGTAAAATTAATATTTCAGGTTTTAATTAAAATGTTTTTCAAATATGAGCGACACGATTATACGTAGACAATATTTATTTACATGGATGTAAAACAAATGAAAGAAAATTTCTGGTAGGTTTTTAAAATCGAAATCAACTAATGAAATGTAGAACTTCATCCTTTATGATGAACGCACGTAACATATGCGGGCATAGACCGCTACTGAATCATGCTCATGCCATTTTAAGTCATTGTTTTACTTTAAACGCAAATTGTTTACCGTTACAAGTGATACAAATGTAATAGAGTATCTCTGTAATCTAATTTCACGTAAAAAGTTGATCATTCTTTATCGGTAAATTAGGAGATACCTGTGTGTTGAAAGATTGATAAGGTGAAATTAAAAACAGCTTTATTTTAAATCAGAAACTTCAATTATGATTTAATTGTGATATCATTATTTTGTTTTATAGATTTACACATTTATATAATTACTTCCCACATTTTCAAAGTTGGATTTTCTTAAAAATAAACTATTATAAGGATATTCTATGTTTTGTACTGTATGATAATTTAAATGCCATTTGAATTCTTTTTGAATTTGTGATTGTGCATCATAGCTGTAAAAATGAAGGTTATCGAATAATTGGCTATCGAGTTTCTCATAGACTTGTCAAGTTTTAAACGACATTGAAGATTTTTAAGAAAAATAGTTTTCGCATAGTTTACTTACATCTTCCGTATGATAAAAATGATTCAATAAGTATTTAGTATTTATAATTATGATATCCTATAAATATCTATAAAAATCTAAAGAAAAATAAAAAATGTATAGGAAAAGGATTTTTGTCCAAAACAAGAATTTGATTTCAAAGCTCATGTAATGTAACATTTTATATTTACTATGTCATATCAATTTTGGAATATTAATATTGCATCATATGTTTGAAATTAGAATTATTTTCCTTTGCTTGATACAACAAGTATACATATTTTTAATTCAATATAAATACTACACTACAAATATTTTTATTTTAATACATTTGTAAAAATATTTCTTTAATTTCATTATGTAAAAATGCTTTCATACTTCTTTTAACATAATTGTTATTGTAATTTCGTTTTAATTTATTAATACATTATTCAAATACTAAAGAAAAGTAATAACTCTCTTATAGAGAAACAAAACATAAAACAGGAATTAATTTTTAATATATTAATCTGTTTAATTAGTATGTCTTCTTTTTTGTTTCCCCTGTTCAAATCGAAAGAACTCCACTTTCTATGATACTTGTCGAATTTGTCTCAAAACTCATTAAAAACAAGTGTGAATGAATCTGTATCTATAAAAAGCTGTATCTATAAAAAATTTAGGGTAATCTTGAAAATTCCTTAAAGGGAAAAAATTGACAAAAAGTGTATCATAATCATCTTAAAGCATCTGAATCGTTCTATACTAGATCAAAAATGTTCTGACCGATCCAGTGATAACAGAATGATCACGTTTCGTGGTTCAGCCTGTATTATCATTTGAAATTCACTTGTGCTTCTGTCTATTCTATAATTCAACTCACGCATTTGCAGGCTAAGAAAAATCATACGACAAAGGGTTGAAAACAGGTAGCATTAAATTCACTTCCTCGATCGGAAAATCTCGGACATCAAAGTCAATCAAACACGCTTCCACTCTTCGGGGTTTCGTAATTCCCAACTAGTTGGCGTAACATCGACCGCGATAAGCTCGAATAATCTCGTTGCGTACGTTTGCCCTTTGTTTTTTTAACGATTACGCTATCTACGCGGCGTTAGAAGACGATTTACGCGCAATATGCGCTGGTCTTCTTTTGTTATCGCCATCCGGGTGCACCGCGTAGGTGTGGCGAACGTCGTGGTCCGCGATCGTGACTCGACACTGTGCAGTAGATTTGCCGTCGCGTTCCTTAGGATGGCCCCTTTGATTAAAGTTATCGATTGCCGCGGCGAAACGAAGAGTGGCTGCTTCTTCCTTCGCACCAGGTTCCTCTTTTTCCTCCTCTTTTATCATCGAATTGCCCGCCACTTCTCGCCAGTCTTTTGCGCGGCGCCGTTCTCCCTTCGGTGCATTGTTGCACCGTCGAGTGTGCTTCGCTTTGCGGAGCCGTTTGTGCACGTAGCCCTGCCGTCGAGGGCTCACGAAAAAATGGAGTCTTGCACGTTTCGAGCGACACCGCAGCCGCCTGTTCGGAGGCCGCAGACCCCCGACTGTGCGAGCTTCCAGCTGCAATGGTTGAGCCACAGAATGCGCCAATTGATCCAAGAGGGAATAAAGAAAGCCAATACGCAGAAGATATAGAAAAATGTTACATAATGCTGTAACACAGCAGTGATTCGATAAGTGTCACTTTAAATTTTTACGTCACCCGTGGAATTATGTTTCCAGCAACGAAGGGATGGTTTTCTCCCAACTTCTTGAAAGTGGGAGCATAAAAACTTTTCGAGGCACAAAAGCACCCTATTTTTTTTGGCCAACAAATGTTTGTTTTTTCTTTATAATTTCTTTATAACATGTTACTAAGTCTTCGAGACGAATAAACTTCTTTTATGTTTAGTAAAATAACGACGGATACACTTTGTAACAAAATATTATTCGTCTAAATAAAGTTATTACTAAAAAAAACTTGGTGTGCCAATACTTTTTGGAGCCACTGTATATTGAATGCCGAATTTGTGGATACGTTCAACGTTGAATTCCGCTCTCGATTATTTGATTCTTATTGAAGCAGAACTGTATATACAGTGTTGACTCGAAAAACGGCTGGGTTTCAGAACCGAGCGCAGCCCTTTTTCGAGTCGGGTTCGATCTCGGCGAGGAGACTGGCACCGACGCAGAAGTAGTGAACATAGAGAAATCCCTTTTTCGAATCAAACTCAGGCGTCGCTCTTTGAGTCAACATTATAAGATTGTCCTTATATCGAAACAGTAATGTACATAATTTATCGTTTCAAAACAGTATCCAAAATTAATTGATTATAACTTCGGATTGAATTCGAATACAATGATTCGTAGGACCTTTATGTGCCACCTTTAACTTGTAAATAAATTGGTATCAGGATATTGTATGCTGTTTGCAAAGAAAACTACCGTTTATGCTACGAAAATGGTTTGTCCTACGCTAAGGAAAGATGCTGTAGCTCCTAAAACATGTACAAAATGATCTTAAGGGTGTCGGATACTGGAGGAGCGACGCGTAGTGGCAGAAAAGTGAACTAACCGGCCCCATGTATTTTTTATGAGACAGTTTTTCAAGGATTCCGGGCACAATAACGGATAAAATCCATAATAATTATGATATTCTTGTTTAGAAAGAATATGCCGAGTGCGCTACAGAGCCTTTTTTTGGAAAAAGTGTCCAGAAAAAAGTTCCTTGTATAGAAACCTTTTTATGGGACAGTTTTTCAAGGTTTATTATTACAAATGTTACATTTGTACTATAGTTATGAAAAAAATAAATATAGACTATGATCATTTATGCGAGGGATGCACAGTTTTGTTATAAAGAAAGTGCAACATAAGCAACGAAAAAAATTTTAGAACAGGGAACTTATCAGGCCAAAGTGTGTGCAGAAATAAACGTTTACTGTATTTTCTTCTGAATGTAGAGTTTTTGCGAGTCATTTGTCGTGAGTAGAAATAAAGACATTTAGAGCATTACAGTGAATTAGTCATTATTAGTACTTAAACGTCTTGAAGCATCTGTTTAAAATATTTTTTAATTAGTTGATGTATTATCGAGGTATTAATCAATTACTTCGCACATTTTTGCTACAAACAAATTTCCTACAACTTTTTCACGACGAGTGAGAACGCTTCAGTTGTATCGAGCGTCCCTAGTTTCTCCCATACTTACCCTACCCTAGGTGAAAACCAAAACAATTGGAGCCGGACGCTTAAAAACAATTCCTTGTCCGCGTTATCGGCGGCGCCAAAACGCCAGCCGAAACGGTCCAGTTTTGCATTTAACGCCGTTTGACGCGGTTACGAGTCGCCTCGCGTGTACGCTTAAACGTATGTACATTTAAAAGCACTTACGCTGCTCGCCGCACGTTTCGGTGTCCTCTATACAGAGCGGCGACGTTGCCGCAGTTGAACCATCTTATCCATTTTCGCGTAAGGTTAACGACCGTCCGGTTTGCGAAACTCGTCGGTGTGTATGCGCGTCTACTGGAAACCCACGACGACCGTTCGCGGGGACGTGACGCGTTCGCGGTAATTGGAAATGGCGCGCTGCCGGTGGTATCATCGAGGAATAGCTGCGAGGGGGACCTCCGCGTGTGCGTGTAACGCTTAAAAAAGCTCGGAAGTTTCCGTGACTCGGTTGCGCAAATAGACCGGTTTTCGTCCTTTTTCGTTACGCCACGACGGAGCTTACGCTGCCGAGCGGAAGACACGGAATCGGAGTGAAACTTATGAATCGTTACGATAGGTTACGTCGCACAGTGTACAGATAACGGGAAACCGGGTGAGTAGAAACAAAACTTTAAAATAATTAAGTCTGTAAACGTTATAAATAGACTGCGGATGTTTATGCAAAATCATATTTTTAAGGGCATAGAAAAACAATTGAAACTTGAATAAAAGTGTGTTTTATATTCTTAATGTTGTAAAATGCATTTTTCTTTACGATATTTCGTGTGTTTTTGTGTCTATGCATATCTTTACACATTTTCTCATATTTAAAATCGCCATAAATGTTATAAATATCCATAATTTAATATTTATAATATTTATCGATACACATTTTTGCACTAAAAATATGTAGATATGCATATATGTATATAATATAGTGTTATGATTTATTATAACTAATAATTTCCATTTTAATAAGTTCCATTTTAAAAAAAACTAACTTTACGTGAATATTTCCCTCATTATTGCATTTACAAAAAATTTATTCATACCGCATAATGTTCCCCGTTATGTCGAACAACTTTTGTGGGAACATTTTTTTAATAATGTTAATTCCTCGTGAGATATTCCATCATTTCCAGTGAAACGAAACATCCTGTATAAATAATCTACCCCGTGCAGTTTTTTTTATAAACAGTAGATGAAGTTACGAGTTTCATCATTTTCTTCACTGTTTATGTGACAAAAAAAATTGTGAAAACTCGATTGATGGATCGTCTTGCAAATAAGTTCCATTTTAATAGTAAATATAACAAATAATTTTGTATCTTAAGAATATAAAAAGGTGATTAAATAAAAGATTTTAAACGTTTATTATAAAAAAACATGAAATTAAAACTTCAAAGTCTTTGCAGCAGCAGAAAAATTTATTTTACAGAAACCAGCTCTTACATGTTTAATTTAGAAGACTAAAAATTTCTTTCACTATTGAAAAACATTCAGGCAATTTTGATTTTTTCGTCCCATTCTAACATACATTTTTGATTACTAATATTTATCTTCTACTATTTAGTAATATTTTAATTATTATTAAATTTTGTTTAAAAAATTCAATTTTTTGCAAACATTTTGGGTAATTCTTTCATCCTCTGATGCTTTAAAAAATTTCTAATAACATCCTTGTCCTATACGGAATTCTATTTTATAGAAAGTGTTGCATTCGCTTCAAGAAGATTTTTATTCAATTGATCGGGCAGTTTAGCTTTTAGCTGACGTGTGGGGTCATGACCTCACTTATCGGTCTACTCCCCACCGCAATGCTCTACCTGAAAGTTTATTGTTC
This sequence comes from Perdita meconis, assembly GCA_030770465.2. Classification (NCBI taxonomy): domain Eukaryota; kingdom Metazoa; phylum Arthropoda; class Insecta; order Hymenoptera; family Andrenidae; genus Perdita; species Perdita meconis. The sequence continues at coordinate 9,600,189 of JASKOS020000006.1, read as the reverse complement.
GTGCTCAAGGTAGTCATAAAACAATTCAGTCATACTGCAGAAGTAAGAATACCACGAGAAACTTTGACAGCCTAACTGCGTTCATTACCTCGTAAATTATATATTTCAAGTTTCTTATGGGGTCATCGTAGCCACATGACATCAATTGATCGCGATTCATATCTGTGAGTATTACGGATTTTTTCGTATCGTGGCTTACGTGTTTATTAGTGTTAGGCCTATTATTATTTAAGTATTCTTAATCTTTAAGTTAACTGCAATTATGTTGAAAATTTAAAACAGTTTTAAGAACTAGTAGCTTTTAATTATATACATACACAATACACGTATTTATTAACTAGTAATTGCTAGCTTAATTAAAAACCGTTACTTATTAATAGACCAACGGATGTTTCTGCAATTATAGCAATTTGTAAAATGTAAAAAATATATAGAATATAAAAAAAAGTGTGTATTATAACTAGACTGCAAATTTTTATGCAAACTAAAATATTTACAAACTCATATGTACAATAAATTGAAATTTAAATGTAAGAGTATCTTCTTTTCTAATTATTGAAACTTAAATTATGGTTTTGACATATGTCAACAACCTCGTATATTTTTAGAATAATTAGAATTGCCATAAATGCATAAAATCCACAGTTTACTTATAACATTTATACTTTTGTTCTAGTTGAATTCTTTTTATGTAACTATAAAAATACGAGTTTGCATAAACTAAAACTTGCATAATCAATTTTACGTACATTTATTTATTCAATTTACCTATTTAAATTATAAATGAAATTTCAACCAAAGAGTGAAAATTAATAAAGAAACGAGAAGAAAGAAAAAGAAAACATTTTTATCATTTTGCTGTTTGTCATCACTTGATACATTTTTTTTGCAATGACTTGAGAATCCTACGGTATCGAGAGGATTGTTGATGTTTAAGATAAACTCGAAATTTAAACGTCTTCCAAATGAATAACAGTTTAGTCTTATCAAGAAGAACAGTCGATAAGTTATGGCTATTTTTGTCGTCAATATCTTATGTAGGTATTGTGATATTGTGAATTTCTCTGTAATGCGTAGAAGCATTTACGTCTGGCACTTGTTTAATCATTCATCATAATTTCAGGTAACAATTAAACAATTTCGTTTGTTGCAAAAACTAGATTTTCGTAATTCAAAAATTGAATTTTTCTTTTTTTTTAACAGTTACACTGTCTTTCGTTTGCAAATATGAAACTATTTGTCGTATACTTTATGTAACCTATATTCAATTTTTTTATATTGTGCTTTTTAATGAATCGAATATATTTTGATCATATTCAACAAATGTTTATTTGGAACTTACGGTTTTAATTTTCAGGAAATGAAATTTTATTTTCTCGTAGTCACTTATAAAATCAATCAAAATATTAAACCACCAATGAAAGATGCACAGAAATTATTCACATACACAACGACATTCAACAATTAAATTAAAGTATAGTTTATCTGTTATGAGCAAACGTTATTAATAAATGTATACACAAAACCAGAATATCCGTTTAAATACCATTACAATAAAAGATGTTTCATCACCTAATTAAATATTGTAATTTATAAATGAAATTAATTAACTTCGAGGGTGGTTTACAGACAAAGTTGAGCCCTAATCAAATATTCGGATGACAATATTTTTAACTCCCGTCGAACGCATCGCTCCCCAACTTCGAATTATCCGTTCAGAACGTGCCGCGAAGTTAAATATTACGTATTAAACGAACCTCGCGGCATTTTCAAAACAAAACCGTGCGATTCGCACGGCGTAACATCAAGATCCCAGGACTACCTGTTTTATAATAATCTGACGAGTACGCGTCTTGATCCGCTCCGACGTAGTCCATCTTATCTGGTTTTTTTCCGCCATCATCTACGGTTTCATAGCTAGGCAACATCTTGTCATCAGGCCAGATAAGCGGATATCCTGTTTCAGACGGGAATACACTCCGTTTCATGTATCCTTACGTGTTTGTATAGACTGGTCTGAAGTCAGGTTCCAGGTAGCCGTGGGTTACGAGGAATCCTTCTTTGTCTGGTGGCTGCCACTCGTAACGAGGAAAACAGATCGCGGCGCGAGGGAAAATGTAGAGGTGTAACACAGATGCATGATAAGGGGAACGGATGCTCGGTATAAAGATGCAGAAAAGAGGTGATAGGTAGAGCGGAAGTGATTATAGATTAAGAGAAAATTGTAAGTTACGACAACTTGGAGACCAGATTAATGCAGGCTGTCCATAAATGCGGTAGCGAACAAAAACGTTAACACTGTTTTTATTATTTTTTAATATTAACTTAAAATTTAGTGTGCATTTTATATATGTATATTCTGATAGAAAATAAGGAGTTCTGTAAGACTCTTGATTAGAAATTAATTAGTAATATAATAACATTTAATGAACGGATTGTACAGAATACGTCTTTTGCATCGTTACATGTCAAGAACAATCTTTGAACAACATTTATAATAAATGACATACATAGTCGTGTCGGTAACAGTTTAAGAATCAATAAAATTATTAAGCTTCAAAATTAAAAAGTTAAGTATGAAACTTAAAAACTTAAAACTTGAAGCTTAAAAAATTGAAACTAAAAACCTGGAAGCCTTGAAAGCTGGAAACTTGGTAATTACAAATTTCAAAACTTGAGATTTGAAACCTGAATATTTGAACACTCGAAAAATTAAAGCTTGAGAATTTTAATTTTTGAAGCTTGAAATTCTGAATGTTTGAAAATCTGGAAACTCGAAGCTTAAAAAGTTGAAACTAAAAACCTGGAAGCCTTGAAAGCTAGAAACTTGGCAATTAGAAATCTCAAAACTTGAGATTTGAAACCTGAACATTTAAACACTCGAAAAATTGTAACTTGAGAATTTTAATTTTTGAAGCTTGAAATTCTGAATGTTTGAAAATCTGGAAACTCGAAGCTTAAAAAGTTGAAACTAAAAACCTGGAAGCCTTGAAAGCTAGAAACTTGGCAATTAGAAATCTCAAAACTTGAGATTTGAAACCTGAACATTTAAACACTCGAAAAATTGTAACTTGAGAATTTTAATTTTTGAAGCTTGAAATACTGAATGTTTGAAAATCTGGAAATTCGAAGCTGGAAAACTTGGAAGCTTGAAATATTTGAAGACATCAATTTTTTTTAAACTCGAAGGCTGAAAGTTTAAAATTTGCAATCTTGAAACTTGCAAATTGAAAGCTTGAAATTCTGAAAATTAGAAACTATTTCAAGTTTCTGCTAAAAAATATATCATTGAAAATCATATTTCATATACATATACAATACATGCAGTACTTACATTAATACGAAAATAAATAGATTAAAATACATATTGCATTTACGTGTGAATTAGATGATTAAAAATAAGGATAATATCTAGTGATTCGGATAATCAAGGTTCTACTGTATTACGCAAAACTGATCTGAGATCTTCAAGATTTTTCCTTCCAATTATTTATGTAATATTTTACTTGTTACGCTATGCATATTAAAATTCATTTGGATTATGTAAACTATTCCAGTATTTCAGTATTGTAAGATATTCATCTGTACATATTAGAGGATGTGTCAATCAATGTACGATAATATTGGCTTGATTACTGTGAATGCTGCAATACATCTCTAATTGAAACACTTCCTCTATAAATGAAACAGTATCAGCTTCGCCATCTGTTCATAATTTCTCTCTCTGTCTCTCACACAAAGATATACTCAAAGTAATTAATTATTTTCCCTCGATACATACATACAAGAAGTTTGACGAACTCTATTCATTTTTTTTTTTTTTATCATTGCGGATCCGAATCTCAAAATAAATTTTATACATACAGAAATTTCCAGTGTTCTCCATCCAATTTTGAACACCACTATCTAATATCTATAAAGTTTTATATTTTCGCCGTCATTTTTCACGTTAAAACTTACTAATCCGTAGATCGTAAATCTTCAAACGAGTTCAAATTGAATGCATTCTTCTAGAAATATTTGTAAACTGCTATCAACAACCTCACCTGTTTTTTTTTTTTCTTATCGTCGTCGACGCATCGGCGCTCATTTTACGAGACGCGCGATCGTTTATCCTCCGAGGTTAATTTCTCGATAAAAGCTATACATACTTCCTGGTGATCAGTATTAAATCAATGGCCGACAGTCAAAGACGACCGGACACGCCTCGGACTCGAACTGAAAACTTTCTTGGAGGATTTCGTTGCGTAATTTATCCCCGTTGCGTCGACAGCTTTTACGTGCCGCCGAATTTGTTGCGGTTTCATGTAAGCACATCAGGTAGTATGTTTCGCGAGGAGAAAGAGCCTGCGTAAACGTGGAATACATTAACAAATATTAAACGCACGATAAACTGCTTACATAAGTCTCTTACGATACGCACGTCCGCTGACTCGTGATTTTTACTATTGACTCTGGTAAATTTTATTGTACGCGTCGCGACCGTGACGTTACGGCTATTACTTATGGCAATTACCATCTATTTTCTAACCGTCCGTTACCGTTGACGGTGTGTCGCTCTCTCGCATTGTACGCACGACATCCGCGAAGTGCACGGTGAGCGCAAGAAATGTGTCACGGTGGATTCAAAACAACCTAAACATCTTATTGATATTGTATTTTTTTATGGTTGATAATAAGGCTCTTACTATCCAGACATACGCGTACCTCTTATTTTAAATTACTCTTTACAATTCGAAGTCCGGTTCTGACAAGGAAATGTTCCGAGTAAGGAGTCGCGACATCAAGTAGATATTGTTAGAAATCCTAAACACTGTTAAAAAAAATTTGTAAAATATTAGCTGCTAATGGCTTGTGCAGTACAAGAAAATAGACTAAAAGGATTCTAGTTACTCGACAAGATCAGAATATCTGCGCCACTCGATCATTAAAGAGATCATTACTTTCATCATAATATTTAACATAGAATCTTTTTGGGCTAAAAAGTAGGAGATTCAAAGATTGCAAGGAGCAGATTCAGAGATTTTCAAAGTTAAAATTGAAGATTTGATGGTTTAAAGTTTGAGATTTGACTATTTTAAGTTTTAGGGATTTTTCAAAGTTAAAATTCGAAGTTTAAGGATTTAACCCTACTGTTCTCCTCTTTAAAGTCTGATTTATTATAACTTGAATTATTTACACATCATTATAAAGGTCAATGAAATTTTTACAGAATGTCAAAAAACAATGAATGAAACTATTAACATGAGCATTCTGATATTTTTCTTAAAATGGGATCAGTTATTTAACAAAATAACATGCAGGATTGGGTCGAATAGACCCGAGGAGCACAGCAGGGTTAAAGTTGGAAATTTGAAGGTTTGAAGCTAGAAAATTTGGACATTTCAAGATTTTTCAGAGTTGAAATTGAAGATTTGAAGGTTTCAAGTTGGAGATACGAAAATTTTAAATTGTACTGCTGAAAAATTAAGATTAAGGATTTGAAGTATGGTTAGTTTTTAAATGTCTTTTGCCAGATCTTCTATGCTGCTTCAAATCATCAAATTTGCTCAGATTGCCTGTATTTCAATTTAGAGAGTTACAGATTTTCCTTAGGTATCATATAGTATCGTATTTGACTCAGAATATTTTTAGGCTCTTTTTAGTGTTGTATGAGCCATTAAGCAGCTAATAAATATTCTACAGATCATTTTGCCAGTGTTTGAGGTTTGTATTCATATTTGAATCCGAGTATTCGAGTACTCCATTTCAGATCTTTCATCATGATTGCTCAATTATAAAGCTTTTCCTATTTAGATTCTGCTTAAAGAAAACAAGTGTAATTTAAAATGATTAACCCTTTGATTTATTCTGATAAAAAATCCGAAATCACGTATCCAAATACTCCGATTAAAATATGAATATCCAGATGCAGTAGAAACTCGATTAACCGAATTAGCATTATAAAATAAAATGGTAATAATTAATAGAACGTTATTAAATCATAGTTCAAGTTTTACTCCGAGTCCCACTACATTCTTATCCAGTGCATTAATGAATTGAAATCCTGGACAATTAAAAATGGGGATAATTATGTAAAAATAAATTGATTTTTTGGGATTTTTTTCATGAAACTATTAAGCGAATCATTTCGAAATTTGCAGAATCTACTGTTTCATATTTAAACAACAAACGTTAATTTTTTCGTTAAAGAATTGTTCGTAAAAATTCATATATATATATAAATAAGTCTGTACCGCCAACGTATTAATTTTGCGGGAATCCTAGAGTATTTAATTCTTCTTAGCCCAGGAGCATTAGACTAAAACGTGGGCAATCTGTAAAAAAACTAAAAATAGGTGGATCTTTTCACGAACCCCTTATGTTTGTGATGGGTATGAACTTCTGAAGAATCACCGTCGATTGGCTGCCGACTTCTCCCTCTTTTTTGGGTCAAATGTTAAAAAAAAAGTAGTTTTTCGCAAATAACTAAAAAAATGGTGAGTCTAATTGAAAAATATTTTAGATAAAAGTTTGAGAGCGTGGAATTCTGCGTAAAAAGGGTTCTATAATATTTTTTCATAAATTCAATCCTTTTTGCGATAACGTTCAATATACGTGCTCCTATTAGAATGTTGTACATACCACCGTGAAAACATTAAGGACGTGTTATTGCAAAAACGGTTGCGTTTCTCAAAAAATATTATAGAACCTTTTTTACGCAGAATTCCACGCTCTCAAACTTTTATCTAAAACATTTTTCAATTAGACTAACCATTTTTGAGTTATTTGCGAAAAACTACTTTTTTTCAACGTTTGACCCAAAAAAGGGAGGAAGCTGGCAGCCGATCGACGGTGATTTTTCAGAAGTTCATACCCATCACAAAAATAAGCGATTCGTGAAAAGATCCACCTATTGTTAGTTTTATTGCAGAAATTTCTAAAAACACTGAACTATCTCTAAAACCAAAAAACCAGGGATTTTCTTATTCCTTACACAATTACACTGTCGACGAACCTCCAACTTTTATAAGAAAAGTGAAATTAGACAATTTCCTGTGCATAAGTGGTACAACAATTTTTTAAATTGATATTACATCCAACTTTGGACCCGTCGCTTGCGCAGCATCAGTTTCCGAAAAAAATGGAAAAAGAAAAAGAAAATTGATGACTACAAAGAGTCGACGACGTCAGGGCGATTTGACGTAAATCGGCTCGTTTGTGCTTACGATATTCGCGTGATAGATCATACGAGGGGGCCACGAGTGTGTCGGTGCGAGTGGAAAATGTTCACGTGTGTCGCACCATGGTCGCGAGCACGTGCAGACGCGACTCGTGTCGGGCTTTGCGCGCATTCGTGCACGCTCGCGCATACGGGCGCCATGCTCTTTCCACTTTCCAGGGTTTCGACGCGCCACGACGAACCGTATAACGAGATAACTGGCCTCCTAACGAGATTATCGCACGAGCACCGGCGTCATCGAGGTTTTTCTGCTCGGGATCGGGAAAAAAGGGGGGGTAACGATGGGAAAATCATGGAAAACTTGTTTATAGTTATACGCGTTCGTTTGTGAATAATCGACTGTTTTCTCACGAGAAACAATCGAATGCAGCATTGATAATTTTCTAACTTCTTCTGGCTCACCGACTCCTTCTTAAAATTTTTTTATTATGGTGACTAGTGAAGGTGTATGGGGTGGAGGCACTAGAAGTCGACTATCCTATAGTAGTCGACCACTTTTATTGTTTCGCTTAAAAAAATAAATATTTAAATGCAGAATTTATTAAATCATAATTTTTAATTGTACTTTAAATCTCTAACTTCAAAATACGACAAAGAAACGGTCTTCAAAAGTAAAGAAAATAGATGATTTGTAAAGAAATCTTGATTCTTTACGTGCAATTGCTATTTTCAAATCCTAGAAACCTAAAAATGAACTTTAAGTAGAAACAGCTAATGTAATTCAGTTATATACATTTTACACTAGAAAATGATGCCGTATGTTATTTAAAAAATATCAAGGTTCTTATGAACTTATGGATGCAACGTGGACACTTAATTTTTAATGTTAATTACTTATTTCCTAGAACTTTTATGTGCTAGCAAAAAATATTAACGATAAGTTAAACACATTTAAAGTACTCTAGTGTATTTGATATATTTTACAATATAGACTGTTCATTTTTTATTTTATACTCCTAGTCCAAATTTCGCTTTTTGTGGTCGACTACTACTTTTCGAGCCTTTCTTTTTTTTTATGTTACTGCAAATTCTAAAGAGTCGACATTCTGGCGAAGAAACCACTTTTAAAAAGAATTTCAATTTTAAAGAGAAAAGAGAAAGAGAAGTAATTTTACTTTAAAAAGAAACGAAATGACAACCAATTTAAAGGGGCGCTTGAAGTGTCGCCTCTTATTATACGCGGGTGGATCAAATATAAACGGGACTTTTTGTTTTAATTTAGTGTCACAGTAAAAAAGTTTTAAACACGCGTTAATTTCTACATAATTGTTGGAAATTAACAAACTGTTAATTAAAATATGAAGTATATGTACGACCCTGGTATTTAAAATTAAAAGAAAAGCTCGAAGATCAAAAATTAAAACCAACAAAAGCAGATGCATGTGTTTGTTATAAACGGATTGGAAATGGTTTATTGTTAGTACTAGTTTATGTGGACAATTTAATTATTGCATCTCAAAATGAAAAATGGATTAATGAATTGAAGCAAAAAATATTAATTGAATTTGAGATAAAGGATTTAGGAAACATTCGATACTGTTTGGGAATAGAATTTGATCAAACCGATAATAGTATAATGAAATAAAAAATATATAGTTCCATTTAAAAAAACCTCGGTGACCGTAAAAAAATCTTGAAGAAAAACATCATTTAGAAGATTTTTTAGTATCACCATATTTGCCACCTTGAACAATACAATTCACTCTGTGATATAAAATATCCCATAATGTGATAGGAGAAACTCCGATCTTCAACATTAACAGAAATATTTAGGTGTTCTGCTTTACGTGACTCACTCTGTATAATGGTACATAAAGATTATGCGCTATGCTGTGTTGAAAACAATGCATCTGATTTTCACTGGTTGAATACCAGCCTGAAAACAATCTTCTTAGCTCCGTACTTTTTGTATCGAGTTGCATTTTTCTGTACATGTGTGTAGGGTACTGGTCCTTATTAGTGAACCTGAACCTATCAGTGTGCCCTTACATTTAAATAAGTTATAAAAAAGGAATTCCTTTAGAAATGAAAGAAAAACATTTTTTTCATCAAGTTTAATACTTTATTTAAAAAAATGTTTTTCTTTTATTTCTCAGAGATATTCTTCTTTACAATTTATTTAAGTGTAGAGGCACACTAATAGGTACAGGCTCATTAATAGGGACCATTACCCTATGTACATTTATTAAAACAAACTTATTGTTTAATTTTTAAGTAATTGGAAGAAAGTTACTATCTAATTCCTGTGTACAATACTTTATACTAAACTTTAAGACCAGTCATGTTCGTAAGGCATACGTTTAAAGCATGCAAATATCTATTTTAATTGTGGGAATTTTGTTTTTAACTGTCCATGACTTCTATGTAATGCTTTTGTACAGATGCACAGAGGTGACATCTAGTTTTGACATTCGTTTGTATTCAAATAAAGGCACAGACGTGTTTCTATTGTTATGAACATAAATATATAGTTTTACAATTGTATTATTATTTCGATATTCTTATTAATAAAATTTGAGGTAAAGAAATCATAACTATACAAATATTGAGTGTGTAATGAGTAGACTGCGGATGTTTATACAAATACAAGTGTTTTTTATCTTCTAAATATCCTAAAATGTATTTTTTTCGGTATTTCATGTACTTTTGCATGATGCTTATTCTTATACACTTCGGCACATTCAAAATCGACATAAATCTATGAACATTCACAGTCCAATTATGGCATATATTGTAAATGTGTTTCAGAACCGCAGAGATTTTTAAAAACTGAAATTTTAAATTCTCAACAGAATTTAATTTCGATTGATACTTTCATTAGTAATATTAGACTACTTCAAGTACAATTATTATTTTGCAATTGCTTCAATACTTTATACAGTTTTGATTAGAGAAAGTTAGATTTATTTTGCATTTTCATTTCAGTCATATAAGATGGAAGTCTCAAGCTGCGTTCACACTATTCGAGCTGCATTTTCATGTTCAATAAATTTGGAAGAATTTCTACTTTACTCGAAACTTGGAAGAATATTTAAGGTCAAACATAATAGATTCACATTACTAAAATAATTTCATATTGCATTCAAGTAACTTACTTGATAAATGTGAACGCCGCTTTAGACTCTACAGAAATATTAAAATTTCGGTATCTAGTAGTCCTAAAAATTCCACTGCATTCGATCAGATTCCTGTATTACAGTCGCTATCAGTTCTATGATCTATACATGACACTAGAAGCTAAATAGTATAGTTTGCAAAGAACCTAATCAACACACAGAGATCTAATGAAAACTTCTGGAACATTCTAAAAGTCACTAGAACAAGCCGTTTTCTAAGAGTTCACATACGATCAGATAGCGTCGTTCGAATCTGCTTACTAATGGCAATGAAACCTCCTTATACATATAGAACGACGTGGATCTCGTGCGCGTGCGCGTTTCGTGCGCTCATGCGCTGTCCTTATTTCACGTGCACAAACTATATCTTAAGTTTGACATAATCATTTTAAATAGACGATATTTTGTACCGTTACCTGCGACAAAGATAAGAAAGCATGCGGTAACGTTGCATTAAATATTCTCTGTAGCTATAAGTATGTTTCTACTTTCGAGTGATCATACCTTTTGTTTCTCTCTCGCACGTGCAACTAATTGAGCTCGGATTTTTCTTCTCTAAGGTTATCCGGTGATTCGTCACGTCATGCGTGGATAAGTTCGTCTTTTTTGTAAGCTACAACGAAATGGCGCCAAGAGCACGTCACTCCTCCTTAACGTATGAAAAACTCGGATCGGAAGGATGTTGTCCTCTCGTCTTTTCGGCATCTAAGAGTAAATAATCCGGTAAATATATAAACAAATAAGCTAATTAGTCTTACGAAATTTATTAATTGGGACAATATTTGGCTCATTTGCAGGACAAATTGATTTACTCCATTTTTCGAAGTCTTTACAATTTTATTATTAAATAGAAAACCGTATCAAGTGCACTAATAATCAAATCTGATGAAACTTAAAAAATGGGGTCAGTCACTTTGGCTTCTGCAATACTCAGTTTTTTTTTTTTTTTTAAATGAAGTATAAGGCATATTTAATTAAATTTAAAATATTTTTCTATCAAAACATTCTGTTTGTAGTTTTTTATTGCCGGTATAGTTATGTTGGGAACTTTTTTATTACCTACAATAACTAGATTGCAGATTTTTATGCAAAATTAAATTTTTACAAATAAAAATACTGAGTTAAAGCTTGACTAACAAAGTGTCTTATTTTGTAAAGATTATGAACTAAACTGTATTTTTGATATTTTGTATATTATATTATCTGTTAATAATATTGTAGATTTCTGTATATTTAGAATTCTTATAAATGCATAAAAATCCGCAGTCTACTAATAACATTTGATTAACCCTTTGTCTCATAATAACACATTACACTCATGATATGAAATTTTGTCCCATTCATTGAAATGAACGATGTTAAATCATTGGAAGTAAAGGAAAAGACAAGTTGAAGAAGTTTATAGTAACTGCAAATCTGCTACATTATTTTTTTATCTCATGCAATTATGTATTTTATATGTTTTATCTACTATTTGAAATAATTGAATCGGTCCTTACAGAAACTACTTAAGTCACAAAATCAAAATCTTACAGGAATCAATAAAAACAGCCACATACCAATATCAGACTTTCTATAAACTTTCTTCGGCTCATTATCTTTGCTGTATTCTTAAACTCGTTAGTTATTTATCATTATTTTTTTTATGATAATTTAGATGAAAAATAAGCAGGATATAAAGAATCTTATTATGTAGTTTTTGAAATGACCGATTCAATTTATAAATCTGTAGCTTAAAAAAAATTGTAGGAGAAGAGATCTAAAGAAACTTTTCAAATACATTTTAACCATTTATGGTGCTATAAAAAATGGAAGATTGAAAAGCGTCGAGCATAGGACAGAAAAGGAATTGTCCTTGTAGATGACGGTTTCTGTTAGCTTTCAATTTTTATGTTTGTTCAGACGTATTTTTGTCGACGCTGTTCGACGAGTGTGCTTCTATGTATATGTGTAGTCGCTGTTTGCATTACCGGTTTGCATACGAGTACGTTCATTAAAGGTTTCGAAAGTCGACGTCGACAATGGTTCACGGACCTTTTTATTAACAATCTAAGTGACTTCATTTCTGTGAGTCATCGTTTCGCGTTCAGCGTTAGAAACACGCTATAAATGGTGGATCGTTAAACCTATTTGAAAAATGAGGTAACTGTAAATGACGGACTCGTTAAAGCTCGATTAAAAATGTATAGCTTCGAGGTCATAGCACCATTGATATTCTCCTTTCGATATTTTATTAATCATTATTTCCGTAGCTTCGTGTCTCATTTTCAAAAACTGTGTGACGTTAAATTTCGCACATTTAGGTAAAATCTATTATTTTCTTTAACTTACCACGTCTTTTGAATCTACTGTTCTTCGCTTAATTTATTAGAACTTCAATTATTACACGTAATCATGAATGTGGACAATGAAACTTTATAGAATGTCAAGGAACAACAAATGCAGATTCCTAATATTTTTAAAAAATTGGAACAGGTATTTAAAAAATAAAATTCAGGATTGAATTATCCCAAAACAAGTCGAACAGAAGGATCAAAATGTGAAAGGTTCAAACTTCAATTCGCATTTTGGTTGAACAAATTTGGACAAATATTAACAAACTTATGGAATATTGAATTTCAATCATTTTTCTACTAGTGTTAAAATATGTTTAACATTTTTAATAATTTTCTGCCACTGACAAAATATTTTGCCAGTGAAGGTGTATTACTGTCTACAATTTTATTTTATAAAGAATACAAATCGTAATGCGAGAAATCTATAGTTCTATGAAAGCAGTTCGCAAAACTGAACAGTTAGAGAGTAAAACAGTAGTGAAAAGACACGGGTCTTCTGTTCAACGACGTTTCGTAAATAGAAGAGAAAGCAGGTTGGTCTGAAAGTCTGAATCATCTGAATCGTTTATTCATATTGTATACGTGAATCTCATTGCAAACTCGAATCGAATATCGCTAAAAGTCGCTAACTATTCATAAAAACCAGCATTATTATTAAACTGCAAATGTTTATGCAAATTCATAATTAATAGGAATAAAGGAATAGTTGAAATTTAAATATAAATGTGTTTTCTATTTTAAATACCATAAAACGTTTATTATTTTCGATATTTCATATATTTTTGCATTTACGAACATTATTACAAGGTTTTACATATTTCAAATTATCATAAATGCATGAATATTCGCAGTGTAATTATTTAATTATAAAAAATTCGCCAAGCCGATAAATAAAAACTTTGTTGAATTGAGTTCATCATAAAAATAGTAATAATTTATTATTCTACATATAAAACCAAATGGCTAATTTCTTTGTTATTTCCCTGTATAATTTAATTCATACCATTATGTTTAATTCAAACATTTAAAATTGTGTACATAAATACTACAAATTGTAAGGAATGTATGTAAAAAGTACTTTATTACTTTTCCGGTGTACAGGTGACGAGATCGAATAGACTTATGCAAGACCCGTGACTCAGTCTTTATCATTGAGAAAGTCAAAGTACATACGTGTAACGACAACCGATGGGATCGTATTTTAAGAAGTCCAAAGTCTATATTACATGCCAGACACCTTCAATGGTTTCATCTAATTGTAGAGTTGCACGTGAACGATTTTTGTCGCGTGAGATTCTGCGATTCGTCCACTGTGCGACATGTCAGTGGTTTTAAGGCAAAATTATGCATTTCACATGTCTTGATTTTCGACATATTCGCGTTTGAAGTCCTGATCACCGACACTGCATCCAATTCTTAAATTTTATTACGTCCTCGTTCCTAACAGAAAAAGTTTAATGCACTTTCTCTTCGATAATAATATAAATTCTGCTTTTTGGACCGGAGTCAAGAACTCGAATTTTTCTTAACTATGACACGAATGGTTTTGCATTGCAGCCACAAATACAACCAGCGTTGCCAGATTATTTTCAATAGCAAAATCGGGACAGGTAAAAAAAAAATACAAGTATGTAGGATGCCGATAATTCAGAAATGTATTTAAATAGCAAAAATATATGCTTTTCATTACACAAATTGCTCGACCGTTCCGTACATTGACAAAAACCGACGGTATTGCATACAACCAATTTCACATTAAACAATAATCAATAATCAAAATGCCTACAAGTAAATAGAAAAAAAATATATTTTGCTCCAAACTGATTTATCAGTAGACAGCGGATTTTTATGCAAAATAAAATTTTTACAAGCACAAATAAAGAATTGGAATTTGAGACACAGTATGTTTAATATTCTAAACATTCTCACTTGAATAATATTGTTGATATTTTGTATATTTTTTGATATATTAACAGTCTTATAGATTTTTTGCAAGCTCAACATTGCCATAAATGCATAAAATCCGCTGTCTATTTATCAGTGAAGAGTTCGTTCTATCACTGTTCGCAGCGTCAAATGAATTATTTGGCAGAATACCGAGATTTTTAATTCCATGATTTTTAATGAACATGTGATTTTTATCTCTCCGGACCTAAAATCTCTAAAGTCGGGATGGTCCTGTAAAATGCAGGACGTCTGGCAACGCTGGTACAACCAACAGTATCCGCGCGCAGTTTTCTCGGCGCATCACAGTAGTTTTCTCGCAGAAGTCGGCGAACCGACTTCCAAAATCTTCCGCAGACCCCACCGATTGTCGATTCTAAATTGGATAACGCGATGTCGCCTGTTTCGACGCAGATTGAAATATCAAGTTGGACCCCAGAATAGCCGGCAGGTTTGCCCCCTCGGTCGGCGAATCGTTAATCACTCCGGTTGCCGGGATTTTTTCGTTTTATTTGGGGTGGCGGTTAAAAGCGACGTATCCCTCCGCCTCTGTCGTTCAGTTTTCTCTCAACGGAGAGACGGATGCGGATGGCCACGTACTTCCCGTCTGCAGTCTTTGGCCGCGGTCTCCTCGAGTCGACGCCGCTATTACTTGCCGCGACTTGAAGCCGTGTCCGTGCGTCATCGTTTCGCTCGCACAGACGAAAACTATCGCGTAGACCGCGATACGTCACGACGCAAGCGTTTTGTTTTCCTCTTCGTGTATGAGCTCCGCGAGCCTCGCACGGTGACGCACAGTGTGTCGCTGCTCAATGGACAAAACCCAAAAATCTGAAGTGTTTAATTCACAATCTGTTTTATCTTAAGATGTTAAGAAAGGAACGTAGATTTTAATACTATCCATCAAGTTTTATGAATTTACTAATTTGTTGCCAAAATTGATATTAAAAGTTTATTCTGAATTTCGGTATATTTCTTCAAACACATGCCATTGGCTAAATGTATGTGTTTTTCGCTTGATTTTTATACATTGTATTTGGTACTACAATCCTTTTAAAACTTCAGAGAAAATTTTTTAGAATAATAATAATTTATTCAAATTTTCAATGTTAAATGTTTATCACCTTTGAGAAGACTTTTGAAAAAAACACTAAAAGATACCTCCGTAATTTTTTTTCTATTAATTTAGGAAACATTAAACTTTATATTAGCGTTAACTTTAGCTGCCCGAATTTGCCCGAAACGAAGAAAATAATTAAAATTATCATTATCAAGGCACTCACCGTTCAGGCCTTTAGCGATTAGCATTTGAGGTTGTTTCAACTAACGTTCAGCTTTTCTTTTCTTTTCGTTTTCTTGTTGTTGTATTTTGAAATTTTAATAAAAGAATGTAGGTCTTACAATTTCAACGTTTGTAACGATTTGTAAATAAATATAATGTTCCACGTAGTACGATACCGTATAATCCTCCCCACAATTTTTCATGCATTTCCGTCAATTTTATTAAAAAATGTTTTAAACAAAAGTTAGACAGTTCTTAATTGATAATACATTTCAATAATAAACATTGCCGAAAAAGTTTTTATTTAATTAAAAATCAATATCTCTTCAACAATTTTTTATATAATTGTATATTTGTCATGCATTAATCGGTGTATTCTTGCATTTTTTTTTAAAAAGTATTAAGGTACATGGGTAAAAAATTAAATAGTTTAGAAGTCATGAGTTTCGTTCCGAACGTCCATATATACGACACACTGTGTGACGGCGAAAAACGTCCCGCGACGTGTAGCGACTGGCCCGTTTAGTTTTGCGGTCTGCTGAAGTCACTAACGTATTAGTTGTGCGAATTGATTAGGTGCCTTTTTTTAGTGGTATTTGAGTTTTATTTAACAAGGAGATTCAGGTCTTCGGATTTTTAAAAATTTTGATACTTACCGTACGTAAAGATCCTTACTCGAACATCAATTTTTCAAAATAGTAAGATGCGCTTTTCAAAAGAACTCGAGAAAGTCAAATTTCAATATTTCTAAACTAAATTTCTTTATAAGGTGAATGTCCCAATTTCTGCTCATTTAAGCATTTAGTCGTTATGAAAAGGATGTAAAAAATTTGTTTGTAGTAAAAATTTGCAAAGTAATTGATTAATACCTCGATAATGAATCAATTAATTCAAAAATATTTTTAAAAATGTTAATATTTTTAAATATATAATAAGAGTATCAAAGTGAATAGATTATTTAAACATATTGTGATATATTAGTCTAAAACATACTAAGTACTAAATTTAAACACAATGCAAACTCATAATAATAGATACTTTTAAACATTCAAGTTTTCCATTTCACTATGAAATTGTGGATTGCATATCTTATATCCGCACAAAAATCGTAATGTCCGCGCCTATCTCACTGAAAATGTGTGCTGATACTAAATAATGGCTTGGAATAATCAATGGACTATTGTAATAAGTAGAAGGAAGATTAATGAGGTAATATTAACAATCGGAATGTCTGTTTGCATCATGATGTAAAAAATACGAACTGAATTCTTATTTTGATCCGATTCGCCTTGGTCTACCCTATAGTTTATTTTGCAGCTGATTTCATTTCAACATTATGCGAAGTAAATATACCATGCGACGCGTAACATATGCTGAGAACATTTGGTCAGCTGATACAACTGACAGTGTCTGTTTACTCCAGTTCAAGGTTAGCAATACGAAATAATAAATATATGCATAACTGAAAAAATGCGCGGTGTCAGACACATAAGAAACATAAACAGTTTTTTTAATTTTTCCACATGAGAGCGATGCTTCCACAAAGAATTTAAATATCTTGAACACAAACATTTTTGTATCCATTTCAAATCGCATGGAAGTTTCTCTTCATGAGTTATGTGAGGAAATTCAAAATTGCCGCCTAAACGAACTGAATGGCGCTCTCCGGTAGCAGCCACTAGAGACCCTACAATGAGAGACTAGACACCTCGTATCCACTTTTGATTGGTCCGCCATGAACTAGCCATTCCCGCCGATTTTCAAATTTACTATTTTCAAAAAACAGATGTTTGAAAGTTAATGAAAGAATTTTCGTTATATACTCCTAATTTTTTATGATATCTATTTATGTAAAAACGTAAAGCTCAATAGTAATCAAAATAATATATGTATACAGGGTGTAACAAAAATGTTGCAGTTCCTTGAAAAGGGTAATTCCTGAGGTGATTTTAAACAACTTTTTCCTTAGCGAAAATGTTGGGTGAGGCTTTGTTAACGAGTTATTAACAAAAACCCCCGATCAATCACAGCACGAGTACAGTGGACGAATTTTAGCGCGGGCTCCAATTGTGAGTAGTATTGGTCCGTCATCGTCCGCGTCATCATTAATCCACTGTACTCGCTCCCCGATTGGTCGGTGTTTTTTGTTAATAACTCGTTAACAAAGCCCCACCTAACATTTTCGCCAAGGAAAAAGTTGTTTAAAATCACCCCAGGAATCGTCTCTTTCAAGGAACTGCAACATTTTTGTTACACCCTGTATTTACAAAATTCTATATGTAATCATACTTTTCATTTATTAATTTATTTTTTACATCGCTATAACTTTTGTGTTATTCATTTGCAATACTGGATTAAAATAATATAAATAAGGTGAAATAAATAAAGTGAAACGTAAAAGACAAATGTTTCATTTACAATGATTTGCCATACTTCTGCTGTTAAATTTATTACTTATGTTTGTTTTTTATTCGAAGTTTTTAATCTGAATACTATAAATCTCTTTAAGATTTTAACAAATAAATTATGACAATTTAATAAATGTTCCGCTTTTATATATCTTTACATTAGTATTATTTAAGTTATTAAAAAATTTGGAGTAATGTCGAAATGTATGTTCTAATTTTATAAATATTTTAAATGTTTGTAAGTACATTTACATAGTACAATGAATTTTTTGTGTATGATTTTAACTGTACAAAGTACAAGGATTCGGAGTGCTGCGAACTACAGCAGGTATGGCATTAAACGACGCCACGTGCACGGCACACTGTGCACACCTCTTATAGGCAAGAGTGAAATAGCTACATAGGTATAGTTCTTTCTCTCTTGTAGGATTTTGCCAATACACGGATGTCATAGGTGGCACTACACAGTTGAATGGACGTGTCCAGTCTCTGATTCTAGGGTCTTTAGCAGCCACCGAGGCAGGAAACGCACCCCGAAAGGACGAGCGGCAACTCCGGGGGAAAACCCAGAAACGTGGCAGAAACGCGCGCCAAAGAGCAGCCCCGCGATAGGACCCAACGCGAAGAGCCCAGTTTTCATGGGGTCGAGCCTCAGTAACGTGCACTTCGTACCTCCGCGACTCTTTACCGGGAATAAAACTATGTCAAACAATTTTACACTTCCGCGATATTTGAATACGCCCACAAATTTAATTCTGCGAGATTTCGAACAGTTGTTTCCATCTTCAACAATTTCTCAGAAAGTAAGTCATAACAATATTTCAATAAATCATTGTTAAAGTGCAAAGAATATTAACAAAAAAAAAGCTTTTTTCCAAGATGTCTAATCTAAATATTTAATCGATCAAAAATGTGTGTAAAAAAATTTGTTGTAAAAGTGTTTTATTATTCATCGAGTATAAACAAATAAATGAAAATATTTATGAAGGAAAACTTGGTAACTTTTCACGGATTAAAAATTTTACTAAGCAAACAGTATTTCAATGGGTACTGATGCTGGTAATTTCTAGATATTAGCTTGTACATTTTCTCTGCAGCCTAATCAAATGTTATGGAGAGAAAACGCTTAGGTACTTGCTTTTTCAGCATCGTATTTTTCTGCTTCACTCGCGTATGCATTTTATTTTCATGACTCGGAAAGGTTCCTATTTAATAAACTGCAAGACTTGCCTACATAAAATGTTATTATCCGTATTGCACATTTGTTTGTTCCATAATCGCATCATTAATTCTAATAGGATTTGTCTTAATTCTGGCTAAACCAGAACAAGTGCTCAATTGCATACACACTCGGTTCGTTTCTATTTTTGGAGTTGTTGTTCTCTATCGCTGCTTACTTGAAAAACGTTTCTTCGTTAAATAATCTGATACAAAATTTTATGCAGCAAATAGTTACTCACTTCTAAACAAATATAATAGTCGTTTCTAATATATTCAACGCAGGTTATATCACTTATCATTAATCCAATTAAAGATTCATAAAGGTTTACCCAACAAAACAATGATGAAACAAAGATTACGTGACAACTGAGTGCATAATATGCGTTTGATTGTTGACGTCACGTTAAATCAGAGGTCGATAGCAGTTTGATCTGCAGAATTTTGATGCGATATCATATATCATATATGTATCTGCCGTCAGAAGAATATCGCATAATTATTTTTCATTGCGAAATCAAATCTTTATCCGGAAGTAATTACGTTTCGAAACAGCTGCGCTGGAAATTGAAAGATGTAAATTGGACGCAATGTTTAAACGGCGAATTGAATTTCAGTGTTGATTAAATCTAAGTTTTCAAAACGTTAGTCCGCAAGTTCGAGTACAGACAAGGCCTCCGATCAACTTTCACTGTTTCTAATAACACGCCACTTTGTCGATGTATGTACATTGTGGTTTTATTCTCGTTAATGTCTGGAGAAATGTCATGGCTGTGAAAATCTTGTCCAATCCAGTCACCAGGCCTGGAACTCGTTTCTTACGTCACGAGAAATTCGCCATTCCCTTAATTAAGATAATGTAATCACGCTGATAACGTTTTCTGATTTAACTGTTTCGCGATAGCGCATCAGTCGCACATTAATTTCTGCTTTTGAGAAGCTATAAAAGGGGATTGTAATGTGTTTAGTATTTAGTGTAACCGAATTTTTCTGAAGAATTATATTAATATACGTACATTAGAATAGTTGTTGCAGTAATAACTACATAATTCAATTAGTCAGTGTAAAGAAAAGGATAGATATTGAAAAAATAAATGAAGTAAAAAACAGAATAAAGTACGTATAATTTTGTTGCCTAAGTGGACTAACAATAATTATTTTTTGCAACTAAAAAGAAATTTTTAATGTAAAGAAGTCAATATTTTATTTGGTTTCATAAAATGTTTTTTTGATATTATAGATATTATTTGTAATATTTATGATATTGATAAGATAACAATATTTTGTATTGATTTATAGGACTTTTTGAATTATTATTTACTTACATATTTATTCATAAAAGCACATTTTGAATATTAAAAACTTTCCGTTTTAATAAAAATTGTTAACACAAATTATATACATTTATGTTTTTTTAATATAATTTCATAGAATATTGCAAAAAGGAAAATTAAAAATAGTAATCGCTTTAAAAGTATTTGATTTCTGTACAAATAAATTACACTCGTTACTTATATTCAAATATTCAGAAGTAACAATTAGTTTTAAGAAGCTTGTAACCAATATTTACGATATTTTAATTAAGAATAAATAATTAAAATTATTTAAACAAGGAAATCTTAACAATAGCTCTCTAAAAAGACTTTTAATATATTTTCTAAAAAATTAGTAGAGTAATTTGAAATTATTTAGTCATCATTTTATTAACAAAATCAGTATAAATGTTTTTGAGAAATGAAGATTTTATCAAAGATAAAGCAAATCACTTTCTTATAAACATTTTCTAGATTTATGAATTACAAATTGATGCCAGTCATCCTTTTATGATTGTCAAAGGAAATACTTGACAATTCATTATTCACTCTATCAAAAATCAAAAGTCCCGCTCACTCGTGTTTATTTTTCCCCCGTTTTATTTTGTTCCTAAGGACAAGGGCGAAACAATGAGAATCAGCGAAGGAAATCCTGTGGAGACCACTGCGTGTTCTTCTGAACCGATGACCACTTCCACCGGAAGCTCGAGCGACGATTCTCCGGCGATTCCAGAACCTCTCCTTCCACTCGCGACATTCTGCATCGAGGACTGTGTTTACAGAGGCGAGGGGAATGCTAACGTCGTTATTGCACTGCCACAAGTAAGTCGATAAATCTCGTTTCATTGTTGCTCAAGTGACCTGTCGATATTTTCCGTTTTATTTCGTTCTTCCTGTGAGTGTGCATGGAATTGTCAGAAGTGGAAGTTTCCATCAGTGTCTCATTGAAACTACTTATTCTAGTTGAAAAATGGATGTGTTATAAATAAAAAAACAAGTAACAAAGACTTCGTTTCTCTACTGAATGTCGATTTGTCTACTATAAGTTTAAAAAACAATTCCCAAAAATAATGACGATGACAAATAAATTTTTTTCTAATTATAATAAATTCACATAATATGTTCATATGTTTATAATAAATTCACATAATATGTGAAGAAGAAATGTTAAGAATGCATAACTGATGTTATGCTTACAGAGAGATGATTGAATATGTGTTTTTAATAATGTTTGCAAAATTGAAAGAGATTTTTGAAGTTCCGAAGCATTGTTTACCTTTGTCAAACACCTTTTGTCTGAGAAGTGAGCGATAAGGATGCGTTATATCATCGCAGTCTTCTTTTTCATTTTAGTCGTTGACAGTGCCAAAGGAGTTTTTTGAGCCGAAATGTCAAGGATTATTGAGATTTGTTTCTTTGCCACTTGCTTTATGTTGTGACACGAAAGAAATAACTTTTTGCTGTTTGCTTGTGTCGTACGCAGGGAACACAATTTGTCATATAAAGTAGATGTGACTACGTGCTTCAGGAGATTTAACACTTTTTTAAGAAAATTATAGTCATTTATGAATGGAAATTTTCAAATAACTGCATCAGAAGCTCTTTATTTTCCTCTTTACTGTGTAATATTATGCAATATTAAGTTGAGAATTAATATGAGTTCAAAAGGACCTCGGATTGAAATATTAAATGGAAAAGTTTAACTCTGTTCTCCGCTTCAAAATTTCATTTATTATAACTTGAATAGTAATATATGTGGTCAATGAAATTTTCAGAAAATGTTAAGGAACAGAAAACGTAAATATTGATACTAACTTCCTTATAATTTTCTTGCAATTGAAAGTATAAACTGCATATTTCAATTTATTTTGAAGTAAAAGCAATTTCTCCGAATTTGATATCAATTTAAAAATACTGGGGAAACGATTGCATCCGAATAGTAATTGTTACAAATTTAACCATAACACTAATCAACGTATCACAGAAAATTTTCGCAGTGCTATTTTACGCTTCATGAATAGTTGATTAACGCAGTATATCAGATAAGAAACTTTCCCTCCAAATTTTGTACGTGCTTGCAAACTATTGGCAAACTGATTATCGTCATTAATATCGACCGTTTCTCGGCATTTGGCTCGCAGAGAAATCAATGCTCGCAATGATGCCATAAGCAGAGAATTTTCGCTGAATCGACACACACGCTAACAACGCGTTTGACGTGCTGCCTCATTAGCGGAGCACGTTGCTTCTCATACGCGGATTTCTCACCAGCATCTGTTTATTTCGATTTCGTAAGCATGTCACAAACAGTTCCTCCTACGCGGCGCGGGGAATACGTGATTCGATCACTGCCAAATATCAGGGATTCCCATTTCCGCGGTCCCTAATGGACATCGGAGAATTATGCGCGAATAACGGATTAGAAATGTGCAGTTCCCCTAATCTAATTCTACTTGTGGAAATATCCATTTCAATATTGGAAGACATTTCGTCGTTCTAGTTTTTAACTTCGATCTCCGCTAGTTTTTAAACTGAGACAACTGAGTTTAAAGTTTATGAAGTTTAGTATTGTAGAAGCAGCTATACTTTAATATCTTTAATACTTATTTATTACAATATAATTAACAAGTATTGTAACATTTAATTGAAATTGGGGAAAAATGTGTTGGGCATAGAACAAAACATTTGTTGGTTTTTAAATAATAAATAGTGTATCTCCATATTAAGTTTAAAATTTACCTTTTACTGGGTTCTAAATAATCTATAATAAGATTGCACATTAATTTTTGGTAAATAAGGCAGCATTGATGTTCACTCCATCTTTTTGCAACAGATAAAGAACATAACTTTTACAGGAAGAAACATTCTGTATAATTAAAGAAATTTAAAGGGAATACTTTATTATTTCTGCGAATAATTAATAATTTTATGATTCATCTGAAATGCCATTTGCGTTCGATTGTATAGTGAATCCATTATTCGCAATTTAAATTCTCCGATTTTCATGGAAGTGTGAATTATGAATAAACAGCGGAGCTTTATGCGAAATAAAATTTTTATAAGCACAAATAAAGAATTAGGATTTGAAAGACTGTATGTTTAATGTTCTAAACGGTCTAACTTGGATAATATTGTTGATATTTTTTATATTTTGACTTATGTCAACAGCTTTGTAAATTGTTTGCATGCTCAACATTGCCATAAATGCATAAAATCCGCTGTTTAATTATGAGTAAATACTTTTTTTTATTTATAAGTAGACAGCGAATTTTATGCATTTATGGCAATGTTGAGCTTGCAAAAAATCTATAAGACTGTTAATATATCCAAAAATATACAAAATATCAACAATATTATTCAAGTGAGAATGTTTAGAATATTAAACATACTGTGTCTCAAATTCCAATTCTTTATTTGTACTTGTAAAAATTTTATTTTGCATAAAAATCCGCTGTCTATTTATAAGTAATGCGTAGTAAAATTTATAAATCAGAAGGATTATTCAAATACTAAAGTACAAAGAAATTATAATTAAAAAAAAAATTAACACCTTATTTTAAAGAGCCGTAAAACCAACATTTTTTGAAATTTTGAAAAATGCTTAAGATACATTTTTATGTCCCTAGAGACTACAACTTACTCCGAAAAGTGTCCGTTTTTAGAATGGTTCTATTGTATTTCACATAAATTATTTGTATATTTCAACATATTTTAACAGCATAAACATCCGCAGTCTATTAATTATTTGTTTTACTTAAGATAATGAAATATATTGCAAACATATTTCTAGAATTTAGAAAACAGCAGAATGTAAAATAAATAATCGTGTATATAAAAATGAAGTTATGGATATTTTCTGGCTTTTTTGATAAAATACGGTACTTCTAAAAGCACGATGATTTTAAATTTAAGTCTCGACACATTTTCCTTCGATGTGTGGATTGTGTGGAGAAGTGATAAAATTTTACGAACTCTTCGTTTAGCTGAGAGCAGTGGTTGCGGTCACATCGATCGTTGTACAGCGAACAAAACAACAGAACCTATCAACAGTGATATTTCCGGTTGTCGCTGGTACTAAAATTATAGTATTGTTTGTAGCTACCCAACCTCAAAGCTTGTTAATATTTCTATCAATATTACCTTTCTTTTGGAAAGAACATACAATCTTAAAATAAATTTCCTAATTTTACTTGGAAAATATATTTCGAATTGAAATTGATACAACTAACAATCATACATTTTCATTGTTCATGGTTTTCCAATATTCAACTTATACAGTGTGTAACAAAAAGACAGATACACTTAGTTTTTTTGGTCATAGTTTTGAAGCTAGCAAAGCAATTCGGTTATTTATTTTCACATTAAACCTAAACATTAGCAATTATTTATATAAAATTTCATTTTTATATAGTGTTTCATTCTTCTGCAATAACCATTTATTTACTTTTCGTCAGTTTTCTACCGTAACAAAATAATAGATCCACTTGCAGAGAAACAAAAACTGTAAAAAACTGATTATAACTTCAGGAAATAAATATTTTCAGTCATTTATAGGTGTTTCACCACTTTTTATTCATAAACTCAATCTCAAATTTCTTTTTATCAAAACTTCTTTAAAAAAAAAACTCCTTTAATCTTCTTTTTATGCAAGAAACAAATTTCAACCGAATTCCGATTTACTTGTTCCAAAATTATGACTAAAAGTCTAAATCGATTTATCTTTTTGTTACACACTGTATGTGAATCAATGTCTTTCGCTTAAAACAAATTAGGTCATTTTTTAATCATGTTCATAATAATATATTTAAAAATCACATGGCATTTACAGCAATTATTTTCTTATTTTATTAGAACATAAAAAAAAAATCACTAACAAACATAATGAACGATCGGTTTGCATATCGACACTTTGCATAATAGAAATTATGCACGTTGTATTACAGCCTTTGAGCATAACTTGTCTGTTCGCTTATCTTAAATATGCATGGAGCGCAAAGCTGCGAGATCTACTATTTTATTTTTGCCTGCATTTACCCAGGACACTGTTCCAAAGGCTCGCAACTTTGTTCGCTCGACTGCAAACGAAGTTGCTTTTTCCGACGGGTCTGTAAGTGGAACTTACTTCGTACATTTTGTATCGTACGTATGTCATAGAATACTCGTGTGAATGATCACAAATGGCGTGGATACATTTTTGCAGCCTCATTCGCTGCATTTGAATTGCAATTTCGCGAATGGTATTACAGAGTATTAACGCATTCGCCACAAATTTCATTGCAAAATGGAACATCGTTGCTAAATGATAAAATTTTTCTTTACTAATCCATACGTGGCTATTGTCCTCCATATTGTTGCAAATAACTGAAGAATCGCGTGCCACGTTAGAGTGGACACCCTGTATTTCGCAACAGGCGACTATGACCTTAGGTACGTGCCTGACCATTCATTTTACGCGATAGTAATTTACGACAACGTAATGGTATATCGTGATTCATAGACTCGCGCTACGCGGATGCATATAGATCGCCGGCGCAAGAAGTTTGAGGATTTATGAAGCACCACTCATGATCGACTCACGCATAAGCAGCGGAAGTTTAGATCACAAGGATGTTATTTATGCGTTTAACAAAATTGAATCGCTAACCAAGGACTTCCATGAACTGCAGATATTGCAGACAAATTTTAACTTTGTTTCGATTTTGTAAACTTCAATTAGCGTTTCTTATAGCTTTAATGTGCTGCATACGAGTCTACAAACCATTTTTTTTTCAGAACGTACAGTTTTCTGAAAAAATTCAAAATTTTCAACTTTGGAATTTATAAGTAACAGTTATTCAATTGCTCTTAACGCGAAATGATTTTGTAAAGTCTTCCAAATATAATGATATAAATAGTTATTAGATTAAGAGCATCTAAATATGTGTATTTGTATTTTACCAAACTGTTTCGCGTCTATATCGAAAATAAAAATGATTTTGTAGCTTGTCTTGATGCTTTGTTTAGCAGAAAGGTCTGCTTTATCGCATAGTATAATCAGATTTTCTCTTAGACCCTTAATTATTGAAATAAATTGAAAAATATCTAAACGTATTAAAAATATAAAACGTATTAAAAATATCTAAATATATAAACGTATTTAGATGCTTTTAATCTAATAACTATTTATATTATTTTATTCGGGAGAGTTCACCGAATCATTTCATGTCAGGAGCAACTGAATAACTATTACTGTAAAAGCATAAAACATTTCCAATATTGAACATGTTTAACTTTTTTAAAAATTGATTTTTAAAAAAAACTGTTCGTTCTGGGGAAAAACTAATCTTTGCAGATTCGTATGCAGCACGTCAAAATCTAGAAGAATTCATTGAAAAAATTTGTAGAAGTTTACAAAATCAGATACGTGTTGAATACTTTTATGATCTCACAATCAGTTCGAACGCATTGTTTCCAGTTTCTTCTTAATTATTTAATCGAAAGCGTACATCACTGTATTCCAAACTCAAATTAATGAAAAAGTTTAATATACGCAGTTATAATTATATTAAAGATTAGAAGATTAATCTTCTATATATAATTTATTCGTCCTTGAAGATTTAGATAGAATTGCTATAAGCTTCAGAACTTCAACACTTTCCTACTTAGGATCTAAAAGTAATTTTTGAAAATCAACACTAGTATGCAATGCAAAGTATCTGACTACTCTAAATTTGAAATTATTCGCATTGAAAGATTGATGTAAACTAACAATAACATGATAATTGTTATGAAGCTTATTTACTAACAATCGTAGTACTTCGTTTATTATTAATTTATTGACAGTTTTGATTGACACATATTTAGTACAAATTAATCTCCTTAAATCTGAGATAATGGAAATACTCATTTCAAAGAAATGATTAAGATATTGACAATGTGTATTCACGAAATTACACATTTACATAATCGATCTTATGATTATGATTATGATATCTTGGGTTTAGAGAGAAAATTTCTCTGAACGGTGTTGGGTGGATTGTTTAGACAAATGTTTTCAAGGTAATCAGTTGAATTAAGATTCATCAGTAAATCGGTTAAGTGTAAGGTACAATATAAATTATACAAACTCATGTTGTACAATGTACAATACAAAAAAAAATGTATATCTATAGAAAATTATTTTATAGTTAACTTTGGTAATATGTATATGTCTATAGAAAATCACAATATTATATTGAAATAGTTTATGAAAAAGAGAACTATTGCATTCATAAAATTTTGCATATTCAAACTGCACATTGTCTTTTCTTGCTGACTACAAGATTTATGATTTCATTATTTCAACGCACAGAGATTTCCTATTCTTACAAAGCTCATTTGTATACAGCAAACTCAGTAGCAGTTCACTTACTTGAATTCAATACTCACTTCCTTGATTATTTACCGTATTACAATATCCTCGAGAACGACTGATAAGTGAAAGTTAGACAGGTCTGCGTTATAATTACAACAGCTTGTATGCTTGTAGTTATTAATACGTTGAAATTACAAACGCGCGCAATATCTGTGAGTAATATCTAGAAAACACGTAGATAGCACACGAAAATGTGTGCGTTACGTACTTAGATTATATGCTTTGTATCGTTTTATATGAAAACACGGATGCGGATGTGAATTTAATTAATAGAAAAATATTGATGAGAGAAGAAGATATGTTTATGGGGTATAATGTTTATCTAGCAAATCCGGATAATAATTTGTTTATCGAATTTAGAATCGTTGCTATTATGTACCTAGGTGTATTAAAATATACATGGGTATTTTATACCCGTTGTATTTTTAAAGCCCTTCAAAATTCATTGAAAATCAACAGTAGTATCCAATACAAAATTGAATAGTGCTACTTTAACGTTTTTTTAAATTCATTTAATTACCAATTCTAATAATTAGTTGTTCTTTAATTATTAGGTTCATATTAATAAATTTAAACGTTTATAAACAATATATAATACTAAATTTCAGTGATGTAAAGTATCCGATGTAGCTACTGAGTTAAATTCGCACCAAAATAGAATAATATATCAATAGTTATAGTACATATATGTATGTATAATATATATATAAAGGGTCTTCCATTAAGAGGTGTCACTTTAAATTTCGCACTATTTTTCATCTGTGAATGTTAGAACTGTCACACTTCGATGCTCGCGTAGTAAAAACTATACGCTTAACAAAAATAAAACGATACACGCTAGCACAACATAATCAAATTGTAAAAATTCACTATAAAAATTATGAAAATTTCGCGAAGATAGTTCGCAAATGTCGTTTACTTTTCGATCGAAGTACAGCTTCTTCTCGCACAGCAATTGTAAAACTAATAAAAAAATTAGAGTTTTTCGGGTAAGTTTCGGATGTAAAGAACCCACAACGTACCCAACCAGCCAGATCTGTTGAAAATATCGTCGCTGTAGCTGAAAGTGTTTCAAAAGATCCGAATTTATCGATTTCAAGACGTTCGCAACTTGGTCATTACATAAAGATTTGGGCCTAAAGGCTTACAAAGTCCAGCTGACACAAAAACTTATGGCAGTAGATTATGAACAACGCCGTATCTTTGTTAATTGGGTGTTGGAGATGCAAGAAACTAGTCTCCACTTTTTCAAGAATATTATTCTGTCTGATGAAGCCCATTTCCACCTTACTGGGTACGTAAATAAATAAAACTGTTGTATCTGGTGGACTGAAAATCCAAGAGAAATAGTCGAGAGGCTTCTCCATCCCCAACGAGTTACAGTTCGGTGCGCTTTTTGGGTTGGTGGCATCATAGGTCCATATTTTTTTCGAAAATGAGTCTCGTGAGATGCTGACTTTCTTTGGCCAGAAGTGGATGTCATAGACGAGGGCAACCTTTATTTCCAACAAGACAGCGCTGCATGTCACACAAGTCGCGAAACAATTGCATTATTGCGCGAGAAATTTCCCGGACGAGTAATTTCTCGAAATGGAGACTCCAATTGGCCGTCCAGATCATGTGACCTGGCATTATTAGACTTTTTTCTTTGGGACTACGTCAAAGATACGGTCTACTCCAATGTTCCGTCAACGACTCAAGCACTCAAAGACAATATCAGAGCTGTTATTCGCGAAATCGGGTCGCATTTGTGCGAAAACGTTATGAAAAATTTTCTCAAACGAATGGCCATCTGTAAGAAGAGCCTAGGTCTCTTGGAAGATATTGTATTCCACGATTAATGGCAGACTTTGTGCTGTTTTCTTGTAATTTAAAATGACACCTCTTTAGTTTTCATGGCTTCGTTCAAGACCAAAAAACAAAACGTGAAGGATGCTAACTCCTTAAAACTATTTGAATACGAATTTTGATCATATAAAGTGCAAACATCTGAAAAATTGATGCAAAGTAACCGCGGTTTACAGTGCTAACAAAATCTCCCCATATTCTGTTCACGAATTGTTTACGAGGTCTAGCATCGACGCTATGCTGCTTCTGCTGCCTCTACAGTCTTTGAACAGTCCGCGAGCAGTTCTTACCACCGTAGCCACGGTTCAACACACTCGTGCCTCGGTGTCTATCCACGGATGAACCAGGTGTCCTAAAGGCAATAGCATCATATTAAAAAAGTAACAACGAACCAGACACCCAGTAGCTCTCTAACAGACTTCATAAATACATTCCACATACTCGCTCACTCAACCTCTGCTTCTAGAAAAATTCATAACGCGCACGGAGTTCACTCGTCGCCGTGCAGCCCAACCCAATTCCCAGAACCGACCTGTACATCGAACGGTTTGAACATTCCCTGTCCGCGCTTTGCCGTTCTTTCGCAGCTCGCAGGGCCGATCTATCACATAAACATCCGCCTTCGTACTCGCGGCGAATCACAAATCACCCGTCCACCGCCCACGTCCTCCGCAATTACGCCTATTTCGTATCTGTCTGTCTGACGAAGCTTTAAGCGAGATTCACACATATCCGGGCGTTCCGATCAGGACCGGGCCCAATCGGAACGCCCGGCTGTGTCCAGACCCTAAGAGCTCTTTCACACGACGATACGCGTATGCGATACGTATCTGCCAA
The DNA here is from genome assembly GCA_030770465.2 of Perdita meconis. NCBI lineage: Eukaryota > Metazoa > Arthropoda > Insecta > Hymenoptera > Andrenidae > Perdita > Perdita meconis. Next base: position 9,569,272 of record JASKOS020000006.1, on the reverse strand, counting down.
CAAGATACTTGTGCGATACTGTATCCAACTAATTTCGTAGCTCGCGTCGGTCGCCTCGAAACAGAAAAAGACGCAGAAAAAGTTGTCGGCGGCCGACCGACCGCGGATACCGAAAATCTGTATCGCGATACTGTATCTTACAAGAATCGCCGTCTGAACGCTTCCATAACATTATGTGTACCATCGGTATTCTGCATACGCGTATCGCGATACACGTATCGCCGTGTGAAAGAGCTCTTAGGGCAGTGATGAGCAACCCGCAGTTGGCCCAGCTGTCAACGACTGGCGGGTCCGTCCATAGTGGAATAAGGCAAGGTGAACCATTGCGCATAATGGCGGCTAGATGGTTTGGGCAGCCAATAATATCAGACTCAAAACTTGCCCCGTGCATTTCAAACGTAACAAACTATTTAATTTCGACTCTTCAGAAGGAATATGATTTGATTCATGTTATCAAGTTTAAACAGATCGCATAAGCGCTTTTACCATGATTCTTGCAAGTTCTAAATCAATTTATTAGCCAGAACTTGAAATTAATAGTCGTCATGCTAATTGTATTGTCTTGAAAAAACCTCATAACCTGAAAAGTTACATGCACTGAACTCTAAACTACCTGGAATGAGCAGTTCAGTGGATCGGGATAGGAGAAACCGTGCCGACAGAGAGGGCTATAGAGGGTATCTTTATCCTTTTCTAATACCCTGTTGCAAATATAACAAATGACTAATCGCGCGTAATTAAACGACCGCACGACGTGTATAAGAAAGAGACAGAGATACCACGTTTTATCCTCTCTGTCTGCACGATTGCTTATACACGTACTGCTCATTCCAGGTAGTTTAGAGTTCAGTGATCACATGGTGCCACTACCCCATTAAATCTTTGGGAGGTATGATTACGCATGCGTCTGCAAAAACAGCCATATTGGATTTCCAGGGTTTGGGTCAGAGCTAATTGGTTGACGGTTCCCCTACTACTTTTGAACCACTGCGCATCTCGGGAATGGTTCACCTTTAGGCACTGAGTACCTATGTTCAGATGGTACACAATTTCACAGTACCTAATTTCGATGAATCACGATCAAATGTTTTTTATTAGTTTAATGTACTTTTTATTAGCACTAAATATACAGGGTGTAACAAAAATGGAGTTCCTTGAAAGGGATGATTCCTGAGGTGATTTTAAACAACTTTTTCCTCAGTGAAACTGTTAGGTGGGGCTTTGTTAACGAGTTATTAACGAAAAACACCGACCAATCAAGAAGCGAGTACAGCGGATTAATGATGGCGCGGACGATGGCGGGCCAATGCTACTCGCCGCTGGAGCCCGCGCTGACTATCATCCACTGTACGCGCTCCTTGATTGGTCACTTCTTTTTGTCAATAACTCGTTAACAAAGCCCCACCTAACATTTTCGCTAAGGAAAGAGTTGTTTAAAATAACCTCAGGAATCACACCGTTCAAGGAACTGCAACATTTTTGTTACACCCTGTATATACAGGGTGGGGCAATAACTATTAGCACCTCAGATATCTCGGAAACTATAAGTTTCACAGAAATATTTGCTAAAATAAAATTGCACAGTACGAAGGGGGCCATCCGGTGGCGATAATAGTTTTTTTGCAGATGGAGGTACTTCGGACATTTGAAAGTCACCTCCATTTTTTTAAATGGATCGGTATGTTTTTGCTTCCGTATCATGATAGAGAATCTTAAGACGAGTTCAACGACCTATTACATGAGGTCATTGAAGGTTATAGAAAGTAGAGTAAGGCGATAATACTTACGGTTTTGGTAGTAAATGAAACATACGTTTATAGTAGGTGTTCGAAATGATGACCATCACTGTCAATGCACCATTGGATTCTTTTTACGATTGATTGACTTGCAAGTCTTACATTGTCAGAACTTATTGACGCTCAGGCTGCAATAATTCGCTGTTGAATGTCGTAAGGTGTAGTTGGTACTTCTCTGTACACTTTCTCTTTCAGTGTTCCCCACAGAAAGAAATCTAGAGGTGTTAAGTCTGGTGAACGAGCTGGCCACGATATTGGACCGCCGCGTCCAATCCAACGATTTCGAAATTTTTCATCGAGTTCCCTTCGCGCAATCAATGAATAGTGTGCTGGACATCCATAGTGATGTCCGTAAGTATTTTCGCCTTTCTCTACTTTCTATGACCTTCAATGACCTTATGTAATAGGTCGTTGAACTCGTTTTAAGATCCTCTATCATGATACAGAAGCAAAAACATACCGATCCATTTAAAAAAAATGGAAGTGACCTTCAAATGTTTGAAGTACCTCCACCTGCAGAAAAACTATTACCGCCACCGGATGGCCACCTTCGTACTGTGCAATTTTATTTCAGCAAATATTTCTGTGAAACTTATAGTGTCCGAGATATCTGAGGTGCTAATAATTATTGCCCCACCCTGTATATTACTCTAGTAGCATTTTGTTGGGCCAACAGAGAATTGCAACAATCAAAAATATTACTAGGGTAGAAGTCTTTGATTATACATATATTATTATTGGGTTCAGCTAACTTGTCCCCTCAGAGGCGGGGACGTTCGAAGAGGCAATGCAAAATGCATTGTATTTAGAGTCTCCACTACGCCGGACCTCTTCGAACGTCCCGCCTCTGAGAGAACAAGTGAGCTGAACTCAATAGTAGAAGTCTCCACAAATTAGAAATTTTTGATCAGTATATTTAATTATTCAATATGCAATATTATATTCGTTGCGGCCCGCATATAGTGTTTTGTTTCCATCTTTGGCCCACAGCGATCCAAAGGTTGCTCGTCAGTGATGAGTAGACTGCGGAAGTTTATGCATTTATGGCAATTTTCAAATTATAAAAACCTATAAGAATGCCTGCAGGTATAAAAATTCAATCAAATATAAAAAAAATATAATGCATTTTATAATATTTAGAAAATAAAAGACACATTTATTTAGGATTCAATTGCTGTGGTATGTCTATAAAAATATTAATTTGCATAAACTTCCGCTGTCTAGTGATGAGTCATCACTGCTTTAGGGTCTGGACACACATATCCGTCCGGATCCGTCAGACTCCGTCCTGCCGTGTGAGCAAAGAAGAGGACAGATCTTTCCTTCTTCTTTGCTCGCATGGCTCGGACGGATTCTGACGAATACGTAATGCAGCGACCTCTATTCTCCACAATCTCCACACGCGGTCCGTCCGCGCGCAGATAATTACACGGAGCGTGTATCGCGTCTCCATCTAGATCAGGCGGTGGATCGCGATCCGGCACGGTTACGGAACGTTCTCGGTCCCCGGCGCAACCGCGCATGGCCAAGTGCACTGCACGCAAAGGCAACCGAAAAACAATATGGCAGAACGAGTCCGCCCGAGTTTCAACTCGGTACATAGGCGATCGCTCGCGTGCAGAGGAGACAAGCTTGTACTTGGGACGCCGACGAGTCCCTGATACGTAAAAGTTGCTCGCGAGCAGGTAATTCTTGTTCTGGACTAACTAGCTATTTCGATGTGTATGTAGGACAACGTTTAGCGATCGCTCGCCGTAAACGGATAAGCAACGATCCGATGAACTCGCGTGCTCAAACCCCGCGGAAAGTTCTCGCTGCCTCCTCGTGGAAGGAATCTGAGTTTTTGCGGGTTTCTGATTCCGTGAGATCATTGAGTGATGAACGGAATTGCGGGGCTGTCGAGTTGACAGTTAAAATTTCTGACTCAGGCTCTAACTACAACTCTAACTCCGACTCTAACTCCGATTGTAATTTTCACTCTGATTTCGACTAAAGTTATGGAGTTGGAGTCTCAATAAATTTTATAAACAAAGATATCTACTCAAAATAATTGAAAGTTGTAATAAAACTAAATGAAAAGAAAAAATATTGTATTGAAGTATAAGAACATATAAAACATAGGCAATTGTCACATAACATGATAGTTACTTTCTCAATTTTAAGAAATAGTGGAAACTGGGGACAAACGTAACATTTTTTATATTTGGTCTAGCTGCCAATTATTTATTAGAGATATAAAAAAGCGAAATATGCCATAAGAAAGTACGATACTATGCTCCTTGGCCTATCATTTGACTGCAAGTGGAACAGTTATGGCAGTTTTCCGCAGACACTGTTACTGTTGAAAGTAACGCTCATTATTTTAAGGATAAGTAAGTGAAAACTCTATTTCCAATGTAAAATAAAAGTTTCTTAGTAAAAGAAACGATAATAAAAATATAGTTTTTATAATTACTAATTGTTTTAAGGAAATTATAAAGTCGTTTTCCGCGAAAACGAAACTTTCTTTTTTATTTATTTGTGAAAACGAAAAGGCAGATCTAGACGCATCCTTGTGCCCAGTTTGTATTACTATTATATGCATAGATTAGCAAAAAATAGGTGCGGAATACATATGTATTTTAAAAATATTTTCCTGTGGTTTCTGTGTAAATATCAGTCGTAAAAATTAAAGTAATCAAATTTCACGGTGTGATTCTTGTGGGATGAACCTTAAAAACAGGAATTGTTACAAAATTATTAATTTTATGGCCAAGAAAACAACGATTCTATTGCCAAATTGTTCTCCAGACAACAGTGTACCAAAATTATAAAGATATTCTAGTCAGCACATACTACGTCTTCGAAACCATCATTGAGGAAAAGCGATGAGAAACAGGCTAATTGAAATTTCGTAGATTCCCATCAATAGTGTTTCTAATATTCTCACTGATTCCTCGGAGAAGCAGAGCGAGGGGGAAGGAAACGGTGCGATGGTTGGCGATCGACTGAACCAGTTCGTTTCTCTTTGCGCCAACGCGCACTTGTACCGCGCACACGTGAGCGAGAGAAGGAGAGGCGTAATTAAACAAAGTCGCGGAAAGAAAAGGACAATGAAACGATGGCCATTGACCTCGACAATTGGTGGAAGGGAAAATTGTCAGGCGGTGGGAGGGTCTAAAGGCCGAGCCACACATATCCGTTGCCTTCCGATCCGTTGCTATCCGTCGGAAAAGTGAGAATATCATTCCCTTGGTTTTAAATGAAGCATGCCACACTTGACCGTCGTTTTCAGCAACGGGTCCCGTTGCTTTCCGTTGCTTTCCGTTGGTCGCTCTGTTGAAATTTCAATGGAGAAGATAGGCTTGCCTTCCGTTGCCTTCCTGCAAAGCTAGAATATCGTTGGCAATGATTTTTTTCTCCTTCGACGGACAACCACTTGAAAGGGACCTTTCTTTATGAGCCTGATGGGTTGCCGTGTCGAACCTTTCGAAGCCCGCTCTCACCGGGGGTTCGAAAATGTAAGCAAACAAGAGCATCCCATTCACTAATAAAAATATTTTGTTTACAGTCGTATTTGATCGCCATAGAATTAGAATCAATAAAATGGTCATGTTTTTTTGATGAAAATGACTCTAAACACGATATAATTATGACCATTATTAAGCGTTTTAATAGTAAAGTACTTTAATCATTCATAATATGCGTATGATAAACATGTGATCGAGTGTATCAGTCATGGATATGAAAAAATAAATCATGGTTTCTAAACAGGTGTGATCGAGGAACGAGACACATGATACGCTTGTATATACTCTGAACGTAATTGGATAATATGTATATTGATTTCTTTATAAGGAAAAGAAGAGTTTTGAAAATTTCATAGTTCCATAGTTTTTGAAATATTAGCATTAACATATGAAAAAAAGACAGCCAGTATGCAATATGGGTAAATAGTAAATAGTTGTGTACATTATTAGATAGGGCGGCCGCTCCGAAACGATCTATAGAGAAATGTATAAAGTTACCTGTACCTTAGACTGGCGCAATCCAGTAATTGCACATCACTCCGACTGAGTCATCCTCTTTTCAAATAGAACATTAATCTATTGTTTATCGAGCATGAAATAAAAATCCTAATTTCACATACGCCGAAATTTAGAAGTAAATATGAAATTATTAGATTTGTCTTTCATTCCGTGTTGTTTTTAATGCACAGGTACGCGTGTATTGAAATACAACGGTGTATACGAGTACTAAATACACGGTTTGAAATATTTGCGTTGACCACTTTTTCCTGCCTATATTTTGTTACTATCGTTTCGTCTTGAGCGAAAGGTGTTTTTCTCGTCCTCATTGTTCAAGTCAAGATACTAATCAATTGAAATACAAATTTTTGTAATAAAAAAATGATTTCAAAGAAAGCGGCAAAATGAGTGAAACGTTCGTAGAGAATTCTTCGAAAAGTTATTCGAACTGTCATAGCCAATTTGATCTAAATAATGATTTGGACTAAATCGAGCAGTTATTAAATTGTCCTTCCGAAAATTATAGAAAATAGATAATATCCAAAGTAACATTTTGTTTCCTGGAATAGAATCATCATTCTCAATTCATGATAATCTAAGTTAAGATTCATGGTAATCAAGGTAAGAATTCGCATTTTTTCAGGCTTACACATTTATAAATGAAATCCAAACATTTGGAATTTCATATAATATTTATTTACTAATGAAAATATATTGATCATTCTAATATGCTACTCCCATAAGTACGGAAAAATACTGAAATATCGGTTCTTAATTTATTTATCTAGGTGCTACCATTCCAAAGAGAGTGAAAAGAGTATATGTTTATAATTATAATGGGACACAATAGTAAAAATATGAACGCGAAACCGAATACGGATACTCCGAAACCACCGGTGGGTAACGGTGACCGTCGTTGAGCGACGGAAGGTGATGGAAATCGACGGCAACGGATGGCAACGGATCCCAACGGACGGCTATGTGTGGCCCGGCCTTAAGTTGGCCGAGTGGGGATCGGATGAATGATCGATGAGCTTCGCCTTTCAGACCTGGAAAAACTTCCGCGAAAGAAACTCTAAGGGACGATCTTTACCGGAGCCGCGCAGTGGGCCAAATCGCCGATCTAACTGGACACGAAAGTCATTCTGGCGATTGCCGTAAAGTCTTTTGATTATTATTGCGCGCGATGGCGAAGGTCTGAAGCGACCGAGGGAACCGCCAACATGCGGAAACGTATATATTAGCTAACGCTGTTATTTACGGCGGTTCGCCTTGACGTGGATACGAAATAATATTGTTACGAATGATCTTCCTGCAAGTAATCGTAAAAATGAACCCGCTTGGCTTGGAGACGAAAATTCAGAGATCCGCGAGGAGTAGAACTGAGGAATATTTGGAAAGCACGTCGAGTTTTCCCTTCTTCCCCTCTTCATTTCTTCTTTAGTTATTTATTTTATACCTTTCGATGCTCTTGAAACTTCTTGAGCCTTCCTATTTTATCCTCACTGTGGAACCTGGTGGAATCGTTTGCGAACGGCGACCCTTCATGACCACCTGCTAGCAGGTATAAGAGAGCTTAGATAGCTACCAGGTAGGGTTGTGACAGGAGTCATAACATAAAACCATAAACGATAGAGCAGGTAATTGTGCAGAACAGGTTACACCTCAGCGATTGTAAAATAATTTAGATACGTTGTAAAGTTCGAAATTCTGAACAACTTTAATCCTATTAGTATTTACTGTTTACTTATTGCCGCTACCCAGTCTAGTGGCGAACAATAGAAACAGTTATATCGGGTTATTCCGACCGTTTGACGTTAAATTTGTAAATTCTAACACATTATTTAATGACAGAAACATTGTTGGACTTTTTTTGAAAACTCGTTTGCGCCAGTATGCAGTGGTGAGTAAATTTCAGATAGAAAGTATTGAAAATAGTCAGGGAATACTATCATTTAAATAGAATAATATTTCAAACTCTATTTTACTTTTCAGTTTTATGTAGAAGGATATTTGAAAATACTTATTTATTATTTGTATATATTTATTATTTATTTATTATATTATTTATTTTATTATATACTTATTTATTATATGTGTATATGTATTATTTATTATATGAATTTATTTATTGTATTATGTGGATTAGAATTATTAATTGAAACAATATTTTTGTAGGATACATTAGAAATAATTATTTGAAATAATGTTCTTTGGATTCAAATAATTATTAATCCTAAAACTGAAACAGCTAAGACTTGGAAGCCCAAAATTTGATCATTTTTTATTTGGAGCTTAAAACATTCAAACCAAAAATTTAGCAGCCTGATGCGTAAAAAGTTGATACTGAATACTTAATAAAAGCTTGAAACTTAAAAAATTCGAGCTTGGAATTTCAAATCCTTAAAACTTAAAATCCTGAATGTTTGAAAACCTGAAAATTTGAAGTTAGAAAACTTGAAAACTTCAAATATTTAAACTTTAATTCTCGATGTTCGAAATTCCAAAATCTTGAAGTCTTGAAAATTAGAAGCCTGAAATTCTGTAAATTTTAAGCTTGAAAATCTAAAAATTTCAATCTTGAAAGTCCGGAAATTTGAAAAATTGCAAATCTCACACTTGTATAATCTTAAGATAATCAGATTTTAAGCTTGATATTCTGAAAACTTGAAAATTTAAAGCTTAAAATTCTGAAAATTTGAAAAGTTAAAGCTTGATATTCTGATAAGTTGAAATTTGAAGCTGAAAATTCTGAAAATTTGAAAATTTAAAGCTTGGAATTTTTAAAATTCGAAATTTAAAACTGAAGTGAAAAAAAAATCAGTTCCCAAAGCTCAAAAGCTCAAAGTTTAAAGCTTGAAAAGTTAAAAGTTTATAATTTAAAAACTAGAAAATAAAAGATCTGATTGATGAAATCGATTTTCATGAAACGGTATTTCAACCTACGCGCTCTTTTACTCTTTTACCCATCCAACACCTCAATCGTTTGTTTAGCACCTTCGCGGAGATGTGGGAGCGTGTGCCTAGACACGTCGAAAAATACTACCTGCACAAGGTACTCGTTAGGCCGGCGTGGATGACGCACGAGGAACTTGCCGCCACGTCAGCTAACAGACGAGAACAGCCGATATATCGATCGAACGTTTATGAGAGACGACAAGCACCTGAGAAGTTCGCATGGACACCGCAGAATCAGATGTTCTAGATTTTATTTTTGCTCGGGTTTATTGACATCGTTCACCTACATCGACTTTTCGATCGATAGCCGCGGAACCAGTCCGCCGTCGCGCCGCGCCGGTTGGATTTTTGTCCAACCAGTTGGTGGTTAAAACATTCGCCGATTACTCGAAAATAGAAACTCAGGCGCCGAGGGTAACTTTGTCCGGTCTTCCACTTTGTTGCTGACCGACCCGAGGACACAGCAGCCAGGATAACTTGATTATTATACAAGTAAAGTGTATGACGATCGACCTAACGTTCATTTTAATTACATGAAGCTGAGAGCACGATGCTGTAAAGTAAATCTAATATTGCCTATCAAAATTTAAGTCGTAAGTAATATTGTTATTTTTTTATCTTGTTAGTTTAAAAGGAGAACATTACGAGTCAAGGGTCGCGATATCAGGTTGATACTGATGATACTGTTAGAACTTTTAAACACTGTCAGCTGCTAATGGCTTTTGCAATAAAAGAAAACAGGCTAAAAGGATTCCAGTTCTCGGTAAAGTTAAACTTTGCGCTACTCAATCTAAAGAGATCATTTCTTTCATCATAGTTTCTAACATAGAACTTTTTTAGGCTAAGAAGTAGGAGATTCGAAGATTTGAAGGCGCAGATTTAGAGATTTTCAGAGTTGAACTGGAAGATTTGAAGATTTCATGTTAATTTCAAAATACCAAGCTGTAGTTTTAGAGATTTTCAGAGTTAACGTTGAAGATTTGAAGGTTTAAAGTTTCAGATTTTACTATTTTAAGTTTTAGGGACCTTTTAAAGTTAAAATCAAAAGTTCAAGGATTTAAACTCGGAAATTTGAAGGTCTGAAGTTCGAAGTTAGAAAATTTATAGATTTCAAGATTTTACAGAGTTGAAATTTTTGAAGATTTGATGCTTTCCAGTTGGAGATACGAAAATTACAAGTTGAACAGTGGAAAAGTTAAGACTAAGGATTTAAGGTATAGTTAAGTTTTTAAATTTCCTCTTCTAGATTTTCTATACTTCTTGAAACGATGAAATTTACTCCTATTGCATTGGATTTCTACTTTTTTAACAATTTCTAAAGACTTCAAATTCCAGATTTAGAGATTTTTAGAAGGTATCACAGTATTTAACACAGAATCTTTTTAGGCTATTTTTAGTGTTGTATGAACCATTACCAACTAATATTCTACAGATCATTTTGACAGTGTTAATGTTTCTAGTAGTATTAAAGTCTACTTGATATCGCGATCCTCTAATTCTGTTTCCCTGTCAGATGAAGAAGAAATTCTTCACGTCGCATGTATAATCGGCAGGTTTGGAACTGTTCAATTCTAATGCTTTTTAAAAGTTTTTGAAATAGTGCACATAATATTACTGCTCCAGAAAATTCAATTGACTCATGTACATATCAATTTTTAAAGTTGCACGTATATTTTGAAGTTCTACGTACAATACACGGATTGAACATATTCAACGATATGAATGTCTTAGAGCTTTTTGCTAAACGTTTTGTTCATGTGTCTGTTTTTATATATTCTTTAGCCAGAATAATAATTTTAAATATTGCTAGCACTACATTTTTCATGAAGTATTTAAAACGATGAATATTCGTTATAAGAAAACTAAAACTGAACAGACGTCACGAAATGTTCTCTGCGTAAAACGTAGAAAAGTTGTAGCCGTTAACAAAAATATTGGAATCAATTAACTTACTTAAACACTTAATTCATGAACTGCTTCCAGTCAAAATTAATGCACGCATAAAATTTTTAAAATGTTTTGTAGAGTTCAAATGAAAGACTATATGTTACTAGACATATTTAGCTGTTAGCTCCGTTCGTTATTAATGGATAGTCACACTTTTTCACGTGTGGCGATATTACGTGCCAAACTATATTAGATGCACTTACCTTATTAGTCATGATATGGGCTTTCTTTATTAATCGATCTTCTTTATTAATCGTTTCAGCGTTACTTTATTTCTCCTACAATTTCTTAAAGTAATTCTTACCTACATTTGATGCTCGTAATCAGATTTTTTATTCTAAAACAAAATATTATATAATAGGTGAATGCTAAATTTTACTCGTGGAAAGATAAATCGATTATCATTATCCTTCTTCTTCGTTTATGATTATTACATTCATCTTCAATTTTGAATTTTTTCAGTGTATCGCAGTATAGTTATAAATGTAAGAAAGCAAAAAATTTGTCATATAATTTATAAAGTTATTAAAAATAGTAGTGTTTTTATAGAAATTTCGTCCGCTACATATTTTCATAAGTAACTGCATGTCTATGTTTTCATTTCTTTTTGAGTCAAGCTGGTTTTATCTGTGTCATCCTGTATAACGCACGACCGACAAACACTGTTTAACATTCAATCCTATTAAATATCCTGTAATTATGCTCTTCGCATAATTACCGTGCAACGAGAAATCCTTAGTGACGCAGATAGCAGGAACTGGGTCTTATTCCAACGACGTTTCTTTGATTCTCCAACGTCGTATGATAAATAGATATATCATCGAACGACCATCTCTATCCGCTCTTTTCCTTTTCTTTCGCGCCGGCCTAAACATCATCTTATTAACGATACAGTTGGTTTCTCTGTGATGCACGACGTGCGCACCGGTAATTAACGCCACGTTATTTAAGCGATTCACTGATAGTAATTGAAGCCTTGCTGCGCAATGGAAATTGTGGTTTGCCGCGATATGAAATGCTGCGTGTCGACCTAATTTCAATTCGTCGACGAGGCTGACAGTATCGAAATTTTCCACGTTATAACGCTAACAGTTTTTGCGAGTCTCGTTTCTTCCGTCGTTTTACGTTTCCATCGCCTTTGTAATTAAATCCATGTCACTTTAACGCGACACTCAATCCTATGTTTACTGGTTCTCTGAAATACTGCGAAGACAGATCATAATCGCTTCGTCTCGAGTGATTGTATACTTTTTACTTGTTCACGTTTTTCCCTTTTCGTCATTTTAAGGATGAACTTCAATAACAATCATAGCATAGCCAAAAGTTAATCAATTTCCAAGATATTAATGAGGTTTCTTCTTGTGATGAAAACCCATACACGTGTAATAACTAGACTATGCTTATTTTGTAATATATTTCTCCATATTTTCATAAGAATTGAAAGTTAAATACTTTAAAAATTACCGAATGAATTTTTTTAATTTTGTGCGAGGTTTTACTATTCTATAAAGATTCATTTCTCTAATTTTCAAAGATTTTCGCTTATTTTTTATGGTACTGAAGTTCATCCTTAAATCGCATCGACCACCAAAATGAATTCGAAATTCAAAAACATAAAAGGAAGTATTAAATTGTTTTTTTTGCGAAGTACAAAGACGGAATAAATAACCTTTATTTCGTAAAATAAAATTGATTTGTCAGTGAAATGTACTATAATCAATTTTAATCTAATCAATATTAAAAGTCAAGACTTTTTTTAATAGCTATTGGTAAAATTCAATTACTGAACTTAATAATTACGTAGAAGTTTATCATTTGCATTTTTATTTGTTCATTTACAACTGTTGTTGATTATCAATAGAAATGAAGTTAATAACTAAATGAAGTACATGAGATGCAATCCAGCTCGATTGTTACTTATATCTCATTGCCTGATTTAAAATTCTTTCTTTGATGAAATAGACGGAAGTTTCGTTTAAAGATCCCCTGACAGTAATTTGTATCAAGGTACACAGTTGTTATGATGGTAAGATGCGTTCATTTAATTAGGAAATTCATAAATCCCAATTTATATATGTATTACGTAATCTATCCTTATTTGAAAATAAGCGTCTCGTGCTTGTAGTGCCTGAGGGTTTGATTGTTTTATGGATATGAGCTGGTTATGATAATTCTTTCATCGCGTAAGAGTGACTTTATGGACTCCATGGAATTTACTGGAAATTTTATAAAATGAGGAAAAAATATACCAACATACTAATCTAACAGGGAAACATTCCTAGAGTGCATTAATTTTGACTGAAAGCAGTTCATGAATTAAGTGTTTAAGTAAGTTAATTGATTCCAATATTTTTGTTAACGGCTACAACTTTTCTACGTTTTACGTAGAGAACATTTCGTGACGTTTGTTCAGTTTTAGCTTTCTTATAACGACTATTAATCGTTTTAAATACTTCATAAAAAAATGTAGTGTTAGCAATATTTAAAATTATTATTCTGGCTAAAGAATATATAAAAACAGACACATGAACAAAACGTTCAGCAAAAAGCTCTAAGACATTCATATCGTTGAATATGTTCAATCCGTGTATTGTACGTAGAACTTCAAAATATACGTGCAACTTTAAAAATTGATATGTACATGAGTCAATTGAATTTTCTGGAGCAGTAATATTATGTGCACTATTTCAAAAACTTTTAAAAAGTATTAGAATTGAACAAACTAGAATTGGCAAACCTGCCGATTATACATGCGACGTGAAGAATTTCTTCTTCATCTGACAGGAAAACAGAATTAGAGGATCGCGATATCAAGTAGACTTTAATACTGCTAGAAACATTAAACACTGTCAAAATGATCTGTAGAATATTAATTGGTAATGGTTCATACAACACTAAAAATAGCCTAAAAAGATACTGTATTAAATACTGTGATACCTTCTAAAAATCTCTAAATCTGGAATTTCAAGTCTTTAGAAATTGTTAAAAAAGTAGAAATCCAATGCAATAGGAGTAAATTTCATCGTTTCAAGAAGCATAGAAAATCTAGAAGAGGAAATTTAAAAACTATAACTATACCTTAAATCCTTAGTCTTAACTTTTCCACTGTTCAACTTGTAATTTTCGTATCTCCAAGTGGAAACCATCAAATCTTCAAAAATTTGAACTCTGAAAAATCTTGAAATCTATAAATTTTCTAACTTCGAACTTCGAACCTTCAAATTTCCGAGTTTAAATCCTTGAACTTTTGATTTTAACTTTAAAGGGTCCCTAAAACTTAAAATAGTAAAATCTCAAACTTTAAACCTTCAAATCTTCAATGTTAACTCTGAAAATCTTTAAAACTACAGCTTGGTATTTTGAAATTTACATGAAATCTTCAAATCTTCCAGTTCAACTCTGAAAATCTCTAAATCTGCGCCTTGAAATCTTCGAATCTCCTACTTCTTAGCCTAAAAAAGTTCTATGTTAGATACTATGATAAAAGAAATAATCTCTTTGGATTGAGTAGCACAAAGTTTAATCTTACCGAATAACTGGAATCCTTTTAGCTTATCTTCTTTCATTGGAAAAGCCATTAGCAGGTAATATTTTATTTACAAATTATTTTGACAGTATTTAGGATTTCTGACAGTATCAATATCTACTTGATATCGCGACCTTGTAGTCGAAATGTTTCCCTGTAACTATTAATCAAATGTAAAGGTACAATGAATTATATCGTAACGTTTACATTTGCGCTTATTACAATTGCCTTGGAACTCATGAAAGGGAAGGTGTGAACCAGGAGGGAATATTTCGCACGTTATCTCGAAGTCGAAAATTTTTCACACCACTCACCTACATATTTTCTCAAATGCCACTCGGTATCGACGCAAACGCCGATTTAATCTGCTCTTGATAATAAATAATCGTCTGTCATTCGAGTATGCAAAACCTACAACCATTTGTTCTGCTATCAACATACTAACATACCTGTGCGCCCAGTAACCCGTTTGGTAATTAATCCATTTGATGAAGGTACTCGGCACTTTGTGTTCCCTTTGTTTGCACAGTTGTGATCGAAACAATGCTGAACGTTAACGATAGTAAGAAAGAAAATTATAAGAGCGAAACATTGCGTTGCTATTTTTGTTGATTTTCTGGTTTTGATACTGGCTGCTGGTTGAAAAGAAATATTTTTGTATGGAATAATTAAAATGGAAAATAACCTGCTTAGTCCAGAGAAAAAAGCGTGCAGAAATAGATGTATAGAAAGTAAGGTGATACATTTTGTCATAAAATCCAGAATTTTTTTAGAAACGGCGCGTGTAATGTTGGTTAACAATATAATTTATATGTAAACCGCGGTCGCTAATGACCATAAAAGAGTTGATGTTGATAAACTAAAATCTTAAATAACTAGATTAAAAAAACATGTTGATAGTTGATAGTTTCCAAAGATTTTGTTCTGAGAATTTCAGTTTTTTTAGAAATGTCCATGTTTCGGATCGAATCAGATATTTCTCATTTTTTGGTTTTTTATTTGCAGAAGAGAAACTTTTAAGTTACTGACATTGAAGCTAAATAGTTACTGACTACAAATTTATAATACAAAACTAAATTTTCTCCTTTTGTTTGGCTATCATTTATTTACCATTAAGCAGAAAGTGATCCGATTCGCCCAGGTCTACCTTATAATACAATTTCGAATTGCATTTACCGTACATTGCCTGTTTTATTGATCTTTAAAATCCAGAAAGTTCGTTCCCGCACCATGTGCCATTAGTGCTTGAATGTTTTCTCGAGCAACTGTAAACGATCCGAATGAATATGTGATGAGATGAATAAACGGACGGAGGCGTTTCGTTAATTTCGTTCGATGCAAATCGTTTCATAATGTTTTATGCGTGCCTTAATTGTGTAATCGGTTCCTTCTTGCGCATCCCGTCACGCCTTTTGTCCGTTTCTGTTCCAGGAGCGCAAGGTAATTCGATTCCGGAAGTCGTTGCCGGACGATGTTCCACCGGATGGCGGCAAACAACGCGCCGAACGAGAAGTGGAATTCGTGAGGAGCCTGGCTTCCTGCTTCTTAGGCCCGTACACACAGATTCCTGAGATTCTTCGATACGACGCGAAAGACATCGCCCGACTTTCGGAAGCCATTCAAGCCCTTCGTCCAGGTAAACCGTTTACCCACTGCAATTTCCGCGTGAAGCGTCCAGAAACGTTCAATTTCATCGGAATCGCCGTTTCCTCTTTCTCGAACTTTCGCTTGTTTATATGTTTTTAAAGTCTTTTTGAAGTATTTTCGTGGGTAACAAATAATCATTTCTTTGCATGAGCGTATAAAGTGTGTTGGAAAAGAAGTTCATTTTTATTTTCGTTATACCAAAGAAATGGTTTAACACTCTTTAAATGTTAATAAATATGCACGAAAAAAGCAGATGGCAATAACTTTTATGAGTTCTTCATAAAAAATTGCGAAAAAAACGCTTTAAAAAGAAGACTCTTTACAGAAGTGGTGTCAAACTCATGTATGAATTCGGGCCACCAAATTCAGTTTAAGAAAATCCGCGAACCGCAGACAGAAAGAAAAAAAGTCTTTTACTTATAATGGAAAATAACTCATTTAAACTTTACATTTACTTTTCTTTAATAAGGTTACAAGAATTAAAAAAATACATTAAAAGGTACATTAATTTTAGAAATTAAAAGACTTAATACTTTTTACTAGACACTTGGTATCTTTTCGCAGATACTATTTTATCGATATTGGGTGTTAATTTGTTAACCTCACCCTGTGTGAAGTTTTATTAGTCTTTAAGACAGAAAATAATTGTTCACATAGATATGTACTACCAAACATTGTCAAGATTCTCGCAACAAACATACGCATTTCAATAAAATGTTCTGGCAAGTACGAATAAAAATCTGGAATGCCAATTTTATTATATTTGTCCCTTAGCATTGTGTTGCATTGTATTTTTTTGGTAATAAAATTAATTTCAAGTTTTGGGCAGCGGGCCGCACTCTAAGGTCTTGCGGGCCGGATGTTTGACACCACTGCTTTACAGTATTTCGTTTTATAAAGTGGTTAAAAAAAAACTTTGATAATTTATTTCTCAAAAACGGGACAGAGATGCTCCTTGTTACTTTGTGAAATTGTTTCATATGTTCTCATCTACATCTAAAAAAAGTTTGGATAAAAAATTCGATGGACAGTTGGCAAGTTCCCCTCGTTAGATAATAAGAAACCAACATGTTTCATATTCAGTACTCTTCCAATTAACTAAAAAATTTGCATCGTCTCATAAAAATGAATGGAAGAAGAGAATTGATTTCATAATATTTATTTACTATTTTAAGTGAAACAGTTTGAGGTGGCAATAATTGAATACGTGGCAATAAATTCATTCTTCACCTTAGTATAGACTAATTACATCATTCTAATTAACGTACCGTTCGTAAATAACTATTTCACTCATGTGACATATTTACAATTCTTTCATATCGCAAGTAGAAAGCTTCCCCTTTCATAACTATAAATCCAGCGAAAATGAGGAATATTTGAGGCAGACTCGAGGTAAAACACTATGTATGTACGTAGAAATGCAGATGTCCACCGATGGACTCATTGTTCGCAGAAACGACAGGTGGTGAACTGTAATAACAAGCCTCCCAGGCCGCTATGTTCTTCCCAACTTTCGTTGACCGTTCAGGTAGCTCCCCGTTTTTTCCTTCGCGTTCACCTGCTGGCTACACCTTTTCTTCCTGGAGAAAAATACGAGGCTTGCACGCGCGAAGACCCTGCAATACCCTTAGGCTCTTGCGCCGATGAAATCTCATCCGATGATGGTTCTTCAACTTCAGTTCCGCCCGTAAAATTTAAATATTCCTTGAAACTTGATTACGGGAATATATGTATATTCCTACCGGAAAGGATCACGTGTTGCGTATAAAACCGCAGCGATCGAAGGAGAAAAAATTAATTCGTACGATTGAAATTGTTCACAACTTTTCTCGCTATTCTCATTTTTAACAATATCACTTAGGGTAAAGTATACAGTTATTGACCCCCCTATACAATAATTGACCCTTTCAAGAAAAGTAAAAAATATAGCATAATCCTTTTCTTACATAATAAAATATATATATATTTCAATGATCCAAATATTCTTGTTTCGAATACAATTAATATTTTACTATATCAGAAACGGATTATACTATATTTTTTACTTTTCTTGAAAGGGTCAATCATTTTGTATAGGGGGGTCAACAACTGTATACGTTACCCTATATTATGATTCTGTTTACTTCATTCAATCTTGTTCGACATTCTGTGAATTTTTGACGATTACTGTAATACTATTCAGATGAATCTTGAAAACATGTTTTGAAACATTATCCAAAAATGATGGAAATTAAAGATAAAACATGGATTTACTCGCGTTACACGTTAGAAAAACTAGGAAATCTTTAAGTGATAATAAGAAAAGAAATAAACGACCGATTAACATGAAACTTTTTATTCCATTTAGATATAAGTAATTAATGAAAAACGCTGTAATATTTAAAAATATGTTATGCACTTTATTTAATGTCGAAATGGTGTGCGGAATTCCGACAAAATGGCTATTATTTACAACAAAGATCCAAAAGATTTCACTACTTATGATAAATTTCTAAGTATTGATCATCAAACGTTTTGATATCTGTAGAAATTAACAAAGTGGCAGGGATTTAAAGTTTAAGGATCCAATTTCGACAAAAAAATGAGTCGATTCATTGTTTGTATTTCACAAAACAGTTAAGTACAAAATTTGAGTAAAAACTGATTGAAGTTGTGAAGATAATTGTAAATTTTCAAAGTGATTGATCAAATAAAATTCGAGCAATCCTGCGCACCAGTCGGACGGAAAATATTCCGGAAAATGGCATTGTACCGGTTTAGATATAAACATGTTTCAAATATATCATAGTTAAATAAAGTAAGTATGAATAATAATTAGACTGTGGAAGTTTATACATTTATGGCAATTTTAAAATTACAGAAACCTATAAAGATGCCTGCAGATATAAAAATACAGTAAAACATCAAAAATACATTTTACAATATTTAGAAAATAAAACATACATTTATTTAAGATTCAGTTGCTGTTGTATGTCTATAAAAATATGAATTTGCATAAACTTCCGCAGTCTAATAATAATAAAAAATAATTAAATGAAGTGCAAAGTTTCATGTAAATCGTTTGTTTACTTCTTTTTTTTTTGTTACCACACAAAAATTGCCTATCTAGTTTCCCAAACTATTAGAGTTACCTAATTAAGTATTTATTAATTTCGCAAAAACTCGAATCCCAGCTTTGTAATTAAAAAAATATTCTTCGCTATCGCCAGGTCGATTTTTTTCTTCTCAATCGTCTCAATTAGATTGAAGTCTTAGTACGTAAACAGAAAAAGAAATCGTTACCTATACACAATTCGTTTCCCCGATCACCGCGATCGGTGATTAACCCATAATCGAGGGGGTCACGGTTCCTTTCCCCAGTCCATCTTCAATCGCAATAATGATATCATTGCGCCGCATTATTCGTGTGGGTTGCGACCTGCGAGGTTGGAACGAAGCGTGACTGTTACGAGTTTCTAAACTGGATCTCTCCGCTTCTATATTGTAAGATTGACCTAACGAAACGAGATTACAATTCCTGCCGGATAAATCTGCATCGCAGGATGACTTTCTAAGCGGAACGTTGAGTTAAGGATCAAATAACGTGACCGTGTCCACGATAGAAACGGCAGTGTAACTGGATTTCCAAGCGGAGGCGCTTCGGAATCCAGTTATAATATGAAAGTCAACTTTTGTGTGTCTAATCTGTGTCCTCAATATATACGGTGAATCATTGGCAATGCTACATATGCAAAAAATCTACAAAACTGTTAATATATACTAAAAAATACAAAATATTCCAGTTAGAACATTTAGATCATTAAACATACTGTTTTTTTTACCGATCTCTAAATCCTATTTTAGTATTTATTGAAAAGTGGAAAACTTACTTACAAAGTGGTTGTAAATTTTCAGAAGTGCACTTGCAATTTTCGTCGATTATTTGAACTGTTAATTCGATGATCTGTGGACGTTTCTTTCGACTAAAATATGAAATATTCTCCTGTTTAAAACAGTGATGGCTAAATTTCAAATAAGAAGTATTGAAAATAGTAATACATAGAAATACTTTCATTTAAATGAGTATTTTTAAATATCCTTCTTCGTGAAACTGACAATGAGAAGTAAAATAAAGTTTCAAATATTATCTGATTTAAATGAAAGTATTTTTATTACTATTTTCAATACTTCCTATTTGAAATTTACCCATCACTGATTTAAAATAAGGAATTGTAATCTGAAATATTTAGATACCTATCAATGTCAATTAAGTAACTCATTGTCAGTATAATTAAATTTTCTCTTCGTAGAAATAAAATTCTGTACTAAAGAAATACTAAATATTGCACATTAAATATTAGGTCTAAAAATTAGTTCTTTCCGACGAACTGTTTTACATAATTGATATAGTAATTTGATTGTATAAATATATTTGTACAAAATGATAACGTTATTGTATAAAATGGCATAACGTTATTGTAATATTGTATTATTATATTTTATTCTTAACAGAACTTTTGTTTTACCCAAAAATGGGAAACAATTTACTTCTACACCTAATATATTGAGTTCTCTAAAAAAAATCCATCAGGATATTTTTAAATAGAATCGTACGATTTATCACAAGATTTCTCTATTTCCTATCAATAGAAACCCAGAAAATAACGAAGAACAATATAATTATACAACAATAACAATATAATTACTGTGTACTTAAATGAAAAAGTTTTTACTTCCTTTATTCGCAAAGTGATTCCAATATTTCAACTCTCATTCGTCCCTCATTTTCGCAACTTAATTTCTCTCTTGATATAAAATTGACAAAAATTCAATGACAAGACAAGTAGATAATTTTTTTGTGTTAAAAATATGCAAATCACAGTGTCTCCACAAATGTCTGAATATAGTCAAATTTGCACAAGGAATGGTCGAGAGTTAAACAGCAGTGTAAATACTTTAATTTGCACCATGTCTAACTGAACTTTCCCGCAGCGATAATCGACTGAACAATCAAATGCGCCAACCATACCTGGCCTCCCCTAATCAAATTCAACTTTGCACCGTTGCAACGAAATGATAAAGAAATTGAATGGCTGCCGCCCGGGGGACGGAAATAACCGCGCAAAGATCGAATGGCGAAGGTTGAAGGGCCAACGAAAATTTACGGGCGTGCAGTTTGCGGAGGCCGCTCGTCGGCCCACACGGTAGCTGCAGCTGCAGCTGCGCGCTCTCGAAAGGATGACGACGTCGCCAGACACTCTCGAGGAGACATTAAGCCAGGCCTCGTGCCCGTTCGTGCCTCTACGAAACCGTTCACACGTTCCACTGGGGACGCGCATACATGCACACACACACACACACACACACACACAGGTGCGACTACGCGCGCACACTATCAGTCACTCCCACGAAAAGGGCATGACCCCTGGGCAACATCCGTCGAATTTTCCTTCGGGAAAGCCGATGCACGGAGGCCTATCGAATCGCCTCTCTTTCGCTAGTCCGGGGCTCGCTTAAAGGTCGTTTCTATGCGGGGAATATCCTCTGTCTCTTTACCCGAACAATTAATCGCCTGCCCGGAAGTGGAAAGATTGACCGAGAGAAATAACTGACAGCTATCGACATTTTAGCTGAGAAGTACAGGTCGGTGTTGATTGTTTCCTGCTCGTTATTGTTAGGCACAGGCGTGATTTTTATTCTGAAAATCCACTTCGGTTCGTTGGGGATAAGTTGAAAGGTCACTTCTTGTTGTTAGTCGCAGAATTAATTTGCCTTAAAGCGGCGGTACATGGCTATCGGAGTTGGACAAAATGCAATTTAATTACTAAATCGACTGCGGATGTTTATGCATTTATGGCGATTTCAGATGTGCCAAAATGTTTAAGGATGTGCATGGATGCAAAAATGCATGAAATATCGAAAATAAAATAGATTTTATAATATTTAGAAGGTAAAAGACAGTTTTGTTAATGTTGCTTTTCCTTTGCTATGCCCTTGAAAATCTGAATTTGCATAAACATCCGCAGTCTGCTGATTACAAACTACAGATTATAAAAATGTATAATAATACGAAGGATGAATCCTTTGTTGCAAAAGAAGTACAGTATTGTTTAGATATAAGGACAATCTTACAGTGTTGACTCAAAGAACGACGCCTGCGTTTGATTCGAAAAAGGGATTTGTCTGTCCTCACCACTTCTTCGCCGGTGCGAGTCTCCTCGTTCCGTCGTGGCCGAGATCGAACCCGACTCGAAAAAGGGCTGCGCTCGGTTTTGAAATCCAGCCGTTCTTCGAGTCAACTGTAAGTAACAAGGAAAGTTACTTAAATGCAAAAGATAATGTAAGACAATAAAAGAGAAAATAGAAACTAGAAATGACAAAAATTTAATTAATTTATAAAAAATATCAAATAATGAGAATAATTATAAAGATAACAAAATCGTGGACTAATAATTCATTTAAACTATTTACATGTTTTAGAATTCTTTGACATGGATATTTCACATTCTAAAACTAGGAAACATAAAAAGTAATGATAAACAAACTACGGATTCTCAACATGATTTCGATGGTTTAATTATTTGAATATAAAATCGTTGCATTAGATTCAATATCTACAAATCTTAAAATATCGATTTCCTTTTATTTGTCCTGAAATCATTTTATGAATGATGTCTAATCATTTGCAATGATAACTAGACAGCGGATTTTATGCATTTATGGCAATGTTGAGACTGTTAACAGATGCCAAAATATACAAAATATCAACAGTATTAATGTTTAGAATATTAAACATACTGTTTTTAAAAATTCTAGTTCTTCAACATAATAATAACATATTCGAACAAATCATTGCTTGCATCTTGTCTTCTAATCTCGATTCGAAGGTTGTACTCATTAAAAACCGTGTCGCTCTTAAATGATTTACGTTTAGTTTGCGGTAACCGTAAAATTGTTTACGGATTTATCGAATTTGTCGGAATCTATCGTTGAATGAAACTCGCGTCTCTCGAGACTCGCAAACGGCGTACGAGGAAATCAGCTCGTATGAGATACACGTCGTGCCGACAGGAAGAAATTAGAACGATATGAGAAACCGTTCGCGGAGAATGGAAACTGCTCGAGTTACGAAGAAAACACGTTATACAGGAAGCCTGAATAGGCTGCCCTTAATGAGCCGCGCACAGACTTCGTCTGGACTTCGTTTTTCGATAGTTCTGCCGTCGCAGTTGCTCGAACTTTGAAACGCCAATTAGACGTAACGTGGACTGCGACAAACAATGAATGTTGCAAAAACCTTTGAGCAAACGGCATGGTGATATCTTTTTCTCCTTCGCGATGCATTTTCTTACAGAATAAATATCTTAACTAGATGATGGAAGAGTAATTGCGAAAATTCTTTATGTATTAATAATATTTATCACAATATCCTGACTGAATAATAACTTTTTTAGTAAACATAATGTAAACATAACAAAATGTAAACTTAAATACTTCACGCTTTCTCCAAAAGTGCAATCTTAAAATCTAAATGCGCATTTGTAATGTAACTCTAAATTGTAAGTGAAATCTGTATGAATGTAAACCACATAATTCTCAATTGAGAGTTTCTCCTGAATTAAAAAAAAAAAAAAAAAAATACAATTAACAACAGTATGAATATTCCTTTTACACTAACACAGGAACATAGTTTTCGCACTATAAATTTAATTTCACTGTCCATTGTAGGAGAAACACATACTAAGGAATAAAAATTACCTAATGAAACTAGAAATTGGGCAAAATTAATTTCTTTATATATAATTAATCTCCCTTTTTTTTCTTTTATTGAAAGCATATACAAAAATTAATGTTATTATGATTCCTTTTTATTAACTGCTCCGATTTTGGGTAGAAGATGAGACAATTTACAGTATAAATATTTTCAATATGACATTAATAAAATTAGTATAATATTTAATTGAAGTATTTAAGGAAATCAATATTAGAGCCTCGTGCGAAGAAACAATGAGGTTAGTGGATATCAGTTGATCTTTAACATCGATTATCTCGTAACCTATTTTAGAAAAAAAGTGTACTCAGATATTGTTCAGTTTTCAGAAATGTTTGAAATATATGATTCAATTTGAGGAGTGAAAAACACTGCACAATAAATTATAATAATTATTTTTGTGCTACGAAGAATCACTTCTTCAAAATTCCTTCGAATATTTAAAAAGCAATACACAAATTATCTGCTTCCTGACATCTACAGTAGCTCACAGGTTCGTTCACATAATTCCAAATTTTAATGGACTGCGAAATCCACATTTTATTATTTTTTTACCAGTTTATGACGTTTTAATTTTCACGCTTAATAATTCATCAGTTTCCATAACATTTATTGTGCAAAAACAAATACCTTTTGTAGGATTCAAACAGATTTAAGATATTCTTTGTAAACAAATTTATGATTCACTTGTATATACTACAATTTACTATGCCGCAAATAATTATTGCTTTATTCATATTTATTATGGATGTAGAACATAGAGGTTAAAGTTATACCAGTTATATCAATATTCAGGTTTGCATTTATACTTTTTGCGCCACAAAAGAATATTTTAAACATTTAAGGAGTTATAAACCGAAATTTGAGGAATTTTCAAGAGCTTTCAGTTTAGAAGCTTGAAGATTTCAGTTTAGAGACTTGAAGAATTGAAGCTAGAGATTTTAAGACTTGAAATTGAAGATTTGAAAACTTACAGTTAGAAACTTGAAGCTCTGATGCAGAAGAGATTTGAAGATTCGAAGAAGAGATTTGAAGATTCTAGGTTGAAAATTTGAAAAGATCAAGTTGCAAATTTGTAGTTTTTTAGAGTTAAAATTGAAGATCTTGAGATTTCAAGTTGGAGATATTTACAAAAATTTCAGATTAAAGATTTCAATATTTCAGTTTGTAGAGTTTTTTGAGTGGGAGATCCGACAGAATTAAAGTTAAAAATTTAAAGATACACAGTTGAAGATTTAAAGACAGGAAAATGCAGATTTAAAGAATTAAAATTGAAGATTTCAAGTTTTGGAACGGAAAATTTGAAGAGTTAAAATTAAAGATTTGAAGCTTTCAAGTTGAATGTATGAAGGCTTCAAACTGGAAATTTCAATTCTTGAATTTGCGGATTTATTGATTTTCAGAGTTAAATTTTGGAGATCCAAGGGTTTCGAATTAAAAATCTGAAAAAATTGAAGATTTGAAGATCTGAAGTTAAAGTTTCAAAAATTTTAAGAGGAAATTTGTAAAACTAAAATCGAAGATTTTGAAGATTTCAGGTTGTACATTAGAAATTTTTAATATTGAAATTAAATATTGGATACTCAATAATAAGTATTTTAGCAATAAGTGGACTGTTCTTCATTTTTTTTAATGTGAAGCAAAACTTCAAAATGGGGCTCCATAAAAGATGAAACCTCAGCTTACGCGTAATGCGCCTTATAGTAAATGCGGCCCTGTCAATATTTCTGTGGCCAACTGTGGATTTGAAATTTTTTTTCTGACGACCACTGTACCGTATTCTACGGTTTCGATAAAAATTCAGTTGACGTAAAATATTAGGCTCCTTAGACCGTACGGTAGTCGCCAGTACAGTTAGTCAGTAGAACCGTATAGAAGGCATTTCGAATTGTCTTCAGTCGCCACGCAAATAGTGATGGCATCAAGTTTAATAATAATACTTATAAATTCGAATCAAATCCAATAACTAAGATTCACTTCACATGGTTTGTAAAGATATTAAAAAATACCAAATTTGTACCCTTTCAGACACATAAAATACTAATAAAGTATCTGAAGTATATTCTATAAGTTTTGAGTAATAATAAACGCACAATTATTGCAAATGTGATGGGAAAGTTATAAAAAATATAAGTAGATATGTATTCGGTACTCCAAAAGGCCAATTGACATTTTCCGGCTTCAAATGATAATCATTTCGAAACGAATGCTTGGATTGAAAAAATTCAAACACTATTTTGAAATAGTGTTTTGAAAAATTTTTAAACTAAATTTTTTAGCTATGCATAATAATTAAGGCAGTGCAATTGCTGTCAAGTTGACTGATAAGCAATTTAAAACTGATTTAATATCAATCTGCAAACTGAGAGAAATTAGACAGAAACAGTAATTCCCTTATGATTTTTAACAGAATCGACTTTGAGTTCATGTGGCAATTTTTGATAAGTAAAACTCCTAATGAATATGTAAAATGCAAACGATTCTCACAGCTTAATATTTATCACGACCCACCCAAAATTTCCTTATCACCCACTGGTACATCGCAACCTCCACTTTGGGAATCTATAATCTCATGCAAATTAGAGTAATGGATCTGAATGATAGTTAATAGAAATTATTTTTAAGGGAATGAAGAATTTCTAGTAAAATGCTTGTTAGAGAATTACTCCAAACGTTACTCGCGATGGTTGTGGGGTAAGTGCCGTGGGGTTCATCACAGTCCTCTTACCAAAAGGCAAAAGCCCTCCCCACTCCGTGGCCAGATCCTTTGGAACAATATCCTTAATTTATGACAATACGACGTCGGGCCGCTTGTCATTCCCAAACTATCTCTCTCTCTCTCTCTCTCTCCAAACATAAATAATCAAACCATCACTCAACAGCCGGGAGACCCAACGTGGTCATCAGCCGTCGGTTGCCAGCAAGACTGATTAGTCTCATGCAGACCCATTTATGGCCCCTCATAGCCTAAATCCTGGTCATAAAACCCTTGAAAATGGGACAAACCAAAGTCGTTCTTTCCAAACATCGGTAAAAAGGATACAGGCGCTAACATGCTTATAAAGTTTTGATCCCATTCAGTCTTAAATTCCACTTAGAAATACATTTTTTATTTCTCGTAGTATTCATAGAGAATTCAAATCTGTCGGTTTAGGTTCGAATCTACTAAAAAGTATTATTATTATTATTATTATTAACGTCTTTATTACCATAATTGTGTTGTGTTAGGACAAGAACATGTACAATTCGTGCGGTAAAGGCGAGGTTCAGTCATAGACTGTTTTGCAACCTAACCCGATTACTTCTCGTAATTAATACCTAACCCGTATTACTTCTCTTTTTTAAATGCTTACAGATTATAGAGGGTTCGAATCTAGTCCGTCAATTTTTTTATCTACTTACGATGTACTTGAGTCCATCAGCACTCACAAGCCTGTCTTTATTTTCCCGAGAAGCTCTGGGTAGACAGGAAAACGAAATCCGAAACTTTCGTTTCGAAGCCTCCTGACGACCACCTCACCGAAGGAAATCGTGCCTAAACATGAGCTGCCCGGCTCTCAGCTGGCCGCAGATACTGTTCCTGATAATACCGATCTTCCGTTTCAAGCCGCAGACTGTTTCGAGTGCGATAAAGACGTTCGAGCGAAACCTTTCACACATCCGTCGATTGTTTTTGTCGAATCACGTCGATGCTCGAAATCACTTTTTTCTGCTGGGCATCTCATTGTCAGTGATGACTAGACTATGGACTTTTATGTAAAATAAACTTTTTGTGAGCACAAAGAAAAAGAAGTGTGTTCAATCGAACACACTAAACTGACTCAGGACCATCTTTTAATAAAAAGTGAACCAAACCAAATGCTATTTCTTTATATCTTTTCAATTAAAGAGATTCAGGCATCTATAAATCACGAAAGAAAATTAAAAAATCTCCTACTCTTTTTCAAAAATACCAATGTAAATACCATAAATTATAGCATTGTAAAACTATGCTTAGCTCCCACATTCATTGGTTACAATTTTGCTAATGCATTCATCCCAGTCCAATTTACCACATTGTTAAAACCCAAGCAAATTACACTTTACAGTATTTCCTCGATACCTGCTCGCCGAAACCACGCGCTACGGGCTCCCTGTTTATCCCCACTATTTCCCCTCCACGGGAAGGGGGGTCCCCCTTCTTGGAACCAGCGAAGCGGACGACATGCATCGGGTTACATTACACGGTAGCCGGCGCGGCGCTCGGTTGCCGCGAGGGATCGAATATCCGTGTGAAGCAATACTAAATACCACGGCAGAAAAATCGCAATTTTCATCGGATCTTGACGAACGTGACACCAATCGATTCCTTATGCTCTCCCAATGAAGAAAAAACCAAACACGACGTAAATCCAGTTATAATTAACGAAATTACGGAAAAATTTGATTTACGCATAAAAATACTAATTCCGTTAAAAATATGCCGATTTATATGAAATTTGGTATTTTTTTAATCAGGAGAATGCCAAGAATCCAGTGGTGTCACTTTTTTAACGCTACGGTAAAAAATTAGAGTCGCCAAACAGTTAGTAGAAAAATGATGACTCATCGGTCCAATGCCCTCGAGACGGCGAGTTCTCGCTCGCCTCGAGCATCACTCCCTCTTTCCTTTCTGCGTTTGGAACGCTAGAAAAAACGTCCCCACTCGATATGCGCTCCCGTTCGGTCCCGAAGCGCAATGTATCGAGAAAATACTGTATCCTCTATGTAAAAACTATTATGTGACATTAGCTCATTTTCTATGTATACCTGTATGTTATTCCTTGTATATATTTATATGATTTGTGATCTCTAAGGACTATAAAATGGTTGATGCGATTATATTTTTGATATTTTCAAATTTTTTATTTCATGTTTAAGCCATTTTCCCACCACGTGCTGTTTGATAATTTAGTTTATTTGCTTTTGGTGCATCTCTACTTAAAATGTATAAAATTTCACAAGACATATTGCAAACAATTGAAGATTGTATATTATGTATGGTGGGTATACAGCTAAAAATTTTTCGTGAAACGGAGCGTATAATTTTCTACATCGAATTTTTTTTTATCATTTTTACAACATTCTGCACACTTCTAGACAGACAACGGCGAAACAGCAAGTAGTTCAATTCGATATTATCGTATTACAGAACTAAATCATTTAAGTCTGTTTGCAAACTTAATTTGCTACAAAGCATATTGTTTTTGTGTCACACGGAACGGTGGAATTACATGGAAATGGAAACACGATTAGCATTTTCCCAGTAACCCTTCGAATCAACCAACCATGCATCCTGTAATTCTTCCGCCGTCTCATTCGCTCGAGCGGCTAACGCTTTGTCTCCTGGAGCGCATAAAACGGATCTCCGGTAAAAACAGTCCGACATTTCGCGATAGTCGATTTGATAAAGCTGCACGAAAGCAAAATTACTGCTTTACCGTCGGTAATGGATAGTTTGTGCTTTCTAATAATCACGATCACGTGCTCGTTATTGTTTGTCCTCGATCAAAGGAGAGAAACATGGTGAGAGAAAGAGAGAGGATTTTTCGAAAACCTTTTTCAAATAAACTTTCATTTTCTTTCGCATGATATCTCTAACTGTTTCACAACAAGAAATTATTTAATAAACGATGAGTTTATAGAGAGTGACTCTCGCAATACGATCACTTCGAATAACTTTTGAGTTATTTGCTGTATAAAAAAATGTTTGTAACATAAAGTAAAGTAACAAAACATCAATTACAACACTGTATGATTTCTAAGAAATGAGGCAACTTTTGTTTAACACATTTTTTTTATACAGCAAACAACGTATTTATTCGAAGTGACTATGTTGTGTCACTCTGTATAAAATGTTTAAATAATGTATGTATCAAAGATGGTGTGTTGACCAAATTTTATGAAAAAGTAAAGTAAAATAACAACAATTTATCGTGAAAAGCATCCTTATAAGCAGTGTCGTCTTATACAGGGTGGTCCACGCAACTTGTGGACGTATACAAAAGTTGCATGATTTAAAGGAGTACATTATGTAGTTTATTTATTTTTTTTTATAGGTGGAGGCGTTTCAGAGATTTGAAGGTCAACTTTGTTCTTTTTAAATAGAATACAATATTTTTTATATCAAAATATGGAAGAATATCGAATTCTGAGCAAAAAAGTATTGACCTTGAGTTGGAGATTAACTTAATATTAACTTGATATTACGTGAAGAAAATTTTCAAGAAATAAAGTGAAATTACTCGTTAGCTATTAGATTTAGGGCTAATAAAGGTCAATACTTTTTTACTCAGAATTCGATATTCTTCCATATTTTGATATAAAAAAAAATAGTTTCTATTCAAAAAAACAAAGTTGACCTTCAAATCTCCGAAACGCCTCCACCTATAACAAAATAAATGTACCCCTTTAAACCATGCAACTTTTGTATACAACATTTTTTTAGTGCAACGCATATTTTGGAAGTTATAGAGGTGCACAATTTGCGTGAACCACCCTGCATATAATAGATTTTAGATAATAGAAATGGATCGTACAAATGAATTAATTAACGTATCAGTGCTCAAATATGATTCTAAATAGTAATTTTTTTGCAAATAAAATAATTTAAGAGACACAACTTATACAATGAATGAAATGTAACTTAATTTTTTCACATGACAAATCGTTACACTTGTAATTGCGCAACCACATAAGAACCCAGTGCACATGGTGCGTCTTAAAGTTGGCCTCTGTTTACGCATTCCTGTTTCAAGTTTGAAAATAAACGTTCACCATGGTAGGTAGTCCAGTTGCAAAAATATCGTGTCTGGCACGGTGTGCTCATTTTCTAAAAATAGGTAACTGGAAAACTGTCCTGAAAAACGCAAGGAGAGAAAGTATATAACAAAAAGGACACGCCAATGCAACAAGTGTAAGGTGCCCATATTTTATCACGATTGCTCTAAAGTTTTTTCTTATTCTCGCCTGAGACTTTGACATTCATTCGTTGGCGACGTTTGTTATTAAAAGACGCAACAAACATAAACAACAATATGCCGTTTCGTTTCTAATTGTAAATGTTTCGAAATAATTGTTTTATTTGCTGTCGGTCTAACATCAAACTCACCGTTTGATCAATGAAACAAGTAGAATTCTTTGGAACAAGTAACGAAGAATACTTCAATCGTGGCTTCGGTAATTCAGTGACGTTTGCAAACGAGTTTCACGATGCAATACGAGTCCGAGTTTGTTAATAAAACAATCGTAAAAAGTAGACGCGAAAGCTTGCGTGATGGGTGATGCGCGTGGAAATAAAAAAAAAAGGGACAGCTTCGAAATCGAGTGGCCCTTGGCAAGAGCGAACAGCGGAGAGGACGGTAAAAGCAGGCAATCAAGATCGAGAAGTCCGACGGAAAAAGTTGCCAAAAGGAGAAGCGAGGCTGCAGCGAGTCTGCAAGGGTTCTGGATGCGAGTTCGTCCCGGAGGAATCCGGTTCTTTCTTGCAAGAATATTGCGCTTGGTCCTTCTGTGACTACGTGGAGAAATAATTGAGGATGCTTTGTCGACGTTATTCTGCAGTTATTCCTACAGTACTGTAACTGTTTGATGCCGCGGAGTGCTGCAGTTTCGCAAAATATTGTGCACTCTGTGCTCTTCTTTATTTCTGGATTTACATTTCGAGGGGAAATGGTCCAGGAGCATTAGACCATAAAGTGGGCAATCTGTAAAAAAAAAACTAAAAATAGGTGGATCTTTTCACGAATTGCTTATTTTTGTAATGGGTATGAACTTCTGAAAAATCATTGTCGATTGACTGCCGGATTCCCCCCCCCCCTTTTTTGGGTCAAATGTTAAAAAAAGTAGTTTTTCGCAAATAACTCAAAAATGGTTAGTCTAATTAAAAAATGTTTTAATTCTATAAGAACTATAAATATATTAACGCTATAAATACTTCGTATATCTCAATTTTCTTATAACAAAACAAAACAATAATACAAATAAAATCAAATACAAATGATGAAACAAATAATTGCATGAGTGTCTTGAATTAATCGACCAAATTTCTGTTTATAACAATGGCCTACCAGTGACCTAAAGGATTCTGTTAACATTGAAATCTCCATAATTGATATCGTAATAACGAAACGCTTCCCATCATCTTAACGTGCACGTAATGCACGAACCGCTCGTCGTGGATGATGTTCCGTAACACGAAATCGATACCTTTATATCGTCAGCGCGCAATATCGCTTTAGTGATAACGCCCGTAATACCTGGGGCTCACCTTTAAATGATTCGACCGTATCGAGAAATTGAAAGTCCGACCGAACCTTTTAAGAAAGTTGCGATCGACGTTCGCATCGACGGTTGCAATTTAAAATTTGTTACGACAGAGAGATCAATATTTTTTTCATTCATATATTTATTTATTTATTTACAATGTCATTTGCTGAACTAATTTTCCTTTCTCTTTTTACTGTCTCACATTTCCAATATAATTGTCATTCGTAGGTTCCACTAATTGCGTATTTTTGTTGTTTGATAATTGAATCGATTTCACAAAGTGAAGTGAACTTTATAACTAACTACACATTTTCTTACGGTTGTTTTTCGTCTTTCAGATAAACGTCGTTATAAGGCAATCGCGGAAACCTACGCCACCAAGTTCCCGGATTACACTTTCCTTCGAACAAGATACGACGCAGGTCTTTTTCAAAGCAAGGAAACGTTTTGCGTTGAAATCAAGCCGAAACAAGGATATTTGAGAGACACTGATCCGAAGCTTCAAAAATGTCTTTATTGTTTGACGCAGTATTACAAGGTGACACAACAATTTAGTATTTCATACATTGCTTAATAAAGTATTGTATATGGATATATTAAGTATTGAATAATAATAAACATACCGTTAATATAAAATTAAAACATTTATTAGAGTTAATATATAAGTATTGTCTAAAATATTACTGTTCTTAATCAGAGAATATATTTTTTACATAAATGGTAATATGGGAATTTACGTAGTTTTAAATATTTTCTAGTTGTAAGTTATTTTTATACTTTTATAGTTTGTTTTTATATTTTTTAGTTTTTATATATGTATACCAGCCTATGTACAAGTAACAATGTTTACCTCTATAGGATTACTTTTGTAAATTAACTGGTAAATAAATTCTTTCTTTCTTTCTTTGCTATTGAACTGCGGATGTTTATACCAATGCAGATTTTTATAAAGGATGTTCAAAGGGTTCTTATAATTTCTTATAACATAAATAATATTCACTTAAAAATGTTTTAAAAACACTTAAAATATTTGATCACAAAATGAGCATAAAAGTTATTTTTAATTCCTCCAACAAGTTACGAATATTGTTCAATATTTTTGCTTTGGATGTTTTATCTTCAATATAAAATATAAAAAAATATCCATAACTTAGAAGAAGAAGAGTAAAACATGCTTCAAAATAACTTTTATGTTCATTTTGTGATAAAATATCTTAAAAGTGTTTTTTTAACTATGATAAAATCAGTGAACTTCAATTCTTGAATCAGCTGTATTTTGTAAGCCTTTAACAGCATAAACATCTACAGTCTAATTAAGTATTATAATTTCCATGTTAAATGAAGATACAAATATAATTCAGATTTTATAAGTGATAAAGATTATTTAATAATAGTTGTAAAGATAATTTATTTTAAAAATAAATCATTTTCTAAATTCGTCTACAAAGCATTGTTTGTTGTTTATGTATACAAATTTTTAACATCTCGATCTAACGTGATAAAATGTTTTCTCCAAAAAAAAAAAAAAAATTAACTTTTAAATTTTCTATTATTTCAGCTGAAGAAAAAAGTGATCGCAGCACGAAGTACTTACTGTCCATTCGATTTATTCTCCGGAGTGGAGGAACGCATGAAATTGGCATTGAAAGGGCTCCTAACGTCTCCGCAGAACAATCTAAAAATTTTCAAGGAAGGCATAGTCGTTTATGATCAAGAATCGTCTAGAAGCGATTTGGAATGCGTTCTGACGGAATGGTTTCGCAATACGGCCGTTTCTACCGGGGAAGAGTACATCAACAAATTCTGCGACTTAGTTTGCGTCGCACTTTTGTATCCGTTTGGTCGAAATGAATTCAAACCATCGTCTACGTATGAGTTACACACACCTGTTGGACAAGATTCCGAGACAACTACATACATTAATACGGATCTCGTAGCTAAAGCTAAAAAACTTTTGTATTTCACTGGAGAGGTAAATACTAATTTCTAATCTCGTGTGTTTGGTTTTTAATGACATTACGAAGGAATTTGAATAACATTATGGAAATTAATCAGCGCAAATGACGACTGTAATATTGTATTTTTATTTTAAATCTGTTTGTAGAATAAGAAATGTTCAAATATTTTGTATGACAGAAACAGTATTTTGCCTCGATTTAAGAGACTACAGTAAACTTCCGCTTAATCAGCCCTTGTGGAACCGGATCTATGATCGGATAAACGATTGGCTGATTAAGGGTCGATTTATACTTCAATATAATGGACAGGAGCCGAGCAGAAAGTACTAATAGTGTTTTTTGTCATTATCATATGTATTTCCTATTTTTCAGTAAGATAAAAGCCATAGTAGTGGACATTTTGAATTTGAAATGCTATAAAATAACATTCAAAGAATTGTATGAAAATAACAGTGTACAGTTCTGTTTCGATATAAGAACAATCTTACAGTGTTGAATCAAAGAACGACGCCTGAGTTTGATTCGAAAAAGGGATTTCTCTGTGCTCAACACTTCTTCGCCGGTGCAATCTCATAACCGAGATCAAACCCGACTCGAAAAAGGGCTGCGCTCGGTTCTGAAACCCAGCCGCTCTTCGAGTCAACACTGTATTTACTTCGTTACTTTCAAGCAGTTTCAACGCCTTTGTTATATTTTAGCATCTTATATCTGTAGTGTCCACTATTGAAGAAGCATTGTCAATTACTGGGGCATTTACCTTAGTATGTCTAAACTTTTTGTAGTATTCTGCTCGTGTCACGGCGAGGTATAAATCGACTTTAATCCGACAAACATGTAGTTACTGACAAAACTTAATACATATCTGGTGGTTATAAGGTAAAACGACTTATGTCACATGTTTTCATTTTCGAGATATTAGCGTTTGAAGTTTTACTTGAATTTTTTTATATTTCTATTTTTAATGGAAAACATTCTTTGAATGTATTTTTTCTCTGGTAAAAGTAAGGCATAAATCCACATTTCTTGCAAATATGTCTTGCATACGTCGTTTTGCCTTTCAACCACAGATATATCCGTAACGTTTATTACGTGTTTATACATACAGTGACTCACAAAGAGTATGTCAAAGTTTAAATGTTAAAAATTATATTTGCTTTCGCATAATAAAAATTACCCAGATAGCCAAATCTGTCGAGTAGAACTTTACAGACTCTGACATTACAATATTTGTTGGGAGATGGCAGCAAATTTGATACAGAATGTGTAATGTGTAGGACTGTTGACAAATTAGCATCCTATTGCGGAAACAGATGACTACGGTTTCGGTTCGGTTTCTGGCATGTATGAATTTGGTGCCAATTTGGCACAAATTTGGCAAGGCATGGCTATCAGGGTATGGACAGTGAGAAACAATTAAACGTGGAAGTTAAAATGATATAAATTCATAGAAAAATTATAATACTTCCATAATCAATTAACATTTTGAATACAGTGAGACACTGTACGTACTTATATACATATAAGTAATTCTTATTGAATATTAGTTTATGAAAAAAAAAATCGGTAATCTTCTTCTGTTTCTCAAAATTATAGTAACACGAGGATTTAAACAATAACTAGTATGACAAAAAAATAATCAAGCAATATTATCAATAATTTTTCTTCTAGTCAATTCTAGTATACGAAACGGAGTGTGAGCTTTGATCGAGGAATATTTTTTTCAGCTTCCGTTAGTTCTCTCATTTACCTCAACTAAAATTCTAAAAAATGTAGCAGGGATAACGCTACTTTATATCCAATACTATAATTTTCTCTGTGATTTTACAGGTGTGCAACTTAGAAGGCGATCCATTGCCAAATAATTCAGTGCTGGAACGAATTCTTCACATGCAAAGACAGCCCTGTATCAGTTCTGAGTATGTTTACAATGTATATTCGAAATTTCGACCGTTTTTAACCAACGACATCATATATTCTGGTTTATTGAAAACGCAGAAATTTTACGACCACCGGATATCTTCAAACAAATCCATAGTAAGTAAATTTCCAATGTTTTTCAATAATATTAATTTTCATACATCTATACTTAAAAGAAATCTCATTATTCTTGCCTTACACTTTTTCTTTTTCTTTTACAGAAAACTATTACCGAAAGGACTAAAACAGGGAAAGAAACTCACTTGGAAACATGCATCAAAGAGATCTCAATTTCCAAAAAATTGAAGCAGGACGATGATCGTAATGATACTAGAAATTCGAATTCAGATACTGCATGGTTTAGGAACAACAGACCCAATGAAACTGCTCCTCATATATCAAAGTCAACTTTGTTTCCTATGCATTTAGAGGAGAATAATGTATCGTACAATAAATTAAACGCGATGTATAATGGGGACAAAATATATTATAATGAAAAGGAAATGAATGGTTTAATGAATAGCGAGAGCCTATTGTGCTTACAGAATTATCTCTTGTTTTCGTGTGCCAGAGATTGTTCTATGTTAATAGCGTTTCGAGAGTTGAAACCGTAAGTTACAATAAAATATTTTCCTTCGACATACATATATGTATATCATTAATGCACAGTATATCCACTGTGCATTTATAGAAACTATACAAAATGTTACGAAAATTTTATACAATAGAAATTTGTGTTTTAAAATTTCACTAAATTATATTACAAGCATTGTTCTGTTTTTCCATTTCCATTTTCTTCATTGCTACACGATGCATTGTATTGTTTTAAAACATACAAGCGTTATTTAAATCATAAGAAATTTCTTAAACAGTTTTTATCATCACTTTTTCTATGAATCGAAAGAAGCACGTAACATTTTCAATAGATATTATGAATAAGTATAAACAAATGCCTTTTCTCATTCTTATTTACTCATAGAAGGTTAATTTCTAAGAATTACTTGTACATAATATACAATTAAGAATTAGAAAAGCGTATAAAACATTAATTCAAACCTTTAAGTTTCAAACAAATAGCTAGTGATTAATTATACTGTTTTTGCAGGGATGTAAAGCCTGATGATGACGAAGGAATCATAAAACTTTCAGATGATCTTAGATTCATTTGTAACATTGGGATATCAGATTTGGATCCGAAAAGTCTTCATTGTATCGAAAAACATCGTCAACGAGATGCCAACGTTTTAAATTCAGTGATATCTTTGCTGGAAGAAGAACTTATGGTTAAAAATCAATCAACAGCCAACAAATAAGCTGCAACACTGCAATAAATATAACTTAATAGAACTTTTAGTTCTTGTCCCTTGTTTTATGCTTAGAACTGTGCATAATACGTGCCTGCGTCGTTCTTTTAAAATTGTATAAATTGTGTTTTTATTAGTATTGATTTATCGTAGTAAATGTGCTACCCTTGGTTTTCTAACATATTTGATTTAGTTACGACTTCACAATGCCTTCCGTATATTATAAACAACATCTATAATATAAACAACAATCTTGTTATTTTGGGTGATCTTAATAATATTTTCCGCTGCAGATTGCCTTCTGCTTTAAACTTTCAGAAATCTAACGATGTGAAGCGCATGATTACTAAATTAAAAATGTGATTTTTTCTTTGTTATAAACAGTAAATAAATTATTTGTTATAAACAAGTTAATACGAAATTAACGCGAGACATGTGATAAAAAAAGAACGAAATAGTCATTCAAGTTTATTAAAATTAGGTAAACATGGAAATGAATATGTAACTTGCACAAAAATATGTATGTGATGTATAATTTAATTCAAAGTTACGTTTTCTGTATACACATTTTACGTCACTATTGAATTTTTTAATTGTAAAATTAGAGAATGTGTTATCCTATAGAGTATTATAATAGATGCATCCGCGACTTACTTTTCTGCCCTGCCTTATTAGCAGACGATCCGCTCTTTTCCATAAGGTTTCATTAAATTCGACAGGAGATAAGCAAATAAATATTAGAAAATATGAGGAAACTTTACCTGCAAAAACATAGAAAATTACACGACTTTGGTTATTTTAAAAAACTGTTTACTACATTCGCGTTTTAGATAAATGTTAGATAGTCGACAAAATTAAAGATAAATATATTTGACTAAAGAAATACTTTGTATTTAAACTTTTAATGGTAAAACATGAAACAATATTTTGACTCTGCATCTGTTATACCGATTTATAAATGCAATATCATAGTTATGATATTCTATGAACTATTTTTTATTTAAATTGTACTACTTATTTAATTACAACAGAAGTACACAAATGATATTTATCTAGATAACAAATTTATTGAAAGTAATAATGCTTATATTATAACTAGACTGTGGATTTTATGCATTTATGCCAATTTTAAGTATTCTAAAAATTTTCAAGGTTGTTAACAGATACCAAAACATGCAATATATCAAAACTATAGTTCAAGTTACAATATTTAAAAAGTAAGACACACTATTTTTCAAGTTTCCCTTCGTTACATGAGTTTCCAAACATTTTATTTTGTATACAAATCCGCAGACTAATTATAACTGAACGATAAAATATGAAATTTGATTTTTTTATATATTTTCTGAGAAATATTGAATGCTAATTGAAACACCTTGAAAAATAAGAAAATTGTAGTTATAATTATAATTCTTATAAAGGCATTAGACCTTTTTCCTATAGAACTCATCATTGTTAAGTGCAAAGCACTATTTTGTTTCGTGCACTCTAGCACATTGTAAGAATGTTATACATAGTGAATTGTTTTACGTGTGGATAAATTATTCAATGCAATCCGTGGCTGTTCCTTGTTAAATAGTTGATAATTATACTGAATTTGTTAGAAAATTAGTTATAAAACCTCTGATTGCTCATGAATGTTGATGTGTAGCGAAATACGTGATTGCAAACTATACAAAAAAATAATTATTCATATTTTCAATTTCTTACAACATTCGAAATGAAAGTTTAGTATAATAAGAAATTTATAATTTATTTATGCCTTGATCTTTTTTAAAGTCGCTGCTTCGGCAAGTTTATATTTTAAATTTAAAGTCATTTCAATTTTGTAAATATTGCTGTTAATATTTTTTAATTTTGTTGACGT
Organism: Perdita meconis; assembly: GCA_030770465.2. Lineage (NCBI taxonomy): Eukaryota > Metazoa > Arthropoda > Insecta > Hymenoptera > Andrenidae > Perdita > Perdita meconis. Next base: position 9,530,309 of record JASKOS020000006.1, on the reverse strand, counting down.
TTAATAAAAATTGTAAAGAACCACGAAAATATATGAATGAAAAGCGATACGTAATAAAAATTTAAACGTACGTTGTACATATTTGATGTTGGATTGCAATCTACGATATATACCCTGATTTTAGCGTGAGAAAATTATGTAAGTTAACAAATGTACGATGATCAAGTACTCATATTATGTACACACATTAATTTATACTATAGACAATTGAAATTCATTTTGTAAAATGTTCCACTGTACTGCAATAAATAATTAATCCTTCGATTTGAAGTATGCTGTACTATTTAGTGTACTAAGTATTTTAATTTGCCACGAATATTGAATTCTCCTTTCCTTACTTCAGCATCAAAATAATTTCTATAAAACTCTAATCATTTTCTATAAGATCACTGAATGAAAGATAAAAGTAAATGTACATCCGACATATTCAAGATTAAAAAATAGTATAGATTTTTCTGAAAGTTACGTTCACGAAATTTTGTAAAAATGCCACATGACCAATAGTATATTAAAGCAACCATGACAGTGAATATGAATAAAAATTTCAAGTAATACACAAATAAAAAATAATTTCAGCTTGAACTTGTTTAAACAAAAACAGAAATTATTTTCTTTAGTATATATTATTTCTTTATATCAATATTTAGTTCACCAAACTTGATTTCAAAGAATAAATAGGAATTTTATTTATTTCTCCACAGCCTCTTTTTTTTATCATCTCATTTAAATTTCTCTTGCAAAACGTGGATTTTTCATTTGACTAAAGTGCCATTGATAAAAATAGCGTGGGGCGTATGCGACCTACGCGACACGGAACGTATTAATGGACGGTTCATGAATGAAAATTTTGAATTTGGGACTTTTTACCCGCCAGACTGTAAGCCCCACCCTTCTCTACTAAATCGCGAGGCTGTAGTGAGCAACGATTGAGAGTCCATAAATTTCCATCCGTGTTTCGTCTATATCGAGAATAAAACATTGCAGAGCGCCGGTGTGTCGTGACGGTGTTTCGCAATCGATACAAGGCGTTTGATGACGATTCGCAGGTGCCGTCGTCCTTTTCCGGTGCCGGTGGATTTAAAATTTTTTTCGTGCATCTCTAAATAGCGCAGCGTGACGCGCAGTGTTGAGCAAACTAGTGTTTGAAATAAAAAATATAAATATATTTTCATAGAATATTTTTCTAAACCATGTTAAATTGGTTATTTTCAAATAATTATTTACTTTCGCATTAATCATGTATAATGTATTTTAATTATTTTATTTACTTTCATATTAGTGGAAATGCTGTTTGAAATATTTACTTTATTTGAAATGTGCATTTCAACGATATATTTATTAGCAGAAACTTGAAATATTCGAAATTTTCAAATTTTAAATTTGCAAGTTTTCAAGCTTCCAAATTTTCAAGTTTCAGGTTCTCAAGCTTTAAACTTTAAATTTTCAAGCGTTTGAGGTTTCAGAATTTCAAGCTTCAAATATTACAATTTCACAAAAATCAAGTATTCAGATCTTCAGCTTTCAAGCTTTGTCAGTTTGAAGTTTCAAGCTTTCAAGTGTGCAGTATCAATGTTCTAAGCTTTATCTTTCTGTTTCAACTTTTCGAACTTCAAGCTTTCAAGTTTAAAGGTTTCAAATCTTAAGTTTTCAAGTTTTGAATTTCAGTTTTTGAAGTTTCAAATTTCAAGTTTTCACGACTCAGGCTTCTAAATTTCAACTTCTTCAAACTTCAAGCTTTAAAATTTTCAATTTCAACTTTTAACGATTCAAGTTAAAAATTTTTTAACTTCAAGCTTCCGTGTTTTAATTTTCTTAAGCTTCAAGCTTTCAAGTTTGCAGTTACAATTTTTTATGCTTCAAGATTTAAGCACTCAAGTTTCAAGCTTTTCAGGCTTTCAGTTTCAATTCTTTAACTTTGAAGTTTACAAGTTTTATGCATACATGTTTCGACTTTATAAGCTTCAAAGTGTAAGCTTTAACTTCCAACTTTTCAAGCTTTAAAGTCTTAATAAAGATTTATGAATGCATGCATAAAACTTGAAATCTTCAAAGTTAAAAAGCTGAAACTGAAAACTTAAAAGCTTGAAGCTCGAGAAAATAAAAACTTGGAAGCTTAAAATAAAAAAATTTTAACTTCCAGCTTTTCAAGCTTTAAGTCTTAACAAAGATTTATGAATGCATGCATAAAACTTGAAATCTTCAAAGTTAAAAAGCTGAAACCGAAAACTTGAAAGCTTGAAGCTCGAGAAAATGAAAACTTGGAAACTTAGAATAAAAAAATGTTAAACTAGAATGTTTAAAAGTTGAAACTGTAAATTTGAAAGCTTGAATTATTTCGAATGCTAGTTTGGCCAGCTCTACACGATTGGCCAGGCGGAGGCGAGTATCGGGTGGGTTCGGACGGTATCGGTTCCATCCGCGAGGATCTTCGTGTCCCAGAGCCCGTTGTAATTCTTGAGGGCTCTGTGCTACGGTCGCCCCTCCCCCACGGGCGAGAAAGAGCGAGCGGTCGGGGCGTCGGGGCGCTCTCTCGGCTGGCAGTCGACCCAGTCGACGTTCGTAAATGGCGACGTACCGATGTCGAATGCTCGTAGCGGACTGGTGAATCGTCGTACGTGATGACGGCTCGTTACTGAACCTCGGACGGCGATGGGCACGCAAAAGCCGGAAGAATGGGCGAATTTGCTGATTACACGTTTCGAGGAACAGGTACATCCCAGCTGTGACTCGAACTACGAATCTATTCAGCTTTCTTTTCCCCATCCTCTGTCCGTCCGTCTTCCCCTCCTCCTTTACCTCCTCGCTCCTCTCTCTTTCTTACTTACCCTCTTCCGGTGCTTTCTCTCGCTCTTTCCCCCGTTTCCCTTCCTTCGTCTCTTTCGGCACTGCTTAATCCTTCCCTCTTCTCGGCTCCTATCTTTCTCTGCCTTACTTTTCTCGCTCCTTCGCCGTGTCTTCACTTCACCTTTTGTGTGTATCAAGCTTTTTCGCTGCTTCTCCGTTCTCCGTTTTGCTCGTCGTTTGTATATGGACTGTACCGAAGAAATGCCACTAAAAATCGTTCGAAAGATCGCCGTTGATTGCATACACACCCAAAAAGGCTGGCCAACGGTCGTTCCCCGATCGCTTACATAAATTTGGCTAAATTTGTTATTCGAAATTTACGCGGCCGATCGACGTTTGCTTCCTGCGTAGGGGTTGGTGAACGAAAACGAGCCTTGCTCCTTGCCAAACGTGTATTTTTCGACAGCGGCGAGATGTTTGAATAATCGAACGGTGCGAGTAACTCGAGATTTTGACAGCCCGTTGATTTTGTGCAGCGTGTTAGATCGGCTGTTTCGTTTCACCGGTCCTTAATTCGCTTTGCAACCAAATCAATCATATAGTCGGATTAATAATGTGCGTGACAGTTGCTTCATTGAAATTTAGAATCTTATTCGACGTTTCTGTCATTCTTTAATTTTACTTCAATTCCGTTTGGCGAAACGAGGAATAATCAAAGGCAAAGTATTTTCTTGAATTTGTGGTTTGTAAAAAGTGAACCTCGTTTTTTTTCTTTTGGAATGAATTTTGAATGACGCAACGAGCCCAAATCAATTTCCCGATTCTCATCATAAAGCGCGATTCGATACCATTCGATTCGCAAAATTGAATTATTATGTCGTGTTCTGACGGTGTCGCCATTAATGTTCGGTGTCGTTGTTCTCATGAATCCACCGTCATTCGTTTGTTCGTTGATTGATTCGTTCATTCATGGGAAGATGCTTCTCGCGATCTCCTCCCTCTACACGCCGTCGAGTCCACGGTTTGACCTTCGCCCCTTCTCTCTTTCCTCTCCACCCCGTCAGCTATTCAGTTAAGGTACATACAAGGTGTTCGAGAATTTCAGTATTAGCGAGACAACCATACAACCTGTTCTTTGTTTTTTAACTTACATAAATAACTTGTAAAACCGTGTCATCAATCACATACTAAAATTAAAAAGCCAATTACGTTCCGTTCCATCATTAAATAATTGTGGTAGTATGTAATAATACAATATCGTAGAGAAAATAAATTTTTTCTTGCAACTACACTCATTTCTTTGCATCATTGAATATAACTAATTTTCGGAACACAGTTTATAGCGGAAAAATTACATAAATATATACAGGTCTGTTTTCTATTCCTGCACTTTCTGAACTAGTGCAGAACTAACCACTTGCTATCTCTTTCCGTTGTGTGAAATAAAAGAAGATAGCGATAGATGAGTTCTGAACTAGTGAAGTCAGTGCAGGAATAGAAAACAGTGTTTACATGTCGTGACTATTGTTTTATTTAACACAATGTACATTCATAGACGAAGAATTTTAATACTTGTAATATAATCGTCGTGAGGGTAATATTAATCGAACTGTGAAACGGAATACTAAAAGTTAGGGGATGAATTGAATTGGGATACCCTATAGACTTTGATTCGCCGTCCCTATACCCTCCTTTACACACACAACGTCGGCCCCGTCGTGTCACGGATACATGAATGAAAATTGCATTCGCTTCACGCACGGCTTATCAAAGAATTCGAGTCTGTGGCACACTTGAATGCGTTCAGATGCGGTCAAATGCAATTAAACATGCACGCAACTTTTCAGTTTTATGTCGAAGGCATATGCCACTGCAACGGTGTCTCTTCGATCGGTCAATATACATACACACGAGTACAATCAACTGTGAGGATCTTGACAAATGTTTCATGAATGTCTGCGAACGTATCTATCTTATATTTAGAGAATAAATAATGCAATATATACAAAGAATAATAATTTCTTGTTAATTAACACATAATATCGTACATAAAAATGAATACTTTTATAACTATATACGATTGTTAGTCGTTTCTTTTATATTGGCGAATTTATAAAGTTTCGAGAATGTATAAAAAATTTGTAAGAAATGTAATAAATTTGAAAATTTGGAAATAAAATATACTTTTCACAACAAAATTATTATATTTTGTATTTGTGTGTCATATATTTTACTAGAAAATTATTTGTAGCATTTCCGTTTCTTCTGTTTTGCGTTCCTTTATGTTTGTATTCTTGTCGCAAATACATATCTTTCAATATGCAGAGATAGAATAAACTATCGCTAACGAGTTTTTATAATGTTTACGAGATGAGTGAAAATGCTCGCTCGTCGAAAAACTTGCTCAATGTTTCAATAATGGTTTCTTTTATATGTAGTTGCCGTGTCACAGTGGCCCTCAAACCACTCATTCTCGTATGAATGAAGAAAGAAACAAAAAATGCTTGATACAAATCTCTCGCTACCGTTTCTCTCTTGTAATATCCAGTCTCACTAAGATACTTCAAGGTGTCAACGATAAGGTACCATGTATTGGGGGTCAGCGTATATTTCATAGTACGGATCAAGATCGGCATTGCTATGAATCTATCATTATTGTTTTGGACACTTTGGAAAAGTGTCTTGCGAATCAACCGAAAGACACGACTAAATTTGATGAGGCAATGAACGTCAAATTTCTGCTTAGAGAAATATGCCAATTTATAGGTAATAGGATGAAATATTAATATGCAGTAGAACTTTGATTAACTGGCGGCTTAATATTGGAGTCAAAACTGAAGTGTTCCCTTCGCATAAAATTTATTTATTTTCAATATTAGTCGAAAGTTCGAGTTTCATTGAAAATTGTCTAGTATTTCCATTGAATAATTGGAGTCTGTAATAATAAAAGTAGATGATAATTAAGGGCCGGTTAATCGAGGTTTAATTATACTTCTTTCATGTAAAAAAATATTGAAGCTAAACGACTCAATCTAATTTCCAGATATACCAAACGATAGTCCTCAAAATGCCCATTTGAAAAATTTGGCCAGTAAAGTACTGTTCGCCTTGAGTTTAAACTTTTTTAATGCCGTATTTAACAGAATATCAGCGAGACTTCAGGAATTAGCCAAATGCGGAGATGAGAATGTTGATTACAGCGACATCGAATTAATTCAACATATTAACGTGGATGTGTACAGGCTAACAAGGCTTTTAAATGGTAACATTTTAATCTCAGTTTCCTTTGCCAAGTATTTCAGAACAACCGAATTGTTTTATATATTTTTTTTTTAAAGATAAAGGAGAAGTAATGAATGAGTTTGTCATTTTTAAATGCTTGATATTATTATAGAGACCATACAAAAATTTAAACAACTGAAGAAGTCGGCACATATAGTCCTTATGAATTCGTTGGAAAAAGCAATTTGGAACTGGATGGATACTTATCCGCATGAATTTGCTGATCTACAAAAGAAACCTAACGACGATCTTGGAAAAGCGTGCGAAGAATTGTTCGACATTCTCGATACATTTGCTGACAATAAAAAAGGGAGAGCTGCGGCTGTTTGGCCTTTGCAAATTATGCTCTTGATACTTTCGCCAAAAGTTTTAGAAGAAATAGTTAAGCCCGATTCCGATACTCCTTGCTCGCCGAGGCATTTGAAGAAGAAACAGTTCATCGATAGCGTTAAACGAGGCCTAGGGATGCATGGCAGTTCTAGTAAGCAACTGGTGGAAGCTGCCGCAGTTACTTGTATTAAACTTTGTAAAGCATCGACCTACATAAATAACCCGGATTCGAATAACGTTATCTGCACACTCGTTCAGCACATAATGAATGATTTGATGGCACTACTGTTCAATTCAGGGAAACTGTTCTCTCGCGGTCAAAACTACGTTGCACAGGACATCGATTTAATGATAGACTGTTTTGTTAGCTGTTTTCGCATTAAACCTCACAACAACGATGTACTTAAAGTCTGCTTGGACATGAATTTTCCATCTACGTATCAATTTGTTTTGGTCAGCTCGTTATACAAGTAAGAGAAACCTTATAATTCATAAAATTCTTCTCGTAAAGTACATAAGATTTCTATGATACTTTTATTTTAGAATTGTAACTCAACCAAGACTGCCGTGGTGGCCTCAAATAGATCTTCTGTATTCGCGTAGTACGGAACTTAGAAATATGTTTACCGATATTTTAAATAAAGTTACACAGAGTTACATATCACATACACCACTGCGAATGATTCAAAGTTTAACACTGAAAGGGAAGGAACAGAGTAAATATAGAGATCGCGGAGAAGAAATATCGAGCTATAGAAATCTACTCTTGTGGATGGTGAAGCTTATTCATGCAGATCCTATGTTATTATTGAATGTAAATACAGAAATTTCAATTACCACTCGTCGAGTGAATATATTTGTATTACAGATCGACAAGTTATAAAGATTCTCTGATAGATTTGTGAATTTTTGTCCCAGAGTTCATTTCTAACTTGCCGATCTATATGCTATCGAAATACTTTGGAAATTTCGATCTCATTTTACAGAATCAAGGAAAAGCTGGCCACGAAATACAAAGCTCTACGCTAGAGCTGATTAACGGTTTAGTTTCTTTAGTTCATCAACCAACAATGTCAGACATTGCTTACGAAGCAATGGAAGCATTATTGGTATTGCATCATCCAGATAAAATAAAAGCATGGAATCCAGAAGCACCAATTAACACGTTTTGGGATGTTAGTTCACAAGTTCTCTTCTCCATTTCTCAAAAACTAATTCAACATCAAATCGTTAATTATACGTGTATATTAAAGTGGCTTAGAGAAATATTGATTTGTAGAAATGCTTTTCTAGCACAAAACAAGGATTATGCAAATGTGGGTAGCCAGATTGCCATTTGTAAACAAGCACACATTAAGTTGGAGGTTTGTATTCAGAACACGGTTGTGTATTTTTAGAAAACACAATGTATTTGTTTCGTGCAAATTGCTAAATAATTTTTTAATGTTACAGGTCGTATTTTTCATGTATTTGTGGAGTATAAACATGGAAGCAGTTTTAGTATCAATGTCTTGTTTCGTTTTGCTTTGCGAAGAAGCAGAAATACGTTGCGGTAGCGATGAAGTAGCAGTAACTTGCTTACTTCCTAATTATCATTTGTATCTCGAATTGGCACAAGCTTCTACTGTATTAATCACTGGTGAGTTCAAGTTCTTTGTAAATTATCATTTCATTAATTTTATGTGTAAAATATCCTGCTTTTCGAAATAGAAAATAGAAATCCAAATCGAAACATTAAAATACAGTGAAGAAGAACAAAGGATCATCGAATAGTATAGTATTGGAGAATAACAAGTCGACAGTATTCTCGAAAGTGTCTTGTTTGAAAATATTGTTTAATCTTGACTTAATCTTGATTCGGGTTTCTATTGAAAAAATATTCTTATCTGAATTCAAACATTCATTCATGAATTTTTGAATTCGCTTTGTATTTTGATTAGTATAATCCTTATATGGCTGCAGTAGAGTATTAAAGACCTTGTTACCATAACAGCCAGCGGGGAAAGTAAGATATGTTATCACGATCATAATCATGGTAAGTGTTACTTAAAATATCATAGAAATGCGTTATAGTATATTAAAGTTTTTCTTTTTCATTACTCTCATTTTATCGATTTCTTTTTATTAATATTGCTACATTTAATAAGTGTATCGATCAATTTTCAGGACGGGCTGCTTTACAAAAACGAATTATGGCCTTATTGAGGAAGATAGAACATTGCGTAAACGGAGTGCAGCCCGTACGTATATCGAATAATTTATTTTCGATTTTAATTCGTGCGTCGCACAGCGGGGCGTTTGCCCGAAAAGGCGGACATTAGGCGATTTCAAAAGTTTTGCATAAATCGAAAAATTTTTGTTGCTTGAGATAGTTAAGGATGAGTCCCGGTGCTTTTTCTGGTGTCATTATATTCGTCCAAGATTTGTGATCATAATGCAAAAAGAATTGGTTCCACATTCATTCTCATTGAAATTTTATAACTAATTTAAGTAAATATGGTAACCGTCGCACATCAAACATCTCTAATCTAAACAGTCCCGTCGAAGAGTTTATGTGATATGCGACGGTTACCATATTTACTTAAATTGATGAATGTCGAACCAATTCTTTTTGCATTATAATCACAAATCTTGGACAAATATAATGACACCAACAAAGCACCGGGACGGACTCATCCTGAAGTATAACAAAACCGCTGATGAAGTTGTAAAATCGTAAAAAGAATTACTGAATTATTTTCTATTTTCGAATATTAATAACTATATAAATATGTATGATTAAAAACTAACAATTGTTGAAAAATGTAGAATATACCTTCCTGCAAAGATTCCATATTACAAGAATCTACCCAAATTTTCTTAAAACACCAAAAAACCGCAAATAAGTGAACGATGTTTCACGCCATGGTTAAGAAAGAAATCATGAAGTTCCATAACTTATAACGAAGCACACTGCTTCACGAGTCCACAGATTAAAAAATAAATATCGATACGTTATTCGTCGTATATTTAACTATCTCAAGCAACAAAAAATTTTCGATTTATGCAAAACTTTTGAAATCGCCGAATGTCCGCCTTCTCGGGCAAACGCCCCACTATGCGTCGTTCAGTACACTTCATTCTTGTTCTCCCCTGCATTTTAGGCTTGGGAGGAAACCTTTAGAAATTGGGAAGTGACGTCTCGTCAGTTAATAAATTATCCGAAATCTAAAACGGAGGACGGTCAAATGGAATCGTTTCATCGAAGCACAGGGAAACGGAGAGCGTCGCATCAGAATTCGGAGCACGAGTTAGAAGAACAAATCAACGAATGGGCAAATATGACAGGTTTTCTCTGCGCTTTGGGTGGAGTGTGCTTGCAAAAACGTTCCTCGAACAAACCACTGTCGGGCATGCTTCCGCCATTAGAGCTGAAGAAAAGTTCGTCGAAACAACAGGAGCCTACGTCTTGTTTATCAAATCCAAGTCAAGAAGCACAATATTGTACGCAATTTGTTTTCAATTTATTACGTTTGCTGATCTGTAACAATGAAAAGTTTGGAAATCAAATTCAGAAACATGTCAAAGAATTAGTCGGCCACGAAATGAGTCCTGCGTTGTATCCGATACTTTTCGATCAGATCAAAAGCATAGTAGAAAAATTCTTCAACCAACAGGGACAAGTGATAGTGATGGATGTTAATACTCAGTTCATCGAACACATAATATTTATAATGAAAAACATATTAGATTCTAAAACGGATCAGCCCTCGGAATATCTCGGTATAACTAGCATAGAAGGGATGATGTTAGCAATTGTTAGATATGTTAGACATTTGGATATGACTATACATTCGATACATATTAAGACGAAGTTATGCCAACTTGTTGAAGCAATGATGAAAAGACGAGACGATTTAGCGTTTCGACAGGAAATGAAGTTTAGGAATAAACTTGTTGAATATTTAACTGATTGGGTTATGGGTGCTACTCATCAAATAACCCCGTCGGCTAGTGGAGATTTAACCGTTTACACTCGGTAAGTCATTTCTCAGGCTCAATAGAAATGTAGTTTTGTATGCCGATCATATAAATTACACGTTCTTGTTTCGCTTTCAAGGGATTTAGATCAAGCTTGTATGGAAGCAGTTGGAGCGTTATTACGAGGTCTTCCTCTTCAACCCGAAGAGTCTGATCGCGGTGACTTGATGGAAGCAAAATCTCAATTATTTTTGAAGTATTTCACTCTTTTCATGAATTTATTAAACGATTGCAATGAAGCAGCCAGCGAAGAGAAAAAGATTGTCTCGCAGCAACCACGTTTAACTAGCGGCAAATTATCAACTTTACGCAATGCTACTATACAAGCAATGAGCAATCTTTTAAGCGCAAATATTGATAGTGGTTTGATGCATTCATTGAGTAAGTAAACGCGCGGATAAAGTTGCATACGGGTCATTCCATGCGAAAACGGACACTTTTCGGAGTAACATGCTGCATTTTGTTCAAATTTGGATATGTTGTAGTCTTTAGAGGCATATAGACATATCTCGAAGGATTTTTCAAAATGTCAAAAAGTGTCGATTTTACATCTCTTTAAAGTTTGATTTATCTTCAAAAAATTGCATCTGTGATCTTTCTTCGAAAAATTATAACAGTTGAACTAATAAACCGATTAAAATGAGCTTTGTGGTGCTTATCTATTAAAAATTATTTCAGTTGAAACAATAAGTTAACCATGAAGGGGACGAATAAGGCTATACCCTCATTTTTTATTCAAATTTTTAAATATTCCCCTGCGATTACAAATGGCAATTGTTTAAACCAATTGCAAAATAAATGGTTAAAAAAATTATTGTCAACTGAAATAATTTTTAATAGATACTCCAAAGTCTCTACTATAAACGCCACAAAGCTCATTTTAATCGGTTTATTAGTTCAACTGTTATAATTTTTCGAAGAAAGATCGCAGATGCAATTTTTTAAAGAAAAATCAAACTTCAAAGAGATGTAAAATCGACATTTTTTGACATTTTGAAAAATCCTTCGAGATACGTCTATATGCCCCTAAAGACTACAACATATCTAAATTTGAACAAAATCCAACATGTTACTCCGAAAAGTGTCCGTTTTCGCATGGAATGACCCATACCGAGTTCCTTATTTTTTAAAAATATTTCATGTTTTATACTTTGATGTTTAAAGGTTTGGGATATAATCCGGACCTACAAACGCGAGCAGCATTTATGGAGGTTCTAACGAAAATTCTTCAACAAGGAACAGAATTTGATACGCTGGCAGAGACAGTATTAGCCGACAGATTCGAGCAGTTGGTTCAACTCGTAACAATGATCAGCGACAAAGGAGAGTTACCTATCGCAATGGCCTTAGCTAATGTGGTGACAACGAATCAAATGGATGAACTCGCGCGAGTTTTCGTTACGTTGTTCGACGCGAAACATTTATTATCGCCGCTTTTGTGGAATATGTTTTATCGCGAGGTTGAAGTTTCCGATTGTATGCAGACATTGTTTCGCGGAAACAGTCTTGGAAGCAAGATCATGGCGTTCTGTTTTAAAATTTATGGCGCGAGTTATTTACAAAATTTGTTGGAACCGTTGATTACTCCGCTATTGGATGATCCTACTACTGATTTCGAAGTGGACAGCGCAAGGATAGATGCAAACGAAGATATAGAGCAAAACGGTCGCAACCTAATAGCATTGACGCAAAAAGTGTTTGACGCCATTGTATCTTCGGCTGATCGGTAAGCTATTAGAAGTTTCACATATTTCGTGAATTTCTATTATTCAAACAGGTAGCTTTATTTTTGTATAATTTCTACTATTAATTCCATCAATTTCTTTTCAGATTTCCGCCTCAGTTACGGTCTATGTGTCATTGCTTATATCAAGTACTTAGTAAAAGATTCCCACAATGTCCGCAAAATAACATTGGAGCCGTAGGAACAGTAATATTCTTGCGATTCATCAATCCAGCTATCGTGTCGCCTCAAGAAATGGGTATTGTGAATAAACCTGTACCTCCGCAAGTCAAACGAGGTCTTATGCTAATGTCTAAGATACTTCAAAATATTGCGAACCACGTGGAATTCAGCAAGGAACAACACATGCTACCTTTTAATGACTTTTTACAAGCACACTTTGAAATCGGAAGAAGATTTTTCATACAGATAGCGTCGGATTGCGAAACGGTCGATCAAGCAAATCACCCGATGTCCTTTGTATCGGATGCCAATGTTTTGGCGTTGCATAGATTATTGTGGAACCACCAGGAGAGAATTGGAGACTATCTTAGCAGTAGTCGGGATCATAAAGCAGTAGGAAGAAGACCGTTTGATAAAATGGCTACGTTATTGGCGTACCTTGGTCCCCCAGAACACAAACCAGTCGATTCACAGTAAGTAATTACGTTGAAAAAACTTCGTATTTCAATATTTAGTAATACAACATTCATAGTTTTTCATATTCCTATATTTGTAATACATTTGATACGATAGATTATACAGGGTGGTCCACCTCTATAACTTGCAAAATATGCGTTGCACGAAAAAATTTTGTATACAAAAGTTGCATGGTTTAAAGGGGTATATTATGTAGTGCATTTATTTTTTTTTATAGGTGGAGGCGTTTCGGAGATTTGAAGGTCAACTTTGTTTTTTTAAATAGAATACTATATTTTTTATATCAAAATATGGAAGAATATCGAATTTTGAGTAAAAAAGCATTGACCTTTATTAGCCCTAAACCTAATAGCTAACGAGTAATTTCACTTTATTTTTTGAAAATTTTCTTCACGTAATATCAAGTTGGAGATTCGACCTTATCACAGATTTCCGCGATTTGATATTACGTGAAGAAAATTTTCAAGAAATATAGTGAAATTACTCGTTAGCTATTAAGTTTAGGGCTAATAAGGGTCAATACTTTTTTACTCAGAATTCGATATTCTTCCATACTTTGATATAAAAAATATAGTATTCTATTTAAAAAAACAAAGTTGACCTTGAAATCTCCGAAACGCCTCCAGCTATAAAAAAAATAAATGCACTACATAATGTACTCCTTCAAACCATGCAACTTTTGTATACAAAATTTTTTCGCGCAACGCATATTTTGGAAGTTATAGAGGTGCACAAGTTGCGTGGACCACCCTGTATGTAGACTGTGGATGGTTATGCATTTATCTCAACTTTAAATATGCCAAAGTGTATAAATATGTGCATAAAGGCAAAAACACGATATATCGAAAATAAAATATACTTTATGGTATTCAGAAGGTAAAAGACACTTTACTTAGTTTTCTTTTTCCATGCCCTTGAAAATATGAATTGGCATAAACATCCGCAGTCTAATTATATGTATATACGTGCTTCGTACGTTTTATAAATTTATTCATAGTCCCAAATCGCAAATCTATAATAAAAGAACATCGCATCCGTTCCTATATCGTTTATACTTATAATATTTAAATATCTCCGATGTATAAACTATTTTACTTTAACTTTATTATAACAGTTTACTATTTTCTTCGTACGCTCGATGGTCAAGTATCGATATGTCATCAACAAATTTTGAAGAAATCATGGTGAAACATAATATGCATGAAAAAGAAGAATTTAAGAGCATAAAGAATTTAAATATTTTCTATCAGGCAGGGACTAGTAAACAAGGATATCCAGTGTTTTATTATATTGCTAGGCGTTATAAGTGAGTATTTTGGTTTGGGTCTATTCAATCATCGAGTTAAAACACCATAACATTACGCACATATTTTATACATTATTTTTTTTTTATATAGAATTGGAGACACAAACGGTGATTTATTGTTATACCACGTCATTCTCACTCTAAAACCGTTTTGTCATTCTCCCTTTGAATTGGTTGTCGATTTCACGCACACCTGCTCAGACAATCGATTTAGAACCGAATTCCTGCAGAAATGGTTTTACGTGTTGCCCGAATTCGCTTACGTGAACATCCACGCGGCATATATTTACAACTGCAACAGTTGGGTGAGAGAATACACAAAGTTTCACGATAGAATTTTGGCACCGTTGAAAGGTAACAGGAAGGTGGTTTTCATCGATGGACCAGGTCGTTTGAACGACGTGATCAATGTTGACCAACAAAAATTGCCTGGCGCCACGCTATCCCTCGACGAAGACTTGAAAGTCTTCAACAGCGCGTTGAAACTCTCGCACAAGGACACAAAAGTTTCAGTGAAAGTTGGACTAACTGCTATACAAATCACCTCGGCAGAGAAATGCAAAGTATTATCGCATTCCGTTCTTCTAAACGATGTTTATTACGCGTCCGAGATAGAAGAAGTTTGTTTAGTAGACGACAATCAGTTTACCTTGACCATTTCTAACGAAACTGGCCCGTTGTCTTTTATTCATAATGACTGTGATAGTATCGTCCAGGCTATAATTCATATAAGAAATCGGTGGGAATTGTCGCAGCCGGAATCTGTGTCTGTTCACCCGAAGATTAGGCCTAAAGATGTACCTGGTACATTATTGAACATGGCACTATTGAATCTCGGCAGTTCGGATCCAAATTTGCGAACAGCAGCTTACAACCAATTGTGCGCTCTAACGGCAACGTTCGACTTGAAAATCGAAGGGCAACTCTTGGAGACGTCTGGTCTTTGCATACCATCGAACAATACGATATTTATTAAACACCTGAGCGAAACTTTGGCCGCGAACGATCCACACCTCACGCTAGAGTTTCTCGAGGAGTGCATACAAGGATTCCGATTATCGAGCATCGAGCTGAAACATCTGTGTTTGGAGTACATGACTCCGTGGTTGAATAATCTCGTGCGATTCTACAAACCGAATGACGAAGGCGGAAAGCGTCAGAAACAGGTAACAAAGATTTTAGAGAAATTGATTACGTTAACCATCGAGGAGGTGAAAATGTATCCGAGTATTCAAGCGAAAATCTGGAGCACGATCGGAAGGCTACCGGATCTGATAGACACAGTTTTGGATAATTTCATCCAGCGCAGCGTCAGCTTCGGGCTTAGCTCTCCGACAGTCGAAATAATGGCAGACACGGCGGTAGCGTTAGCCTCTGGGAACGTTCAGTTGGTAGCGAAGAAAGTGATAGGACGGCTTTGTCGAGTTGTTGATAAAACTTGCACGTCACCGACTCCATTGTTAGAGCAGCACACAAGATGGGACGATATCGCTATTTTAGCGAGATATTTGTTGATGTTGTCCTTCAACAACTGTCTGGACGTAGGAAAGCACTTGCCCTATTTGTTTCACACAGTAACGTTTCTTGTTTGCTCCGGAAGTTTAAGTATGCGCGCTTCCACTCACGGCTTGGTTATAAACAGCATTCACTCGCTGTGCACTTGTAGCTCGCCTTCTTTCTCGGAGGATACATACAGAATATTGCGTATGAGTTTGGACGAATTTTCTCTACCGAAGTTTTATTTACTCTTCGGTATTAGCAAAGTGAAATCTGCTGCGGGTACGGCATTTAGATCTAATTATAGACATTCGAACGAGAAATGGTTCAGCAATGAACGCGGCATCACGGGGACGCACGACAAAGAGAGACTTTCGTTGACCAGTTTAGAAATTATTACGGATGCTCTGTTGGAAATTATGGAAGCTTGTATGCGAGACATTCCACAATGCGATTGGTTGAGAACTTGGACCTCTTTAGCGAGAAACTTCGCTTTCTGCTTTAATCCGGCTCTCCAGCCAAGAGCTTTAATCGTCTTCGGATGTATCAGTAAGAGTATCACTGACCAAGATATGAAACAGTTACTGAGGATATTGGTAAAAGCGCTGGAAAGTTTCAACGATATTACATTGCTCGAAGCAATTATTATGTGCCTCACTCGATTACAGCCGTTACTTAGGCCCGTAAGTTATAAAAAGTTCTGCAAACTCCATATTAACAGGAATTGTTTCATTTTAAAATTCAATGATTATCTAATTCGCATTGGTATTATTCTACACTGGTGAACAAAATTAAGGGAACACTACAATTTTGGTCATTTTCAAGTGGCTGTATCTTCGCGAAAAATACGTATAAAAAATATTGAAAACAGCCATTTTGCAACTTGAAATTTCTAGTTTTAAAGTCGTGTATCCGATTCATTTTTTGTGCAGTATAGTGCCATTTTTTTCAAGACAAAGCACAATAAACGAATGTTACAAAAATTTTTGTCAACTTTGAAGTGATGCAAGGGATGAAAGAAATTATTCTTCGTGAATCCATTTAAATGCTCTTAAAGAGCAAACTTTTCCCTTTAATTTCGTTTTTTGGATTTGTTCTACCATTTTTTTGTGCCGCGTTATTTGCTATTGTATGAAAAATGGTACTTTTAATTTTGAGCGCCTATAATTTACGATTACGTGATCGTAGAAAAATTTCAGAGGGTGTTTTGGACAGCTGGAAAGTTTCTCTTTAAAGGCTTTCCTCATAAATTTGGTGAGAATTTTTTTTTCCTCGTATACAAGTCATTTTAAAGTGACCTAAAAAAATGAGATAATTACCACTTTTCACAAAATATGATGCCACTTTTAGAATCTATCATGAAAACATTCAGGTGTCAGAACAAAGCCAAAAAAAAACGAAATTAAAGGGAAAAGTTTGCTTTAAGAGCATTTAAATGGATTCACGAAGAAAAATTTCTTTCATCCCATGCATCACTTGAAAGTTGACGAAAATTTTGTAACATTCATTTGTTGCGCTTTATCTTGAAAAAAATGGCACTATACTGCACAAAAAATTAATTGGATACATGACTATAAAACTAGAAACTTCAAGCTACAAAATGACTCTTTTCAATATTTTTTATACCTATTTTCCGCGGAGATACAGCCACTTGAAAATGACTAAATTTTACGAAAAATTTTAGTGCTCCCTTAATTTTATTGACCAGTGTATAATTACTAGTAGGAACAAGCCCCAAATTACAATATTTTTTTTCGATAAACAGCACTACAACAGTGCTTATTGTAATTTATGGTTTGTCTCACAAATTTATTGAAATATAACAAATATATAATTAATATGGAGCTGTTATATTAATTATAAGAATTTAATTTGCATCTGCGAATGATAATTTTAATACTTTCAAGGAATCTCCTATACATAGATATTTATTTTGGGTTGCAACGTCAGTTCTTCAATTGGATGAGGCGTCTTTGTATGCATGTGGTTTAGCACTACTTGAACAGAATTTGCATACCTTAGATTCTCAAGGAATATTCGATGATAAGGTAGAAACGTTTACATACTTTTCCTATGCAATTATATCTAACGCGATCGTTACTACAGAAAACTGTGATACTATTTTCAGACATTGGAACATGTTATGATGTCGACGCGCGAACCGCTAGAGTGGCATTTCAAGCAATTGGACCATGCTGTAGGAGTTTCGTTTAAATCAAATTTCCACTTTGCGTTGGTTGGACACCTTTTGAAAGGGTACAGACATCCAACGCCAACTACTGTTACAAGAACAGCTCGAGTACTCACTATGTTATTAGGTATTGTAGCTAAACCATTTAGAAGGGATAAATTTGAAGTGACGCCAGAAAGCGTGGCATACTTAGCTGGTAAGTTTTTAAGATAAATTTATGCTTCTTTTTTACCAAATTATCAATTTTCTCGTAACAATCAAATTTTAACGTTGTCGCCTTTTATGCTTGCAACACGTAAAACATATAGAATATAAAAGCGTATTGTAAGCATATTATTCGGCAATATCGTAATTCGATCGTAACTCAATTAGAATTCAACTATTACTCGCACTCGACTCGGTGGCAGCATAAATTAACTTTTACTTATATAATGTATTGGTCTTTAATGTAATAATTGCTGTATTTTTGTGTAATTAGCTTTAGTGTCTGTATCTGAGGAGGTACGAAGTAGATGCCATATTCGACATTCAGTTACCAAAAGTACAGACTCTGGTAGCACAGATTGCCTCGATAATTTGCTTCCGCACAATACAGTAAGTAGTTTGTATATTTTTTATGTTTTAAAGCCTGGAAACTGTTACTCTAAAAAGCGTTATTACGCAGGATACATCAAATGCAACGTCTAGCAATCCTAGCAATCGTCGTCAAAAATCATGGGATTTACTTGATCAATCTGCACTCACCCAGGCTAGACAACAGAAACAGTATTCGACGCATCAGGTATGCTTTATTTTATTATCCTTACATTAGTATAATAAATTCAAAAGGATACGAAATATCATCATTTGTATTTAATAAATAGAGACATTATGCTTTGGTACACAGCCGATGGTACAAATGGATATTGATATTGTGTTTCGTTCTCAAGAAAAATGACTTTGAGTTCCAGCTTAACGCTATATATTCCTATCACGATGGTTACGTTTGGGTAAACTGAAAGTTTCGAAGAAATTTTAATGCGTTATAATTGTGATATTTTAGAAATTACAACAGTTTCGATAGTGGTATAAAGATCAAATTATTTAAAGTAGTTGTAAAGTTATATTCGAATTTTTCACACGAAAGATGTTTAGTTTTTCTAATAATTGTACTGTCACGAAAAAAATGAACGCGTTAAATGTATAAATTAAGAATTCAACGTTATTGTAAGTGTTAAATTAATGTATGTCATGAGATTACATATATTTGTATGTAATACTTTCTGCATGTGGTCCTAATTGAAGAATCAGACTGCATAATTTAAGCATTTGAGGACTGCAAGTACTCGGAGCACAAATGTTTTTTATAATCATAATTTATTTCGAACGAAGTCGGCTTCCTTGAAAATGATCCGATATCAAGACTTTATTCTGTATTTTCGACTTATTGTTAATTGTTCATCAATCACCTCTCTTCCACTTGTACCATTGGCTCTGCGGCAGATTAAATATTTCTGTTGATTAGATGAATATTTTCTTATGTCATTAGAAGAACAGAAATATGTTAAGTTCTTATGTAAAGTGTTTGGTTTCGTATAAAATATGGTAACACGCAGATCCTCATTTGATATAATGTTTATCTGACAGCAGTAAATGTAAATAATCATAGTCCTTATCCTCCCTAAAGAAGTTTAAGGGAAGACGTATTAGTCAACTCATTATTATAATATTTACAGACATTAGATTATTATAACATTTACAGATTGTAGATTTTATGGGCTAATTACGTAACAACTAATGTTTATTTTTGTTCTGAAAATAAAGAGGAGTAAGAAACAGCATAACGAAGACTGAAAATATTGATGTTGTCAATTATAATGGCTTTATTGTATTTACTTGTTCATTGTAGTTTTGGTATTTCTTCAATTTTTTTTTTTCTTTTCTTCTTATATCGAATATCATTATGAATTTTCTTACATTGCCATACTTCTTTTCCATTAAAATACGTTTTCTTTTAATAATTATCTACTTATTTTTAGTAAAAATCGAAGACTATCACACGTTGAAATGCAAATTTTGATTATTAACTGCTTAATCGATATTCTCTACAATATTATTTTGGAAACCTTTAATTTATTTATAAAGGTATCTTTTATCGTACTTCTTAGCATAAAGAGCGAAGTTCAACTTTATATTAAGTATCAAGTATATTGTTTGCTGTATTATGTTCTTGTATCTCTGTTTATTCTTTTGATGTTTATGCTCGCATCTGACTATACCTGCCTTGTCTGTGCCTGGATCGTGCAAAACGCAATGCAACATTTCACTTTTATGTGTCGTGCTCCATCAATTTGTTACAAAAAATGACGATATATGCGTCATTAACAAGACTGGACGGATTTTATTTAAAACGCAGCGGTCCTTTTCCGTACCTACTGCAAAGGAAACAAAATCAACTGAAGAAACGGAGCCAAAGGTACTGTGTTTCTTTTACACATTTTTCTTTCGTTTACGTTCATTTGTCATTTCAATAAATCAGTTTTACAATCTTTATTCATTTTTAATCGGCTTAAAAGTGTGCACACATACAACAACCTTTATTATTGACGCAGAATCGAAGTGCTAGAGTTAGCGTGAGCAACGAAAACAATGTGTTACTCGATCCAGAAGTACTGACAGACTTTTCAACTCAAACTTTGGTTTTAACTGTTCTCGTGACATTAGTCAAATATTCGACAGACGAAAACGAGCAACGAATACTTTATGAATATCTCGCGGAGGCCTCGGTAGTGTTCCCAAAAGTATTTCCAGTTATGTAAGTTTTTAAAACATTATATATCAATTTTATGTCTCGCCGAGAAATAGTGACTCGAATGATCATTTAATCACGTTTATTTTCATCATTCATATTATATTTAAAATTTCTGATAGCTAATATCTGATAAATACTTTGAGCTACTTTTGAACGTTTTATTTACTACCAAACTCTGCCAAATTATCTATTTCTTGGCAATACACGAAAAAATAGTGTCGATAATCGTTAATTAATATTATTATTATAATTAATATTATTCTAATACAGCTGAATATTTTTTACAGCCACAATTTACTCGATGCAAAAATTAACAGTGTACTATCGTCTTGCCACGATCAAGGCATATTGAACTCCGTGCAAGCAATCATTCAAAACATGATCGCTTGTGAAGACACAAGTCAACAGCAGTTACATTATCTACAAAGTTGTGGATTCGGAGGGTTGTGGAGATTTGCAGGTCCATACACGAACGTAAGTGAAGATATTATTCATTAGTAGTTAATTTCTTCTTACTGAAACTCAGTTGCGGAGTAAAACATAAAAAGTAAAGAGTTACGAAATTTCGATATTTCATGTGTAATTTAATGTTATTCGAAATTTCATGTGTAATTTAATGTTATTGTTCATCGATTAAAATTCTTATTTGAAAAGAAATATTCACTATAGTATATAATATTTTGTAGTCTAATTGTACAGCTGAAAGCGCTCAGTTATTTGTTAATTGCCTGGAAGCAATGGTAGAAACATGCCTACCGGTCGATGAAACCGATGGATCGGGTAGTAATGAAATTTCAACTGAAAAAGCTAAACGAACTGATGGTCACCAATCAGAAGCTGCATCGAAGAGTAAAACGCCAGCGTACTGGAACGAAAGAAAAAATACGCGCATTGTTCCAAAAAGAAATGATGAAACACCTCGAAGCAATGCTTCTTCCGTTCACAGAGAGTATGTGTTTGATCATCAAATTCAATAAAATACTTCGAACTTCATTTCTAGATGCATAATATACAGGGTGTTTCTAGTAACTGGAGTAGATCGTAACTTTGTTCCAAGTGCAGTTAGAGCAAAATTTTGTACGGTTTAAATGGAACTCTATATTTTTGTTGCATAAATGGAATTCCCTCATTATTTTACGTCTGTAAGATATAAGAAACAGACATCGAAAACTTAATATCGTTCATGATATTTTACTTGCTTTGAAAATTTAATGTTATGTGAAGTACTATGCTAAATTGGAATCACTATACGTTGTTATCATGTTTACTAACATCTTGCTTACAGTTAATCATACTTTGCCTTTTTACACATTATGTTAATGAACGGTTATGCGAACGGTACAAACAATTTTGAGCTGGCAATCATTTCCGAAGACGCATTGATTTATTTCCTTAAAGCGTATCATTACATATATAATGGTTTTTTCAAATGATCAGAACGTTGACATGTTTATTACGTATATAAAGTGTGACAAAAATTTAATTACTAATGCAGAAGTGTATCGTAAGGAATATCCAGATCTAAATCCTCTGGATTTTTGCTTGTGGGGTTTCTTAAAAAATTATGTTTATTTGCAGCGTTTAGTTTCTCTAGATGAATTAAAAGAGAGAATTATGCATAATTGTGCAAATATCATCGCTAAACAATTCAATAATGTAATGAAAAATATTAAAAAAAGAATAAGAAAATTGTTTAGAATGTATTGATGAAACGATTGAATATTTATTGTGAATTTTCGAAGAAAGTAAAATATCTCAGAAAGTATTAAGTTATCTATAACTGTCTCTTATATCTTTTATACGTAAAATGACAGGAAGTCGATTTCAAAAAAGTGTAGAGTTCCATTTAAAAAAAACGTACAATTGCACTTTGCAACTGCATCGGTGCATTCACGAAAAAACTAGTCCGGTCATAGAAAACGTTAAACCGTGCAAAATTTTTCTCTATAATATTTCTTTGACTTCATTTGAAACGCAGTTACAGTCTATTTCAATTATCAGAAACACCCTATATAATTTAATTATGCTATGCTGATATGGACAATAATTTCAGTCGCAGCATCGATAGCAGAGGAGAGGCTTCGCAAGATTCTGTAAGCCAAGGAGAAAATACTAGTAGTAGTAGTAGTTCACAACCTTAGCAATTAGCATGTGAACCTAAAAAACAGTGCAGTAAACATGGCCGAAAAGAAAAAGTTGGTCAGAAATTGCAACGTCAACTAAGGTATGCTCAATAAAAACTTATTTAACGCATTCAGTGCGCGAGACACGAAATTATACGGTCACATAACACACGGACACAACAAATATACAGGGTGAGGCACTTAAAACCGGCCACCAGAATAACTTGGCTGCTATTGCTTATAGGAAAAAATGCATCAAACCAAAATTATTTGGTATCGAGGGGCTGATCATCCGATATCACTAGTTTTTCGATAGGTAGAGACGTCAAGGAGATATGAAGGTCATCTCTGTTTTTTTAAATGGAACGGTATGTTTTTTTTTACTCACAATTTTTTTCCATCACAATTGGCTTAACCCAGACCACGAATGACCTTTCCAATAGGTCATTGTATTCGTCTTGAAATACTCTATCAGAATGCAAGTAAAAAAACATACCGTTCCATTTAAAAAAAAAACAGAGATGACCTTCATATCTCCTTGACGCCTCCACCTATAAAAAAAACTAGTAACATCGGATGATCAGCCCCTCGATACCAAATCATTTTGGCCTGATGCATTTTTTCCTATCACCAATAGCAGCCAAGTTATTCAGGTGGCCGGTTTTAAGTGCCTCGCCCTGTATTTCGTGTTTTGCGTATTTAGATTAGTTCAGATTCATTTCAATAATGACGATATTACACTTAGAGAGAATCTAAATTGTCGTCTCCAAGAGTGCTCGCGACTATCTCCCTAGTTTTTCTAGCTGTTTTGGTGAGCGAAAGAACCGATAAAAAGTTAGAAGCCACTCAAATATTTATAAGCTATGAATTACTTTTTTTCTTTTAAATAAACGACGATGTCACACTGCTGATAACAATTGGTAACTGACTCTCATTCCTCCTCAGCCCTTTCATTCGCCAAATGCAAGTTGAATGGACTGTTTAGTAGTCAAATTACTCATGATCAGACCGAGACGCGAGCACTTTTAGCGACAAAACTAAGTAATGGTCCTTATTAACCCTGTTGTTCTCCTCTTAAAATTTGAATTTATTACAATTTGAATTATTAACACGTCATTATAAATATGTCAATGAAATTTTTACAAAATGTCACGAAACAACACACGTAAATATTACAGCTAATTTCCTCATACTTTCCTTACAATTGAAACAGTTGTTTAACAAAATAAAATGCAGGGTTGGGTCAAATAGACCCGAAGTCCTGTGCCTATTAGTGTGTCTTTACATTTGAATAAGTTGTGAAGAAGATTTTTTTTTTTTTTAATTAAGGTGAACTGTGAAAACTTAATGAAAAAAATGTCTTTTTTTTCCTCTTTTATAACTTATTTAAATGTACGAGCACACTGATACACACTGAACAGGGATCAGTACCCTTGTACATATTTGTTTCTATCATTATAATTTGTACTCATTTGCAATTAAGGAACGCAAATATTCTGGCTCCATGTTATTGCTGCAACATGTCGAATCAGTTGAATCCAATGCCGTCCACCTCACGTTAACGAACCCGCTGGAATGGAAGCAACATGCACTACCCGTCAGCAAATACTTGTTTGGTTCATTAGCAAGTACGTCAGCGACGATGCATTATTTCGAAAATAACAGTATTTTCAAATTTGCATTCAACCTGACATCTAAATGTGAATTTATAATCATACAGAACGAAATTCCGAAACAAGCCAATCGTCGGCTTTCATTGCAATAGCGTTACTATATGAAAATAGCGAATCTTTGCGGAATTGTTTTAATCCTTTAATAATTTTACCAGATAATGTGGTTCATAGTTTCACGGCAGAAACTAGATGTTTATCTAAATGTTTCTAACCCTTTACAGCTAAATATTTTTATATCGTAGAAGAATCTGTTTGTATTTCTGAACAGATTAAATGTAGTCTCACGTTGCTAGGATAAAATTATTGTATGCATAGTATATCGAAAAAGTCTAATTCCATGTACAGCTATAAAGGGTTAAATGAGTTTATTTTTGTTTTAATGTATAGTAGAAAAAAATGGTATTTTATGATGGCTACTAAGTTCCAGTTAGACTTGATTACGGTAAGGAGAAAGAAGAAAGAGCAACATAGTTATTGTGTTATAAGATTTAAAAAAAAAAAAAAAAAGAAAAACTAATCGGATTGAGAAAAAGAATTGTATTTAACGAGAATCTATTGTGAACACTAACAAGATCGAATGACTGGTTTCATCAAAGTGATGACGAGTGTTCAAAACGCCTATGTAAATAAATACAGAAGTTTTCTACGCGAATGGAGACATATTGAGCGGAGTGTATTCGTAAAAAGAATTACGAATGTTCTGTATTATCAGATATTACAATGAAACTGCAGTTTGTTTAGAATAGAATTTTAGATTATCGCAGAATTCTTCGAACAATACACCACGTGCGAAGAACTTCTATTTTTTCATATTTATTTTTTGAGTATAATTGTATTCTATTAAAAAAGAGAACGATAAAGTATGTATGCATTTTGTGTAATCGCGAATACAGCAAGTATCGCGCTTACGTTTGTTAGAACTTTCGAGAGGGTCAGGAACTCACCTCTCAAACGCCATAATCTAGGTTCAGCCCCTTGCACTTGAGCTCTGCTATATGTAAGATAGAAGTTACATATAGTCTAGAAAATTGTGTTTCGTAAATTTAAAAACCAGAGTAAAGTTCCGCCTAACAATGACCAAAAGATAGTTGTATCTGAATCCAGGTTTAATATAACTAATTTAATTAAGCACATAATCGTCACGAAATTGTTGAAAAATTTGTTAGAGAGATATTATTTTATGACGTTTCACGTTTATAATATTTTAAGAAATCGATCTAGTTCTTAACTTGCTTTCGTTCTTGCATTAAGATTAGTGCTTAAAAATAAATGTTGATGATGTTATAGGCGTGGAAACTTATTACTGGAAGGAGAATGCATTGGTTGTACATATGTTTAGAAGTGTAAAAAGTATATCTAAGGAGTTGTACACTGTTTTAATACTCAACGAACTATGAATTCTATTGTATCATAGGCCTATTAAGGCTCATTGCAGACGAGCGAGTTTTATTTGTGCGTTGTCGCAACAATTGTCATCGATCATCTACAATTTGTATAATTTTATGTACTTTTGGAACCTGCGAGAAATATTTGCGTATGGAAACTCGCTTATCTGCATCGAGTCAACGGTATCTCCTTTTGCTATTGCTTTGAGTAGCTCTCGCTATTTACGTTACTGTAAAATAAGATAATTTTGGTTGTAGAGATTGAAATTACATTTACATTAACATTCCTTGGGTTTTTTTTTTTGGCGTCGCTGATAGATCATATTCTGTTTTTGCCACTACATAAACATAATGTGATATCCCAGTACAAAATATGTATCTAGAATCATTTTGCCATTCTCTCTGCTTATCGTTGCCATTGTATTCTATATGCTTTAGATACATTTATGTTGAAAGGCGAAAAATTATGCAATTGAGCGTACATTATTCAATATCCTAACGTGATATATTTGGTATTTCAATGAATATTTAACTTTGTTTATACATTATTCTCAATTTATGTCTGCATGACATTTTCAAAAATTGCATTTTCATTTCAATCTTTAGAAATTACAATATTTTAATTATTAAGCCTTATTCTAATTCACGTTGGGCATGTTTGATCATGTCAGTGGCCTTAGAAACTGCTTGTCAAATACGACTTAGTACCTTCGTCTCTACTATACTTTGGATAAAACTAAATTTCAACAATAACAATTTTAACATTAACAGTAACGCTGGATTACAAGAAAATGAAAAATGTTGTAACTGTCTTTGCGATGTCGACTAATTTTAATTGAAATATCCCTTTCTTCGTTTACTGAAAATACAAGGAATATTCGTATATTTATTGCGAGAGTTTCATAAAAAGTGTCAAGGGGTTGATAATGCGAAGATGCTCTGGACCAGCCAACGCGTCCGATCACTCGATGCATCCTTTCGTTTGGAAATGCTTGAGCAATCGGATGCTGTCTCTAGAGTTCTCTAAAACGAAACACCAATGATTCTATTGTCTACTACTTATTAAAGTACAAAGCGAGACCACACGTTATTTTTTTCCCCACAGTGTATTAACGCACGGGGGGATAATATATTATGTAGTAATTAGGAAGAAAAACAGCGATCAGTTTGGACGCGTCGGTTTTTCCGCCGAATGAAGGCTAAAAATACGCGAAATATATACATTACGTGCCCACACATACACCACACGTACATAAATATAAATATATAAATATCTATTAGCTTAATCGCAGCAATAGAATATCTGTAATAAATTCGATAATGCGTTTGCGTATAGTTTATAAATAAGTTATATACAGGTCGTTTCATAAGTTATTAAACAATGGATAATTGAAAATTTAGGAGAATTGCTGAATGAAAGATATATTGAAAAGTATTAACCGTCATATCTTCGAGGTTGATTTTATTTTAATAGCGATATTGTAAATCGCACAACTATACGTACTACTCTTCCTAATGTTGACTTCAATATTTCTATACCTAATACTTTTTGTGGAGCACAAATTTACGGTGGCCGAATTTTCTCTTAGTAATTGACACGAGGCTTTTAGAACATTACATACAAAGAATTTCACAAGATATATTGTATTCAAAATGTTATTTGAATTTTATATATTTTCACTTTATACGTGTTTTATTATTAGTTTTATACAAGTTTCAATTTTTCTTTTTTTTTTTTATAATCACACTAAATATCGACCATTTTTATTGTATCAAATCGCCTATATTTTAATCGTGTACCGAAAACATAAAAATTTACTAAAACCAACTAAAACATGACACTATGTTATTTGAATACACTGTATCATATGAAATACTTAAGTATATACATATAAAAACACTATATAAATATTTGTATAGCATTTGTATAACATTGTTTCGCAATTATCGGGCAAAAGAATATGTTACTGTTAGAAAAAATATTCTACAGCTTCAAGTGGCCATGTAAACTGTTGATTTAACACGTACAATGTTCTAAATGATTGTACTTAGATATTTTTGGAGCATTTCTGATCGACTTCTGCCGCGAACAACGTTATGTCAATCTAGTTAAATGTTTAAGTATTATATCCATTTCGTGCAGTGGTCGTAAATATAAATCGGGAGATTCTTTAAATAGAAGTAAAATGATTCTTGATATTTTCGTATTTTCAAATTGGAAGTTATTCGTTCCTAATTGAAGTTAAGAAAATAACGATTAAGAAACGTTAATTGAATATGATTTCAAACGGAAAATGTAGAAAATGATGTCTCGATTAATACAAACTAAAGACTTCGAATGATCATTTAAAGATATCAAGAATTGCCTCACGTTACTCTTACAATCTTTCATTTACCGAATAAGATTCATCTCAATCCGTCACAATTGTTTTGCTAATGTATACAGTATACCTTAGAACTGTTTTCGCGGTGACGAATTTTTCCTTGACGGTTTATACCAAACTCATTTCGCAATATTCTACAATGATTGTTAAACATTCTAACACATTGAATTAAAGATATATGATAAATAATCAATTTTATTCAGGCACAGTATTGTCTCGATCTAAGAACGTTAGATTTAAACTATCCACACTACTTCTTTTGTGGTTGTCATGGCGACTGCTGAGGCCAAGAAGGAGCGAAATGATACATGATACATGACAATTCGGTATTTCGATATGAGTTGACCATCCATCCTAATTTAACATCTCAGATCAAGACAAACCTGTAAAAGAACACATTGATGAATAATTGTCTACAGACTTCTTTCGTAGAACCCAGACGTTTTGTTTCTTTTCATTTTATAATACTATATGTATATAAACAGCGTAAGGTAATTTTTTCGTTTTCATTCGTCCCAGTCTGTTTGGTCATTGTCTATGTAATGCTTTAAATGTTCTACTAATATCCTATGTGATCGGTTCAAAGCTCCATTAGATTCTGGATAGTATACCGCAGTTTGAATTTTAGTAATTTGCATATATTTTTAAATGTATCGCTTAAAAAATTTGTTCCTTGGTATGTCAATATTTTTTCTGGGATTCCGTGTTCGCAAACTATTTTTGTTACTAATGCTTTGGCTACCGTAGCTGCTTCCTGATTTGGCAATGCTATGGCTTTACTAAATTAAATTAGTAGCCCAAGAAAATTAGAAATTTCTGCGAAAAAACTAAAAATAGGTGGATCTTTTCACGAATCGCTTATTTTTGTGATGGGTATGAACTTCTGAAAAATCACCGTCGATCGGCTGCCAGCTTCCTCCCTTTTTTGGGTCAAACGTTGAAAAAAAGTAATTTTTCGCAAATAACTCAAAAATGGTTAATCTAATTGAAAAATGTTTTAGATAAAAGTTTGAGAGCGTGGAATTCTGCGTAAAAAGGTTCTATAATATTTTTTGAGAAACGCAACCGTTTTTGCAATTATACGTCCTTAATGTTTTCAAGGTTGGTATGTACAGCATTGTAATAGGTGCACGTTTATTGGACGTTCTCGCAAAAAGGATTGAATTTATGAAAAAATGTTATAAAACCTTTTTTACACAGAATTCCACGCTCTTAAATTTTTATTTAAAGCATTTTTCAATTAGACGAACCATTTCTGAGTTATTGGCGAAAAACTACTTTTTTAACATTTGACTCAAAAAAGGGGAGAAAGTCGGCAGCCGATCGACGGTGATTTTTTAGAAGTTCATACCCATTACAGAAATAAGCGATTCGTAAAAAAATCCACCTGTTTTTAATTTTTTTTAGTTTTTTTCGCAGATTGCCCACTTTTTAGTCTAATTTTCCCGAGCTATAGGTGATCTTGAAAAGTAAAAAATGTGTTTGTTACCCTGCTGTTTTATTTCTAGTAGTGGTCCTACAATGTCTAATGCTCCTTTTTCCAATACTTTTGTTTTAATCTCTAACTGATTTTTCTGACAAACCTTCCTTTTTTTAATATAATTTTCTATATCTGTGTTATCAGCCGGAGTCGAGTGCAACGCTTAAGGCCGGGCGCACACGAGCGTTGAAATCGACGTCCGTCGCTCGTCTATTGCATGTTATCCGTTATCCTACGACCGTCGCGTCGCTACCTCTGTTCGCATGTTATCCTACGACGTACGCAGCGATGGACGTCGATTTCAACGCTCGTGTGCGCTGTGCGCCCAGCCTAAGGCCGGCGAGTATGCGTGGATATTTTCCACAGTTTGTCAGTGAGATACGCAGACGAACCTGATGCGAAATCAGGGAGCCACTAGTAGGTTGGATACAGTTGTTTTTGGATGTTTGGTGATGCGGACGAACCTAATGCGAAATTAGCTTTTAGTTTCAATTTCTTCAAACATTATGTATTGCGACTTTCACTTATTCCAATGCAAATACAGTATTCTCTCGATATCTTCTCGCGCCTCGGAACCGGACGGAAGAGCGTATCGTGTGGGTCGCACTTCTTCGCAAAGCGTTTGTAGTATTCCGAACGTAGAAAGAGACAGCGCGCGAAAGAAAAATAGGAACTGAACAGTGGGGATAAACAGGGAGTCCGTAGTGCATGGTTTCGACGAGAAGATATCGAGAGAATACTGTACTCTCGAT
Source organism: Perdita meconis (assembly GCA_030770465.2). Taxonomy (NCBI): domain Eukaryota; kingdom Metazoa; phylum Arthropoda; class Insecta; order Hymenoptera; family Andrenidae; genus Perdita; species Perdita meconis. Next base: position 9,499,928 of record JASKOS020000006.1, on the reverse strand, counting down.
GCAAAATATGTACTAACAATACCTATTCTTGGAAATATGTTTCATCATGAAATGTATTTATCCTAATATTCATATGAATTTTTCTTGAGTATGGTACAGTTCAAAACAGGTTTCTAGGCATAAACCCACGTTGCATTCTGAACAGAAATAATTTGTTTCTTTATATATTGCTTCTCCTGTTTGTGCCATCCCTTTTTCGGAACAAACTTTACATCGTCTGGCGGGTTGTGTGTTATCAATCGTTGCTGGAAGCTTTTTAATAAAATGTCTTTCCGTAAGACGCGCCGGACTCGAACAAGCTACGTTATCCTTAGCTGGAAGGTCTCCTGCAAGTTACGTACCTAACTATTATAAAATCTTTTAATCGGTAATTATAATTACACACATCGAACGTAAGACAATCAGATCAATGATATCAATGTTTTCCGCCGCGACGGCTCTCTCCGTCAAAATTCGCACGAAGGACAGTGAGACAAAAGCCCAGAAAACCTGGCAAAAATTGAAAACTCGAAAATCCACGATTTTCGGTAATATTTATAAATACGCGACGGTATTTCGGAACCATATTAATATGGCTCGTTCGTCTAATGTCAAGTAAAAGATTTCGCACTATGACATTTAGAAAATATTACTATATTTAAATACAGTGGTGGTTTTTCTATAACCTGGAGAAAACAGCAAAACATTTATAAGGGTGGTCCACGCAACTTATGCACCTCTAGAACTTCCAAAATATGCGTTGCACGAAAAAATTTTGTATACAAAAGTTGCATGGTTTAACGGGATACATTATGTAGTGCATTTATTTTCATTATAAGTGGAGGCGTTTCGGAGATTTGAAGGTCAACTTTGTTTTTTTTTTTTAAATAGAATACTATATTTTTTATATCAAAATATGGAAGAATATCGAATTCTGAGTAAAAAAAAGTATTGACCTTTATTAGGTCAATATCAAGTTGGAGATTCAACCTTATCACAGATTTCCGCAGGGCAGCGATGTTTACGTGACAAATAAAGTGAAATTTCTCGTTAGCTATTAGGTTTAAGGCTAATAAAGGTCAATACTTTTTTACTCAGAATTCGATATTCTTCCATATTTTTATATAAAAAATATAGTATTCTATTTAAAAAAACAAAGTTGACCTTCAAATCTCCGAAACGCCTCCACCTATAAAAAAAATAAATGCACTACATAATGTACCCCCTTTAAACCATGCAACTTTTGTATACAAAATTTTTTCGTGCAACGCGTATTTTGGAAGTTATAAAGGTGCACAAGTTGCGTGGACCACCCTGTATATTTCTAAGGTTTTAGTTCTGTTACTAGTATGTCGCAGCAAACATTTTTTTTTTTAAGTTTCGAGAATTTATCTAACTCTCAGAATCTGAAAAAAATAGGACTATATAATTTCTGCCAGGTTTTCGGATCCTCTGCCCCACTGTGCGAAGGCCCAATGTCGTTCGCTGACCGCAAAGTATTAATGCTTCGATGTGCTCACCTTTCGGTACGTCCTTCTCCCGAAGTGTATTCAAAATTGTTTGTAAATTTGTAGCTTTCGTATTACATCTCTTATATTTCTCTTTCAGTAATTTTAATTCAGTTTGGTACTGTTTCTTCATTCTCGCTGCATGCTCACGTATCGCGTCTTTTTCTGGTGTGTGGAACAGTCTCTCCGGCGACACAGACGTCGATTTATTTTCGCACGAAACTTTTGTTTGCACTTCTGCATCATTTGTGTGTAACGGCTGTAACAGCAATAAAATATTGCTCAGTTATGGTGTTATTATAGTCATGTATAAGTATGACATGCAACAGAAACTTACACATTCCCTGTTTGTTTCAGGTTCAGGTATCTCTGTTTTGTATAATGGTTCATGAAATTCTTCAAACTCTTCGTTTGGCTCTTGTTTCAGTACCAAATGTAACTATAAATAATATTTATATTTATATAATACGATTCTCCTATTTTACACAACATACGATCGAGCATAAAATGTATGATAAATAACATACGGAAGAAGTGGAACTCTCTTCAGTTGATAATATTGGGTACTTGAATTCAGTACATTTGTCGTTGCTTTCTTGTTCTATCGTTTCTGGAACTTGTACCTTTAAGTTTATATTTAATAATAAATTTCTTAATATTTTCTAAGATCGAAGTATAATAATGTAACAGGGTCATTCCATGCGAAATCGGATACTTTTTGGAGTAACATCTCGAATTTCGCTGAATCTTGAAGAGTCATTCGGGGTAAAAGTACGCACTTTTGCTGTTTTTGCTTCACTGAGCCGAAACTATCACGATACTAGGAACATTTTTTTGCGCTATCGGTAGCATATTTAGTAGACTCATAAAATGCAACGAGTATTTAACTCGTTTTTTCTTAAATTAAGCAAAAGAGTGACTTGGTCAGACTGCGTACCTTTACCCCGACGTGTGGGTAAAAATACGCAGTCGTGTGGGTAAAAGTTCGCATGTAGGGTAAAAATATGCATCCAGGTGTAGTAAAAGAAAATGAACAAATAATACACAGATGGAACATATTTTTATATTATCTTTAATAAATGAAGCTAAAGATGACAAAAACAATAGAAATTAGGAACTTCAAATTTAGGAAACTATCATAAAATTATAATTTTTCATAGATTCAACAAAACGAAATTATGCTCAAGCTTTTATCAGAGCAGATATGTTTTTAATCCAAATATTATTAAGAGTTCAAAAACAAATAGACAGTAACCTAAATACTAGTGCGTACGTAAGTACTTATACAGGGTGTAACAAAAATGTTGCAGTTCCTTGAAAGGGGTGATTTTAAATAACTTTTTCTTTGTTAACGAGTTATGAACGAAAAACATCGACCAATAGAGGCACGAATACAGTGGATGAATTTTAGCGCGGGCTCCAGCTGCGAGTAGCATTGGCCCGCCATCGTCCGCGTCATCATTAATCCGCTGTACTCGCTCCGTGATTGGTCGGTGTTTTTCGTTAATATAACTCGTTAACAAAGCCCTACCCAACATTTTCGCCAAGGAAAAAGTTATTTAAAATCACCTAAGGAATCACCCTTTTCAAGGAACTGGAACATTTTTGTTACACCCTATATTTTGGCATCGATAAATGAAAGATCAACATTGAATATAAACTATTCTTTAGAGTCTTGAGGACTTTGACTTCGTCATGTCTAATCACCGGTAGATTATCTATCTATCTAATATCTATTATAGATCTGGTAAGGTCGAAATTTGTATTTATCATATAAATTTTTGAGGTTTTTGTAAAATTTTTCAACCTGTGCTTTGTTAAATCCGATAACTCTAGCCAAGCTGACTGGTGCTGATTTTCGCAAACGAAGATGCCCGTTTCGTTTCAGGAAGCCCTTCACCCAGTCGCGACCAGCCATTCCAGAAGAATCATCGAAGCGGTGTTCTAAATTGTTAGCCATGGCAAATTCGTACGCTAAACGGCGCAAATCATTCATCGTGACGCCAAAAAACCTCTCATCCATGGCTTTACAGTGGGCCGCAAATTCTGCTTCTTGGTCTTTTGTAAAGGTTGGTTTAAACCGACCCAAGGAAGTAGGTACGTGGTTCGACTTCAGCCTCTTTCTAAGGGTAGCTTCACTGATGCCCACAAAATGCGCTGCAAATCTTCTGCTTTTCCCTTTCTCTATGAGCTCTTTTGCGGCAAGAATTTGTTCTTCGGATATTAAACTTCTCCCGGGAGTTTTTCTTATATATTTACGAGGCATTATTTCGCATTCTGAAACAATTATTATATAGAGATCTCAAAAAATATATTTTTTAAAACATTATTTTAAGAATTAGCCGTGTGGGGTAAAAGTACGCGTGCGTACTATTAAATTCTAATAAAGTTAGGTTAAAATGTTATTCTGGAAAAAATCGTTCAATAACTATATAAACTCAACAAAAACAACTTACCTCTAAGAATATATAAATAATACTTCCACAAACTTTTCCCTGGTACGAAAAAAAAATCGAAATTACACGACAATTTGAAGTTTTTACTTGTAATTCACAGGTGTTGACACAAAATGGCGGCCCACGCACACTCAATCCCGACCACCCGACAAGCCAGCGTCCCCGTCCTCTCGGCCCCCTCAGAGAAAACGGCACTGCGTACTTTTACCCGCTGCGTACTTTTACCCCGAATGACTCTATGTTGTAGTTTTTGAAAATTTTTTTTAATTGTTGATTTTACAGCTCTTTGAATTTTGCTGTTAACTTTTTTCTATCAATTTTAGCTCTTAAGCTAGTTAACTGATAAAAATGTACTTTTAGGTGCTTATAGAGCAGACATTACCTAATAAAAATTATTTCAGTTGGAAAAAAAACTTGTAAGCATTTATTTTGCAATTGTTGTTAACAAATGCAGGTTTTTCATAGCGGAGAATTATTTAAAAATTCGAAAAAAAATTAGGATAAAGCCCTATTTGTCCTCTTCACGGACAAACTTTCAAAAATATGGACACTTTTATAACGGCCGTATGAAAATCAATTGAATTGAACGCTGCGCTTCGAAATCCACTAGTTCGACAAGCTATGTTCGAATCAGTGAATTTCGACGCGCAGCGTTCATTTTAATTGATTTTCATATAAACAATTTAAAAGTTTATCCGTAAAGAGGATAAATAGGGCTTTATCTTCAATTTTTTTCGAATTTTTAAATAATTCCCCGCTATGAAAAATCTGCATTTGTTAACAATTGCAAAATAAATGCTAAAAAATTTTTCTTCCAACTGAAATCATTTTTATTAGGTACTGCTATGTCTGCCCTATAAGCACCCAAAAACACATTTTTATCAGTTAGCTAGTTTAAGAGCTAAAATTGATAGAAAAAAAAGTGAACAGTAAATTTCAAAGAGCTGTAAAATCAACAATTTTTAAAATTTTTAAAAATCCTTTCGCACACGTTTATATATCCCTAAAAACTACAATATATCCAGAATTCAGCAAAATCCGAGGTGTTACTCGAAAAATTGTCAGACTTCGCATGGAATGAGCCAAAGTTCATATAATTGATGCAATACTACATACATAAGGTATAGCATTTGATCTCAGCCTTACACGCGATAGGGAAGTCCTATCAAAGTCTTGGTTTTGGAAATGAAGTGAACATACTACTGCATTGCTACGATTAAAGCATTCCTCTAATCCTAAATTAGTTAGCCATAATCTGCGTGTGTTTACATCCTTCGGAACTCTAACAAATAAATAAATAATCAACATCATTTGTAACTGTTTCCAGGACTTTATAACTAATATTAGCATAGGAAACATATTTAAATTATCCAAATGTGCCCTTGTCTCCATTATTTTTATGCAATGTCTATACCTTCTTCATATATTTACCTGTGGAATGTGATTTTTACAGTTTCCTCTAACACCTCTTGCCTCGAAGATTTACAGGAAGTTCTGTTCCCACAATCTTTTACAATGCAGTTTGGCATTGTCAAACTCGATTACTAGCTTACCTAATAAATAATAATTTATATTTGTATAATAATTTTAATATTACTCGGAGAATTCCAAAATTGTATTAAAAACAATGTATGTATTAACAGTTTTCCTATCATGAAAAGCATTTAAATCATTCATCAAATATCAAAAAGTATTGGAAAAGGAATTAGAGAAGGAAATGAAAACAAAACTGGAAAAATAAAATGTATATAGATGTTGTAGACAATTTGTTATTCAGTAAACAATTTAGCCCTACATAATCCTTTTCCTTGCATCTTGCTCCAGTAACAATTTTCTTTGCACGAACTACGTAACTAACCCTCACGTTTTTTCGTAATTAAACATCACGATTTGCACAGATTTGCATAACCTGCTGCCGTTGATGCGGTTGCTTCGGACTCCTTCATCGGCTTTTCTTGTTCTGTACTTTTCTGTTTCACGAAAAACCCAAACAACGGGGAGATCGTATCACCGTTACCACCTTAGACCATATAAGAAATAGACACGGCTTCAGACAACTAAGTTGAGGCAAAGATAACGGGGAAGATTTGTAACGATGACATGTAACGCTAACTTCAGATATAAACGCTAGTTCAAGATATAAACACGCTATCTTAAATTACCTTGTGACGTCCGAGGACCAAATTTTCCCCGTTATCTTTGCCTCGCTTTTTCTCGTGGATCTTTATATACAGGCCGTGTTTATTTCTTATCATTTCTTATATGGTCTAAGGTTACCACCACTGATCAAAAACTTCATAAACTCCAAATCGACTTGCATATTCTGAGCGAATATTGGCGAATATCAATGTGAATGAATATCGAAAACAATCGAGAACACGGACCTCCATGATCGAGAAACATCGAGGGAAAATATCGAAAACTATCGATATTTTATATTTGGCTATCGATGGTGATCGATAGTCTCCTTCCCTTCTGCAGCCGCTTCAGTGTTGTAGAAAAAATATTTTTATATTATTATAGAGTCTGAAAGAATATTTAGTAAAACACAACAAATAATTTCGGAAAGGAGATCCAGAATATTAAAAGGGAAAAAACGTCGATTCGATTGTTTTTTTTAGATAAAATTGAATGGTTAGTTTTTAATATTTCCTATACAAATCATCTCAGAAATCACCCCTTTGAAGTACGTGCAACATTTTTGTTACACCCTGTATAATTTTAATTATTGTTATATTCTAAAACCAATAATATATTAACTATTATTAACGAAAAACACCGACCAACCAGAGAGCGAAAACAGTAGACGAACCTTGGCGCGGGCGATGGCAGATCAATGCTACGCATAGTTGTAGCCCGCGCCGAAATTCGTACACTGTTCTCGCTCTTTGATGGGTTGGTGATTTTCGTTAATAATTCGTAGTCCCACCTAACATTTTCTCTAAGGAAAAAGTTGTTTAAAATTACCTCACGAATCATCCCTTTCATGCAAAGGCGTGCAACATTTTTGTTACACCCTGTATAGCCGTGGCGTATACATATAACATACATACAATACCGCGCTCAAAATTAGTTTAAATGTATTATTTCTATTAAATTAGCACTTTATAACCGATGTATTTTTCTTTGTAGCTCTTATTATATTGATATATATATATATATATATATATATATATATATATATATATATATATATATATATATATATATATATATATATATATATATATATATATATATATATATATATATATATATATATATATATATATATATATATATATATATATATATATAATATATGCATATATATACATATTTCGCCTACGGAAACTTTCCTATACTGTAAGTTCAACGTCTGTAAATATAAAACTTTGAAAGTTTTTGTATATACGAAATTTTTCGAACGATTTCAAGAATGGACTCTCAGAAAGCAGACTTCAGAGTTTTTAAAATTCGGATCTTCTTTTTCCTTCAATAAAATTGCCTAATTGTCTACAGAGCGCACCACTGTTTGTGCCACTGAAGATGGATGAAAGTCGAATAGAGGTTGATTCCCCTTCCTTCTTTCGCGAGGCGTTTGGACTTAGACAATTAGACAAATACGTATTAATTATTAAACGAATCTACACTTCTTCGATTGAACTTATCCTTTTTAAACGTATTTTTCCAATGTTTAACAACAAATGCACCAATTTCGCGTTAGTATGAGTTTTAAAAATAGTTGTGAGGTTATGTAATGAATATAATAAAGAGCTATAAAGAAAAATACATCGGTCGATTAAGGAAACGTCAATGTTTTATTGAACATTAAATACGCTTAAACATTTTAGATTGGTAAAGAAGAAAGATGAGGCTGCCAAAGAATATTATTCTGCAAAAGATTATAAAAAAGCGTTGGCAGAGTACAGCGAACTTATAGGTAAAAGCATATTCATTACGTTCTTTTATTTATTTTTTTTTATTGCGATTCAGCAAATGGATAAAATTAACATTTCTTCAGAACTAAGCCCAGATGGATCTGTATATTATGCAAGAGCAGCCTGTTACATGATGATTGGAAAATATTCGGATGCTTTAAACGATGCCAAAAAGTGCATCGAACTAGATGCAAACTTTCACAAAGTAAATCATGTTTTATATATACAATATTCTCTCGGTAAGTGTGAAAAACTTCTGAGCATGAAACGTGAAAACGATTAGCGTAATATGATATACAAACTCTCATCGTCGCCACGTATATCGAAACCACAGACCTTATTTCTGTTTCGTGTGCTCGTCTCTTTCTACGTTTGACATTTTAACCAAAACGCAAAGAATATAGGACCTACACGATAAGCGTGACTCTTGAGTCCCAAGAATTTCACACTTATCGAGAATAAACTGTATAGACATATTTCATAATGAAATGATTATTTTATTAACTAGTTTACATCTTTAGGCGTATGAGAGAATCCTAAAATGTTGTTTAATTTTGGGCGATATTGTCCAAGCTGAAACCACTTTCAAAAAATTGTTAGAATTCGATCCCATTAATGAAACAATATCTACAAAGAGTAGAGCTTTGGAATATGTCCAAAAATATCTTAAAGACGCAGACGCTGCGTACATGGCGAAGGATTTCCGTAAGGTTTGTACATACAGGCTAATTCCATGCATTTAAAGTAACTGGATTACGTTTCGCATAGGTTGTTTATTGTATGGATCGTTGTTGCGAAGTGAGTACTTCTTGCCCAAGGTTCAAATTGATGAAAGCAGAATGCCTAGCATTCTTGGGAAGATACCAAGAGGCGCAAGAAATCGCGAAGTACGTTATGCATTTTATTTTGAAAATTCGTTACAAAACTTTCATTATGAAACTGCAAAAAAAAAAGGAAAGATTGTATATTTTCTACTGCTGTTCATTTGTGTTATAGTGATATTTTACACATTGATAAGCAAAATGTAGATGCTCTGTACATTCGAGGAATGTGTTTATATTTCCAAGACGATATCGATAAAGCGTTCACACATTTTCAACAAGTACTCAGACTGGCTCCAGATCATGCTAAGGCGTTAGAGATATATAAGGTATGAAACCTTCTGTTCAAATGTTTATTACATATGTTTACAGTATTGCATTAACAATTTTTAGAGAGTTAAAAATTTGAAGAAAAAAAAAGAGGAAGGAAATGCTGCTTACAAAAAGGAACAGTACCAAGAAGCATATAAACTATACACAGAAGCATTGACTATAGACCCTCAAAATATAGTTACAAACGCGAAACTTCATTTCAATAAGGCAACAGTTGCAGCCAAGGTATTATATTCTCTTTGTTTTTTAAGGCGTATTTCCTGAAAAGAACTACTAATTTTAATAATGTACTTTACAGTTGGGTCTTTTGAATGAATCGGTCACAGAATGTACAAAAGCATTAAAATTAGACAAAAATTATTTAAAAGCTCTTTTAAGGAGGGCAGCATCGCATATGGAATTGAAAGAATACGAAGAAGCTGTTCACGATCTCGAAAAAGCCTGTAAAATGGATAAAAGTCGTGGTACGAAAAAGCTCAGTTTTATTATAATGAAAAACAGATAAAGATACGGAAAAATCTTCTATATTAAAAAAAAAAAACAATTTTTATTGATTTACAGATAACGAACGATTGCTTATGGAAGCCAAATTAGCACTGAAGAAATCAAAGCGAAAAGACTACTATAAGATTTTAGGAATCGATAAAAATGCGTCTACCGATGATATCAAGAAAGCATATAGGAAAAGAGCGATGGTTCATCATCCAGGTGAATGAAAAGATTATGTATTTGGTAAGTCGTATCGAACAAAAAAATGTTAATTTATCTTTTGTCGTGTTTAGATCGACATCCGAATGCAACAGAAGGAGAAAAGAGAGAACAGGAAAAGAAGTTTAAAGAAGTTGGCGAAGCTTATGGAATTTTATCTGATCCCAAGAAGCGATCGCGTTATGATAATAGACACGACATCGACGACGTAGATGATGGATTCCAAGGTTAATATAGTTTTCTTTGTTTTTACTTTTTTTTTTTCTTATATGCCTGCACTTATGAAATTTAATTGTAATTGATACTTTCAAAGCAGGCAACGATATTTAACAGATATATATCTGTTTACAGATATCGATCCAAACGGACTCTTTAATCAACACTATGATTTTTACCAATTCTACGCAGGCAGTTTTACTAGCAATTTTCCAAACAATTTCCCTAATGAATTCTACTTTGGTAGCATTTGATAGCATTCCAGGCATCGTGTATTTACATACACACCTTTAATATATTTAGCAATCGATATTTCGTTTTATTCAAGTATTGGACCTATTGGATTTGTGTACCTTGCATAAGTAGCGCATACCCCGTATTATGGGAAACACATAATATAAAATTTCTTAGATATAGTTTTATATATTTATTTAAATACTTGTAAATATGTCATATATATGATGCATCCTTACAGAATGTCACGTTTAGCCTTTCTAAATCATGTGGCGCATTCAAACGCATGTTTTTTTAATGAAGTACAGTTGTATTGATACAAGTACTTATAAAAGTTATTTGTAAGTTATTTCCTATTGCGAGGCTAGCGGCGAGGTAACAGGATGGTAAAAGAATGTCTGTGTCTTTTGTTTTCTTTTATACGCGTCGCTATCTTCGCCGCTCGCCGCCTCGCTATATTCGTGGTGTTAGGGTTAGTCTAAATCAAGCTAAGGGTACCAGTCCACCTGAGAGTAAAACTGCTCGAAAGCAACTCGTCACAGTTGTATTCTCAGGTGGACAGGTAGCCTAACTAATACAGTCCGCAATAAGCTTTCCAGACCTGCTTTAACATACGTAAATTACCTTTGAAACGACATTGCAAAAAGTTTTGTGGTCAGTGTTCTCTGTAAATGTTATGCATTGAATAGAGTTATAGCAGGCAATAAATTCTTGAAAAAATATTTACGTTTCTGTTAACTATGTTAATTATTCTAATAACTTATTAGGAAATTGAGAAACATTAGAGTAAAATTTTAAGTACAATGGTCGGAAAGTAAATAGGCAGACTATATTATTTATTTCGATTAAAATTTGACTCAAACTGGAATTTTTAAGATAGAAATTTGTTAAGTATATATCATTTATTTCTGCCTTTGAGAAGCAACATTGTTCGCACACCGAATTCATCGAAACAATAAAGAAAATTCTTCATAATCTCTACTGATTAAGTATGAATCATATTTAAAAACTATATTTAAAACATCAAATCCATCAAAATTAATTATTATATTGAACACTAGTAATTTTTTCACAAAAGAACTGCTAGTTTTAAAGATACACATGTAACTGTTTCATTGTTCATATAGACGCATTTTACATCGATGTATGTTTATACAAGAGTCGCAGTATGAAAAATATAAAGATATCTAAATTTTTATGGAAATCATGCATATTTTACCAGATTCAATTAAATGATTCGAACGTAAAGCACGCAATAGTTCAAGTGTATCCATGCATATACATATATATATATATAACAGCACCTGTGTTCACTGAGATTCTACTTTTAGTAAGTACATTTGTATTTTGTATTCCTGACGACTAAAAATTTAACGCTAACGAACATTCACATTATCACTTTAATTCTTATAGCTACAGTCATGTAATGTACAAATATGAATTTATACATATAATATTAAACTTTTGTAAATTGAACTCTAATTTTGGATAATTACTTTATAAATTATAAAATTTAAATAATGATTAATAAAATTCCTTTTTCAGGTTTCTTCTTCTGACATTAACTTATGGTGTTTTTTTAATAATCTTTTTTCGAAAAAATCGAGAGGCGAGAGGCTTGAAAAAACCTAGCAGCTCGAAAAGAACCGAATAACCGATGAGTAACTCAAATTATTTTGAGCGGTTTGAAACGTTCGAACGCTCTGGATCAGAATAGGCTTAGGCGGTCCGAGTATCCGAACAGGTTGTATACCTATCTTTCTTAGTATTATTTATTAAGAACATTATTTTCCTATAAATACGTACCCGTTACTACGTGTATTTTCGATTATGTTAGGTTTATTTTTTTTTAACAGAACTGATGCAGCATTCGTTTCGAAGTAATCCGAAGAAAAACGGATAAGCAACTAAACAAATCGTAATTAGAAAAGATAATCAATGAAGTGCCTACGAGAATCTGTATCTGTAAATCCGCCTGCAATCAGCTTTCATGGCCTTATCATTCCGTCTTAAATATGTCGATGACTCAGACTCATGAGTTGTCTGATATAAGATTAGTTTTCTGTGTTTGCACATTCTGAACTAGTGCAGAAGAAGATAGATTAGTTCTGAACCAGTTCAGCCGTTCAGCCAATGCAGGAACAGAAAACAGACCTACGTATAGTCATTTGACCACACCCTACAGTCCGCAGTGCAACGCTTGCAGCTTTGTGAGAAGTAGTAAAGTTTCTATACAGTAAGAAGTTTTTTCTTCTACGCAAATTTCAAGAAGTTGTGGGTGCTTATACAGTGATAATGTCAACACTAATAGAGATACAAAGAAGAACAATAGATAATAGATTGGTTGTTGAAGTAATAGGACAGAATCTTATCATCAGTCGAATTTTGAGAAACTTAGAAGAGAAACTATCAGAAGAAAATGTAGAAGAAGTGTGCATTGTTAGTGGCAACGTCATACATATTGATAAAGACTTTGAAAATGCAGTTTGGCATGGAAAGAATGTGGTTATTTTGGCAAACACAATAGAAGTACACAATAAAGTAATTTGGAATGTCTCTGGAAAAGATAATAATCATACTTATTCCAATGAAGCAGATACTGGAGAAGATGGTAATGGTAAAGATGGGGCAGATGGTTATGCTGGAGAAAGTGGTGGAAATGTTTTAATTTTAGCAAAAGAGATAAAAAATCCAGAAAATTTTACCATTATTTCAAATGGTGGAAACGGTAGTAAAGGCCAAGATGGTGGCAATGGGAAAGATGGAGATAATGGAAAAGGTATTAGTAAAGGAGATTTAGATAAAAACTTTCCTTGTACTGCTACCTTAATGGAACCAAGAGTAGGTGTAGTACGAACAACTATTCTAAGTATTTTAGAAGAATTAGCAGACGTGAAAACTGTGTGGTATAGTGGTCGAGGTAATACAATCCACGATATTCTAGATGATCTTAATAACTTAGTTGAATATGCAGAAAGTGTAAGTAATGTAGATACTGATGTAGCACCGTCGTACGATCTTGCTTTTTACAACTTTAAAGAAAATATTTTCATAAAAGCAGTTACAAAACAAGGGAATACTATTACTTTTTCTTTTCAATATGGAAGCGTTTTTACCAATTGTCAAGCTTTCCTATTGTACGAAGGGTCATTAGGAAAAGAAGGAAAACGTGGTGGGAAATTTGGACTAGGTGGACAAGGAGGATATCCTGGAGAGATAACAGTAAGAAACGTAGAAAATGATGAGGAATTTAATGTTATAAAAAGTGCTACACAAGGACAAGAAGGAAGCATGGGGAAAGGAGGCTTGTATGGTAAGCAAGGAAAAAACGGTTGGGATATGGGGTATATGGATTATTCAGTTTCAAGTTGGTTTAATAGCGATTGGCCTAAATATCGTGGTTTAAATGAAAACAGTAAATGTACAGTAAGGTATTATAACTCGAGCACAAGCACTCGAGTATGGTGTCCATATAAAGATCAGTATGCTGAGATTACATCTGAAATTATTCAACATAGACAGCAACGACAAGATCGCAGAGAAAATGAGAGTGCAAGAGAGATTATTAATCGACAGCATCGTGCACAAGCTATAAAAAAAAGGAACATTTCGCAAACCCATATTTTAACTACATATTCTTATCATTTGAATGCTGAACAGGAAGTCTTACAAACAGTTAGTGAAAATCAGGAACAGCACTCTCGTCATTTAAACTCTGCAGAAGAAAGTACATTGGAGAATTTGCAATCTGATTTAGAGAATGCTGAACAGGAAGGCTTACAAACAGTTGGTGAAAATCAGGAACAGCACTCTCGTCATTTAAACTCTGCAGAAGAAAGTACATTGGAGAATTTGCAATCTGATTTAGAGAATACTGAACAGGAAGGCTTACAAACAGTTAGTGAAAATCAGGAACAGCAGAAAGAAGAAACTAGGGGCTTAAGAATTACACGCGTTATTAATTACCGGAGGTAAATACCGCCTTATTATGAACTTAATAATAATTTTATCTTAAGTACAATTTTTAGAGAGGCTGAAATAGAAAATATTGGAGTTTTGCTTGATAAGCTGAAATGTAAGCCACTATTATTGGATAATTGGTTCCAATTAAGAAAGATAGAGATAAATTACTCAGGACTTAATGAGTTATTTTTTAATTTTGAAACGGTAAAGCAGACCTTTGAGAAACAAAATTCATCGAATGATAAAGAGAACGAGAAGCTACAAATTATAGAAAACCTGTTATTAAATAAATATAGATTTTCCACGCTGCATGAAATCGCAAAGCAATTACCACCCTATCAAGAAGTTATGGATAATATTAAATTAACGCCTGAAAGTGTAGCAAGATATCTTGTTGAAGAAAAAGAGAACGTTAACATTTCATCTTGTTTTAACGATCAGTTAAGGCAAGAGCATTATACCTCGGGTAAGTGTGAAGATGAAAATATTCTAGAAGAGTGCAATGCAAAGTTACCCAGTTTTTTTAGTTATCCAGTTATTTCAGAATTATTAGCTTCCAGTTTTGATATCAATGTTAGATTATATGTTGAAGACCTAGATAACAATTTGGTCCTGCAAGATAATTACAATTCTTCGTCTGAACAAATTCTTTATATGTTACGTAGAGGTGACGAATTCTTGGAATTAAACATTAATAAAGACTATTTAAAGTTAGAAGAAGAGCGTAAAAAAAAAGATGATCTTTATGCAAAGATTTTTATAGAAATTGAACCATTTAAACAAAAGCAAGAGTTTGATAATTATTTAAAGAATAAAGTTTTTCTATCTGATAACAGTCCTTTAGGAAATGAACAGTTGTCCGAAGAAGAGGGATATATAGAAGAAATTGTAACATACTTTCCCGAAGAGGAAAGAAAAGAATTAAAGAAGCGGATAGGGAAAATGTTTAAGTATACTGGACAACAAGGAATTTTGCATAACATGTTGCAACGCTTCTCAAGCGAAGGAAGGCATGTGTCTTCTCAAATGTTGTATTATCTAATCAACTCAATTCTAGCTTCTAGTATTGAAAACAGGAAAGAACAAAATACATTTCGTTGGATAGTTGCTGCATATCCTCAAAAAAATTGGATAGATGAATTGATATTACTACAGCTTGAAAATTATTTCAAGAAACCTTTAACAGAGAAATCTAAATGGAGAGAGTACTTATCAAATACAGAAAATAAGGATATTTTGCTATTACTTACTCTAAAGTTAGATCAGTGCAGACCAAACTATTTCGATAGTACCCAGTGTATCGAAAATATTTTGTATTTATTAAGTAACATTCTGAATGAGACAGTTAATCTAGAGGAATTGGAGTTATCTGAGTGGCCTTATGCTTTAAAAGAAAAATACTGGATATGCAAGTTAACAAAGTTATTAGATTGGCAAAAAAGTGATTTATTAACTGCCGCTTATCATCTTTTGTCAATGGAAAATATGTTTGGTACTGGGTTAGTAGAGAAATTTATAGAGATTTTAAAAGATAAAATACATACATCTCCTGACATCTTTGCTAACATTTTATCTAATTTTCATAATGAAAAATGGTACTTAAGCGAAGTAGAGTTAGAAACTCTTGACGGAACTCTTAACATTAATGAGTGGATAGAGAATATGCAGAAGCGTATCGTTAATGAGGAAGAACGAGATATAATGCAATTAGTGGAACTCATTAAAGGCAACACTAATACTTCAAAAAGCATTTCCGACAACCTATCAAATTTAGCAGAATCTATCAAGAGTATTTGTAAGGATGAGTATATAGTTCTTGGAAAATCTGTAAGTAGTTTTACAAAAGATGATATTAAAAATTGGGTAAACAAATTTAAAAACACTGAAAGGAAGCAAGATATTCTAGCAGTTCATAAGGAAATGCTTGCTATAATAGATAGAGCAATAAAACTAGAAAGAGGATTTCAGCTTCGTGATACTCAGAGATTAACAGTATTGTCATTATTGACAAACGATCGTACCTTAGCAGAAGTGTTTACTGGAGAGGGAAAATCATTAATTGTTGTAGCCGTGTCAATTATGAAAGTACTTTATGGGGAGAAGGTACATGTTGTTACTAGTTCCTCGGTATTAGCGAAACGCGATGCTGAAAGTAATAAAGATATATACAATTTGTTTGATATTAATGTGTCGCATAATTGTATTGAAAAGATTGAAGACAGAAAGGACGCATATTCAAAAAATCAGGTCGTTTATGGTGATCTATCTAATTTTCAACGTGATTATTTGCTTGATAAGTTTTATGGGCAAAATATTTTGAAAAATCATAACTCTAAAAACGTAATTGTTGATGAAGTAGATAGTATGTTGCTCGATAAAGGTAATAATACACTGTACTTATCTCATGATCTGGCAAGCTTAGATAAATTAGAATCTGTTTACATTTATATTTGGTGCCGGATTAATACACAAGGTAGAGATCTTTCCTATACTTTTAACACTGAAGCAATTAAAGAAGCAGTGCTAAATGATATATATGGCTTAATAAAGAAAGAAGATATTGGACAACTTGATTCCAAATTAAATGAACAGCAAACAATGAACATATGGGACCGTTTGATCAAAGCTGAAATATTAGACAGTGAAGGCAAACTGCTAATAGACAGTATTGATAGTAAAAAACTTAATGATGTGCTTTCACCTGAATTTATTAATTACAAAGATCGTCTTGATTATCTTTTGAAGGAATGTATTGAAAGGGAAAAATTTGTACATGTACCTAACCATCTTAAGCCTTTTGTTAAACAACATTTGGAATCTTGGATTAATAGCGCTAAAATCGCATTTTGCATGAACGAAAGAGAGGATTACATGGTGGATGTAGATAGAGAAGGAACTAGTCCAGACTGCAATCCTAATATTATAATTCTTGACAAGGATACAGGAACGGATCAACTCAATTCTCAATGGGATGAAGCACTGCACCAATTTTTACAACTGAAACATGGGTGCAAATTATCCTTGCAAAGCTTAAAAGCTGTTTTTATTTCTAATGTTTCCTTCTTTAAACTGTATAAGAACTTGTACGGTCTAACAGGCACATTAGGATCACAGAGGGAAAGAAGTTTGTTAAAGGAAATTCATGAAATCGATTTTGTTACCATTCCTACAGCCAAATCTAAGCAATTTCATGAAAATAATCCTATTCTATGTACCAGCAAAGAAGAATGGACAAATCACATCCGTGACGAGGTACAAGTGTTAATTGAGAAAAAGAAACGATCCGTTTTAATCATTTGTGAAACTATAAACGATGTACAAATTTTACATGAAGCTTTTGGAGGAACAAATGCAAAACATGTTCACACTTATAAACGTGATTATGAAGAGTTCGATATTGCTCAAGGCACCAAGAAATTGGAACAAGGACAGATTATTATTGCAACGAATCTAGCTGGTCGTGGAACTGACATACAAATTTCAGAAGACCTGAAGCAGGCAGGAGGATTGCATGTTTGCTTAACTTATCTACCTGCAAATATCCGAATCGAACAGCAAGCATTTGGACGAGCAGCAAGAAAAGGAGATAAAGGTTCTGGTCAATTAGTTATTATAGATACAGGAGGAAAAGAATACAGTAATTCAAAAATTTTGAACTTAAAACAAAAACGTGATGCTAAAGAATTACACCGTATATCTGACGTTAAAAACTATTATGAAACTCAAATCATCGTAGAAGAAAAGTGTTTTGAAGCATTCAAAGAACAGTATGTACAACTAAAAACAGACTTTGAGATTAAAAAAGTACCTGCCGAAATTATAGAAATTTTGTTGCAGAGCTGTTTAGACAAATGGGTTTTCTGGTTAGACAAAAACAGTAAATACATAAAGGATTTGAAAAATGAGCAAAGTATAAAAAGTTTTTATGACTTACTGGACAAATTTATCTTACAGTTAAAATGTTTAGATAATAGGAATGACTCTGCAGCTTGGGTTGATGGGAATCCAGTTCAAATGATTAAACTCGGAAAATATTTCTCTCAAAATAAGCAGTGTGAAGATGCTATTAAACTATTTGACGAAGTGATTAAGCAAGAACCATACTTTTCTGAAGCGGCACATTATTATAAAGCATATGCACTATCGAAAAAAATTGATTGGGAAAAAAAACCTTTAACATCGAATGATAAGGAACTTTTCAATAGCTTGAAGAAAGAATTACGAGAAACTGCAAGGCTTTTAGATGTGCGCAGCAACTGTTGTGTAAATTTTGTAGGCATTGTCAATAAAATGAAGACAAGTAATGAGGAAAGCAATCAAATCTGTCCTTACGAAGAACAGCAACAATGCTTGAATAAACTTTACTGTATATTCTCAAAATCTATAGATGATATTCTCGGTCATTTTATAACTCCACAATCTTTTGTTACGAATGATGTTACAGAGGAATTAGCTGAAATTCTGCACGAAGATTTGCTCAGAGAAGGTATCTTAAAAAAGCCGAGAGTAAAGAAAAACATTTCCAATGAAGAGCTAAAAGGAATCAGCTGTGATTATGGAGTATCGGTGAGAACGCTAAAAAACTTTCTTTCCGAGTATGAAGGAAGACAAATTAACGAAAAAGGATTTCAAAAAGTGCTTAAAGAAAAAATGCAACTACCTAGTAGGGGATCATTCTGGAAATTGCTAATTGAACAAAAAATTTTAAACGACGAAATCAAGTACATCGTAGTTGACAACGAGGAATTGAAAGAAGTAGATCCATCACTGTTGGCTTTTCTAGCTGAAGAGGTAAATAAAAAAAGATTGAAAAAACAAACTCTAGAATCTGATAATGAACAAATATTTTTACATGCAGAACGAATTGCACAACAAAAAACTCATGATAATATTTTTAGAAAAGTCGATTTCAGGAACACCATAGGTGAAAAGAAATATCAGACATTGAAAAAGAAAGGGATATTCTCATTTAATAAAAAAGCACACATAGATACCAGCAAAATTAAATCTGTAAAGTTTTCTCGTTATGATTCTATTTCCTTAGAAGATTTTACTAATATTAATATCACTAAAAATGAAGCTGAAAAAATTGTATCAGAACTGGTCGAAGAAAAGGTTATTGAAGCGAAGGATGGCTCAGCAAACAGTGCTTATAGATTAAAAATAAAATTTGATGAAATTGAAAAGATTGAACTTCCTTCCTGTCCAGTTTATGAGGGCGCTGTAAAAGGATTATTATATACACGTTTTATTTACCGAGGAGCCGTTGAAAGAATTGTAAGACGATTGGAGGAAAAAGAGCCTTTTGATTCTCTGCCATTAATGACCAAACCACATACAAATTTAATGTTGGAATTATTGGGACAGAAGATTATCAAACCTATTACAGTCATAGCTGAAGGCGAAAACTTAGAAGAAAAGTTAAAGAGCATAATTAAACATAATTTTAAAGTTGGACCTTTAGCTAAAGAAGAGACAATTAAAAATATTATCGAAACTTTAAACTGGTCAAGAAGTGCATTAAAGGCTTTAAAAACTCCTGATAGTAAATTGAAACCTTTAATTGAATTTTGTGAATTTGCGAACGTAGAGGAAGTACATGTCTTTTTCCTCAATGGATTAGACCAGCTTCTAAAACTAGAAAAGAAAAAATGGACACGAGAAATGCTTTGTAATACTGTAGTAGTAATTGCGTTTGGAATAGCCCAAATAGCTATAGGTGCTATAATGCAGTTATACTCAGTGGGTTTTATGACTCATGTTGCTGGTGGGTTTATAAGTGAAGGTGTAAGTGACATCATGTTCGCTATTGATGCCTTACAATCAGGTTATTTTAGCTGGAGCGATTATGGGCAGCACAAAATCCAAAGTGTAGCTATTACAGTTGCTTCTGCTGGTATAGGAGCTCTCCTTTCGAGAGGTACTAAGGTCTCACATTATGGTCGTAAACTAGTTGGGTCTAACCTGGAGATTGGAAAGAAAGTATCAGAAACATGTGGCAATGAACTTATTCAAATCGTAGGCTATGATCTAGTAAAAAAAGAAGTTACAAAACGTATTATATCAAAATCCGTAGAGGCCATAGGATTTGGTATAGCGAATGCAGCAGTCGATATGCTCATTGAAAATTACCTTAAAACATTATGTGAAGATATAGCTTCTGCTATTTTGTCAGATATCGAACGCCAACTGGACAGACCTAATTCACATAATGTACTTACAAGCTTGGAAAGAGCTTATAGAATACTAGGAAAACAAAAAGCAGAAAGTATGATATGCAATATAACTAAAAATGTTTTTTTAAAAAAAAGTTATATGGAACAGTTTTTACCGTTAGCTACAAAGATAACTAATAGTGTAGTTAAAGGAATTGCAGATGCTGTTGAAAAAACAGAAAAGTCAGGTGCCACTAGTAAAATACCAATCCATGCCATTAGTAAGGCAGTGGTTTGGACAATGCGTACTGCTCATATTCTTGATGCGGTACAAATAACCATTAATATTTTAGATAATTTAAATAAAGAAATAAATAGTAATTTGGAAAAACACGCTCAACGAGACTCGCCAAATAAAAACCAGAAAGCAGACACAGATTATGAAAGGTTTGAAAGAAACATAATTGATCATTGGAAATCGCTACTTCGTGATAAGGTTGAACAAATTATAAAACAGCATATCGTGAAACCTATCCTTCAAAAGGGCGCTAATGGGCTAGTTACATATGTGGGGAAAAAGATACAAGAAGTATATCGATCTTTTAAAGAAGATAAAAATTCTGCACTTTTTAAAATGTTAAAGCAACAGTATAAACAGAAATTACCGAATGTTAATGAAGAACAATCAAATAACGCTTCTCAAACAGAAAGTCATAGTACGAAAGAATATCATGAAAATTTGATAAAGTTAATGATGAAAACTAGAAATCCTGACTTGCTTGCTGACATAATTCTAGAAAATGTTCCAATGGATTTGACGTGTGTTGATTCGTGTGCAAATATAGTACCTAAAGTACTAGAACAGCATGGAATGACGATACCAAAACTGACCATAATTGTTAAAGGAAATGGCGGTTTAAGACAAGAATTTTCATCCGCCGAAAACGGAGTAGGGGGAAAAGTTATTGAAATCAACCTTATAGATAATCATTATCAACTTTGTGGAACTGGTACATCAAAAGGTGATAGAAATAATGGTTTAAAAAATAATTGCTTATATGAAGCTCTTTCAGAAGCTTTTCCTCAACTCAGAAACCATATGGGGCCAGATGAATTTAGAGCTTACTTAGCTAGCTATATTAGGCAAAATCCAGAAATACGAAACCACATTCAACGGGGCCACCATAGAGTTCCTTTGGCTCACAGAGCATTTGGTGGTGCATATAGAACTCCTTCAAAAAGAATACGCGATTTAGAGTCATCATCAACGGAGAATGAAAAATCTGTTTCCTCTCATTTATCAGATCGTTTTGATCGCTATGCTCGTTTAGGCGGAACAGTACAAAGAATTTCTGAAGAAAAGGATATTGATAAGGATAAAGTAATCGAAGGAGGACCAAGTGAATTTCAAGATCGAAGCAGCAATCAAGGAAATAAAATCCATGCGTCCCATACGATTCGAGCACGCAATATTAACTCCAAATTAGGAAATGATAAACTATATAAAGACGGAAAGTCTGAACCCGAGTATAATGAACTTCGAAATATTTTAGGTCATACTCAAAATGTTAAACGATTTGCTAACAAGTGGCCTGGAGTAGGTAAAGATATAGATGAATTTCAAGAGAAGAATCTAAACAAAGTAGTGAACATAGATTATTCTACAACGACTCCTAATAGAAATGCTATTGATACATTAAAGAGTCTAAAAAAAGATTATATAACTATTTTGGATAATAAAATCAAGAATGGAAAGTTAAGTGAATCCGAGAGAACAGAACTTTCAAAGGCAAGGGAAAATGCAAACAAAACTACCGTTGAGCAATTATATAAAAAAGGAAGAGACGGTTATTTAAATAAACATAAGAATTATCAAGAACCATATCGAAAAAAATAAGTTTATGCTTCTATTTAAAAAAATCAAAAAGAAAGAATCACCACGCGTTAATTCAAGACTGGATTGATAGAACTGGGGATAGTAGTCCCGTAAATCAGTGGTGTCAAACACGCGGCCCTCAAGACCTTAGAGTGCGGCCCGCGGCCCAAAACTTGAAATTAATTTTATGACCAAAAAAATACAATGCAACACAATGCTAAAGGAAAAATATAATGAAATTGACATTCCAGATTTTTATTCGTACTTGCCGGAACATTTTATTGAAATGCGTATGTTTGTTGCGAGAATTTTGGCAATGTTTGGTAGTACATATCTATGTGAACAATTATTTTCTGTCTTAAAGACTAATAAAACTTCACACAGGGTGAGGTTAACAAATGAACACTTAAAATCTATGTTAAAAATATCTTTATCCCAAAAAATTACACCCGATATCGATAAAATAGTATCTGCGAAAAGATGCCAAGTGTCTAGTAAAAAATATTAAGTCTTAATTTCTAAAATTAATGTATCTTTTAATGTATTTTTTTAATTCTTGTAAATTTATTAAAGAAAAATAAATGTAAAGTCTAAATGAGTTATTTTCCATTATAAATAAGAGACTTTTTTTTCTTCCTGTCCGCGGCCCGCGGATTTTCTTAAAATGAATTTGGTGGCCCGTATTCATACATGAGTTTGACACCACTGCCGTAAATAATAAAGGGTTTGTACATTGTAAAGTTTGTGAAAAAAAAAAGATTGGTTGTGATAAAAAATAAAAATTAGTACATTTAAATACTTCCAGTCACGGAAACAAAATTGCGATACAAGTTTACTATAGTTTATATTATTACCATATTCAAGTGCAAACAAAGTTACTATTATCGTTACTTAAATTAAAAATACTTATTACATATTTCATATATGTTAACCAGGGATTTATACCGGTACCGAAAATATTGGTATACATGATAGGTCAGGGTTATGTCCGGGCCCGAACGGGACCGACGCCTCCGCTCCGAACCGTCGGAGCGGGCCCGTAAATAACTTAGACATAGACATAGGTCAGGGTTAGGTTTATCGCCACGTCTGTCAGCAGATCTGCTCAAATTCTGCCGAAAAACAGCTGCTACGTGATGTCTAATATGTTGTTCTTATACATACATATGTAGTTTCTTGTTAAATAGAAATTATGCAGTACTTCATTAATGTTTCTTTTCATTGTTCATCTTAAATTTGTGAATATACGTAGTAGTAAAATAATAATAATAGTGGATCATTGTGTTTCATACATTCATAAATTTCCCGGGTACCCTGGCATTGCTCTGCGAAGTATTGTGGCTCTTCGATTCTCCCACCACCGTACTCTGAAGACCGCAAACTTGCTACGATCCCCACCACCTTACTCTATACGTAATACTTTGGTGCTCCCCTGCAAAAAACTGGCGCTATAGTAGTGCCGATGAGAATGAGAGGTAGGAGGAAAAAGAAGGGGGAGACGCGCGTTTCGTCCTGGGACCTGGGATCCGCCCGGAGGACTCGTCACAGTCAAGCGAATCCCTGCCTTAAATACCACTTAAATACTAGGATAGTCGAAAGATAGGGAACGAAGCTTATATACATATGAACGAGGGCCGAAGTGACCACTTGCGAGAAGGGAAGAAATTCGGAGTCCCTCTGGCGGCAAATGGTGGTGGTTGGTGGTCATGATCCCGACCGCCACAGAACTCCACGGTATCTGCCCTCTAGTAGCGGCACATACGAATTACGTTTAACTTGAACTGCTTGAATCACTCATCGTATGTTTATTGTAGTCTATGGATTCTGTTCTGTATGCACAGCCGACTCTAGTACTAACTGGGCTTCAACAAGGGCTGCGCCATATTGATTCCCAACGTGTGAGCAGAGGTAGCGTCACAGTATGTAGTGTAGAATTTTTACGCTACAAAACATGGCGACCGATCACTGATCATGATCAGAAGTTGCCAAATGAGCGGTAGTGTTCAGCGTAAATTCACTCAACGGTTGCGCAACGGTTGCGGAGCGGTCGTGTGCGCTGAACGCACCCTTTGATAAGCTGAAGAATTAAAAACTTGTATAATTTCTTTTACATTGGTAAGTCAATTTAAATTTTCATATTTTATTATTACATTGCTAGAAGCCAATGCATATATAATTTATATTCTGTTGTAACATCCCTCAGAATTTTAGAAAATATTTTATAAGAAAAATGTGTAATTCCTTTTGTTGCAGCTAAAAATGTCAACGGAATATAGTAGAAGCATTTTAAAAATGGTCGTTGCTCAAATTTGTCAAACCATTGGGTGGCACTCGATTAACTCTACGCCACTAGAATTTATGGTCGACCTTATGCAAGAGTACATTCTACGAATTTCAAAACTTACACATCAATATGCTGAGATTTGTGAGTATCTCTAAATATTATACGAAGCATCGTAGAAACATTATTATGAATAGTAGAGGTGATTTTTTAACCATTTAACTACAGACCGTTATGACCGTGTTCTTTGTTTATTTCACTAGAAGTGCAGCATGCAAGATTTGCATTTTATTCCTTTATGAATTAGATGCAGATTAACTCTTTGCCTTGTCAGTTGTTTGTTCAGCTCTGTTCCAAATGTAGACTGCTCAGAATCTAACTGTTTTGCACATTGGATTGCCATTTTATTATCTTCTTCTGCTCCATTCACTGCTGGTCACTTCCTCCGATTTGTAGATTTCAGGCATTTCAGGCATTTCATGCAAAAATTGGCAGAATGTTAGTGTGGATCTTCGCAAATTGGTCATTTGTCCACTTGTAGTTACATTCTTATTTGGAACAGAGTTTAAATGAAAATATTTGTTCAAATCATGTACCTATATAACTACACTATTTCTATTTCTTTAAATTAATGTAGGAAACTGATATAATAGCTTGTGAAATTACCACTCCAAAAGTCTTTATTTGCGAATATTGCTAATGAAATTTCACTTTGATAAAAACAGATTATGTGGGCAATACTCATAATTTTCATTCGAAGAGTTAATCAGTCATTGTCTGCGCTCAACTTGATCAATATATATAGGTTGCACTAATTTTTTGCTCGCAAAACTGCATCAGTAGAAATAAGAAAATGTTGCATAAAAATAGGCTTTTAAATGCTTTATTAAAAACTTATGACACAAATTATAATTTCTCTTTAAAATGTTCATTGTCTTTAGTTGCAACAACTACATCATGAATACTTGGCATTAATTTCTAACATCTATTAATTGTATTCAGTAAAATCTGTTTTTCATTATTCTCCACAAGTAGTTAGTACACTGCTATGACATCTGGAGGCCAAGGAATTGGTTACTCCTCGACTTATTTATTGTTGAGGATAATGATCATTTAACTATTGCCGAACAGACACGGTATAATGTCGACGTGCGTTACGAAAAGTAGCACGTTTCGATTCTCTTACGAATAGCAGCACGTTTCCGTTTTCCCCGAAGAAAAGGACGTTTCATCGTTTCTGACGAGTATTAGCACGTTTGGCGCTTCAACCGCGAAAACTAACACATTTCACTGCTTTACTTTTCGTAGCTAATCACCGAAATATACTATTTTTCGCGGTGAAGAACGAAACGTGTTACTTTTCGTAATAACGAAGACAAACGTGCTGCTCTTTTCGTAAGAGAATCGAAACGTGCTACTTTTCGTAACGCGCGTCGATGTATACTGGACAACCATTTAATCTGATTCTTAAATTTTAACAAAATAATAATAGAATGTTATATCTTACCTATGCCTTCTTCTTATTCTATTTTACAGAATATACTGATACAGCTTTATGGGGAAAAAACTGGGACACCCTGTATATATTTGTTTCATTTCATTCTAATATGTTTTCTTAATATGCATTTTCAGTGGGACGAACAGAAGCGAATCTTGATGACTTAGGTTTAGCTTTCCGACATATGAACATAGATGCACAAGAGCTAATGGAGTATATTAAAAATGTAGAATGTGTTCCGTGCCCTATACCAGTACCCAAATTTCCAATTCATCGTGATAACCATTTAAATTTTCTGAAACCTGGAAGTCGAGAGGTTGTAACAAGGCCAGTGCATGTACATGAACATTTACCAGCTATGTATCCTGATACTGAAGGTAAAGCACGTTGTAATTGTAGGTAGTTTATTAAATTCAATGTTCGAATCTTAAATATTAACGCAATAGGAGGGAGAATAACTTATTCAAATTATTTATAAGAATTTTCTGTGAAAACTAAAATTTATTTTTGTGTACAAATTGAGCCAATGGATTCTGACGTTTTTCGATAAGTATAGGTTTACTAGTGGACATAATTAAGTCAAACAAAACCGAATATGTTGTGTTACAACTGCTAATTTCTTAAAATTACATTCCTTAAATTACCACAGCGGTGTTCGATGTGTAGTCGTAATTTGGTCACGGTGCTCCGCAAACATTTGCAATCCACCGCTCTGATTTCTTCTGTAATAATGTTTTCTAAATCCTCAAGTGTATTATAGCTTGAGGATTTAAAAAACTTCATAAATAAAACTCTGGTGCCGTAAGGTCATGTGATCTAGGCGCGGCCAATTGATATCGCCTTTGTAAGAAATTAGAGGGTCGAGAAATAAGTTTCTTAAAACAGTCACACAGGTTCTTGCAGTATGGCTTGTTGCGCCGTCCTGTTGTGACCACAGTCCATTATTCACCACCCTTGGTCGTTCTAATTTAGTGCGTGAAAAATTCCGGAGCATTTCAACCTAATGCTCCGAAGCCACAGTTACAGTATGATTATATTCCTCAAAGAAATATGGCCTAAATCGTCTGACCTTACGGCGCCAGACTTTTATTTCTGGGGTTTTTTAAATCCTTTAAGTGTTACCATTTTTAATATAATATATTTCTTTTTGTTTGACTTAATTATGTCCATTAATAATCCTATACTTACCTACTAAAAATCGTTAGTACCTATTGGCTCAACCTGTATTTATCGCTATGCGTTTTAAGAAATACGATATATTACAAGTTCAATAGTTCTGGAATTTTTCTAAAGAGAGAACGCATATTATATGCTTTATGATTTTTTACTTGAAATGGAAAATCATAATTAATATTGCTAAATTAATACAATCGTTATCTTACAGAAGAATATGTAGCAGAAAAAGCTGAAAATTTAGTAAATGGCACATCCGATTTAGTATCGAGTAACGGAACATCGACCAATAATTCCGTGAACGTGTCCCCACATAGAACGTCGCCACAAGTAGTTTTTAAACGTCCAGGGGATCCTGTATCTTTCGAAAGTCCCATAGTAAAACGTGTAAAAGTATTAGAAGAAGGCAGACCGTTGCGTGAAATTCATAGCGTTATGATGACCACTTCAGGTTTTTTATCACCCGCCCGAGAAGGAAAATTACCTGAAGCGAGAACACCGCATCAGACGCGCTCGGATTCGCCGCAGCCCAGTTCTTATCCAATGGTACCGCCTGAATTGAAATGTGATAAGAAACCGAAGAAGATTATAAAGAAAAATCTGGAGGACGGTAAACTGGACAAAGAAAACAAGAAGAAGAATCGTGCTAAAGAATTATTTAAACCGAACAAAATAGACGATAATAAAATAAAAAAATTAGCCAGTATGAAAGAATTCGCTAAATTGAAACCTTTGAAACCGGGGGGCGGAAAATCGCAAAGTACTGTGTCAGGTTCATCGAGTAGACCGTCGACGCCTAAACTGGTGTCGCCGAAGGTGGGTGGAAGTCCGAAATTACAGAAAAACACACAACCGAAGGCTAAAACGGAGAAAGCGGTTGACGTTGTCGAAGGATTTCCGCCAACCGAAAGGAAGGAAGATAATATTGATAAGCTACCATCGGAACCAGACAAACAGAAACTGAATATTTTTAAGAAAATTTCAAAGCCACGCGAGGATAAAGATAAAGACGCGTCTGAACAGCACAAATATAAAGAACTCGATTCAAGAGAGAGTTCACCGGGTTTGATAATTGACGAAAATATTGATAAGCAGACGCCTCGTACTGACGGCGACGTAAAACGCGAAGAAAAAAGAACTCCGCATACGCCGGACGTTCATATGCATCCTGACGGAGGAGAATTGATCGAATTACAAAGTCCGGGATCGGACGTTTACATGTTCGACGATATGTCTCCGCCGGGAACTCCCAGTACGCCAAGAACTCCGGAATTGAATATGCCGACAACTCCCACGGACCACAAGAAGAAGAGGAAAGAGAAAGTCAGTAAGAAGAAGGATCTGAAATCGAGGAGTCCGAAACATTGTGTCAGTCCAAAGAAGGTACGTTGGCTTTTCTTTTTACTTATAGAATTACAGAATATTGACACAAGTGCACGTGTGCGTGTACATACGTGCGAGCACCATCAGTTGCTTAAAGGAGATGGCAGAAAAGACGTCGCCGATATGCGATTACCATTTTTCAGACAAAGTTTTCCAACGACGTGGCAGAACTGGATATACCAGACCGACCAAAAACACCACAGGCACCCGAACCTCAACCTGCTAAAGAACCAAGTTTCCAGCCAACGTTCCCATTCCCTTTCTTTCCGACTTTTCCTCCGGCGCCTGGTCTAATACCGCATCCCATGTTTCCCAGATTCCCGTTGCCTATAGGAAGAGGCGCTGGCCCTCATCCAGCAATGCCGAACTTACCTTTACCACCCCGTTTCCTGAGTTTGCCTATGAAAGCTGATGACTTCTCTGCCTTGTCGAAAAATAAATCCGTCGAGCGTGAGAAACCCGTAGCACCTCCATCCACTGAAACACTCCCGGCGACGAAACACGAGAAACTGGAGAAAGAAAAGGAGGATAAGGCGAAGGCGGTTAAACCGGACAAAGAAATCGTTCCATCAGTTCCTACAAATACTGTTGCACCGTCTTTATCATCTGCACTTTCTGCACCGATTACGTATCCATCTACACCAGTACCCATTGTGCCATTATTACCTTCGAAAGGTCCGAAAATTGAAAAACCGGAAAAGAACGACAAGGTAATAGTTCAGTTTCTTACTTATCTTATCGTTAGCATTTTACCTTTTATATTATAATAATTTCGTACCTGATAGTTGGACTAATCCAAGTTCACTGTTTTGCACATATTATTTCCTGAAACGTAATGAGAATGGACTTGGGTTAATCTGGTTCTCAGGCACAGAATTATTAGCAAATCAGTCACAATAACATGACATTCATTACATTTCTTTATTATTTTCGATGGTTAATGTTTGGAGGTGAATGTGTCATATTGATGTAGCATTAAAAGTGTCATGAAACCAATAGATAATAAAAATCGATATTAGGTTTATTAACTTCTAAAAAATAAAGTACGGCAGTGTTCGCATACATCATTAGCTCCGTGAAGCTAATCTAAAATAATTTACAATTACTTCACATGAATTATTTATACCCAAAGCTACTTAAAAGATTGAATGAGTATATTAGGAAAGGCTTTTTGTATTAACAATATAATTTCATTAATCATTTTAGGAAATATGCTATTTAAAATTATGTAGATTAGGGTACTTAGAAGTTTTCACATTTAATAGTGTTTATGTAATTATTAGAATAAGCACGTAATGACAGATTTACGGTATTCAAAGCACTGCAAAAGGGAAATACTGATAGTAAATTTCGCAGGTTCCTCGTAATGTAATTGACAAATAAATGTTCATGTTGAAGAATTATTTACGTGAATTGTATTTTCAGAAATCAAAAGAGCATAAGAAGGAAAAGAAAGAAAAGCTGAAAAAGAAAAAGGATAAGAAGGAAAAACATAAAGAGAAAGGGGAGAAAGTAAAGGAAAAGAAAGAAAAAATTGATAAGAAAGAAAAGCTGGAAAAAGTTAAGGAAAAGAAAGAAAAGAAAGACAAACGAAAAGAAAAAGAGGTAAATCTAAATGTTGTTATTTGTGATTTGTGTATCTCTTTTATACTTTTAATTAAAAAAAGCATGTATATTATGACATGATATTGCAGAAGGAAGACAAAAGTTCAGAAGCTGTCCCAAAAATAACGCTTAAATTAGGAGCAGCAGCTTCTCCGAGACCACCAACACCGGATGCAACGCCAATGAAGAAAATGTAAGTATACAGTAGTACTTTTCTTTTCGTTGATAATTTTTATATATTTTATTAGTATTGTTTAAATATTTTTATTTAGGAATATTTATTATAGAAAAGTTTCTTTTCGATTAATTTCTGTTTTTATTTCGGAATGCGATTTAGAAATCTGCACGCAATATACAATGTGTTAGTACTAAATAAATATCACTGTATGTAATAACATATACATTATTATTAGGGAAATGTGTTATAGAACTATAAAAACATTGCTGAAAAAGCCAGAGGAGGACGCGAAACGAGAGCCAAGCCCAGAATTAGCAAAAATATCTGCATTAGTGACGCGACCGCCAAAGCAAAAGTCGGCAAGTAAGAAAACAGAGGAGGGAACATTAGATGGAAGTCCTGCTCTTCCTTCAGATACTTTCTCTGCCAATCTTACTAGTGTGCCAATTGCAACAGTTCCTCGAGCAAAGAAATCTCTCTTCAAAGCCTTACCTCAAAGAGAGACCCCTCCGTCTCACTTTGATCCTGCTCCTAAGCTCCCACCTCCTTTGACGCAACAACAACCACCGTTTTATTTTGTAAGTACGATTTATATTAAAATATATATTTTAATCGCCTAAAAAGATCGTATTTTCAAGCCGGGAATCAAAATATATGAAATGAATGTCGATATATGTTTAGGGATGTCACCGTTTGCAATTCGTAAGGGACGATATTACAATTTTAATAGTGCTTTTTTTATAGTTTCGGTAGTGAACTATCATTTTAGCCTTTCTTATGTGCAATCCGTACTTTAAATATAAAGTCCATATATTAAGCAAGTAATTCGACACATTTTTAATCAAATTTCATTCAAAATACTCGTAGAGACTTTATATTAAAAGAATATTATAAAATGTTAACTAGTTTTGCTGTATTATAATTTTAAGAGTAATTTCAGAGAATTAGTCCAAAATAATATTAATGATAAGAAGAAAAAGAAAATTTATGGTGGATAACGAAATATTAAACAAGCTTAGGTGACAACCCTATTCTCTTTTCTCATTCACAAACAAAGATTTTACTTAAAACGGGGTAATTGTATTACATTTTGTAATAATTAAAAATTTTTTAATAGAAATAGATATATAGTTTGAGTTTGAAGCAAAGATTTGATTTATATATTATATTATATTATTACGGGCATAACTCATATTACTACGACTGTAATAATTAACTCAACCCATCGATACCATTCAAATTTTGCCTTATCCGAAAACTTCCAATTCCTCAACATTTCATTTTTACTATCTATGCATTCATGACTTGCGGTGACGGTATAATTTTCATTTGGCCTGCTTTATTGTATAGTTATTGTCTAAAGTATATGTGTAGAACAATTTTATAGCCTTCATTAGATTTGTTATGTATTTCGTGTTGTGATTTTAAATCTACTCAATTATTTCAATTTTTTAGCACTTCTATCAATTTAATCAGGTGGTATTTTCCATATTGAAAGGAGTCTCAGAACTTACTTCAAATATTTTCGAGATTCTAATTTGTCGTGTATTTATAATCGTAATTTATAATTATGACAGTCTTCATTCAATTAGAAGGACTTACAAATGCAATTAATTACAAAAAACCAAGTTCTAAGACCTTTCTTGTTTTACACTACTATTCAATTGGGTCTTAAACTTTCTCTTCTTTCCTGTATAATTTTCTTCTACAATGCAAATGCACTTATAGAACATTTCAAGTAGCTTGAAAAAGATAATTTCGTGGAAATTTAATACAAAATATTATAAATTTTTTAAGATAAATTTAGCACTCTAAGATATATATATATATACACACACATTATTTTTTAATCAATTAACTTCATATTTCGTATATTTTCTTCAATTTATTTACAGAATTTAGATATTTACTATTAAAAAACTGCCTTGTAAATTATGACATGATTAATTAGTTTTACAAAGATGTATATGTATGTTAGAAATTACTATATTTGTCATTAAAAAATTTCTAATATCTTGTAGAAAGTATATGCTATATTTACAAAAGGATGTTAACTATTATTACTGTAGAAATAATTTTGAAACATTTTTTATATCAACCTACGATATAACTAAATTGTTTCAGATTTATTTGAGTAAATTAATTTTATTTTCGTAACAAATGCTTCTTTAAATAAAAAGAAAGTACTGTATTTTCTCATCTTTAGAAAATATAGAAAATATCGCTGAGAAGACTGAAAATCTTTAACTGCATAACATTTTTCAAATACCTGGAAGCTATATTTGCCATAGTGTCATAATTTAATTGATTTGCAAAGGCAATCTGTGATTTTGTTACAAGTAAAAATATAAACAGATTCGTTAAGTGACACACAATACAAATTGAAAAACTTCAAATTAGTAGGTCAAGAATTTAAATTTAATTTTAGATGTGTGATTATTAATTAAACAAAATATATGAAAAAATGCGGTATAATGAATATCAGAAACTCTGAAACTAAATAGTCAGGAGACTAGTTAAAAAATCATTTCATTATTTTAAATATATAATATTTATAATTGTTATAACAATTTCATGTGGTACACAACAAAAATGCTCATTAATAACTAGTATGTTAGAGTGTTGGATCCATTTTTCATGACATTGCTTCCAGTGGCAAGGTTTACGTATTCATTTTTATTGATTACGTTTTTGATAACAAAGAAGACAGAGGTAAATAACTATTCTAAACTGTTATTAGTACAAACGAATGATTACGCTGAGATACAAATCGAAATGCCCTTAGAAACGTTGCGTTACGTTAAAAAAAATTTGAATGATATTTCAACTGTTGTTATTCTGTAAACACTTATAAACATGTAAAAAATAAATATTTCGTTACTTCGTTAAAATCACATGGCAAAATTAGTACATCGAAGCCTATAGAAAAAAAAAGAAATCCTAATGAACAAATGAATGGAAAAGTGTTATGATAAAAAAAAAAATAGAAATGCATATTAAGCAACTTATAAAAGTAATTGCTATAATACAGAACAAGAATATCAAAACATCCTATTCAATAGCGAAGAATTGGTTGATTGCATGCAATCTGCATGTTGTCATTAAACATAGCATGCGAAACAGTTAGGAATATAACTGACGGTTTTAACGGCACAGAGACGAAAGCAGATCCAGCTCTTAAAAAGGATGATGCTAAGGAAGACAAAGAAAATGGCAGGATCGCGCTGCCCACACCACCAACCACTACTGTGGTGAG
Organism: Perdita meconis; assembly: GCA_030770465.2. Classification (NCBI taxonomy): domain Eukaryota; kingdom Metazoa; phylum Arthropoda; class Insecta; order Hymenoptera; family Andrenidae; genus Perdita; species Perdita meconis. Next base: position 9,466,385 of record JASKOS020000006.1, on the reverse strand, counting down.
TACATTCCCATTCTAAACAAAGTCACTAGGTATTCTTTATATGATAATGATGTTATCCACCTTTTGTCTAATTCAATGTAATGGCAATGTATGGACTCCTGTGTTGTCTTTAGCTCTTGCCTGAATTTATGGAATTCTTCAGCATTTTTTACAACTACATCCTTAATATTATTCACAAATTTTCTCAATTCATTTACGAGTAATACAAGCTTTTAATGCAAACAAAGTATTTCGTACGTTTTTTCAGAAAAACAATACATTTTATTCGATTACTGTAGTAATTCAATAATATATGCAATTAACAGATTTGCATAAGTATATAAACGTTTAATATACTACACTTAAATAAAAGTTTAGTATAATGAAGAATTATATTGAAGAACATATTTGAAAAATGTATAATTTAAAAAAAAAGCTAAAATCCGATTTAATTATGATTAATATGGAGTATCGTATTTAATTGTAAAATATATTTTTCTATTTACAAAAATGTTTTTTTTCCTAGAAATTTAACATTCGCGTTAACTGCTCATTTTATTTTTATATGCAGAATTAGCAACTATGCTAACATGATTATGATGCGTTTATTAATTAGAACTATTATTTAAGTAGTTTTTTTAAGTTATATTACGAACAACACACAACACTCTATAGCTGTGTAATATAATTAGTTAATTTAGGTAGGTAGGTGATAAAGTTAGCATTACAAATATTTTCTATGAACACATTAATTTTAAAGAATATGTACATATATATTTCTATCAAGTTGCAATATTCGCTACTGGAGCAAATTTGATTTACGAAATACATAAGTGAATAATAGATTCAAGCGCATTTGTATTGGGTATATACTTTGTATGAAATTTACGTTTACTTAATGGTAAAAAAAATTGTGGAAGTGCAACTTCAAAATTTCATTTTAGTCATGGTTTAATGAACTTGGTCCTTATTTGAGTTAAAGGAAAAGTATACCATTAAAAAAGAATTCAGTATAAGATGCTCTCTTCATTTGCGGGCCAAGTGAAAATTTGTTTAATTACCGCACAATAAATCCTTAACTCGCATATAAAACATGCTAACCCTTTCCTAGTATTCAAAATGAATCACGTATTTTCATACATCATTCAACACAGATTTGTCTCTACATCAAATTAGAGGTAAACGAGAGAACATGCGACAGTGATAAACCGAAAATTGCGATCGGTATGTAACGTTACCGCAAAATTACAAAAAACGATCCCAATTTGTGGTTTGCCCTTTTGCTCCTCACTCTTTACACTCGTCATGATAATTATACAATCAATAGCAGAGACAACGCTCACCTTAGATCGAGACAATTCTGTGTTATGAAAATAGTTCCTTCATTTCACAAATTGATGACATATCATATCATTAGTATCAATAGGAATCAATCATTTTACGTTAAAAATTTAATTTGAATCAACTATCATCTTTCATATTAGATTTCACGAAGGTCTTACTAATTCATGCACAATCATTTATCGTGTATAACTATTTTTACATATGTTAAATTGTACATTAGATACTGCACTGAGCTGAGAAAATTTTACTCTAACGCAATCCGAGTGCAATCTTCTCAGTTCAGTATACTGTCAAGTTTCAAAATTACGAAACTATTCGAATGCTGAGTGTTATTTATCAGCTTCACAATTTACAAACGAAATGTAATTGTGTTTACTACTACGAACATCAATGTGCTTAAACTCAAGCTTAAATATCGAAACTAGTACTATTTATATATTAAAGAAACAAAAGAAAAAAAACAGATGTTCAAGATATCAGTTTTCAAAGTACATTTCAGTGTACATATAATGATGATAGCATGAAAGATGGGTTGGGTTATCTATACATGTTAAAAAAATATGTATTGTATTTTTATCGCGATATGAGTCTTTCAGGATCAAGGTGGTCGTCAGGTTTGGATATGTCCCGCTTGTGGGAACCAAGATGATGGATCGCCCATGGTTGGTTGCGATGATTGTGATGCATGGTATCATTGGTAAGTGGAAAACAAATGAGAATTACTAATAAATTAATTTGCAGTTTACATATTTGTTAGTTCGATTATGAATTAAGTGTTAATAGAAATTAAATACGTGCTAATTCTGCTATAAACTATAATTATATATTTCTTAAAATTAGACTGGGACCTTGAAAGTATCTTATGACGTAAAAATATCGAAATCGCCAAAATTTAAAGTATCCGAAATAAATTTCGAAATTTTCCCAGATAGCCAAATTTCATCGAATAGATTTTAACAAAATCTGCCATTACAGCATTTGTTGCTAGATTGGCAGTAGATTTGATGCAGGATCTGTAATGTACAGGACCTGTTGAATTGATCTGCTCGGTTTTTGACGTCAATCTGTTTCCCGACCGGTTAATACAGGGTTTGTAAATAGATTTGCTATCAATCTGCTACCAATCTGCACGCAGATGGTTTATAGGGTTGTTATGATAAAAAAAATTCGAATTTTCAACTTTTTAATTGTTTTCTAGCTCTATATATCATGAAAGATAAAAAAAAAAGCAAAGTGCTAATATATCAAATAAGTATTGTACTATAACATTTTTTCATCTATAAATCTATAAATGATTACTTGACATTCAGCGACGATGGTTTTGCCCTGACACAATAAAAGTAACATAGTTTCTTTGGAAAGTTATTGAACACCGTATCTTAGAAATCTGAACATTTTTATGTCACGAAATATTTTCGGAATCTCAAAAGAAAACGTGTGATGTATCGACGTAGTAGTTTGGTGAAAATATTCATATAAGGACGTATTAATACATAGTCATATTTTATATTTAATTCTTTATCCTATTCAATCATTCAGGGTGTGTGTTGGTATGCAAGTACCACCAGCTGACAACGAGGATTGGTATTGCCGCTTGTGTATAGCGAAAAAGCAAGAGCTTCACCATGATAAGAAAAAGAAGAAAAGAAAGAAGAAAGTGAAGGGTACTGCCTAGTACAAGCTACCCGGGTCTTGTGTGAGATCCGGCATAGCAATGCAAACCTCTACCAAAGTTAAGAAGGATAACAAGCTCGGTGTGAGAAGTGTAAAGAACAAGAAATTATCGAAAGCCGAAATGAAGTTGCAAATGAAGTCGTTGAAGGAGAAAACCGTGCCCGCGAAGGGAAAGGCCAGCAAGACTCTTATGAAAGTTAAAACTGTAAAAAAGAAGACTAAAAAGATGAAAGATAGTGCAATCCAATTGACTTGAATGAAGAGTGTTACCTTTTGTGATTATTATTACTGATTGAAGTAATTAAATTTTTAACACGTTGATTGCTAATGAGACAACTTTCCAAGCAATTGAGTTATGGAAATTAAAAAAAAAAAAAGACTTTAGTTTGTCAAAATAATAATTACTTCTGTAAGATACTTCTGTAACAAATCGCCGCATCTGTTGAATGTTGAATGTCGTAGCTACGAAACAATTTACAATGATGAAGCCTTGTATAGTTTAGATATTAAATAATGCAAATATCGTTTTCATTCTGCTTATATACTTCTGAAAACATTCTTTCGAAAAAAATTTAATAGTTACTATTTATTTAAAAGATTAATTTAAATCGACAAATTATACATATACGTCAATGATTAAATGTGTTTTGTAATTTACTGTCTGATAAAGACATACGAATTCCTATGAAAGGATCGCTGATACGTTAATTATTTGATGAAAATTTATAGAAGACTGTAATAAGATATAAATACGTATCGCAATTCACTAATGTATTTTTACTGAATTATTTCAGTACGTTATATAAAAATGATTCTATTTAATAAATTTCTTAAAAAAAATTGTATTATATGATGCGTGGATATAACTTTATATTCCTTTTAGAGAAGATAGTAAACTATTAATTTAAATCACTACCAACATTAGTATCTAATTCTGTAGATATTTTATATGAATATATTTTCGATTGCATGTAGTTAAGAAACCGAACAATTTTTTGTAAAAATCTATAATTATTAAAACCGTTCTTGTTTTTTAATTTTGTATTCATTTTTGTATAAAATATAATATTTACATGTAATTAAAGCATGTTGAAACATTGAGATATTTATTTTTTCAACACATCTTGGAAAAAAATAAATACGAAAAACGATTTTTTTTTTCATACGGCAAAAATGCAAAATCCAAACAGATAAGTTTAGTTCCTGTGTAGCAGTCAACGTGTTAAAAGTAATGATGTAAATTTGAAAAATGTATAATGAAGAAATTCTATTTTCTTTTTTATTAAAGCAGAAACTTCTGCATAATGATATATTATGTACATTTTTTCACATCACATTTTTTGTATTTAATGCATTCAAAAGAATTATGTAATTATGGACCACTGCGATCATAATTGTAAAAAATTCGATTTATTTTGCACTTGTAATATTAGCCCTTATAACTCCATTCATCTTATTAATGTATATTTAAAAAGGCATTAGAAGGATATCTCAAGCATTTAATTTCATGTATCTGTGAACGTTTAGCACATAATTATATGATATATAAGATATATTTTCACACGAACAAACAATATATGACTTACCACATTGAAACCCATGTGGCTAGATTTACCCATTTCGTAATAAAACGAAAAACATTTCATTAGGTAAATCTATTCACTTAACTGACAATAAATATCCATATATAAGAACGAGATATTGTATAATTTAAATATACTTTGCAACATAATTTTATTACCGAAACTTAATCAGTTTGTACGGAAATTTAATTAGTTAACAAAAAATATAATTATTAGTATAACAATCCATTTAGTATAGTAAAACCTAAACTGATATTGTATCGGGAATCTACTTAATCTATTTATTTGGGTCTCAATGTGATAAGATGGAATGGTATATAAAAAACTGATTGAATTGTAAAAACTGATTTACTAGTTTCATTGTTGGCAACTAAATTAAATTTTATGTCCGTAAAATTTTTCATTAATTAGATGTTAAGATATTTAACCCTTTGACTGCGGCGCTCCAACTCAGATTCATCAGATTATCAAATTGCCAGGTTTATTTTTTATCATTATTATTAATTTTGTCAAAACTACGTTTACACCTTTCGGTCGTATCAATAGATTTTAAAGGACATACATATATGCCTTTTGCAGTCAAAGGCGTAACAAGTTCAATAGCTTATAAACTGTGAATTTTAATATCATTTACAAAAATGTATGAAAAGTAATATATTGACCATTGTTACATATAATTTAGATAGTGTATATTCCTTTCTTTTTGTTATTAGTGGGTGTGTTATAAGTATGATATAAATGGACTTACAAAGTCAAAATTAGGAACAATAAAGAAACTAATCAGAAAATGTTCTTGATAATTTTAGGCCATGAATTACATTAACGATCTATGGAGAAAATGTATTATATAAATACATTAGTATTTATTTATATTACAAATGTATTATACAAATTCATATATCTACAATAATTTTAAACTGATAATAATAGATTATTATTCTATCTTAATAGTTGCAGTAATTATGAGTAATACTTACAGGATTAGCCTACCAATTTGTCAAAAACTACTCAAACCACTTAAAATATTTAAAGCCAGTATGAACAGATTAAAAAGATTATTTTTTAATTCGTTGATTTTCGTATTGTCAACAAATATATATCGTTTACTCGAAGAAACTACACAAGTATATATATAAAAATGTAGCCGAAAAAGGATATGATAATTTTTAAACTGTTCTTCAACAAAATTACAAAAAGTTATGAGTTCTACCGAAATATATATCTAAACGGGAAAAGTTATTAATTTTATGTGATTTTATGAAATATAACCAGTATAACATAACCAATATCATCGTCATTGAACACATAGCTCATATAGCTTTGAGTGTATTCATTCATAAGTCACTTTAGTGCTCTAGTTATAGAACCTTCCGCTCTATCTAATCCTCTTTATGACCAGCAGGCTCTCCTCGCAAGTTTTGCCAATAACATTTCTCGTTCATTACTGAAGACCATGAAGACAGGCATGCCGGCAGAACCATCGCAGGTGAAGCTAAGATCCTGCAAGCAGTCTGCCTCTGGTCACCTCTGGTCTACTGCAAGGCATCACAGGGCATGCAGGGTACCCAAACTCTTATGGAGCCGTTGAACTTTCCCTGTCGCGCTCCAGATTCACAGAGAGCAGCAGCTACCTTTACTTAGAGTGGGGAGCGCCTCAACCACCATCGGCGAGCCGAGTAGTGGAGAGAGGAGTCGAGCGCAATTACTTTTCTCTGCTTTTCTCCCAGTCTTGCTGGCGTGCGCACGTGTGTGCAAGTTCAAGAAATAAACTGTGATTTTTGGTTATCACGTAACCACGTGTCGCCTTAATCACCTACTCTCAACGGAGACACGCAGGAGTGGGGCCTGTATAACTATCGGAAATTACATCCGGATCCCCACGCTACCACAATGACATTGTGTCCATGATTTACTAACACTGATATACTACATCAGTGATTATTGAAGTATACCTCCTCCTTTTGAATTTTTCAGAAATGTAAATATGCGTGAGCATACATGAATTCCTAATTTTATCTAAAGTTTCAATAAATTTGAAATTTGGATAAAATTGAGGATTCATGTATGTATGCACCATTCTATAATAGAAGTCTATAGACTATACACTGTGGTATTGCTCACACGCAGGATTATGGATGTGTGCACTGCATTTATGTTGAATGCATATGTGAGCTTAGTTCGCTCCAGATTCACAGAGGACGCTGCAGTAACTTGGGTTCGACTTTAGTACATAGGCTCACATAGGCTTGCATATCCTAGTCTACTGATAGCATGTGTTGATAGAGTATATATATATATGCTGCATTTGTGCCAACAATTTACTAGCATTACTTGTAGAGTAGATCCTGTTTCAAATCTGTCGTCACTGTGACGGCAGGAACGAATATCAGGCTTTGTCAGACTCTGCTACAGCAGACTTTGCTACTAGAATACTAGGATACATACGTTATATGTGTTACGAAGAGCGTTATAATTTAATTTTTATAATTATTTCTCATCACGTGCACAAATAAGTTATTCAACTTTAGAAAACATACTTTTAAATTCAAATTATTTAAAAATTTGAAAATTATAACCGTGAAAATGAATATTTATACGGACAATTGATTACAGTGGAAAGAATTATTATGAAATAAACTTAAAAATGTACGGCAAAATTATTGTAATCATCTCATACTGCAAATAATACCGTATTTTATTTGTAATTAAAAAATTTCGAAGAAAACAAGATTGAAGATCGAAGATTCCAATGGACAAAAATGTTCATGTTACCTCTATATCTACTGGTCTTACCCCTACTTTTTATCTGATTTCAGACGAATAGAATAAGGTCTGTTCAAAAGGCGGCTAAGAAATATCCAATCAAATGTTCCGTAGTATCGTTGCGTTCAGGATGTTGCTCAGAGAATCAAGATGGCATCCGAATCTGGTACGAGTATCGTGTCAAATGAGCGATGTGATGTAAATAATACGATCCAGCAAGTATTTGAACCGTCACGAAGGGAGACGACCAATGTAAAAGTGCCCAGAACAACGTGGAACACCGTAATCAAAGAGACAAACGAATACCCGGAAGATTTGGCTTTACATTCGATCAGGACGCCTACGATTTTCTCTACAGCGTCATCGTTTGTTGCAAACACAGAAGGGAAAGAATTACAAAGGAACGTGAGTTTCATGAGCTCTTCTGGTGATGTGGAAGAACGTACTGCCTATAAACTTCCTCTCAACACCGCATTACACGTACCACCTTTGGAATCGCACAGCATGTCCAACCAGAAGAGTGATCTGGATAGCATTGCTTGTCTTCCTGAACAATCTGACGGTAATGTTGTTTAACTCTGCTTAGTATCGTACAAACATTCGATCTTACGTATTTACGTCGGTAAAGAACGTGCGCGTTCAAGATACGCTTTTAATATTTCGAAAATTCATATTTCCCGTTATTCACATTCATATCAATCAATTCGTTGTTTATAACTTATATAGCAAACTACTGGAAGTTCCTTCGAAAATTTCGAAGAAATTTATCAGTGAAAATGAATTATTATGAAAATACTGCTTGGTATGATGTAAGCATTTAGCGCTTAAAATAATCGGTTAAATGTTGAATTGTTGATGAAATTGAGAACATTGTATCGGGATATTTTACACGTCGTATTACGCTAGATATATACTATCAAGATTGTTATCTGTTATAGGGAACCCAGATCACTGCAACAATGAATTAGTGAAAACTATAATAGAACCAGTTCAGAATGCTGTTCGTGTATGTATATTTGTTGTTTACATGTTCGCGAAGGATATAGAGTAAGATTTTTATACATATTTCTTATTTATTAGGCTGATTCAACATGTAACAAAGACACGACACACTCTGGCGGAATACAAGCATTGCCGACCAAATTAGAGGGATGCGTAAATTTTGAACACAGCAATACGCCTCAGTTAGGAGAAAGTCCTCAGAGTAGCGGCGAAGTGATCAGCAGTCCGAGAAGCCCAGATTATCCTCCGAGAGTTTCTGGCAGTCCGAACAGTCCGCACACAACATTTTCGAGCAGTATTACGTCGGCGATTGTGACTTCAACTGTTATGATGGATACGGCAAAATGTAACGAGGAGAACACAAATAATTCAACTCCGAAAGCTAGCAAGAGTTTGGTGTCTTATTCGTTCTGCGAGGAGTTCGAGAAAACTGACGAACAAGTTTCCGTTACGCAAATAAACTCGAACGATGAAGAGAAAACGAAAAACGAAATGGACACTGTTCACAGAGAAATAAAACTGGAAGCGGTGGAAGTTAAAACGGAACAGTCGGATCTATGCGAACAGTTAGACGCGAAGCCTGATTGGGCTAATAACAGTGTGTCTACAACGGTAGTTGGAGGAACGGATACTGCACCGTCTCACGAGAAACCAGTTAACTGCATTGATTCTACGTCTACGAGTTCGCACAGTAAATCGTACTCGTCGTCGAGAGATAAACGTAGTAAAGAGTACAGTGAACGACGTTACTGTTCGCGATGTTACAAACGCAGTAAAATAAAGCGTGCGAGTATCGGTGTACAGTGTAAACGAGATCGTAGCGTCGTTTCGTTAAGCAGCAAATCAGTGTCTCATTCATTTTCAAAGTCTACAAACGAAAATCTCAGGTTAAACTTACAAACAAAGAATTACAAAATGCTTAGCAGTTCATCATTTAAAAGTGAATTACTGGAAGGCCTAAAATATAAAAAGTTCATTCACATAGAAACTTACCCTAATGGCGGTGCAACTGTTGTACATATGTACCAAGATGAAATTGATACTTTGTCGCATGAACAAGTAGAAGAATTAGCTCAAGAATACTTCAAAGTGAGTAGATATAAATATAAGTTAAAAACCTGTTTCGGTATAGGCGAAATTTCTGCACTTAGGGCATTTAATGAACAGTTTATTTCGATTTTAACACCATTTTATTGGTAATATTTTTTGAGTAGTCTTGGTATTGTTGATACATTCATCAATGAGAATAAATTCCATGTTACAGGTTGTTTTTGGCGAGGATGAAAACGGCAATGCGCATCACGTTATGGGAATAGTGCATAATGCTGCTGCGTATCTACCTGATCTTTTAGATTATATGGCAGACAATTATCCAACGTTAACTGTAAAAAATGGTGTATTAGGAAGAAATAGCGACATAGAAACTACGACTATGGTTCAATACAAAGACCAAGTTTGTAAAGCTTATAGTAATGGTACTATTAGATATGGACCTCTTCATCAAATAAGCCTCGTAGGGACTGTTCACGAAGAAGTCGGCGGATATTTCCCGGATCTTCTAAAAAAATTAGAAGAAAATCCATTTTTAAAGTTGGTGAGTATAAGAAAAGATCCTCATTTCTAAATAATTTTTTCGATATCATGATGCGACCGGCAGAGAGACGATTGTTTTTTCGTAGGGAGCTTCGCTTCCAAGAAAATGAAGCTTACAGAATCTAATACATTTGCAGAAGTCGAGACCCTTAGGCGAATGCTGCTTTGCCCTCAGAAATAATTAACTCACGAGCAATTAAAAGTTAATATTATTCAGATGTTCAAAGAAATCAAAAGATCAAATACATTGTTTTAAGTTTACATTTCATCATTTCGTTGAGTGAAAATTCGTCTACAATATCCAGAACGATATTTTTAACGTTTGCAAATAACTAAAATAAATCTTTGCCGTGTAAACTAAATATCCGAACTGATATTGTTTATAATATTATAATAGTGGCGTTTATTTTGTCTCAGTGCCGGCGTATTTAGCAAATTTTTAAACTCAATTTTCTCGGAAATGAAGCCTCGAATGAAAAAACTTTATTCTATATTTTCGACTCAATTTTATGCGAGGAATCACTCCTTTGGCGAGTGTAACACGATTTCGGAAACATCCTGTATATTTACCTTATAAAATATCGAAAACGATTTCAATGAAAAGGGAAATAAATAAGGAATTTCTTACTCTGTGCTTCATAGACTATGAAATTGGTAAATAATTGGTAATTGCTCTGTGTTTTATAGACTATGCCTTGGGGTCCTTTATCTGTTGTGAAAATGGACACACCGCAAGAATCAAACGACGGTCCGATCCTCTGGCTTAGACCTGGGGAACAGTTAGTTCCAACGGCAGATATAAATAAAAGCCCTTACAAACGGCGCAGAACGGGCATCAATGAATTACGGAATCTTCAGTATTTACCGCGCCTTAGCGAAGCCCGTGAATATATGTTCGAGGATCGTACGAAGGCACATGCCGATCACGTCGGTCACGGACTGGATAGAATGACAACGGCGGCGGTGGGCATACTCAAAGCTGTCCACGGTGGACAACCGTCGGAGTACAACAGAATCACGAAAGACGTTGTCGCTTTCTACGCCGGCGATTTTCCGGAGTTAGTGGAGAAGTTGCAACTGGATCTGCACGAACCGCCGATATCGCAATGTGTACAATGGATCGAAGACGCGAAGCTGAATCAATTGCGTAGACAGGGTATTCGTTACGCGAGAATAAATTTATACGATAACGATATTTACTTTTTACCGCGTAATATAATTCATCAGTTTCGAACGGTTTCCGCCGTCTCGAGCGTGGCGTGGCACGTCAGACTGAAACAGTATTATCAAGAGTCGCAACACAGTTCGAGCATCAGACACGGACACGTCGGCAACGAATCGTCCCACCGCATCAAAGAAAAGAAGCCTTTGGAAGCTGTAAATATAGGAGACGAGCAAAAAGAGAATACAAATCGTCAGCGCGTCGAGCAGAAACAATGCATTGATTCGCTAGAAGAGAAAAAGGCGAAAGAGAGGGCGGCCGAGTATCAAGGGAATTTGAAAAAGTCGGATCATCACGGGAAACGTAAAGAGGAACGTAAGAGTAGGGATCATAAGCGACATTCTTCCGTCTCGAGTAAAAGAAAAGATTCCGATGAGAATAACGACGCTTGCTCGGATATTTTCGGCAATAAATCGAAGAGCAGTTCGTCGGAACGGAAACGCAGCAGCGAGAAGAGAGACGATAAAAGATCTGAACGAAGACACGAGGATCGACGTCGGTCCAATGAAAAATCCACTCATCATTCGCATAGCAGCAGTTCTCACTCTGGGGATAAGAAAAAGTACGACTGTAGCGGTCACAAGTTAGATCATCATCGAAATCATCACAGCCGATCGAGCAGTAATAACGCGTCCAGCAAAGAGAGCATTTCGAACGTTCTCGAATCCAAATCAGTAAGCAAATACAGTACCTCCGTATCTTCCGCCTCGAAAGACAGTAAAAGACGTTTAAGCTCCTCGGATCTTAGCTCGTCGGAACACGACACTTCCAATTGCAGCGCCGTCATCCTCGAACAAGATGTCCTGGTGCAGCGACAATTGGTGGCGAAAACGTACGCAACGGAGGTCGTCGACAAGGCTCTAGAAATCGCGATTTATAAGTCGAAAACCGACGTGGAGGAAGTTTGCCAATCGTTGCGAACCGGCGTCGCGGACGCGTCGAAGGAAGTTCTGGAAAAAATACACAAGGAAAGTTTCGAAATTGCCGAGCAGAAGTACAAAAACGATATATTAAAATTAGAACGATATTGTCAATTACTGGAGGTGGAAACAACGTTAGCTTTTACGTCGAAGATGGAGTGCGCGACCGAGAATGCAGTGAAAGCGCTGATCGAAATGGCTGAGGACGAAGCGAAGGAGAGATCGAAAAGTGACAAGGTCTGCGAGGAGTCAACCGCGACTGGCAATTCGTGCGAGGAGAGCGCGGTGTCGACGTCGAAAATCACCAACTCCTCTTCGTGCTCTTCGATAGTGTCTACGTCACCGTTAACCGAAACGGAAAGGCATAATAGTAGTAATAGCAGGACGGGCAGCAGCGACGAGAACTCGGCGAAATTGTCGACGGACACGCATACGTCGCATTCGGAGTCCAAAAGGAAGCACAGAGACGATAAGGAGTCGAGAGATCAGCGGCACAAGGATAGAAGGGATCGGGATAGACGCGACAGGGAGCGAAAGAAACATCGTCATCGGAGTGCTCAACGTAAATATGAAAGTAAATCGGGAGAGGGCAGTAGCAAGGAGGATCCGTTGAAAATGATCGCGTTGCCTAGAGATTATAACGTTTCCAGTAAAATGTTCGATCGTACAGATAGCAAAGACAGTGAGAGAAAATCGGAGAAGAGGCGAGACGGTCACCACAGTCATGGAAAGGACGGGCAAAAGAAGTCGTCCAGTAGCCGTTCGTCGAAAGACGATTCGTCGTTGATCCGTTCGCATTCGTCGAGTTCGAATCACAAGAGGAAGTCGAGTTCGTCCGAGGAGCACAAGGAATCGAAGAAAGTGTGCGTGGAGAAAGACATCGTCACGGGAATGTCGGAACAGAACACTCTCGATACTACGTTAACTCTGATAACAGTGACAACGGTGGCTCAATCGTCGACAACAAGCACTGTCGTGTCAACGTGAAAAGGTGAAAATTATTTTAAGCTGTAGTAAATTCTTGCTTGTTAGAAATAAAAGTCTGGCGCGGTCCGAGCTTGTTCGCCGAGAATTTGACGCGTGTGAACTTCTATCCGATTTTGGGTGTAAATTAATTTACGTTGCGTATCGAAAAATTAACGAGAATATGAGACGTGCACCAATACACGGAAGTATGATAAAAACGTATCAGATTTTACCAAAGTAGTGAAGTAATTGCCGTATTTTATCCAAAGACCAGTTAGAACTTTTATCAATTGCGAATTTGCTACTTCAAATCGTTTTCAATTACACACGCAATCCAACACGCCTTAGTCGTAGCGAAGGAAATCTCGACTACGAGAGTAGTGCGCGCGCGTACGTGTGTGTGTGTGTGTTACTATTTAAAAGCACTTTTCTGATACTGAATCGCCAAAATTATTTTGCTATAAAATTTCCAAGCGTCTCATATACAGCTAAGAACGAAAAGAAATACGAATAGATATTTATAGAATAGGTGACCAATACAATGTGTACAAACAGAATATTTGTACAAATTTGTGATCAGAAATTAAACCGATTAGCACGTTAGTGCTGTACATTGTATATAGATTAATACATTACTCTCTTCAGAGAATTGTCTTGCAGCGAATCTTGTTTAAATTATATGCATGTGTACATATATAAATGTGTGTGTATGTATGTATGTACGCGCGAATGTGTGCATGTACGTATGAATGTACGACTGTATATATGTTGTGTGTCTCTGGTGTATCTGTACATGTGTAATTACGTACACACATGTATGCATATGCATTGCAAGTATGCGCACACGGCAGATACGTGCGTGTACTAAACACATACACGAACACAGCTACACGAAACGTGTAAGTGTAATTTATTTATAATTTCATTAGACGGTCCGCGAGTGGAAGGTTTTCGTTTCTTTCGCAATATTTTCTTATCGATTCAACAATATATAGAAAATGTTCTTAACGCCAACACCAATACCATCGTTAACGTTTCAACAATGGTAAATCTTGTGTATATTTGACTTAAGCTATTTAAATATCATATTTTATTACTATGGGGAGGAACAATATCTTATGTACTGATTATAGAGTGAGAGAAACATTGTACTGTTGCTTTAAATGGTGTGCGTTAACAAGGTTACATGTGTGTACTTTCATGTCTCCCATGAAAAGTTCAATCGTCATAGTGTACAATTGACGAACAACGATGAACTGATTCTTTCGTATTTAAACAGATTTTATTTGTATGACTAAATTGATCGGGACGAGTATCGGGTTGCGATTCTATGTACATTTACATTTATCCTTACTTGTTATTGGATACTGAGTTCAATTAATAACTAACGGCTGGCGCAGTGACTTGTTCTGACGACTTCCTTGGATACTTTAATACTTTCTGCATTCGAGTAAAATAAAAGCGAGTTGAAATTCGTCGAATACTTTGGAAGAATTTGTTTGTGCGTATGCAGTGCAGTAATTGGTGGTGTAGATTTGTGCATATGAAATATTGTTTAACTCTGTGGAAAGATCAAAAGGAGTATTCGTATAAAATGGCATACTTCTATTTAATTATGAAAGTCTGGTTTTATTCTGTCTATTATATTTTATTTATCACGCTATTGCTGTTTAATTGTAAGATTACTTGAAATATATAATTTATTAATGACGCTGAAATGATGTGAAGTAATCAAACAGTTTTGCTTGTTGAAGTACAAATTCACCTAATAGAATATATTTCTATAATATTTTTATTTTTATTGAAAATAATCTTGAACTTGTGTATATCAAGTAGTCGCTTAACTATTGAATATCGCAGGTCTTCCGACCTCTGCCTTCATATTCAAGCTGTAGGTTTTATTAAAAAATAACGAATAATATGCGTGTTTAATTAAAAAAAACAGACACATGCGGAAAGTACAATAAATTCTTGGTTAAAAATAATGTTTAACACGTTCTTAGATTATTTATAAGGGAATCATTTTCCTTAAAAACTCATTTTGAAACACAAAAATGTGAACGGTGTTACGAAGTACCCATTATGATTTGAGTATATTATTTTTTAAATATTTAATGTATCTAGACTTTGTAATTATGTAATGCAATACTATTTTTTCGTTTTCAATTATTTTATTGCACCATAAAATCATAAACAAACGTGAAAATATAGTTTCGTGATATGATAAGTTTCCATTAAGCTAAAACATTAAATTTACTAATGCAATTATAATTTCTTTTCATCATTATATGTAACGAAGTAGGTATACATTTCTTACAAAATTTATATTGCGTGAAATGGAATAAACGTTTCGAAATTGATTATGAATACATTTTTTTTAAATTATTAATAATATTGCTGAAATTTAAAAAATGTGTCTAAAAAAATGTTTAAAAAATAATGCTTGAATTCTTTTTTAATGTAATGTAGTACAAAATGGCATCAGGAATGAAATTGTTTTTTCTTTGAGTAATGTTTTTTTTTTAAATTACATCAAATTTCCTTAAATATTATAATGTAGCGTTTCTAATCAATTAAAATATTACTAAGGTAATACATAAATATTACTAAAGCATCTTCCTTCCGGAATAAAATAGACAATAAAACGGTATGGATTTTTAGTATCACAACAAACATATGCACAATCTATACAACCTATAAGCACACACGGATGTGTGTACAGCGATTAATGTAAAAAAAAAATAACTGTTCAACGTAGCGATTTCATAAACATTTTTCGATAAAACTTTGGTTCAGAACGGACTTTACAAAAATTTGATGGCAAGTTAAACATTTCATTTGTACGTATTTCTTACCATCAAATGTACAAAGTAAGAATTTAATGGAGACGTACTAGACGTAGTCGTCTTCCGAAATGGACCAAATTAAGACATCAAAGTACTCACTAGATAACATCATAAAATGATCCCATTTTTCTTAATTTTAAAGTAGTATAATATTTATATTCAATGAATTTGCCTTTAACATTTCTAATTAACATTCTGACGATCCCCGAATTTCTTGAAAAACTGCTTGAAGGCTTCCAAGATCTCTGATCAGATATCTAATTTTTCTCGAGCTATAATCGTCCTATTCAACTTCTCAATATGTAGTTTCAATAACTTTGCACCAAGTTGTTTTGATTCATTTAAATTCCCGGGTTTTTTTTTATCATCTTTTTGACTTCTTACACTTCTGGAAATCTCTTGCTGCTCCAGCTCAAAGAATTTTGGTCCAAAGTGCTTCTCCTAATTGATGGCAGTAATAGTCAAAGTTCAGCAAGAATGAGAATCCGGTAGAAAAGCCAAACGTTTTCTAATTAATTTTTTAACTTTGTCAACAGGCAAGAAATTTCTGATATCTACCCATAATCTTTTGTTTAAATGAGATTGGATAAGATAACTTACAATTTGCAAACTCTATAAATAATAAATGCTAGCAGGATAAGAGCCTAATTCGAGATTCTAATCAGAACTCAATTCCTGATCAGCTTAGTATATAAATCACACAATAAATTATCATGCTAAAAATTGATCCTAAACACTTACTAAATAGTTATTAACTAGTTTGAATTTTAATGATAGCTAATATTAGACAATTTGAGTGATCATAAATTACTCCCTTTGCACTTCTGACTTTAAATAATGGAATTATAATTCTATTATTGTTATTTTTGCACTTTTACAGATATCAAATTAAAGATAAACATGGATTTACTTAAATATCACGCAAATGTTTAGATTAGGTGAATTTTCATATTTACACGTTAGAAAAACCATGATAATTACTCTTAAGTGATCAGAAATTGGGTTCTTGATGGTACGCCAGAAAAAAATCGAAAAGGAACGCTTGTCAGGACTCAGGACTTGCATTTATCAAAGAATATGCGACCTCGGTTGTCCATTTTAAATAATTTTGTTAAACGTTTATTTTTATCTCCTCTGTGACTAAAACGTGAAACTGCATTTCCTTGTTAGTGATATCAAACTGTGTCTGGTTTTCCTGGTGTTGATGCTAATTCTGTTGATTATTCATTACGTGGTCTTCCCGCATTGTAGTGAACTAGTCTTTATTACAACCAAATGATTAGATCCAAGAATGGATATCTTAAGGCAGAGTTTTTGACCTACTAATAGTGGATAACAAATTCATTGGTTGACCTGTAGCCAAAATTTTGAAACGTTTGGTGTCTTCTATTTCCAGATATTTTACCTCGGTAAAATTCAGGCAGTTTATATTGCGTGGAATTTTAATTATAAACAAACAGAGACGAATACTGGTGATAATTTTGATTTTATAAATTTCATAATACACTCATTACTCAGATAACCAAATCTGATCGAGCAGATTGTTTCAGAATCTGGCATTGCAGCATTTGTCGTTAAATTGACAGCAGATTTGATGCAGGATCTGTAATGTACAGAACTGTTGGCAGATTGACGACAGAAACCATAGCAGGTCCTGCTGACATAACCTGTTGGCAAATTTGCTGACGGCAGATTGACAGCAAAATTTGAGCAGATCTCACGGCAGGCTCTGCTATGATCTGCTCGGTTCCTGACGCCAACCTGCTTCCCGATATGCTAATACAGGCCCCTTTGCAAAATGGCAGCCTAATGCAGTAACAGATGGCTATGGATTTTTAAACAGATTTGCTGCCAATCTGCACCCATATGGTTTATAGTACATATTCCTCTTAGTTCTGGCTCCGAAAACAACCGAGCGTATTTTTTCCCCGATTCGCATAGTGCTAAAAGTATCGAAGAAAATTATTGTCGAGTATTATGAGAAGATTATGCTCCGAATCTTTTAGAGCCTCAGAATGAATTTAATCGATGATTGGATGATCAAAAAAGAACTTCAAGTTGTTTTTTGTAGTACATACTATTTAGATTTTTAGATAATGCATTTTCATGCTCAGTTTCAATATTCATCACACATATCTATGTATAATTGCACGCAATTTCGCTTCTGCATTGAGTTTCATTTTTGTAAAAGGGTGGATGGAAAGAGCAATTGGAAACAACTATAAAAGATTTGTCTTTAGTTTGACGCGTGTACAGTAAACATTTTCTGTGTAAATAAATTGTAAGAAACAATTATAATAATCGAGTTTGTTTTATACAAAGAAGGACCGCTTGTACAGCCAAACGATCCATATTGTATTTATCGGTAACAATTTGTCACAATATAATAATATGAGAATAATGTTGAGAAAAATTGCAGAGTAAAATAAATGTTGATAAATGACTGGGAAATATTTTATTTTAATAATCGAATACTATTTCGAATTGGTTTCACAATGTCATAACATCTTAATTAAATATATTTTTAATTGTTAAGTGTTTGTTCTTCGATGAAATAAATAAAATGCCTCTTTGTTTCCACTATAATTATGAAACAAAATATTACATTTAGTGTTTTTCATTTTTCATTAATCATCATGATTTTAAGCCAGCATATTATTAGTATTAGCGCTACAGGTAACTCCAAATTCCTTTTTATCACTTTTATATGTTCATGGAATATTGTGCAGAAACGTATTTTAAGAAGTAATTAAAATATGCAACCGTCTAATTTATACTGAAATTCTACAAAGTTTACACTTTAATTTAAAAAAAATAGTCTCGATGGACAATATAATGTTAAGTCTGTAGAATATGTTTTGAATGAAAAGTACCATCATTAACTAGAGAAATAAATCAGACCACTTTGAAAATTAAACAGAAAGTTCGCAATTTCAAACCTACGGAAAAAAATGAGTGATAAAGAGCCTTAAAAGTTACAACACCTCAAAAGTGTACAAATTTATTCGTCTTTGTTCCTGTTTAATTCTCAAGATAAGAAATGGTAACATTTGATTCACATTATCGAGAATTTTTCACCGATGTGTAACAACCGTTACGCGCCTTTTAATCACGAATCTATAGACTGAACATTGTATGTAGTTTATTTTTTGTTTAATTATCCAGACACTGAATAATATTTGATAATTGTACCGATTGTATATTCAGTATGATTTAATCCGACACAATTAAGTTTCAGTCAAAGCCCACATTTAATAAGCGCAGCTTAATTTTATATAATAGAATCCGAAAGTATTTTTCATTTATCTTTAAGGTTATCTTTTAATCTCGTAAACAATTTTTTGTTCGACGTTATGAAGTGTAGGTACAGTATGAAAATTGTATATAAAATATAAAGATACACGTGATAAGGACTGAAAGAAATCGATTTAAACAAATCTGAAAACATTTGGAATTGAATCGCTCTGTATATCTGTAATATAAATATCTAAATAACCTCTATGGATGAAGAAAGATACAAAAGTCGGATACTCACTTGTAAAAAAATCAGTACAGGGGATATACACAATAGTTAGCACAGAGTTTAATAATTGACACTATTAACACTAGACGCATTATTATAATATACGATAAAATTATGTTTATGTCGTGTAAAGGCGTAAGAAAGTTATACTCATAAATATAATAATATCTAGTTTTACATATTATACCTGTCACTTGTGTAGAAGTTGCATTCCACGTCTAAGTTTTTAAACAAACAAATAAATTACTTTTGATCAAATATGGCGATTTTTTTTTCAATATACTGTGTAGAATTATAAAGTCTACGTCATCAACAATATTATATAAATTGATCATGTGTAATCATTTACGTTTCACAGCTATAATATCTATTGTTGGCAAAGACTCCATAAGGAAATGTGGTTGGGGGCGCGATACCATGGATGGTGGGGATAATGCAGGTCGGACGTTAGGTGGGGATGGGACCGGTGACTCGTCAGGATTGTGCCGATTTTTGGCACAGTTATACATAGATCGAGAGTCGTGGCACTTAGATGACCATAATTAGTTTTCTTATTTGTTCAACCACACAATAAATTTCACATTAAACAAATTCAACACTATAATGTCTACATTTTTTACGCATTGTACGGTACCGAAGAGTACATGTGTGTAATATAATTCCTATAATCAATTTCATGTTAGTGGTAACGCATTTTTTGGAGTAGTCTAAAAAAAAAAACCCGATGTTTAATTTTTAAAGAATTTACATCTAGACACTATCAGTCGTTCAACTACAGCTCTTAGAATTTATCTAAAATGTAAGAATATGATTAGAATATTGAAGTATTACAGATGATTGTATATATACATAGTTATTTCAATGAAGAATACGGAAGAATATGCACTCTTCCTATGGGATCTGCATTTGATCACATGGAGCGGAATAGAACCATAACGCCCTCTAGTCGGAGGATTATGTAGGGGGGGAAAGCGTGGCACTCACCCTTTAAATTTTAAATCAAACGTAATCTATTTTTGAAATAGGCTTATGGATCGAATCGATCCAAAGACACGTTTATTTTTCAGTAAAAAATAACGTGCAATTTTACATATTTATTTCATTAATAAATAGTGTAAAATAAAACAACCTTACTTCCTTATAATAATCAATGTTTGAGATAACTTTAGAAAGCTGATCGAAAGTTACTGAATTAAAATTGATTGAAAGTTATTGCAATTTCACCGACACAAGTATATTTTTTATTATTATTAATTGTTTTGCTTATGTTATTCAATTCCTATAAAGTTGTCTAGTTAAAATGAAAGTAAACACTTCTAGTTAACTACACAGTTTTAGGTTTTATTAATGAACGTATTGAAGAATGGACAAGGCTATATATGAATATTATAAAGAGAATAGAAAATAATCTAAAACTTTGGGCTGAATCTATTTTGGAAGACTTTAAATTTTACACCGGCAACGATTCAAAGCACAATTTTGGTTGTTGTACTGCCTCAATGTTATTTAAATGCCTCAATCTCACAATAATATCAGTTAATTAATAAAATATATGTAGAACTAACTACATAAAACATAAAATTGCACAATCGCAACGTTGTAAACAAAAAAAGTATAAAAAAGATTTGTAAGCAGAATGGCAAAAAATATAACATCTGCATTTTGCGAAAATTTAGTAAGATCAATTTCTGGACGGTTAAAAATGCGTTGGAAATGCACGCTGTTGTCTAATTTGTTACTTATTTGTATGTATACTTATGTATACTACTTACACATAAAAATGTGTATTATATATTCTTCTGTGCGATATCAATTAAAACACAATTTTCATTCATTTTAGTGTATTTAATATCATTAAAACTTTTATTAGTCTTTTTAAATCATAAAACCGTATTCAATTCATAAATTTCAATATTTATTACAATTGGAGTGATTCAATATTTGGTTCAGTATTCATATATATATTCAGATTGTAATAGTCACTGGTTATACCTAGGATAAAAAGAAGAAATGAATCTGTGAAAAATGTGATCCTAAATTATTAAATTTCGATACTAACATAAGGAAGAGTTCATATGTGCCACTTTTGCCCTCTGTTCTTTCGACGTCACTACAGTTGCTGCACTAACTACAGTTGCTGCACTAACTACAGTTTCTAGAACGCACATCTACATATACATATATGATGTATCACGTGACAGCAAAACCATGCGTCTTTTACTCAACATGGCGACCGGCAAAGGGCTTGCGATCGTTTTTCGACCAAAAACTATTAGTTTAATTAACAATAGTAATCTAAATAAATTGTCATGTGGTATTGTGCAAAAATGCAACACATGTCATCGATCTATGACAACCGTTGTATTGGGTGTTGGCCACTGGAGCACAAAGAAAACCGCAAGAAGTAACGTATACCTTTCTATGAAAAGTACAGATTACATCACGAATTTTTTTGACAATGCGACCTGTACTTTGAATTTATCGATACATTAAATAACATTTAAGACTTCGCGAGAACCGTCTACTTCGCATTGTTCATATCTCCATGAATGTCTTACAACGTATTATTCGAAACTAACACGGAAGGCATCAGTAGTGGAATGTAACCTTCCACTTCGCGACACATGTTCCCTCATTTCGTTACTTACATTTATTTATAACTATTCAAAGGTAGATTTTAATCGTCGTTATTTCGTTTCGAATATATCAACGTGAATGTTATCTAATGATACGATGGTTCTTGAAAACTAGAATAATTATCTTTCGAAAATTTATAAACAAATTCGTATGTAAACAAAAAAGTATATTTCCATTTTTAGTTCCTCGATTTCGTATAGCCACTTAGCTTTTATTTCATTTTCGTAACTTAATACGTACATATATGCATGCGCGATTTCAACATTTAATTTAAACTATATTAAAAAGTAACTGTTTACTAAACAACATGTAAGATTAGATCATTGACATATATATTTTCCTTGTATACTGAATACTAAAAGTAAAACTAAATTTAACATAATGAAATGATTAACAAATCCATATAAAATTGTAGGCATGATAGGAAATTTAATACAAGCTCAGAGGGGAATACATATTACGAGCAAGCTGTTAAGGCGCAATTATTATGAAATATTGGGTGTATCTAAGAATGCTTCTGCAAAGGATATCAAGAAAGCTTATTACCAGTTAGCTAAAAAATATCATCCGGACACGAATAAAGGGGATCCAGACGCTAGTAGAAAATTTCAAGAAGTTTCTGAAGCTTACGAAGTGCTAAGCGATGATACTAAAAGGAAAGAATTTGATACTTGGGGAGCGACGTCAGAGCAAATGGGAATGGGTCACGGCGGTGGCGCTACTCGTGCCAAAGATTTCAATCAGAGTTGGCAATATAGGTCGTCCATCAATCCAGAAGAGTTGTTCAGAAAAATTTTTGGTGAGGCTGGATTTCAGAGTAGCGGTTTTAGCGATTTCGACGATTTCGCAGATTCGAAATTTGGATTCGGCGCAGCTCAAGAGGTGCGCACACTTTTATCATGAAAACGAATTGTAATTTTTGTATGACGAATATTCATGTTTCAGGTCATTATGAATTTAACATTTTCACAAGCGGCCAGAGGGGTGAACAAAGATGTTCAACTGAACGTAGTCGACACATGCCCAAAATGTGGAGGCTCCCGATGCGAACCAGGAACGAAAACAGTGAGGTGCCAATACTGTAATGGAACTGGAATGGAAACAATTAGCACCGGTCCTTTCGTAATGCGTTCTACTTGTCGCTACTGCAGCGGCACTAGGATGTTCATTAAATTTCCATGCAGCGAGTGTGAGGGAAAAGGACAATCGGTATTGCAATTGCGCTTTCTAATTATTGAGAATACGCGTAACTGTTGAATAAGCCAAAGCGTGAATCATTTTGTGCTAAAATTTAATCGCAGGTGCAACGTAAAAAAGTGACGGTCCCAGTTCCCGCTGGTGTCGAAGACGGTCAAACGATTCGAATGAGCGTGGGTAACAAAGAAGTTTTTATAACATTCCGAGTGGAAAAATCGAAATACTTTCGAAGAGACGGGTCAGACATACACACAGACGCGGAGGTTTCTTTGTCACAAGCAGTTCTTGGTGGTACAATAAGAATAGAAGGTGTCTACGAGGATCATACTATACAAGTTCGGCCTGGTACTTCGTCCCATACCAAAATTAGGCTTAACGGTAAAGGGCTTAAAAAAGTGAACACTGTAGGCTACGGAGATCACTATGTACAAATTAAGATAGCTGTACCTACAAAATTAAGTGAGAAACAAATGGCACTGCTCCAAGCTTACGCAGAGCTTGAGGAAGATACACCCGGCAGTATATATGGCATAACATACAAAACAGATGGTAAGAATAAATGAGTTTTAATGCCATGAACGAATGGCTATGGTGACTTTTTAATTTATTTTTTTTTTAAGTTGATTTAAGTGTTTTCAATACCCTTCTGATATCCAATGTTTTAAACGAATACACTAGATTCTCGAAATGATCCTTACTTTTGTTTGAAACGTATGAGATCAAACGTGTGTGTCGCTTGAGTTTCATTTGTACCTGCCTCTGCTAATATAATAAACGTTGTAAAAATCGATATACATATGCGTTTCATTGGTGTCTAGAATTGAAAGAAGTGTTAACAAATTGTTTGATTCTGTAACATACGGCGCGTTTACGTCGCGCATCTTCGTGTCGAACTTTCTTATTGGTTTAAGTGTTTTTCTAGGGACGGCAGGTCCGAAGATAAAAACTCAAGCGAGACAGCATACAGAAAGTGAGTTAAATGAAGTAAATGACGGTTTGCTCACAAAGATCAAGAAAGCTTTGTTTGGTTAAAATGAATCTAGGTGAGTGAAAAAGGAATTGGAATGGGAATGAAAATTATTTTTTCTCCTTTGAAAAAGAAAATACCAAAATTATGACTTCGAGTCCTGTGATTGTCACTTCTCTGCTTGTAGGTACGAAACAAAGTTACACTGGCCCACTAAATTTGGTGGAGTCCATACGAATAGCACTAGGTGACAAAGGCGCTTCTGATAAACGGTGTTCTTCTGAGCCCGAAGGTACGGAGGACAAAAATGATGCTGCGAGACGAGACGATATACGTCGACGAGAAGTATCTTAATGTGCAAGATTTCTCGTGGTTTAGAATACTACCCATAAAAGCAAAGCCAGTTGTCGAGAAAATTAAAAACAATTGAAATTCGACACTTCGAATAATAATAAAAGTTGAAGAAGCTGACTACAACTCTATGATTTTGTTAGAAATGCAGTTGTACGTTAGAGTTACAGCTTGTTTGACATTTATGTAAATTCGTTTATTAATGCAATCTGCAGAGCATGTGTTCTGTGAAAAAAAAATGAACGTAGTTACCAAAAATCACGTTACTGATATTTATATTACTTGTGTAATAAATTATACAGATTATCATATGCTCATTTATATTCTGCCACCTTTACTTCAGACTATACGGAACAAATTCGTAACTAAAATACCACTTTATTGTCCTTATTAGTGTTTTTTGTGAAGACTGTAAATAAATGTGATAGAAAATTGTAAGAAATATTATACGAATATAATTTCCCATTTTGGTAAAAATTTCTTTGATACGTAGCAATGAGAAAAATGATTTTAATGATACATTTGAATATTTTATTCAAGATTCAACATTCTAACTAACTAACTATTCAACATTCTCTATTCTCTAACTTTTCTGCAGTTTAACGAATTTAAAGAATTTCGTAGATATTTTAACGTCTATACCTACGTATAGATTTTACAGATAACAAAAAGGAAGATTAAAATGAAATTACGTAAATTAAATTTTCTTACACACAAAACAAAACATATTGGAGTATGGTATTCGTTAAACTCCAATTTTTTTATGTCTAATTCCTATACCTAAATTATATTTCAGATTTTATATGAAGAGAACCTTTCAAACAGTCGAATTAATCATATAAATTTAATAAATATAGTTATTTGGGTAAAGGACCACTTTTCGAAAAATGTTTGACAATTATCCATTGTTTATTGCACGTGCACACTTGCCTTCTTTATTAAATATAAGTTGAATTATACATATATACATGTGTATTTCACATGAAAAAGTCGATGATGTTCTGCTTCGAGTATTATGAGTAGACATCGGATGTTTATGCATTTATGGCAATTTCAAGCATACGAAAACATATGAGTTTTATAAAAAGTGTATAAAATATCAAAAGTAAAATAGACTTTATAATATTTAGAAGATAAGACAAAGTTTTATATAACTTTTATTTCTTTTTCTGTACCCTTAGAAATATGAATTTGCATAATCATCCGCTCTCTAATTATGAGTTTTTATCGCCATAGCAATGATCAATGAAAGGATTTATCGGACTTCATAATCAAAGATATGGCTAGGCCTCGATCAGTAAACCATATTTGAGGCCAATGTTGGTCAAGTTTTGTCTAGCTGATACGCGCATCACGGATACCGTGAACGCTGCTAGCAGCACAGCACCTTCAAGATATAAACCATACATTACTCTTACGTGACCAACAATTGTTGAAAGGTCGCCGGCGGCCGTGAAGTCTAGAGGAAACAGAACGCTTGCTGCGATCGGTTTGGATCTGGCTATTCCGAAACACAGAATTCCCAGCAAATAGTAACTCGCTATAATAAAAAATAATTCGTTCGGTTTCGGTCATTCTTATATCCATGTAAAAAGTTTTCAGTAAGGTAAACTTGTCTAATTCGTATATATACATACCTGCGTCTAAATTATACTTCTACTGTTTCCTTTAACACATACTTCGGGGTCAAATCGACTGGCCTTATTTCAAGTTCAAGGCCTTCATTTTCTTTCACTTTTATCGGAAAAGAATGACTCCGCGAAAGTTTCTGTACCCGTATGAAATATTATCTGTGTAGAAATCTTCGTGTTCACGGAAAACACCGTCGTAGTGATTTCCCTACCAGAAAACGAAGAAAAATAATGAAAAGAAAATGCGACCTTGAACGGCAAATCGAATTTCGACCCGGAATGTAAGACAATTACAGATGCTCCCAGTTGTAGAAAATTTAACAACAGTAAACCAAATGCCATTATCAAACTGAGCCACCATTCGTTTACTCCAAGGAAAAAAATAAAATAAGAAAAGTTTTTCGAGTATTTGCCATTATGTCTGTTCTCAAATTTATTTCTTATTTTTATACCAACAATCAGTGCATTGTCTCTGACAGCCATCTGTTGCCAAATTGGCAGCAAATTTAACGGACCTTGTTACTAAAATCGCAGCCATCTGTTTCCGCATTAGGCCAACATTTTGCAAGCAGGGCCTGTATTAGATCGGGAAGCAGATTGGAGTCAGAAACCGAGCAGATCATGTCAGCAGGACCTGTTCGGTTTCTGTCGCCAACCTGCCAACAGTCCTGTAAATTACAGATCCTGCATTAAATCTGTTGCCAATCTAATAATAAATACTGTAATGGCAGATTTTGTAAAAGTCTGCTCGATCAAATTTGGCTATCTGGGTTAATTTGTTCCTTTGTGTGAAATTGATACAATTATAAAAAAATCTGTAAATAACTAAATAAACAGACAATTGTTTGGCGAAGAAAATAAAAATTACAAGGTTTTAAGTAAATGTTCTCACAAATGTCTGAATAATAATTTCATGAGAAAATTGTATCAAATTGCCACAGGGAACGGATGAGGGTTAATAAAGCTTTGATTATTTATCAGTAACTTTGTTTCATTGTCCCTGTTATTTTTCATGTAATAATCATTTGCTCTTAGTGAGTTATTTAGATAAGTTTACCCTATATGTTGAGACATTTACAAAAGCGGTAAAGAAATTCGAACGAAACAATAATATTTTTCACGATATTATTCCCGATCAACCTTCACTTTGAACAACGTTTTACCCTTTCGAATACGAAGTTCGTACACAGTACTACGCTTCAATCATATGCCGCCGACTATCGGTCGATGCCCGCACGTGCTACGGTCTCACATGCTCCGAGCATTATTAGACTCCCACGTTTATGAACTGTATTATACGCGATCAATGATAGACAATTCCGTAGGATAGTTTATAGAGTTTATACGTGTCTAGAGTTTCGATCCATTTTGTTTGTATAGTCGTCACACCAATATTTTAACTGAAAGGTTACAGTTAAAATATTAAACACAGCTTTATCTATTTTACGATTCGATGTTTACGAAATTTTCGAGGTGGAAGAGACGTTCGTAGAATGGAATATAATTGATTCATGTTGCTATTGAATTAACTTCCAGAATTACCGAGCATGAGCAAAAGTTATTTATACAACTTATACGTTTTCAATTTTGAAATTGAATTTCTGAATTTCTATCTATCGTACAAATTCTATAGATAAACAGTTAATGTTTGTTACATCCATTGGCGTAACTAGGATTTTTGTCTAGGAGGGGCAAAGTCTTCCTCTTCTATTTTTCTTATATAGAGAAAATCATAGACACAGAATAATTATTTATTCTATTATAGAAGTGTTTATATGTAGGTTACTGCGACAGCTGCAGACAGATAAGTCTGACTACCAACTGACGTTGTTACTTCAAAGCGGAGGTAAGTAGATTGGATATGGCGTCATAAACTGTTTTACTGTTTTCTGTTTCACTGGAATATCTCTACCACTTATGCAGGACCGTATTTAACATGCGACGTATTAAGTACAAGCCTTCAAATTCAAGTCTCTAACCTAAAATCTTAAAAACTCTTAAAATTACCTGTTTTAATTCTACAAATATTCAACTTTAAAGTTTCGAATCTCTAATTTCAATTATAAACATTGCAATGTATAGTAATTCTTCAGTAATTCATGTCAAATTGTTCTTATTGTAAAAACATAAACATCGCTATCAATCGCTTGGGACATTGATCATTTTCTAAAATCAATTTTTCTATAATCAACGTTTCAACCAAAAACATACTAAATTTGTTTCTTATTTTTCACGTAGAATCACATTTTGCCTGACTGTAAGTCCCACTTTTTCTGCGTCACCCTACATTTACAAATACCAAAGCTAGAAAATAGTATTAATCATGTTTCCTTTTTTTTTCATACTAAAATTTGAAAAATTTTCTCTCTACAGTTACTGTTATACAGGGTGTAACAAAAATGTTGCAGGTCCTTAAAAGGGATGATTCCTTAGGTGATTTTAAACAACTTTTTCCTCCGCGAAAATGTTAGGTGGGGCTTTGTTAGCGAGTTATTAACGAAAAACACCGACCAATCGGGGAGCGAGTACAACGGATTAATGATGACGCGGACGATGACGGACCAATCCTACTCACAGCTGGAGCCAGCGTTGAAATTCATCGACTATATTCGTATTTCTATTGGTCGGTGTTTTTCGTTAATAACTCGTTAACAAAGCCCCACCTAACATTTTCGCTAAGGAAAAAGTTGTTTAAAATCACCTCAGGAATCACTCATTTTCAATGAACATAAAGAACTGTGTTTATGATGCGCCTAGGAGCTACAAAAGCATAAATACGGTCCTGCATCTGTATACATTTTATATAGATAAACAATTACCTATAAAAACGAGAGGCACTAGTCTAACCCACTTGGGTACTGGAATCATAGGTTTCGCCTCCGCGTC
Organism: Perdita meconis; assembly: GCA_030770465.2. NCBI lineage: Eukaryota > Metazoa > Arthropoda > Insecta > Hymenoptera > Andrenidae > Perdita > Perdita meconis. The sequence goes on along the minus strand of JASKOS020000006.1, from coordinate 9,437,301 downwards.
GCTATATACAATACTCTTCCTGGACACCGCGTATCTCTGCAACCGTAATGCTAATATGACCCCGAGATTCATGACTAGAAGAAAATGCGCTGGTATACCAATCCCGCCAAAGATAACTGTTATTGTTCGACCAATCGTGGTGTGTGGTACCGGGGCACCGAAACCTACAAATCAAATCAACGGTTTTTAACGAGGAAACTACACGACACGACAGAACATTTAATTTTAAGGACGAACTTTAGTAACATTAAAAACAAGCGAAAATTTTTTTTAATTAGAAGAAGCAATCTTTATGCAATAGTAAACCCCCAAGTAAAATTGGAGAAAAATTAGTAGTTTTTTAATTATTTAACTTTCAAATATATTAAGAAATTAAGAGTGCAGTTGCTAACGGTTGCATTTCAAGTATATTCCAATAAATAAGTTTTCGACAAACTATCAAACTTTTTAACTGGTTTCATCAAAAAAAGAAGCTTTTTTAATATCTTCAAAATTGATTAACTTTTGGCTAAGATTGTTACTAAAGTTCATCCTTAAGGAGAGTCGGACATTGATTTCGATAAAAAAATTTCGAACATTGGTTGAATCCAGTTATCCAAAACTTCTGTTCTTTCACATAAAATGTACCATTTCTCAGGAACTACAAGAGATACCTTTGAAAACACTTTTTTGTTCAATTCCTCGTTTTATTCTACGTCTTTTAACACGAAGGTTTACCAAAATATCTTCTTTGACAAATTATTCAGCTGTAAGTGCAATTTTTTTTAATTTTCTGAGGACTAAACTTTGACAATTTGTAATTTAACTAATTTTTGAAAACGCTTTTGTTAAAATACGCAGTGGAACAAGAGAAATCAATCGAACAAAAAACTTTTAAGAGATCTCTTATACACTGCTGAACAAAATTAAGGAAACACTAAATTTTTTTCGAAAAATTTGGTCATCTTCAAGTGGCTGTATCTCCGCGAAAAATAAGTATAAAAAATATTGAAAACAGCCATTTTGTAGCTTGAAGTTTCTAGCTTTTAAATCATGTATGCAATTAATTTTTTGTACAGTATAGTGCCATTTTTTTAAAAGATAAAGCGCAACAAACGAATGTTACAAAATTTTCGTCAACTTTGAAGTGATGCATGGGCTGAAAGAAATTTTTCTTCGTAAATCCATTTAAATGCTCTTAAAAAGCAAACTTTTCCCTTTAATTTCGTTTTCTTGGATTTGTTCTACCATTTTTTGTTTTTGACCGCGTTATTTACTATTGTATGAAAAATGGTACTTTTCACTTTGAGCGCCTATAATTTACGACTGCGTGATCGTAGAAGAATTACAATAGGTGTTTTGGAAAGCTGAAAAGTTGCCCTTTAAAGGCTCTTACTCGTAAATTTGGTGAAAATTTTTTTTCATCGTACACAAATAATTTCAAAATGATCTAAAAAATTAGGTAATTACCACTTTTCACAAAACATGTCACTTTTAGAAAAATCATGGAAATATTCAGGTGTCTACGTTTTTTTCTTTACTTAAAAGTGCCCGTAATATCTGTGCCAAAGGCCGTGAAAATGACAACATTATTCGAAAAATTTTAGTGTTCCCTTAATTTTGTTAAGCAGTGTAGTTACTGAGAAAAGGAACACTGAATATTGGGAATTTTGTGCGGATAAGGATACAATGTCCGACTCCCCTTAAACAGAAGGAGTGGATTTGAATTACCTAGAGTAGTAAGAACCGACAGGGAGAAGAGTACGCATCCAGGAAATGTCCAAAGTTGCCCACCGTTGCCGCTCTCACCATATCCAGCGGCAACAGCCTTCAAAAGGAGTTCCTCGTGCTTGGCTACGTACTGTCGCACTTTGCTGCTCCAAAGCGGCTCTAAATCCTCCTCTTTCTCTGTACGCAATTGTCTCAATTCCGTCGCTAATCCGACCGCCAGACTCTTCTGCATGCTTTTCAGTATTATAACTTGTTCACGTTCGCGCGGCCCCTCGATAGCGCAAAACGCAACTGCACCAACAATGGCCCAAATGGTGAGTAGCCATGTTAATCCTAACGTGTGGATACTGAATAATCAGTCATTTCAGCGAATACGACCAATTTGTTTTTTTTTTTTTTTTTTTAGAGTGAATCGTTATTGATTTCAATCGTATTATTGGCGTTAGGAAATTAATATATGGCACTGGCAAAAATTATTGCATCATTTGTGGGCTAATAAAAAATTGTTGAACTTCGACATTCCATAACATTGTCAAAAATCATAAAAATTAGTTCGAACAAAAAGTAAATTAAAGCTTGAACCTTTCACTTTTTACATAATGAATTTAATGCGAAACATCGCTACAATTTTTGCATATGGCGTCAGAATGTATTATTTTTTATTTTTAAACAAAACTGGTGAATAGGTAATAAATGTTTTTTTTTTAACGAAGCTATAGTCATTTACAGAAACGCTTTCCACAATATACACGAAATTCTTAGAAGGAAACCCGAAAAAGTCATGAGATGTATAACGGGTTTCTTCAAAGAAACAGGAATAAGAATGTAAGAACACGTGGAAGCAAATATTGAAAAACAGTAATGTAACGGTTTTTCTTGTGTTAAATGCTAATTCGTGTTGGTATTATAGAAAACGAAACGAGTATTTCTGAAATGCGTTAAATACATCATGTATATTGTATTATGAAGTGTACAGCGAAATGAGTATTTCTTGCCTTATTCCTTCCTTATTATAATTTCTATAATCTATAACCTAATTTAGTAAACAAATTTTGAATATTTATTTAACAAGAATAAAATTGAAACTACATTACAATGAAGTTCTTCAAGTTTACAACTGACTCAAAATTGAAGTTACTCTAATTTGAAGTTGATGTAAAATTGTAGGTACTCAAATTTAAAATTGACTCAAATTTGAAGGTCTTCGAGTATATAAAAGATTGTAGTACAAAATTCCATAATGAATTTTATGATTTTTACTGCATTCAAGTATGAAAAGTTAACAATTTCTTAGTTTAATAATAGTCTAAAATCCGCAAAATTTCGCAGTTTAACTCGTTAAAAAATTTCATCGTTTAATATTTCTTAGTATAACAATGTAATTGAATAGATCATTTCATAGTTTCATAGTACAAAACGTTAAAAATTTTAAAGGTTTCATAGTAAAATGCATTCAACAAATTTTTAGTCTACATAAAGCAAGGTTTTATCCCAAGAATCATCCTAAAAAGCGTACAGAAAAGTCAGATAGTGAAAAAAAAATTTCAAGGATTGATTTGCCTTCTGTTTGAACAAATTTTGATGAATATTAACAAAGTAATGGATAGTTGAAGTTCGACGATTTTTCATCAATCTGTTGCAAATGATGCAATAATTTTTCCCAGTAGAGTAAATTGTTAAATAGTAATATTTTGTGCTTACCGAATAAGGACAAGGATAATCTTCCCAAAAATCTAATATGCTTCCAGAAAGGGCAAGATTTCTTCGCATTCCCATCGTTTCTACTGGCTTCTTCGACGATGTCCTTGATGGACGGTAAAAACCTCAGTCGCAGTGGCTGTCCAAGGATGGTTTGAACAGCCACTGATTTTGTCGGTTTCCCGAGATCCACTGACCTCTTATGTCGTGAAGAAATTTCTTCGGTTGTAGGTGTCTCTGCAATTAATATAATTTGTGTTATTATACAATTAAAAATTATTTTTGTAATAGATTTTCAGAGACGTTATTCTAGAGAAATATTAACTCGTTTAATATAGTTGAAACTGATACTCCTTTTTTTATTAATACAGTATTGTCTGATTCAAGGATCACGAATTGAGAACATTGACGATTCTTTAAGCGGGATTCGTATACAGACATTGTGTGATAAGATACTTTCTATTTCATTTGATGTCCCTTGCTACGGCTTAAAATATTTCCAGCTCTTTAACTTAAAATCTTTAAATTTCCAACATATGAAATCTCCAAATCTTTAACTTGAAATCTTTAAATTTTTAATATGAAATCTTCGAATCTGCAACTTGAAATCTTGAAATCTTCAGTTTTATATCTCTGAATCTTCAACTTTAAATTTGGGAAATTTCCCATTTGAAATCTTTTAATCTCGAGCGCCAAACCCTCAAGTTTTCACATTAACTTTAAAAATTTCTGTATCTATAACTTGAAATGTTTAAATTCCTATCTAAACCGAAATCCGAAAAATCTGCGACCCTCCAATTTTAACTCTTCAAATGTTGCTTTACAAATCTTTATATCTCTAATTTCAAGTCTTCAATTCCCTAACTTATCTTCTTCAAATCTCTAAACAGAAGTCTTAAAAATTCTTAAAATTTCCATTTTTGACTCTTGAAATGTTGAACATTAAAATTTAGAATTTTCAATTTCAACGATGACAAACTGCATTTTATAGTAATTATATTAATTCTTCAGCAAATTTTACCAAATTACTCATACTATAAATATACAACAACCAAATTATATTTAATCATTTGCGAAATTGCTCATTCTTGAAAGTCAATTTTCCCATAAACGTTTCAAACAAAGAAATATACAAAATTTGTTTTCTTATTTTTCTCACATAGAATCACATTTTTCCTAATTGTACCACGATTTCCGAGATAGTAACCAAGATAGTCTTAATTAAATTTAATTCCTTTTTCTCTACTAAAATTTTAAAAAATTTCTCTTTACAGTTACTATTATAATAGTTATTGTAGAATTGTGAACTTTCAATAAAACATAAACAAGTGAATAAACATAAACAAATGTGTTTAAGTTTAATTAACTAAAATAGACTTTTTCCTTGGAAGTTTCATAATACATCTTGTTATCTAGAGACTAGCGTTTCAAATTGCGCGCGTACACGGAAGGAAGTGTGCGTCTGAGGTGTGGTGTGCGTCTCTGGATGCGAGGCGACGATGTGCGTCGTTCTGACGTTCTGACTGGTGTGTCTGGCGCGCAACTGCGTGTAACTGCGAGGTATTAGAATATAATAAAGTATATTATTTTATGGCATCACTCGCCTGTTTAATTCCCTCGGTGTTTGCGAGAACCCGCAAACACAACACATCTAAAAACATAAATGCGGTACTAATTGCTATGCAGTCAATGATAAAGACATATTGCATGACAAACTTAGATGCACGTCGTTGACTCGCCAATTTCGAGTATTTGGCAAAACAATATTTCAATATTTCACGTGCACTAAGCTATACATTTAAGATTCAGTGACTCGCCCACTGCTCTGTCAAAACATAGAATAAAGATCGTTAGATAACATTCGTACCGATCGCGCAAACTACATCATCATCGTCCTCGTCATCGTTGTTGCGCTGCCGTTCCGTCATCGTTATGCGGAACTCGGTGACGCGGCGGTGTTGAATCTGGTTCCTCGACTTTGGATAAACCAAATTATTCCGGGTGAAACGGTGTATCCTGCGTATCCCGGAAATTCGACGCGCTTTTGGCGCGACATGTCGTTTGCGAGTGACCGCGGACAGTGGGGCACGTGTAAACTTCGCGAAGTCCGCTACATCACTACGAGGCGTCGGTGCACCCTCTAGGGTTGGCGGCGCCGGGAAAAGGGGCACTTCCATCGAGGAAGGTCAAGGTCACCGTGACCATCAATTACATAGCGATCGTGCCGGGTAATTTTCCCCTTAATCCTATTAGGATTCTTGTTTCCATTAAGCATACTGAGCAAAAATACGAACTCATCTGCTGGGTATTTGTCTGTCCTCCATAGCTTAATTTTCCTAACTAGCATTATTCAACGGCCGAAAAAAATATAGCTTGGTCATTTTTTCTGTGCTGTCTTTGTGTTCCCAAATTTTGGGCAAAATTTTATGAAACGTGTCGGAGTTTCAAATTTTGGCTTGAAAAGAGGTAAAATACTTGTGTAGCTCCAAATATTTGAAAGTAGTATAAGAAATGGACAAATTGATGGATAGGATATTTTAGCTAAGGAGGATAGTAATTAATAATACAGCGTTTTCAATAGGGTCATTCCACGCGAACTCGGACACTTTTTGGAGTAACATCTCGGATTTTGCTGAATTTTGGATATGTTCTAGTTTTTGGGAGTATATAAACGTGTGCGAAAGGATTTTTGAAATTTTAAAAAATTGTGGATTTTACAGCTCTTTGAAGTTTAGTGTTCACTTTTTTTTCTATCAATTTCAGCTCTTAAAATAGCAAACTGATAAAAATATGCTTTTGGGTACTTATAGTAAAGACATAGGAGTATCTAATAAAAATTGTTTTAGTTCAGAAAATAACTTTCTTAACCATTTATTTTGCAATTGTTTTAAACAAATGCAATTTTCACACCGAGGGGCCAATTTGAAAAATTTGAAAAAAATGAGTATATAGTCCTATTTGTCCCCTTTACGGACCACTTTTCAAAAATATGGACACTTTAAAATTGGCCATAGGAAAATTAATTGAATTGTACGCTGCGCGTCGAAATCCACTGATTCGACCAGCCGAACGCCGCGCCGCGCGACTCGGTTTGACTGTGCAAGGACCGCGCTAAATTTTCCTATGGCCAATTTTAAAGTGTCCATATTTTTGAAAAGTGGTCCGTAAAGGGGACAAATAGGACTATATACTCATTTTTTTTCAAATTTTTCAAATGGCCCCTCGGTGTGAAAATTGCATTTGTTTAAAACAATTGCAAAATAAATGGTTAAAAAAATTATTTTCTGAAGTGAAACAATTTTTATTATATACTCCTATGCCTTTACTATAAGCACCCAAAAGTATATTTTTTATCAGTTTGTTAAGAACTAAAATTGATTGAAAAAAAGTGAACACTAAACTTTAAAGAGTTGTAAAATCCACAGTTTTCAAAAATCCTTTCGCACACGTTTATATACTCCCAAAAACTAGAACATATCCAAAATTCAGCAAAATCCGAGATGTTACTCCAAAAAGTGTCCGAGTTCGCGTGGAATGACCCAATAATTGGTAGAAGCAACATTTCTCTTTCTTTTCTGGTTTCCTTCTTTTTCTCTGGTGCTTACCTTGATTTTCATCGTACTACAGTTTTTGAGTCTCTGTTGAGCCAATCATTTATTTTATTTTAGTAAACAAATGGTTCAATTGTAAAGAGAATGTAAACATGGGGGCATTAATAATTATGGTGTAATAATTAATCTTCTTAAAAATTCAGACTTTCGGGAGGAATGGAGTAGGGTTAATGTAGCAATTATTAAGTGTTTTACTTTCTTCCTTATTTTGTCTTGAGTAGAATCACAGGAAAAGTTCTAAAAAACATTTTACTGCTCCTGAAGACTATGATTTGTTTTTTTTTTTTTTTTATTGCTTGACATTGTTTTCTTGTTGTTATAGTGGAATTATTTATGTAATTCAAGATTGTTAATAGATTAAGAGAGTATTTCTTAATCATTTTTTACATGGGATCGTCTACACGTTTTTGTCCCTGAGAATACTGAATCTACAGAATACTGAATACTATATTTACAAAGCAGTTAATTAGTGACCAATTAATTCGCTGGAGTTATTTCGTTATTATTAATTAAGCAACAAAATAAGATTCGTTCTCAATATGAAATATTATTTTCTGATCTTTATTTAAAAACATAATTTTACGCTCAAAAGTTTTTTAATTTTACTGATTTTAATGTAATATTGCTTCTCTAAACTGTAGATTATATTTTTCTAATTTGAACCTTTAAAAAGAATTCATGGGATATTAGATCACTTAAATCTGTATTTCTTCATTTTTACGTTTTATTAAGGCTCTTAAAGCTCTAAAAACGATAATTACGATGAATGCGATGTAAATATCGACTTGAAGAATTTTTAAAGCAACAAAAAAAAAAAAAAAAATGGTAGAAAAAAAAGAATTAGCAACCAAATGGGAAAAAGAAGGAAATTATTTTTACTGCAATTGTAATAATTGCTCTATGTTATTCCAATAGAAGTATAAATTATATAATCCAATAATTGCTTAAAGATAATAGTTAATTTGTGTTTTAATTACGAAAAGGCTGCATCACTCTTTTTGTCAGCAATATGAGTTACTGTTTCCAGAAATCAATATGAATAAAAATTAGAACGACTTCAAATAATTGCCTTGCGGAAGACATACCTTCGTGTCAATATTTCATTCCTCATGAATTTAACTGCAACGGTAGTAAATCATCGATCATAATGGATACCCGAAGGTTCAACATTATAATTTCGTATTAGTGACATTTTATGTCACAACATATTCATAATCTATTCTAATTTCTTCAGATCTTACATCGATAAAATCGAAAGTGAGCATTTAATGCAGTCATATTTATTATTACTAACTTTTTATCGATGTTTTTTTAATTCATGAGCAGTATATACTGAAAATAAATGAACATTATTCAAATCACTGTATATTATATTTAAAAAATGCATTTAATGTTTTAAAAATGATTTAGGAAGCACAATAAATATAAATATATACATATACATGAGAAATTTTTTAATGAATCGTTTATTACTAATTACAAAAAAGGATTGCAATTAATATAAATATGAGCAATAATAGAATAATTACTGAAACAACAAAATATAGTAAAGATTCTATATGTATGTATTATATTTTCATGCTTCTACACGAATTCTTAACGCACCTTTTTCTACCATTTACTTTTATATTCTACTTTAAGAAAGATGCATTTTTCAAATAAGTCGCTACATCAATGCAAAACCCATTTGCATACGAAAGTTTAATTAAACTCTTCGACTGCCTTCACTGCTTTCTTACTCTCATTCGACAAGGAAACGCAGCAAGTTCCAGTTGCGGCACTGGCATCGTGCATGGTATTATATCGATTCGATTCTGCGGGTAGTTCAATGAGTTTTGAGTCAATATTATAGGACTGATTAGTTAGTACAAACACTTCCTTTTATTATTAAAATTTTTGATTTTTATAAACGAAAAAAGTCCAATGTATTTTTATACTGACACTGATGATTTTTGGTAATTTCAATTCTATCTTGCGTTAAATTATAGGTTGAATTTTAGGATCATGAAATGAAGAATTTTTAACTGATATTCCATTTCATCGATACATTGTGAATGTTAACAAGTAATGTAGAAAAGTGTATTTTATACATATTATTCATTTTTAATATTGGAATAACCAACATAATTCTATTTCATAATTGTCTTTGTTTGACAAAATGTATTTATTGTTGTTCAAAGTATTGAAAGTATTGATAAGCGAAAGAAATTTAATATCTATTTTCTATTAATCTTTTATGATAATCTTTTCAATGATTCGACTTTGACCGAAACTGTAGAATACCACGAGCCATAATTATTAAGACAGTTATTAGATTTGTGCAAGATGTGATATTTATTATATAATCTTATTTCATAAAGTTATCTCTTATAATTACAGCTGTAATGTGCAGGTGTACAATTTAAAGAAGCTTTATATCTTGAATTATATTTTTAATATTTTGTATATTTTAGCATCTTTCAACAGCTTCGTAGATTTTTACATATTTAGAATTCTCATAAATGCATAAAAATTCGTAGTTTACTTATAACATAAAATATTTGATTAACTAAATTTACTAAAAGATTAGCAATAATTTGTAACACTTTTCATAATTATTTTTACAATTATTTTTTACCCACATTGTATGGAATAATTGTTAAATACGTCACAAACTGAGTAATTTTATATAATTAAGTATTTTGTATTACAAAGTATCCTTGAATTAAATGAAATGACATAGATTTATGTATAATAAATATTACATCTTGTATGTACAAATAACAAATATAGTGAGTGTCCTGATATTCATGGCCAACAGTGCAGTTTCAATTCTTAGACAGATTCCATATCGTAGATTGAGTATAATTAATTTAAATACCTGTTTTTATCTATCTCTGATTACCACAGAAATTAATTATCGTACATATATCAAAAGTGACGCAAGATCTTTTAAATGTCTGTTTTTATCAGAAGAACTATTTTCCTCACTTTACTGTTCTTTGTTTTTTTTACAAAAATGCTTTCTAATATTATGTGATTATTCAGTTATTTACAATATACAATCGGTTTGATGTTTAATAAATGTGAATTGTAGGTCATTGAGCTGCTTCAAAGGTGGTGTCACATCTACTATTCAATATTTCAATATTTCAATAATATGTAATTCAATAAATTATATATTTTAAATTATTTTCAATTAAATACAGTTTCATGTAAATATTATAAAAAAAAAATCAAAACTTCCGTATTTTTAAATCTCTAAATTAAATATTCAAACCTTCAACAGGTTATAACAACAGCGAAATATATTTCCTGATGACACTGTATATATGACGAATCAATGTCGTGGCTTCATGCAAAATTAATAGAGCGCTACAACTTCTACCGTACCGCGTATTCGAAGGATAACAATCGAACCAAGTTCAAGAATGAATGTTGAATCTAGGTCAAACGCAGCCTATTTAATATTCCCGATACTCCGTTGAAATTATGGACGACTTTGTATGCGATGAAAGCAATCGATGATAATGAAATAATCACTGTTGAAAAGATCTTAAGTGGTTTTCCCGCTTACTGGACAAGTACTTACGATATTTATCTATTGCGAATACACGAAGCAGTTCAATGTACTGTTATCTGACTGATTTTATAGTTCACGTTTAAACGTTTTTAGACGCACAAGATATTTTCGACCAAGAAAAAAGAAATTAATTGTTACAATTTACAGCTACAAAGTTACAAAACTTCGTTCCTTTTAAATAGAAATATTATTATCGTAAAAAAATTTTTTTTCCAAAAACGTGTTCAGGAAAAGCTGATTAATAAATTGGTGTGGTTTATTTTCAGGCTACCAGTGGGGATGCATAAATTCTTCATAAATGGTGTTGCAAACTTAGCTGCACTGTCTGTACGATAACTTTGCCAATTACCTTAGACCTTTTATCATTTTTTAATTTCCTAACAAAGGAGAAGTCATGTGCGAAAATTAAATTTATCAATCATGTTTGCTTGTATACAACTTTCATAAATTTTTTAAAATAATTTCCAATGCATCCCTGTTTTTATAAAAAAAAAAAAAAAATCAATGCATCGAATAGTTTTGCTGCAACAAATTCTAGAGAATCCTTTATTCTCTGTGTCAAAGATAATTATACCTTTTGTTTTTTAGAAAAACGTTACGTTTTGATTTCGCTGCGCAGCGAAGAAACTACCGTAATCTTTCGTTTGAAACGCACGAAAAAGAATGCTCGCCTGATCGAACAAAAAAGAGAAGATAAGCCTAACGCAGAGGTCAATGACAACATCCATGTGTAACACAATCCCCTATTCGACGGCCGTCTTTTCTTTACGTGAAGCATACATACATATGCGCGTACTGTCACCGGATTGGACATTGTACTTGTGATATTGATACGTTGCCCAAGCGGGAAGATAACGTCTGTTTTTTTAGACACAATCTTGAACACAGATTCGCGCGGCGCGAAACGAGACGGAAACGCGGCCGAACACGGTGAAACGGAATGCGAAAGAGCTCGTGTTGCTCGACGAACAATTTGGGAACTACTAGCTTCCCTAGGATTGAATTTTAATGGATCTGCCGCGTTGCATGCCTCGGCGAAAGGTGTGGCGGCATGAACAGTTTCCCATCAGTGCGACTAAAATTAGAACGGAACCTTGGGATCAATCACGATGACTTTAAACGCCATTCGTTCCTTTTGCAGGCTCGGTTTTTATCGTTCTCTTCGATCGAACCCAATTGTCGATCAGCGTTCACCTAACATTCCAACTTTTAATGCGCTGGGCGCGTCAATAAGTAATCGCCTATTTCTATTTGCTATAGTCGGCTAGACAGGGGGAAAACTACAGTGACGACTATTTCCGGGGATTTTTTTTTTTAGCGAAATCAATTCTGTTTGTTCTAAATCTTTAATGGTTTGAAAAAGTACATTTCTTGAACTACTTTCTCTACGAATTTGAAAGAAAAAAATTTATTATTGTTGTCTTATTGTTGGTAGTAACCAGCGCGAGAAGCTTCTGGACAACGAGCGCACGTATAATTTTCCACTACAAGTTCTGAAATGAAGAATCATGTGATTTCTATTATAATATAAAAATCCATGCTAATTTTTTCATTGATTTTGTAAATTTGGCTTCAAAGACCCATTATTTGGTAATAAATTATTCTTTTTTTGGAAATCCGTATGTGCAACTGAAGCTGCTGTCTTACAATTTAAGAAAATCTTGAATTCGAAGAACTTGCAGTGAAGAATTACACGTGCGTCCATTGTCCATACATTTTTGGGAAGCCTCTCACGCTGATTATTACTACGACTACAATAGTGGATATTTTTATATCAAATTTGTAGAGAAACCAGTTCAAGAAATGTATTTTTCGAAATCATTAAAGATTTAGAAAAAAAATTGGATTGATTTTGCAAAAAAAAATCCTCGGAAATAGCCTTTATATTCAGCCGTCACCGTGGTTTCGTTATTTTCCCGATTTTTTTTCTGTAAAAGTATAACATTTTCTTCGCATTTCATTTTTGCGAACATATTTATTGATGTATCAAGTAGAAATACAATTTTTTTAAAGTAAAAATAATCAGAATTGTAGGAATTGTATTAAATTATGCATGGTCCCGTAAAAAATACGTGTCTTATAGGCTGACGTGATTTCGACCATTTTGTTAATTTAAAAAAAAAAACAATAAAAAACCACCTTAATTAGTGGGAATGTATTTGTGGTGTGAAATGCGGCACGTTACAGTTTGAGTATTAATTTTTTCGTTTTTTCTCATCTGCATCATGCTACAAAACTGAGAAAAAAGATTACGTTTTTGCAAAATTGTAGTTCATTTGAAATTAATCGATCAAATAGAATTTGAGATATCGTCAACCATTTCAGAAAATGACATTTTAAGAGTTGGTCTTCAGAAATGAGAATTAATTATTTGGAACAATAAATTATTCCGAAATGTATTAATAGTATTATTAATACAGACTCATTACTACTAACATTAATATAGATTCAGATTTTTATACATTAAACACTTCTAAATGCATAAAAATCTAAGAGGCTGTTGACAAATGGTAAAATATACCAAATATCAAAAATGTACTTCAGATTACAATGTTCAGAAAATTGAACATACTGTTTTTCAAGTTCCAATCCTTCAAGTGCTCGTAAAAATTCGCAGTCCAATAATAAGAAACTCGATGAAAGGATAATAAATTAATTTCTTGTATATTTAATAATTTCAATTTAAAGAAAAGATTTTGAAAACAGTATTAGCTTAGTGTCTTGCGATACTAATTGAAGAAAACTTATATTTAGTATGACACATTGGAAACCTTAATTTGTCTTGCACCTGACAGGCTTAAAGAGTTGAAGGGGAGGAGCATATAATTTAATTGATGCATGATTGAATCAACACTTAGCTTGGTGATTCTTTTATAAAGGTAAAAGTTTATTACGTGCAAAAAAATGTTGGAACCTGTTATGTTGTAATTCAAGCGAGCAAAATTAGTATTCGACCAAGTTGACAATTTTCAGAATCGTAATCTTAAAATTAATTTTCTTCGAATCCTAAAATTGACTCCGTTTTTTTTTAAAAAATCTGTTTCAATAAGGCAAAATAACGCATGTCACATTTTCATTTTCGAGATATTCGCGTTCAAAGTTCTGATTACCAATACTTTACTATAATTTTCTATTTTATTACATCCTCATTTCTAAAGGAAAACATTTGTTTAATACACTTTCTCTCTGATAACAATATAAATTCTGTTTTCTAGACCGAAATTAAGACATAAACTCAAATTTTTTTGAAAATGCGACTTGCGTAGTTTTGCATATGTATATATGCATTAGAAATTAAACTAAAATCGAACATTTAATTGAAAGAAAAATATGTAATAACTTCGAAAGAATAAAGTCAGTGACTATTTTAGCGTCGGTTTAGCATAGCTAATTATACATTTCCTTGGGCAAACAGTTTTACGATTCAGTTCACGATTAATTCACGAACGGTATTGATAACCGTGAAATTTATTTCCTCTACGCCTGTACGGAAATAAATTCTTTTAACGATTCGTTCTTTAACTCTATGTATATGTACGTACATAATTAAAATACATAATACTTTTGACCTCTCAATTAAAATGTGAAATATTTATTATGTAATTTGTAATTGCTCTGCATAAATACAATTTGATAATTTGTTTTATCTTCGCGCGGTTTGCAACGACCTAAAAATTTGCATTCGGTATTGTTTGGACAAATAAAATATTCACCGGATACTATTCAAGGTAAATTTAAGTGTTTTGTAATACGGTATGTTTCGTTACAATATTTCTGGATTAGTAAACGTGATAAAAATGCAATTTTTAATCTGTAATAGAATTAAAAAAAAAAATATATAAGTTTGAAGCAGAGTAAAGATGCAATTATCTCTAAAAGAGTCAAATAAAATATTGCGAAACTAGAACAGGATTTTGAAGACTCGAATGGGCACTTTTCTTCATGGTGATTTTCTATTTAGTAACTGTCAGGAATCATTTGGACTAATTGTACAAATTTATTCGTGACTAACGAATAACTTCGTTGCAAACAAAATTATTATTGGTTAGTTAATGAAATTTGCTCAACTCCCAATGTCGTGCACCCAATGGCGACACGGCAGCGCCACAAAAGTGTCACGTGTGAAAGATTTTGGAAAAGAAAAAGCAAAAAAGGAAACGAGAACCTTCGACATTTCTCCGATTGATGACATTCAAACGCGCAAAACACCAACGAGAAACGTTTCACCCTCGGATTCGTAAGTTCCGTCGAGTCGTCGCAGAATTCGCTACGCCTGCGTCGTATCGATCCGCAATTGGCGGTCTCGGACTTCTCAGCTGAGGCAGCAGTATGGAGACACGGGTGGGTTCAATGAATCTATCGCGTTCGTAATATGGGAAATCGTGTGTCCGGGCACGGCCGTCGAAGAAGCTCGGAAAGCATCGTGCGCGGAGGAAAAGTGGAGGGCAAATGCGTTGGACAGTCCGAAGGATCCTGATCTGGCTGTCCGTGTCGCTGCTCCTCGCCGCGATGGGTCGGCTGTTGGTCAGCCGCGGCATTCACCTGAGGAACCTGTCGCCGATCGGTAACGGCGACGTCGCGTCACCGAACCGTCGGCCGATCGTCGTCCGTCACGACGCGTCCGCCGGCGTCCCGTCGTTCGCGGCGGGCACGTACATGGCGGGACTGCGGCCCAGGAACGGCAGTTCCTGCAGATGGTACCACGGCCTGCCGGATGTCATGTCGTATTCGACGTTCGAGGTCGGCCGGAGCCCGGAAATCGGTGAGAAGAGCCCCTACAGAGTCCTACCGTTTGTATTGCGCGGAACCGAGGAGAGGAACAAGCTGCCCCAGGTGACCCTCTGCACCCACGCCACTGCAGCTCATGCCTATGGAATCGTGGAATTGGCCAGGAGATGGGAGGGCCCGTTGAGCCTGGCCATTTTTACGCCTGGTCTCGATGCTGGCATCGCCGTTGCTCTCCTCGATCGGGCCTGTCGATGCGAGCCCGAAATGTACAAGGTTTCCCGAAACGGGTCGTTAGAAGTATCATTTAACCCAAACGCTGAAAAATCGATGTCCCCGGCACACCGCACAGTGCGGCATACGACGGACAAACATCAGAACAATCATTATTTCCTTTTGATCTACTTGCTGAGTGCTATTATCAGTCGACAAGCAAGCAATATAAATGTGAATATTAAATTGCAACAAAATCAATACGGAGTTAATAATAGACGTATGTATATCACGGAACGTAATTATTAAAAAATTCGTTTATTCGTTCATTGTATCTTTTGTCTGTTATTATTTGTTAAACAGTATTTGTTACACCTTAAAAATGCAGAATTGTAACAGAGATTTGCATAATTTTGGTTTTTAATTTGTAAATTTTCGATTTTTCCTTTAATAAGTGATATAAAAAAAAACCGGTTCATATCATCCTGTAATTTTGAT
Source organism: Perdita meconis (assembly GCA_030770465.2). Lineage (NCBI taxonomy): Eukaryota > Metazoa > Arthropoda > Insecta > Hymenoptera > Andrenidae > Perdita > Perdita meconis. The sequence continues at coordinate 9,421,284 of JASKOS020000006.1, read as the reverse complement.
TGTTTTGTGTTAAGAAGTTATTGTATTATATTTCTATACAATTTTTATCTTCTATTGACTGATACAATGACTGTTGACACATATTCAAGGTAAAGTACATCAGTTATGATTTATGAACAATGATCCTTGTTCCGTTATAATTAATATTGTAGTTATAATTAATTGAACAAAAAAATATCTTTAATAAAAGTTACTCGATATTCCGTTGAAAATAAATGGCAATAGTAAAATATTGATAAATATTTTTTATTCAATAAAAAAAATTAAAATTACTTCAATATTTTTTAACGTAACGTCATACTTTTTATACACCAAATGATGTCCTTTTATATTCGCTTTAAAAAAGTATTAAGGTACCAAGGTCGAAAATTGATTAGTTTATAAGTCATGATTTTTGTCCCAATCGCCCATATACTTGCCGCACTGTGCACCGTGGTCGACGCGCTCTTTCATATCTTTCGTTCCTTCGTTTGTTTCTCGCGACGGGGGTGTTCCCATTCGGAGCGTGTCAGTTGTGGGGAGGATCGTTTCGGCCACACGCGATCAATTAACCCTTTCGCTGTAGGGGAGATCGAGGCCAGTTGACACAGAGGCAGTTTGATACAGAAAAATTATTTCAACACTGGGTATAGTCGGTCGAACAACTCTAAAGGCACAGATAGACTAATATTCGATTCAACTCAAAAGGCCGTTCAAGGTCAGATTTTCGTCTTGTAGTTTTCTAATAGCGAATTCTCCACGACGGTATCTTCTGTGAACACGAAGGCTTCTGAACATACAATAGTTCACACAGGGGTGCAGAAACCTTCGTAGGATCATTTCCTTCCGAAAAAAGTGACAAAAAATGGTGACCTTGAACGGCTCAGAGTAACCCGTGACATTTCTTTCGAGAGCGGCTCTCATAGCGCTAGTTTAGGTTGCCAACCATAATCTCAGGCGAGTTTACACGCACTATGAAAGCCGCTCTCGCAAAAACTGTTGCAAGTTATTTGCTAGTCTATCTGCACCTTAAGAAACAGTAGGTGCGATGCCTTGCTGCGCCCTCATTTCGCACAAAAATGCAGTGTATTTATTACAATCCTGCACAGAGTTCCGAATACTTAGCCTATTGTGAATTTCGAGGTATATCGTGTATGTCGATCGTGAATAATCGAGGTTCTTCTGTACCCCAAATATTCCAAATTATACATTAATTTAAACTTACAAGGAGAGGTCACAGTCAGTGGGTCATCGATTTTGACGAAACTTTTTCTGGTGAATCTAGAGCAAAAATAAGTCGACACGTGTTCGGCCGTTTTTGTCAATACTCATTATTTAAAAAGATATAATTTTTTTTATTTAATATTTAATTCTGTCGAATTACTTAAATAACGAATTTTTTTTCTGTTTTTATTTTTTTTATGAATATATTTAAATAGTTTTACACGTTGTTTCTTGTTAACATTTTTTAAAATTATGTTATTAATTTTTATTTTATTTTTTTTATTCTTCAGAAAAAATAAAAAAAATTTTTTATTAAAAAAAAATTTTATTTTTAGTAAAATAATTTCAACAAATTTTAAGAAGAAACAACGTGTAAAACTACTTGAATATATTCATAAAAAAAATCAAAACAGAAAAAAATTCGTTATTTAAGTAACTCGGCAGAATTAAATACTAAATTAAAAAAAAACGAAAATTATATCTTTTTAAATAATGAGTATTGACAAAAACGGTCGGACCCTGCCGGCTTCTTTTTACTCTAGATTCACCAGAAAAAGTTTCGTCAAAATCGATGACCCACTGACTGCGACCTCTCCTTGTTAGAAAGTGATTCATTCTTTATCATTCAGTTTGTCATTTAAACTCAAGTTTATTCGAATAAAAATGTTTCATGTATGTTTGTTTAAAATTTGTTTAGTTTTTTTATCTATGTTTCAGTTCATTTATAGACTATACTGTTTAAATTTTAGTTTTAAATTTATTCGTTATTTATTTCATTTATACATTTTTAATTTTTTAAAAACTGATAAAAATTGGAAACTGAAAAACGTATCAAGTTTCTCCGGTCTCCCTTACAATTCATTCGCAAAGAATTCTGTCATACCTGCCTTTAAAGTTTATCAAACACTTTCGTTGATAAGATTTTAGATATGCGAACGAAGTTTCCAAAATTTTCCGTTTAGAGATACCAAAATTTATGCAGGATGTGATAATAAAACGTAATTAGATAATTAGTTGTAGATATGACGCATAATACTGAGTAAAAAAAATTAGTAAACGTAAGTCGAAATCATAATTAAATTACTACCGGCTCTTCAATATTTATAAAAGATATTTGACATGTCCTTAAATTTTTGTAAATGTCAATGAAATCTTTTGTTATGAAGCGTTAAAGGGTTAATTGGTGTACATTTTATTCGACGATTTTTAAACAAATAGACAAATATTTATTGCAATAATAAAATAAGTGAAAATAGTTAAATGAGGAGAAAGCTTCTTCAATTAATATAAATTAAACTAAAAGTATTTGTTATGAGTTTCCGAGAAATTATAGCATATTCAAACACGACATATTTAATCCTGTTACGGTCTTTGGGTCTTTTCTGACCCATTAAGATATTTTGTTTCCTTTAACAACTGTTTTATTTTTGGGAAAAATGTGAGAAAATTTAACGTAGAAGATTTAAGTATTTAAGTTTCTTATTTCTTGAAGTTGTATTAAAAATTCATTATCTATATTATTAATAACATGATATGAATAAAAATGGTTCCATTTAGGATTTTTAAGAGGAACATAACAGGGTTAAGAAATTAGAACGCGTAATAGTATTGAGAAATGTTCTGGTCCGTTTTATCTACTTTTGTAATATATTTTGGCATTTTTATGACTGATAACTGTTGTACTATAATTAAGATATTAAAGCTTCTTTTAGACTGTGGCCCTACATGTGACTCTTGAATTTGTCTGGAAAAGATAATTCAATAAAATTATTAATTTAGGCAAATGAGGCTATCCGTCTGATCTAAAACTGAGACAAGCATTGAATTGGGTTAAGTGGTTGCTTCAAAAGCACGAAGTAAATTTTATTCGTTCATGGAATGAATAAAGAATTTTTACATTTTTACTTGGTGTTAATAGAAACGATAGTCACATTTATTTAGATTAATAATATTTTGAAATTATCTATTTCAGACACAAATGCAGTAATGGTAATAATATATATAGGATCACTTTCTACAGGAAACTTATGTATCATGGTAATTGTACAACATTGTTAAACTAAAAAAAGTGTACAATTTGTGGTATAGAAAATTCATAAATGATATTATGATTTTATCACAAGAAATTGTCTTTTTATCAGACCTCTAAATGGGAATTCCCTCGTAATGCACTTTAAATTATTTTATTTTAACTCTTTGAGTGCTATACATATTTAAAAACAATTAACAATTCAGGGATTTCCGCACATGGTGCACAATTAGAGCTCGAATTTTAGCACTCAGAGGGTTGTTGACGAAAATGTAATAGTGTCCCTGAAATGTACAAAATTTGACGCTTTCTTTAGTCCAAAAACTAGTCAATCGCAAGGTCACATGATTATTATACTACTATTGCAATTGCGAATACACGATTAAACAATTCGAATCAATCTTTTAAAGAGATTGTATCTATTTAGAGGCACAAATATACGAATTGAAACGGTTTTTCTGTGAGGGTGAAAATTACACTTTATTTCATTGAGCGATACACTTTTTTCAAATATTTTATGCACTCACAACAATAGCTAAAACAAACATCATAAAAATTGTTTCTTTAGAAAAACTAAAATCCTTGATCTTTCTCGACTAACAAATAAAAATTCTATTTGAAAAAAATCATTCTTCCCAGTATCCCTTCATAATTTCAGTTACAAATAATTCTAAAGTAAAATACGTAGAAAATCTGATTAGTAAATACATGTTTGAGTAGAAAGAAAAATTTAATTTCCATTTGTAACTTTCGCGATAAAGTTTCTTCTAATTTATATTTTCTTTTTGAGCCTTTAGTTAGATGCAATCTCTTTAAATGTACAAAAGAACTAAACCAGCTTTAATCTTTCTCATTTTTTAGATATAGAAACGCTGAGGTTAACATACCTGTGGTTGTAAGACAAAATAAATCACATGTTGCTGTTATAAACGTTGTAAACTCGTTATAAACTCATCGTTGTCCCCCTTTATTCTATGGCCCTATACTACAACTAAACTACAAATTTAACCCTTTATAACTGAATTTATTTTGCTTTACAATTACAGACTCTATAAAATTAGCCAGCTACTATGTACATAAACTAATCACCAGTTCTAATCACCAAGAATTAAAAGGAACGCCATACAATATTTTTTCGCTATAAGCTTGTCGTAATTTTCACCATTCCCTGAAACCGTTGTGCAATTTTGTTATCATTTCGCGTTTGATAGGATAAAGAAACAGCAGCCAATGCATTAATCCTACAAAACGTGAGATTAAGTTCGACGCAGGAAAGAATCCTTCCACGTTCACACAAAATGAAATGTTAACGCAAATCTTCTTTCACTCGAACTATTTTTATTTATATAGACAACAAAATTATTTCGTGAGCAAAATTATTTCGCAAAAAGCGAAACTAATGTTTAAAAATTTGTAGACATTTATCAGTATAGTTTTCAGGATTTTTTGTGGAATTCCTACGGTTCATTGACTTTAGAAACATGCATTTGGCGTTCTACGAACTCCGAACTGACATAGATTTGCTTGCATAATAATCTTCGGATTCACTTTAAATCGAAGCAGGCTTGCACATTATCCAAATAAATGATTTGAAACCCAATAAGACTTTAAATTTAAGCAAAGACAATGCTGTTTCGGGTCTCGAGCTTACAGCGAGAGGATACTGTATCGAGTAAACGCTGCATCACGATTCTAATTTCTAATTCCATCGCAGGTGTCGGTGCACTTGGTCTTCCCCGCTGGTCGTCCACCCGCTCTGAATCCACCGCCTCTGGTTCAGGGCGACTGCGCCGCGTCCGATCTCCAAAAGGGAGAAGCGGAGACGGAAAGGAAACGAAGACGTATGATGTATCCAATTAACGTGGCCAGGAATGTGGCCAGAATGCAAGCGAACACCAACCGCGTCCTGGTGACGGACATTGAGCTGTTGCCCAGCGACAAGTTAGCCTCCGGCTTCATGGAAATGATGCGCGGAAGGCAACCGAAGACCGGGTTCGTCTTCGTAGTGCCGGTCTTCGAGATCGAGGCGAACGAGAAGCCGCCTTCGACGAAAAAAGAACTTCTGTTGGCGATGAAAGCTGGAGTGGCAGTGTATTTTCACAGGTTTGTGTGAATGAACAAAACGGCGGCAAGGTAACGTTATTATGGGGTGCTTTAAAGTCAGCTTAATCCATTTTGGACAGAGCAGTTACCATAGCATTAGGCGCAAGCTGAGACCTCAACTTTTATGGGATCACATCTTAAAGCTCTACTCCAAATAAACGAAATAAGTTAAAACATGTACTCACATGTTACTAAGTATTCAATTTATAATGTAAACATTAGAAGCAGTTGAAAATTACTTCTTGTATTTTTGTTTCCATTCTCCATCTTCAACTTTTATTCAATTGAATTTTCAATTTTAAGTCTAAAGATCTTTAAATCTGGAATATGAAATCTTTAAATCTTCAATTGTAGCTTTAAAAATATCCATATGTCCAAAATCTCTAAACTAAAATCCTAAAGACTTTCAAATTTTCAATTAAAAATCTTAAAATTTTCAACTTCAAATCTTTAAATTTCTATCTACAGCTTTTAAAATCTCTAACTTCTAATGTTTAAATCTTCAAGTCCTTATATTTTTTATTTTAATCCTAAAAATCTTTATATCTTCAAATCTTCAATTGTATCTTTAATAATATCCAAAATCTCCAAACTAAAATTTTAAAAACCTTCAAATCTTCAATTTAAAATCTTTAAATTTTTAACTTAAAATCTTTAACTATCTTTAAATCTCTAAATTGAAATCTTAAAAATTCATCATATTTCCATTTTTAATTCTTCAAATTATCAACAATAAAAAATTGTATTGTATAGTAATTTTATTCATTCTTGACTAATTTTTAATCAAACTTAAATTATACGTATTACGCATAACTTTTATTTTCGATAATCATAATAAAATAGATTTCTTTGTTTGAAGTCTCATAATGCTTTGCGTAGGATCTCCAAAAATTTAAATGGGGCCCTGATTTTGAGACAACTTTTTTCCCCTCTTCGAGAATTCTCCAGTTTATATTTTTCTGACAGTGAGTTCAATAAATAGTGACAACGACTCCGCAAGTTTTAATGAATAAAAAAAGGTTCCAAATAGACTAATTGTAAGCCAATGTATTCTTGTCACAAGGAAGACATGCAAGACATTTCTATTACAATAATTTACTACAGAATGATAAGAAAAACATTAAACACGAGCTAGTAGAGAGTTGATGTATTTTAATTAAAGGTGATTGAGTCATTGGAAATGAAAATGCTCACAAATGAGTAAACATATATAAATGTCTAGTTTCATTTCATGTTTATTTTAGCTACTTAAGTTATTTCTTCTTTCTATTCGTGAAACGCATTCATAGTTGAACTTTAAAACACAGAGATCAATTAATAGTAATTGGCAAAAATGATTGCCTTGTTTGTAGACTAATGAAAGATTGTCGAACGTTCATATTCTATGACTTTGTCAACATTTATCAGAATATGTTTAAACAAATACATTATGTTTAAAAGACCGTAACTTCATTCAGAAACATTCAATTTTGATGCAGTTTGCTTCATTTTTAATATTTTCTGACAACGCAAACCATAATTGTGCATATCGTTACGTATGAAATACACCTGCACTCAAACATCAACAATTTTATTTTTTGACATATCAAAAAGTAAAAAAATTGCCTTTTGTTTGAACAAAAATTTCGATAAATATTGACAGTGTTATGGGAATAGTTTTGTCAGTCGGATAAAAATAGCGTTTTTGTGTTACAGATTTCTATGCTCGCATTGCCAAAGATTTCCTGGTCTCACTAGGTGGCTGATTAGACCAGATCCAGGAAAAGTCAAATCACTTATTGTTACTAGACGGGAATACCCGCATCATAGGTGGGAACCTGTTTTCATTGGAACTCGCGACGATCCCTTTTATACGGAAGATATGTCTTGGGAAGGGAAACAAGACAAAATGACTCAGGTATAATACAAACTTACTTATAAATTAAAAATATCAAGATTGTACCTTGGTATATTCCTTAACTTTATATTAAAAAAAAAACATTCTCTAAAATAAAATTATCTCGAAATATTCAATCATTAGTTTAATAATTCATCTTGAGATGACAAACTGAATATTCTATAACTCTAGCATAATTTTTTCGGTTGAATTAGTAAAACATGGTAAAAAATTTGAACATCTACTTTTAAAATTGTTTCAATCGAGTAATTTTAAATTTATAATTGAACTTTAAAGTCCAGACAAATTTCCACAATTTTTAAAGCCTGAATGCATGATCTAACATCGTCAATTTAATATGTATATGTAGAATTTTCTGCATTTAATTTCGATACCCGAAATCAATCTTTTCGTTTTCCGTTTCGGTGATATTATATTGATCGGACAAATGCGAATTAAACTGATTCGAAAATGTAAGTATTCCGAACAGCAAGGAATATTTCTGCAGAGAAATTGTAGAATACTAAACCTTGCAAGGAATATTACCGGAATATTCCTGGAAAATTGCTACAATATTCCTATACCTGCTGTCTGTTTTTTCCTAATTGAACCTTATACATAATAATAATTTCGGTGTTATTTGAAAACAGATAGAATGAAAGCACTGAGCTAAGAATATTATTCGGTTGATGTAAAAATAATTACTGTTATTATTTCACTAGAAACCTATTGTATTTTATTTATAAATCATTATATAGAAGCATTTATTTTTTTTTTTACTTTTGAAAACCGCGTTTTGTTGTAAAGTTAGAGACTTATACAATATAAAATTATCGTTTAACAAACATTTTATTTAAATGCTCATTTTTTTTAAGAGATAGTAAATAAGATCGCCGCAATAATATTCCTGCAACATTGAGAATATTGCAATATTTATGTAATATTCCTTCAATATTCCTTGCTATTCGGAATATTGAAAAGTATAAATTTATAATCAAACAAACTTGTGCTGAGGAAACGTGACATACGTTGCTGCGTAAAGAGAGTTCAAAATATACAATTCACTGAATGAACTTTTCTCATAAATATGGATGTAGAATGTAGATAAACACGTATTATGTTTATTAATGTTTCTCTTTTTACACTTTTTAGATGTTCCACATGTGTCTTCTAAATTATCGACTAGTTATACTCGATGGTGCCTTCTTAGTTCATACACCAGGTATTAAAAGAAAAACTATGAAAACCGATGCAACAAAAACAATATTTTTCCGACTTCACGAAAAAAGAAACGCTCGTATTTACCAACGAGTAATTAGACGCTTATTGAAGCAATATCCTATCAATCGTAAATGCGCACATTGATATTTAATATTAGTATAAATGAACTTTTTAATAGCGTAAAAATACGAGACACAGAGACGATTTTTATAGAAATAACGCATGGTCATTGTCCTACTATTTTATTAATGTTGTTATTTGCAAGATATAGATTGATTAGAATATAAGATTTCAGTATTAAACAAGTCTTCGATTGATGATACACACTTATTTTACAGATACACGAAACACAATAACAAATTTGCGCATAAATTATAATAACAGTGATATGAATAAAAGTCAATGCGAAACATTTGAACTACAATTGTTTTCGAGTCTTACATCATGGTTTTTACTCTGCGACTTTAAAAAATTATGTATGCATTAGTTAAGACCTTTATACAGTAAAATAAAACATGGCTGAACCAGTTTTCGTAAACCAATTAATATTATTTTCAATCATTTCAGTGAAACAATGTATTTTTTTGTATTAAGTAATAAGTAAACCTTATTTATTTTGTCAGAAATAATTTTTCATTAAAATTACATTTGCACAAAATTTTCGAGTTCAAGCTCATAGTTACACTGTTAAATATATATTCGTCTCAACGTCAGCGACAATCAAGGTGACTTTGACTTTTTACGTAAAAAGCATTTTTTGAGATTTAAGAATATGCGAACATGTAGTCAACCGAGTACTGATAAAGTTTTATCTAAAACATTTTTTAATTGCACTACCGGAAATGCCTAAAAAGTGGTGACAAAACATAACGGGAAGACCCTGTATATAAACGTTGTTCTTTCGTCGAGATGATTACATGAATTCAATGTCGTACTATCAATAACCGAACCCACTTAGTTCTGTAGATTCCGGCTGCGCAACTACAAATGCATCGTTAATCTAATCGATCACATGTTGCTGGAAATGGCTATAACTATAATTGCTTTTACATACTTCCGACCGCTTGTGATTGGCTAGATCGTCGTTACTGTCTCGTCAGAACTTTCAAAAGAACCATGCCAGTTGTCTCGATCCACGTTCAGGATTTTCACAAGTGTTGAATTATACATTTGTACTTGTGTGACTGGAATCTATTGAATTCAAGCTGCGCCGATATTAGTATTTATATGGATGTATATACAAATTTTTAAATAAAATAGAGAAATGAGAGAGAAGAAGTGAAAAATAAAATATAAATGTAATTGCACGTGCATATGAATTTTTAATTTTAGAACGTGGCTCTTCGCGCAACACCTGCATGAAAATTAGATTCAAGATTAAGATATGTTTCCGCTCGATAAGTGCTAGAGATATTCCACGAAGCCTACTGCCTAAATTAAAATTGAATAAACAATCTTTCTTCGAGTCTCAAACTTTATTACAGAACCTTCGTAAATAATATTTTTCAACCAGTATATTCTTTCAATTTAATCTCGACACTCGCGTGATTCGTTACAAAGTATAACCCATTTCCATATTTCCTTGTACCTAATTATTAAATTGACCCGCGGATTGTCATAGTTTTTTCGTATTACTGTTTCATATTCGTTCATTAAACTTCGCCAGCATTCGAACCGCATTAACAAAGCTAGTTTCTCAGGATTAAAGGCGAGGTTATCCACGAGACGTTCGTTATCGGAATGATTGTACACGCAACTACCGTACGTTTTTAAAAAGTGATTGTGTAACTAAATTACACATTAAATGTTCGAGCAACAATCAGAGTCGGGCAGGTACTAAGGATGAAACTGATTGCAAGTTATCTTTCCGTTTTATAACGAGACAGGAGTCGTAATTGGAGAAAAAAAAGTCGAACAACGTGTGGCGAAACTACGGGCGCAATCTACGAGTGGTGGCGTTATAAGCATAAGAATAAGAAGATACCTAGCCAAAGCGTGCGTTAGAGAAAGGCGGTTTCGTGTAGGTTTTCGTTCAACTACTTCAACGTAATGATATTTTAGTGAAACGTAATGGGCTCGTAACATAACGTGGATAACTAATTACAGGAGTTAAGTAAATAATCGTAGACAATGAATATACTGAAGAATGTGTCATCGGCGTTTTGGTCGACCGATGTTTGGTTACCGCCTAATATAACATGGGAAGATATCAAACCAAATGCAGAAAACAAATATGCGGATTATCAGCATTTGATCTACCCTTTGCCTATGGCTTTCGCTCTTCTAATACTCAGATATGCTCTCGAAAGGTAATAATAACACAATTATTCGCGATTTTTTTCGTACCAAATACTTTATTCAGACTGAGGTTATATCGTATTCCTTTACTGTTCGAATTTTAGGTCGCTGAAAAATTTCGTCTCGATAAAATTGCTGGTTAAACTGATCACATATATACATACAATCATAGTTTTCCATTCCTCCGTTTCTGGATATTTATCAAATTAATTTTTTGCATTTTACAGGTATTGCTTCGCTCCGTTTGGGAGATCTCTTGGCATAAAAAATACGAGAGTAAAAAAAGCAACGCCAAATGATATATTAGAGAAAGCCTATCTTAATAGAAAAATTAAACATAAACAGGTGAGTTTGTATTGTTTGATATTTTGTTCATTACGCAGATCATTAATCAGAGTTTTGATAATTGGCTCATCGTAAAATTGCTGTTATAATAATAACTTGTACAGGCCTTCAGAATTTTAAATGATATGTTCGATATTAGGTTTGTGAAACAGATATAAAAGTAACTGAGAAATTAAATGTTATGGATTTTTTATAATGTGTGGATATATTTTAAGATCCTGGCACTGGCTAAGCAATTAGATTGGTCTGAACGACAAGTAGAAAGATGGTTGCGATTAAGACGTGCTCAGGATAAGCCATCAACGCTTATAAAGTTTTGCGAAACCAGGTCAGTCCCTTTCGCTAAAATATTATCATCATCGTTCCATTTGAAAGTTAAGGGATCAGTACGGGTTTATTTTTTCAATAAATCGATTTTCTAAAAACATCGGAAAGATTGCGAAAAAATTATGCTTATGAAGTAGCTGAAGGAATAATGTAGGGAGCATGTTTTTTTTTTACGATCTTACGATAAAAACTTTAAACGCGTTTTTTTTTCGAAACAACGTTTTTCGACCTCGCCGACACGATTTACAAAAAACTATTGCACCGATTGGGCTCAAATTTTCAGGGATTATTTTGAACACGCATAGTTTCAGTCCGAAGTAGAATTATAAATATTCATTTATATTTAACCATATTTTTTAAAAATTTCAGTTGTAAAAAAAGGGTCGAAAAATTCAAAAGTCCACCATTTTGTTATTTTTCATCGGGATTGAAAAATTTTACTTCCAACTGTAGCGACAAGTTTACTTTTTAAGAAACTACTCGATTTTTTGTTATTAAATGCTCCAAAGTCCAGATATCATGTCGGCCAGGATCAGGCAGGGCTCGCTTCAAGCGGTCAGATCACCAAGATAAATCGATAAAAAAATGAAATAAAAAATTTTTTCTATTACTTTAAAACCTCTATTTTTATGTGTGAAAAGACGGAAATGTAAAAATAAATTTTAGTGTGAAAAAAAATTCTTGAAAATATGTATGATAAACCCGTACTGATCTCTTAAAAGTTATTTTATGTGAAACAAGCATTGAATTACAGTATTTGTAAGCTTGTAACTTTTTAATTACAGCTGGAGATGGTTCTATTATACGTATTCGTTCCTCTATGGTGTTGTTATTTTATGGAACAAGCCATGGTTGTGGGATATAAATCACTGTTACTACAATTATCCATATCATTCAGTTTCTTTCGATACATGGTGGTACTACATGATATCCATGGCATTTTACTGGTCTCTATGCTTTTCCCAATTCTTCGACGTGAAAAGGAAAGATTTTTGGCAAATGTTTATCCATCACATAGCCACTATTGCGTTAATGTGTTTCTCATGGGTCGGAAATTTAACCAGAATCGGTTCGTTAGTATTATTAGTTCACGATTGTGCTGACATTTTCCTAGAAGTGAGTAAAAATATGAGGAGACAAAATTATGTTAAGTAGACTCGATCTGCATACGAAATTTAAAAAATATTCGCAATTGTATATTTTAGGCTGCAAAAATGGCCAAGTATGCGAATTACCAAAAACTATGTGATTGTATATTTGTTATTTTTACGATACTATGGATCGTCACGCGTATTGGTGTTTATCCATTCTGGATAATTTATAGGTATATTCTAAAATCTATCTAATGCAGCACAGAGTAATTAAGAATTGATTGTATTATCTTAGATGCATTAATTATGTTGTATTATATTTTTCAGTACATCGATAAAAGCACCTAAGATAGTACCTATGTTCCCAGCGTATTATATTTTCAATTCTTTACTGATACTGCTGTTGTTTCTGCATATGATATGGACCTATTTGATCCTGAAAATTGCGTACAACGCTTTTTATGCTGGTCAAGTAAGTTACGTTATTAGAAACATTTTTTATATGCAATGAAATTGTTTATACATGTGCGTGTGATTTTTCAGATGGAGGGTGATATTCGTAGCAGTAGTAGCGAAGATATTTCAGATGGTTCTATGGAGCATACCAATTTAAATAACTCTACTACGAATTACGCTAGCAAGCAAAATTCAAGATAAAAAATTCGATAACTTATAACTTTCTAGAGAAAGTTACTGCAACAGTAAGAAGGCAGAGGTTTTAAATATTTAGCCGGGCGCTAATTCGTTTCAGCAAATCCAATAAAGCCTTGCATTTATCGTAGAATGATAATTAAAAACCTTAACTTTGACGAAGTTATAATCGGGTCCACTGACCTTCGAAATATTCACTTTCTTTAACACTATTAATATTTTCTAAAACGTTTTTGCGCTTTTATACAATACGTAGAAGTCGTGCACTTTTTTCATACACAAAATGTCCATCCATTGCCCTTAGTATTATTAATTACGAAGAACGTAACATTGATAATTATGAATTATTCTTCTTACGAATAGTTTCATTATTTATATATGTATTTTATTTAAAAACTTAGAGGATTGAATTTCTTTTTTATGTAAATTCTAATAATTTAATCAAACAAACAATGGACCAAAGTTTTAAAGTGTTTAGTATCTGTACTTTTTCAGCCTCCTTGAGGTCTAATTCATTATTATGCTTCATTGCAACTATTTATTCTTTAATTCATTTAACGAACGTCAAACAGTGTCTTAAAAACTTATGGATAAGAAAACTAATAACAATAATTCCAACGAATTTAAGTTTCCTTGATAGTAATAATCGTCTCTATTATATGCAATCTTTCACGAATATTTAATTTATTTAATTTTTATAAAATTAAAATAGAAATTCGCTGCATTAACGTAAATGTATTTTCCATTTTACGCTAGGAAATGTATATCAAGAAACTTAGGTAATAAAGAAATGAATCTTCGATATAATTGAAATAAAAATATTAAAAAGGCGAATAATTCATTTACATTTCACAAACGAAGCTTTAAATAAATAAGCGTAATGTAACACTATTTATTTTGATTTTTGTCTCCTTTCCTTTCTTCGAACGTCGCTTTCCAAATTTATACTTCTTCGTATCAATTCAAAATTTGATTTTTAATGTAAAAAAAGCATACGCAGAGTTCACTTGTTAGATTCGCGAATCGGAATCAGTTACGAGTTTGTAGAACGTAAGAAGCATGTATATGAATGTTCATTTTTTAAATGACAAGTTGCTTTTTCATTAGAAAAAGGTGAAAATGAAAACAAGAAAATAGAAATATTAATTGAGCTATGTCGAAGAAGAATACCAAATATTATAGAAGAAATTCAAGAGTTTAAATCTAGCGCCAGTTATTGCCGCAACTCCTCGCCATATTTGATAAGCGATAAGTACTAAGGCCATACGCGGTCATAAAGATTCCACTCTCTTAAAAAAATCTCTCCATTATGTTTCATTCCATTCTCCACTTTTTCGGTGGATACTCTTGCTCTCATTTATGGTCAAATAAGATTCAGAGAGGAGGTCACCTTGGGGTGTCATTCAAATTTTAGCGGGGCCCGGAGTTTCATCACGTTCTCGTTTTAACTATATACATTGTTTTCTAAGTGAATAAATAGCTCAAGATCTATAATATGGGAGGTAAATGGTCAAGCATGGATCCCCAAAAAGTCGACGTGCCGGAATTGAACGTGTTATTGGACAGAGATCCGTACTTAAAACAGTACGAAAACGAATTCAGAAAAAGGTATCGTATTCTCTTACTGATAAAGTCTTGATTCTTTGTTAAATTGCAGTTTATTCGGCTATTCCAGCCGATACAGCTCATATTGCGTTGGAATTTTTTTTTATAGCTTTCTGCTATCGACTTCATTTATTCAAATAATTCTTCCTAAATTATGCATTAATTATTATTTAGCTTGCTGATAAAATAATTTTTAATCTCTATTTCGTATTTAAAGTGATCATTTTGTCTTGTTAGATATGCATTGTTCAAAGACCATTTAGAAAAAATACAAACCGGCGATGGCAATTTGGATAAATTTACGAAAGGATACGAATCTTTCGGAATCCACATAAACGAAGATAACAGCGTTATCGCGAGAGAATGGGCACCTGGAGCACAGGAAGTGTTTTTAACGGGAGATTTCAGTAAGTTATAAAAAAATCACTCTAAATTAACGTTCCCGAATTATTTAGGAAAGTTCAAGGTCATCGTCGCTTGTATAATATGTTTCAATGTTCTCACTGCCAACTGTAGACTAAAATAGATCTTGCTAATAATTTATAATTCCTTGTAGCAAATTCTACTGTTGCTAAGTTGTAATTAATTGTTCAATTCTATACTTTTAATAACAAATCGAACAAGTAATTGAAACTTGTTGCATGCACGTTTTTGTCACTAATTATTTTACTATTTTTAGTATTTAAAAAATGTGTAATATACTGCATCTGAAAATGATAAATTTCTGTATCTTTGTTCTACTTAAACTTGCAAATTTCTTGTTCTTAAAAAAGGTAAAACATGATAATAAATTGATGCATGATTTCCTTTTTAATAAAAATATATTTCCTTGTAATATTGTGCCAAGAGAAAACTAAAAATTATAGTTTATTAGTCTAGCTCTTTTTTTAGTAACTTAGACGTAACAATCTTGAGAAAGTTGCAGCGAAAAATATTTCTTGTAACTTTCAAAGTCAGATCACCTTAAAAATTCTAAAATTATAAGAATTACGTAACCAGGAAACCGTTCAATTTCTCAACTAATACATTGTCAATTTTTGTCTGTCCTGATTCTCGAAAAGCAAAGTCTTCTAGCAATATATTTTATCTACTTTCTCATATCTCTACTCATATCTGCTTTCTTATATCTCCACTGGATGCTATACATTCATATAATACGAGAAGACTCACATAAATCTCCAAACATATTATCACTTTCATGTATTTTATGAATTAGTTAAATATTGTACTTTAATTTATATTTAATTCTTTATCGTTAGATGGTTGGAATAAAACAGCCACTCCATATAAAAAATTGGACTATGGAAAATGGGAATTGCAATTACCACCTAATCCAGATGGTAGTTGCCCCGTTCAACATCTATCGGAAGTTAAACTTATTATAAAGAGTGGCAATAATGAGATGTTGGAGCGATTAAGTCCGTGGGCTACGTATGTTACGCAGAATCGTGCAGAGAGTAATACCTACAAACAACGTGTATGGCACCCTGCAAACGTACGTACACATGTTTCGCTCGTAGTGTTTGTCGCATGAAATGTACTGTTCAAAATAATTTCAATATACGTAAATATCTTTAAATAGTGATATAATAATAGTTTACTCAATAAGTATATGTTTGTATAGACATACAAATTGCAACACCCCAAGCCAAACAGACCAAAAAGTCTCAGAATTTATGAGTGCCATGTTGGTATTGCGACAGAAGAATTAAAAGTTGGTACATATTTAGAGTTTGCTGAACGTATTATTCCTCGAATTGTTAAGCAAGGCTACAATGCTATACAATTGATGGCTATTATGGAGCATGCTTATTATGCCAGTTTTGGATATCAGGTATGTGTTACAAGATCCACATAATGTGTACGAAATTCTATAAGTTTAATTTTTATGTTACAAAGAATTATAAAATTTAAATAACACGATTAATTAAATTCATTTAGGTGACATCATTTTACGCGGCTTCGTCTCGTTACGGTACTCCGGACGAATTAAAACAGCTGGTAGATACAGCACATAAACACGGTCTATATGTTTTACTCGATGTGGTACATTCACACGCATCAAAGAATACTTTAGATGGGTTGAATATGTTTGACGGTACTGATAACTGCTTCTTCCATACTGGTCACCGTGGTGAACATTCACTCTGGGATAGTAGACTTTTTAATTACGGAGAATACGAAGTATTACGATTTTTACTTTCCAATTTACGTTGGTACATCGAAGAATATGGATTCGACGGATACAGGTAATTTTATTATAGTATTAAATACAGGGTTTCATATGTTCGTACTTTATTTTAATATTTTTTACTGGATGACTTTTAAAGAAACCGAGACCTTTTATCTAGTCTCTATTACATTTTTCGTAATGTATCACGAGCATTTTAATACCGTCTTTATAGAATTTCCGTGATTTAGATAAGCGATAATCTTCTCTCGAGATCTTGTTGACATCTATCAGGCGTAGAAATGAGTTCTTTCCGACGAATGTCTTTACACAATTAGAATAGTAATTCGATCGTAGATAAAATTAAAAATTGTTTTCCAGAAAAATTGTTTAAGGTCATTGGTAAATAAGTATTTCGATTATTCTCTCAATAGAATTTTTATTTTACTCAAATATCGGAAAGAATTCATTTCTACACCTAATACATAGTTTTTGGATTCTTTCCAATGAAATAATTTTGCAACAATCTGAATAAAATATAATTAAGAGACAGATAATTAAAATCGAATGAACATAAGGATATTAAAAGGTGTAAGGAAAGAGGGAGCATTATTTCGATGCAAATTAACTTTCCATTAAGCATTTATTTATCCATGCTTTTGATTAATAATAAACTTCTAAATTAACTGGTTTGTTTAGTTGTAAATTTTCAAAAAATAAATTAATCCTTTCGCACTTCAAGTTTTTCTTTGTTAAAATCAAAGAAATTTACAGAAATGGAATCAAAAAGTTTCTGAAACATCGAAAGAAAGTAAAAAACTAACAGAAATTTATCATTGATTACATAAATCAATGTAGCAGAATGTAATAAAGTACGAATGCATGAACTTTCCGTTGAATCTAATTTAATTTATAATTACTTATTCATGACCTATTGTCTGTCTGCCATACAGATTTGACGGTGTTACATCTATGTTATATCACTCGAGAGGGATGGGCCAAGGTTTTAGCGGTCATTACGACGAATATTTTGGTCTTAATGTAGACGTGGAAGGCATTGTATATTTAATGCTTGCTAATCATATGTTACATACCTTATATCCAAATGTCGTTACAATAGCGGAAGATGTTAGTGGAATGCCTGGAGGTTGCAGGTAATAACATTTGCTCGCGTAAAATTTGTAAAGATTTAATTTTAAATGAACATTTATTCAATCATGACGCAACGTCTAATTTGTGTAAATTATTCATTTATTACTTTTCTTAAATGTTTAGACCAGTCCGCGAAGGTGGCCTAGGATTTGACTATCGATTAGCCATGGCCATTCCCGATAAATGGATAAAGCTTCTGAAGACAGTAAAAGACGAGGATTGGAAAGTGGGAGAGATTTGTTGGACATTGAGCAATCGAAGATGGATGGAGAACACAGTAGCATATTCAGAGTCTCATGATCAGGCCCTCGTAGGAGATAAAACAATCGCGTTTTGGCTTATGGATAAGGAAATGTACTCCCATATGAGCACGTTAAGTCCGCCTAGTGCTATTATTAATCGTGGCATTGCCCTCCACAATCTTATTACATTAATTACGCACGGACTTGGCGGAGAAGCTTATTTAAATTTCATGGGTGAGTCTCGAAACAATTTCTATTGCGGTACCTACAAAAATCTAACTTTTTCGTAATTAATTATAATACGTGTAAACTGTTAGGCAATGAATTTGGTCATCCCGAATGGTTGGACTTTCCACGCGCTGGCAACGGAGATAGTTATCATTATGCTAGAAGACAATGGAAGTTGGTAGACGACGAAATGTTAAAATATAAATACATGAACAACTGGGATCGTGCTGTGAATACTCTCGAAGCACAATACGGATGGTTACACGCTCATCCGGTAAAAATTAAATATATATTACAGTGAACCCTCAAAATTCGAACGATTCGATGTCCGAATAATTCGTAGTTCAAACAAGAATATAAAAAAAAATTTGGTTTCTAAATTCGAAAGAAAACTCGGAGTTCGAACAAGAACTTGTTTTCATTTTTAATATTTATTGAGATTTACAATTCTGAATGTTTGGAACGGATTAATTCAATTTTTATTATTTCAAATGGAAGAACTTTATTCGACGTTCGAACCCGAAGATCAAACGTTTCTTGGATTGTATTCGAACTTCAAGGGTCTACCGTGTATTTAAATTTATCAATTTAGCATAAATTTCCCATCGACTATTATTTATATAACAAAATATTCTTCTTATAGGCATATGTAACCTGGAAACACGAAGACGATAAGGTAGTTGTTTTTGATCGAGCAGGTCTTACATTCGTCTTCAATTTCCATCACGAGAAGTCGTTCCCTGATTATGCAATTGCAGTAAGGGAACCAGGAACATATAAAATTCTGTTATGCAGCGATGATGAACAATTTGGCGGACAAAATCGTGTCGACAAAAACACGCAACATTTCACTAAGCCAGAACCGTTTTCTGATTACCCACATCGTATGATGGTTTACATTCCCTGTCGCACCGCTATTGTTTATGGCCGAGGTAAAAATTATTCAATTGCTATTTGTTAATATTTCGTGTTATCAAGCGATTAACAGCGATTTTTCATTTTTAGAATCATAAATGCCTTTTATGAACATGGCTGATATAAGGACTGATATTAAACAACCGTATATACAGCTGGAAGTACTATTTTTTTACCAAAGTTTAGAGCAATGTGTAGCTTTTCTTACGTAACACCGAATCAAATACTATAGCTGTAAAGTTTTATAAAGAATTTAGGAGCTTTAAAACAGTGCCTTATTTACTTAAAACTAATTGAAACTGAAAGTACAAAGTGTGGAATACTCATTAATGACAATTTTATCAAACCTGAAATAAAACCAATTTGCCAAATGTTAGTTGCATGCAAAAATAATGTGTGCAAGAAAAAATATTTTATTAGCAATTATGCACAATTTGTTATATTTATGTACAATTGAAAAAAAAGTTTGTATCATTAGATACTATATTTTTTGGTATCTATAAAATATATATATACATAATAAAAGGGTTTATTGTTAAATTTATACAATTATTTGGAAAGTGGTTTTTAATATTTATTCAAAACATCCTTTAAATTTGAATAAAGAAATATTCATTTGATTACATTTGGAAAATAAGTTTTATGAATTTCATACACTAAAATTACATTATTTACATCATTTATTTACATTTTTCGCTAAAGATTTATTTCTCTTATTTTTAAATATTTTATTCATACTATACGTTCGTAAATTCCGCTTCATTTACATCATAGTCTTTCATTTTACTTTCTAAAACCCACCATTTATCCAAAAATCCTACATCCACTATTCTTTCTTGAAATGTTAGATAACGTGGTTTTAAATACTTACAAACTGATTTATACAAGGAACATGTTTCATCATAATTGTCTAACCAAATTAAAGAAACTACACCTAAGTTCATTCGTCGTATAGTTCCTTCGTTATAACATTGCTCTAACCACTTTAGATATTGTGCAGATACTGGATTGCGTATACTTTCTCCCACTTGCATTAGTTTCATAGCATTTAGTAATACGTGTTCTCTGAAGGTGGTTTCATCCGGATTATGTTTGTGCAGGTACACAAGAACTGCTAGAGCTAACGAAACATTATATTGTACAGATGATCAAGCCGTTTAAGGCTGAGCCACTTTAAGATTGTGAGTGATTTTTCTTTTCCCTTAGTTTACCGTTAACCAGCATTATCACCACTGTTTCTTAAATTTCAACGTTTCTTTGTAAAGCTTTTTCTTTCTTCTTACAAGGGAACATCCCGAACCCGGAAATTCAAGAAATTATGCAACTTCGGGTATATTTAGAGCATGCGTAGGTATGTATTACGCAATTTTTTTTTTTGCTGCCCAAATTCACTCTAAGGGGTTGAAATTGCCCTTCGAAAATTTGGCTATTTTTCGATTTTATTTTGTAACTCGTGAACTATGCGAGATAGGAAAAAGCTTTTCAGACAAAAGTTACTTCTTTCAATTATATTTACCAAATGGTAACAGATTGATCGGTTGTTTAAACAATTAGAAATAGTTATAAACAAAAATTTTAATAACTTTTAATTAATCTTTTACCATTTGGTAGATATAATAGAAAGTAACTTTTGTCTCAAAAGCTTTTTCTTATCTCTCATAGTTCAGAGTTATAAAATAGAATCGAAAAAATAGCCTTTTCAAAGGGTAGTTTCAACCCCTTAGAGTGAATTTGGGCAGCAAAAAAAATTGTGTAATACATACCTACACATGCTCTACATATACCCGAAGTTGCATAATTTTTTGAATTTCCGGGTTCAGAATGTTCCCTTGTTAGTGCAGTAGAACTTTCATTAACCAAGTTGATATTTATAAAATAAAATGCTAATAATTAGTAGAACGTTATTAAATCATAGTTCAACTTCTACTCTGATTCCCACTGCACTCTTAGACCTAGTGAATTAATTAATTGAAACCTTAGATGATCAAAAATAGGGATAATTGTGATTTCGATAATCGAGGTTCTACTTTAGAAAGACTGAGGAATTGGTGGTGATTTTACAGGTAGACGGCAAGGCAAAGAAAAGGAAAAATCAATCCTCCGTCTTACAGTGGTCTTATGTTAGGGCGTGGACAAGTTGAATGTTGGTTTCCAGCGCTGGCTTAAGCGAGATTCAAACTATGCCGTAATGTAATGTACCGTAACGTAGTGTTAGAAGGGAAGAAGAAGAAGAAAGATCCATCGTCTTCTTTGCTCCCACAGCCGCTACGTTACAGTACGTTACGGCATAGTGTGAATCTGGTTTTAGCAGCGCTGCAAACCAGCATTCAACACGTCCGCATCCATAGATATAAATAATATTCTTATCAAATTAAAAATGTTATGTACCAGTAGTATATGTAGCGGCTTTTACTGGATGCGTTCTACATTCCTTGGCCACATCAACTGCTACTTCTTTATAATCTATATAAACATTCTTCCAATATTTTCCTGTGAATTAGAATTAGAATTAACTTCAGTTAAACCAATTCCTTATTACATAATATTACTTTGCACTACGTTTATGAATTACTTACCCCATCGTTCGAGAAACGTCCCTTTGAATCTATGAAACCGAGAAACTTGTCCTAGATTCATGTTGTCTACGAAATTACAGTGACGATCTTAAGTTAAGTTAACTGCAAAATTATTCGAAATACGCATTTCGATGCATTTATTAATTGTACTTAATACACTGGTTGTAAATACAAATAATATTGAGGTTATCTTCGGAAAAGGTTAGGTTAAATTAATGTGTTGATAACGTGGACCTAGGAATATAAGAACGGAGCACAAGGCTGCGGGGACTAAGCTCATGCAAGTAAGGGGAGAACATGAGACTGCGCATGGGGTGGTGGAGAATCGGTGATTGGTTGTTGTAAGTGGCGTAATTCAGAAAGCGTAATTTCGCGCTTTCTCGAAATGTCATGTAACGTCAGTAACGTTATTCTTTCGTTATTATAGCGTCTAAAGCGTCTATACTGTCATTTATCAAGTGCGATTCGTTTTTCCTATCTTTCTGTATGTAAAATAATTTTACTATTGATTGTATTGTGAATTACGACTATAAACCTCAATTCTTAGGTTCATAATTATGACATACTTTAAAAGGATTCGATTGGTTTTATGAAGGTTATATTCACTATTCAAAAGCAGTTATGAGCGCGGCACATGCGTACTAATCAGCCAATTGCAAGTCTCCATCACGACTTCCCCTCTTCCGATGGACCGAATCCATCCCCTCGTCTAAAATGAGACTTTGCACTCCGTCCATATATTCCTAGGTCCATGGTTGATAAATATATTTACGTTTAAATAATCAAATTTCCTGGAAACTAAAGCTGGGAACTGTCGCTAAATTATTTTAATTCTTCAATTGTTTGTTCTGACATCTCCATGTGATTTCCATGGGTGTTTTTACAAATTAAGATTAGGTCACAACAACGACGCTAGAGGTCTCCCGTACCTGAAATGTTGTGGGGATGAGTCAGTCATTGACGGCTTTGCCACCAGGGTACATTCCCGGCGCTGTGGCAAGGTTTACGTTTCGCGCTTCTGGTTAATTCAAGTTTCCCGATTATTAGATTACCGCGTCTAAGGCAGGGATCTGCTAGCAAGCCTTACTGACGAGTCCAATAGCAGATCCCGGGACGAAACGTTAACTTCCTTTTCCTCCACATTGGTGACCCCGTTAAATCGAACATTGTTCGCAACCTTCTGTAGTTTAATCACTCTCTCCGTACCATTGCTTGTCGTTCCTTGGGAGGAGAGTGATGTGGGGATGAGTCAGTCATTGACGGCTTTGCCACCAGGGTACATTCCCGGCGCTGTGGCAAGGTTTACGTTTCGCGCTTCTGGTTAATTCAAGTTTCCCGATTATTAGATTACCGCGTCTAAGGCAGGGATCTGCTAGCAAGCCTTACTGACGAGTCCAATAGCAGATCCCGGGACGAAACGTTAACTTCCTTTTCCTCCACAATGTGTTAGGGATCCTGTAATAAGGGATCGGAAAATGCGTCGCCATAATGGGATACCGGAAACCAATTTTTTCAGCGCGGGATCATTCGAATTCAGTAACGTTTTCCCACTTGGATGAATTAATCGTTTTAGATACGATTTTTTGGAATTAAGTAAAAGTTTTATACAGAGTTTTTTTATAATGATACGTAAGTAAAGATACGAGTGATTCCCGATCAAAATTAATGTCAATTTAGCTTAACTTACTCTGATAAAGACTTTATTACTTGCAAGATATGAGAATATGAGCATAAGCCTTTGAAAAATTTAAATTTTACTATATTTGTAAATAATTATTAACATTATAGGATTGTACATTTTTTTATTTATAGTTACAATTTTAAAAATTTAATCAAGTGGCAAGTAAGCTACATTATTTGATTAAATTACTCAACTAAATGTTAGTGTTCATACAAAAAAATTACTAAAATACTTGCCACTTCACTGAATTAGTAAACGTGTCTGAACCAGCCTTTAGCCCCGATGTACATGAGCGACTCAGTCGAGATCATCTGCGATCATTGCAATTTCATATCACTGACATTGTGCGATTTATTTGTATGTATTTGTAAAAAACATAGCAGTACGCCGATTCGCAGCGATTTTGTGTCGCTCGTATGTATCGACACTCATAATTAAAAAAGCTGTGGATGACAATAATTCGTCAGGTAGCAGTAAATCGGTCTTTTATTCTCCTGCATCCTACCTAAAGTCTTGTTAAGCCCATCGTTCCGGCTCTCGGAAAGCTTAAAGGTTTCCTGTCGACATTTTTGCCGACTGTCTTCATCTCTGTCAGGCGCTACACTTTCCTCGCGTCCGTGTGTCTGTTTATGCGTGTGCCAGCCGATGAGCAGGACCCGTCGGCGGG
Source organism: Perdita meconis (assembly GCA_030770465.2). NCBI lineage: Eukaryota > Metazoa > Arthropoda > Insecta > Hymenoptera > Andrenidae > Perdita > Perdita meconis. Next base: position 9,396,904 of record JASKOS020000006.1, on the reverse strand, counting down.
TTACTCACCGTGGACGACACTTCATCGATCGCGTCACTTGCGAGGGGAGGAATCGTGGATACAGACAGACGGCGGGGAAGGGGCGGGGATCGTTGGAGAGGGGAAGGGACGGCGGCAGGGAAGCCGAACTCCCCTACATCAACGTTTACCTCCGTAGTGGCGGCTCTTGGGGGGTGTATTTAAAATAAAACAGAGAGGAAGGAGGGAGGAGAATCGATGTACGCGGGAAGAGGCATGGAGTTCGCAGACGGAAAAAGGAGGCAAGAGAATGAAGGGGAACGAGACACAAAAAGGGAGGTACGAAATAAAACGAAAAGTGGCGGATAGCGAGAGAGACGGGAGACCGTGCGAAGAAGATAGCAAGGATCGGGGGGAAACGTTAGGAACATAAGATTTATATGACGCACAGTGTTCGATTCAATGGACAAAAATTAAAAATTCGAAATCTGAGATTGAAAGATTCTTATATCGTAAAATATTAATAAGGAAATGTAGTTTATAGTATTATTCATAAGTTTTACTAAATATATCAATGTACTGTGAGAAAAGCATTTTACATAACTATATTTAGATGTCATATTGTTAATTATTTTCAATTTTTCTTTCTTGTTTTTTATTCTATAAACTGTTATCTTTACGGTAATAAACGAATTAAGTCAATTGATGTAGGTAATAGTTTGTTCGATGATCTATTATCAAATGATTTAATGTCGAAAAATGTATTTAAGAAATATTGGAAATGTTATAATTAGACTGTAGATTTTGATGTGAAATCAAATTTGTATAAACGGGAATAAAGAATAAAGATTTTAAACCCTGCTCCGTTTTTCTTCAAAATCCTGAATACATAGAATATCTTTTGTTATCATCATGTTATTAAGAATATATAGATAATGAATTTTTAGTATGACTTTAAGGAATAAGAACCCTAAATATTAACTTCAAATTTTTTACATTTTTAATTTTTTACAATTGCTAAAGGACATACTCTAAATAAAAGTGTGTCTCATTGTCTAGATATCGTAACTTGAATTACAGTTTTAATGTTTTATGCTTTGACATTTGTCAGTATTCTCATAGATTTTTACAAATGTAGAATTGCCATAAATGGATAAACTTTCGCAGGCTAGTTATAATATTTTGTACAATGTAGTTTGAGAGGAAATTGTAAATTGTATCATGTTTGCAATTATTAATCATATTTTTGTAGTACATATTACTTTTGATATGTAAAATACAAACACTTCTTGTTAAAAATAATCTTTTTATGTTAAGAATATTTAAGAATGAACTTTAGTAATAATCTTAGCCAGGAGTTAATAACTTTCTAAGATTCAATTGTTGTTTCTTAATATTGTTTTTTTTCATAAGAGAATACACGTTAAATTGAAAATTAAATAATTTAAAAACTACGAAATCAATTTTTATAAAAAAAGATTCATTCTTCCAATTTTCAAAGATTTTCGCTTCATGTATATTAATTTGGGTAACGATGTAGAATTATCACTTGATTACAAAAGTTTATAAACATTTCTGCGATTAAAAAATATGTAAAAAGGAGACTAAGAAGAAAATTTGCTAAAACAGTAATCAAGTAATATAATTGAAGTTTATGTGTTATACTTGTTGTAATGTTTCTGTTTATTGAATATTTAACTTTAATTTATGAACTTTAAGTTTATTTTTACTAATTTTAATCAAGACTCTTTTAAATATTTATATCTTTTGATAAACATGACTGATTTTAATCAATTTAAATACTGAAATGGTGAATTAGACTGCATTGCCAAAGGTAAAGGAGCGGAAGACGTTGATTTTACTACTTAATGTTCCACGGTTCAGTAGTATAATAGGTTATAGTCAGAAGGAATGAAAAGTTACTTTTAAAGTAAATATATCATCATTTTTTTACAAGTTCTGCTTGTTTTATTATTGTACACTCGTCTTATTTAAGTTTCCTGTAATTTATTATACTTATCTTGTAACTTATCTTTACGCAGAGCGTTCCAGAAAGATGGAACTAAATTCGTGTAATAAAACGGAAAAAGAAATTTCTAACATTAGTCAGAAATTCCTGTTTTATAAATTTGATAAATTCTTGTATTTATTTCTTCGTTAAAGTTACTTTTATTTCCTGTTTGAAACAAACAAAGTGTTTGGAAGTAAATCGTGTCGGGAGGGAATGATAAAACGTTCAGTGATCATTAAATAACGGATCTTTATGCAAAAAATTGTTACAAGTACAACTAAATAATTGCAACTTGAGAAACAGTATGTTTTAATGTTCTAAACATTCTAACTTGAGTAATATTGTTGATATTTTGTATATCTTGGCATCTGTTAAGTTTAATAGATTTTTTTGCATACTTAGCATCACACATAAAATCCGCTGTCTAGTGATCATATAAGATAAAGGATAAAAAATAATACTCTCTTTCTTTTGAAGCAAACAAAATACTTTATTGTTAGATATTATAGTACAGTACGTATAGCCCGTGACACATTAAAACAGACCATTTAGTTATATCCTAAATAAATAGCCTTCTTACTTCATAACCAACCTTGATATGACCCGTTAATCTTTCTGTCTTTCATCCTCTTTCATACTTTCTCACTCTCTCTCTTTCTCTCTTTCTCTTCCACGATCTCTCTCTCTCGATTTCCCTTTCTTTCCCATGTACTCTCTCTTTCTCTCCTTCGCTTTTTCTCTCTCTCTCTCTCTTTCTCTCTATCTCTCTCGCTTGTCAATATTGTTCGAAAGCCAATCATTAACAATATTCAATTTCGCGTGTAACAAGGTAGGGGGAGGGTGGTTCCGCAGGGATGGGATGAATTTTCGTTAGAAAAAATAATTTTCCCTCGGCGTACTTCTCGACACCTTTCTTTTCTTTTACCTTTCTCTCGTCCCTCTTTTCTCTCTATCCGTTTCCCCCTTTTCCGCGTCCCTTTTCTCATTCTCAATTTCCGAACACACATTTTCGAGAGTGTTTTTCGTTCCGGCGTTGATTTCGCAAACAAAAAGGGAATCTGTTCGAAGGGGTTCCCGAGAAGAAAGCAACGGGCAAGAACGACAACGCTGTCAAACGGTCTGACATGACGGTTTACCGCGGGACAAAGTCGAGGACGTCATAAAAATCGAAAAATACATGAACCCGAAGGTCCAGGTTCCTCGAGCGTCGGAGTTTAAACAGCGTTCGCCGGTTTCTTTACGATCTTGTTCGCCGTTTTCATTCTGTTCGGCGTCGTATCGTTTTGCCGTTGTCCTTCCTTTTCGAAACGTATCGAAGCTTGCCGAAGAGGTCAGATAGAAACAAAAGGGAGTCGTTTCCCTCGTTCTCCGAAACGTTTTTCCCCCACCTTACCGTCTAGCTTTCCTCTCTCTTTCGTTTCCCTTGCAAATCCTTCGTTCGCAAACAAATTCGCAGTGAAACACGAAACGCAGTCTCAAAAATTGTTAGCCGCGAATCGTGAGATCGGTCAATCGGAATATAATGTTTCGCGCATTCGATCGTTATTTTAAACGTAACACGCGAAGATTGGTCGTTTTGTTTTTGTTTTTGTTTCCTTTTTATCTCTCTTTTTCGTTTTTTTAGTCTGTAAATCTACGCATCACTCGATCGAGTTGCAACGCCACGACGCATAATTACCGTTCTTTCGTGCATCGAAGGACCTGGCCGGCATTGGAATCGAACAACGAGTCGACGATCGCAAACGATATTGATTCGCCGAACAGGACGTGGAAAATAAAAAGAAAAGAAAAGTGACAATTATGCGTCGGCGTTTCGGTTATCGCGAAATCACGATTCGATTGTTCGGCACGTTCAAAAACATTGCACAACCTACATATATAGACACGTATATATATGTACGTATGTGTGATTCGGTTGTCCCTTTCCTTTTATGTGTGTACATATGTATAATAGCTACAAATATAGTCACAGGCCAACATTTCGTAGTACAACACAGCACAATCATTGTCGTATCATTATTTTTCCATGTCTGATAGGTTTCACATTATATTATGGTATCAAGTTTAAATAATACGATCGTAATAATATATAATATATAATATATATAATATTAAAATTGACAAGATATATTCTATTGACTAGGCACACTTAGTTTATAACAAGAAAAAAATTGTTTCCCTTTCTCTCTCGCTCGTTCTCTCTCTTTTTTCTCCTATTCACTTCCTTTCTCTCCGACTCTTACATCTCATCCCTTTTGCCTCTTTCTCCACAGAGCAACACACACACACACACACGTACACGCATCCTCCTTCCCGTTCTCCCGCAACGATGCCGTTGCTTTTCACGGCGTAAAACATTCCATGGACATCAAATGTTTCCCTTCGGTTGCCTCACATATTTTGGGTCGTCGTTCGTCGATAGTACGGATCTAAGTGCACGAATATACTTTACATCGTTCAACATGCTTCGCGCGGCAAAACGTCGCATTCACAATTCGATTATCCGTACGTCTCGCCATCAAGACCAACGTCTTCCCTCCTGTGTGCCTCTCCCACGCACTCTTTCCTTTCTCCTCTTTCGCACACTCGTACGTGCATACATGTTTAATAGTAAATATTATCGTTCCTTATGATATTATGGAAAAATAGAAACTTCTGACAATACAAACCAAACAAACGTGAATCCGCAATCAAGGGGGCCGCGTCTCGCGAGCGCGTCGCCCGGTGCTGCGACGGCGGGACGATCTTGGCGGGCCTTTTTAAAATAGAAAAAACTGTTTCACTCCTCGCCGCGATTCTCTTGCCGGCCGGGAAGAAGCGCGCCGATCTCGCTCGCTCTCGTCGCGGAATGCGAGGTCCGTAAAAATTTGTCATCGGTTCATCGCGACAACACGGAATCTCTTATGCTCGACCCGTGGCTCTCGCAAGAATCGCACCGTACACACGTATCGATTGGCGCCCCCTTGATGCTCGCTTAACCGTTTACAGTATCGTAATTCGCTATCATTATTTCTAACCTTCCATATCCACTCTTTCCCCCAACTTTCCATCCCCTTTCTCCCTTATCTCCACGTCTTCCAACCTTGCTTTTCGTCTCGCTCCTTCGACATCCAATCAAACCCACCACAAAGTCTCCCCCCTTCCGTTCAATCGTCGTGTAACATGCAGAAGTTTGATTCCTTGAAGTAGTCACGATCAACTTACATTCTACTTCTGCACTTGCTTTTGATAATAATAAATATATAATTATATATGTAATATGTACGTATATGTATGTACGTGTATGGTGTGTATGTATGCATGGATGTATGCGTACGCGTGTACGTGTTCTCAGATTACTTATAATATGTATATAGGTACGTAAATATTATGTAAATAATTTACATAGTCTCGTGTAGATACCGATGAACGTCGCGTGTGTATGTGTATACATGTCTTCCAATGTTTGCGCGATGAATTCCTTTTTTTTTTTTATTGGTTCACGTCGATCGACGCACGAAAGCTGATTGTTAAAGAAATGGGTTTGATCAATTTGTTATTTCCAGTAATCTGTACTGAAGTTCCCGTTTATAGTTACGTATTTCAGTCCGGTTACAGTTACACTGGGACAGAATTTTCGAGAGTCGTACAAAATAATGACGGGGCCTTATGAGGCCCAATACATTAGGATCGTCAAACAATGAGACTTCTTCCAGATTTGTAGTATCTCAGTGTTTCGACTGAAACAGAACTCGACTTTGGATAGTCCTTAGACGTAACTACATATAACTGGGCATTTCTGCCTCTTTGCTTTCTGCTTCAATGGAGCAACGAGGTCACACTAGTGTTTGCTTCCCGGTAAATGTATGTGTGCGTGTCTCTGTGTCTGTGTACGTGTTTACTTGTTTGTTATCGTTAATTTCTATACGTCTGTGTATATAAAATAGGTTCACTCGGCCGATATGGCGGCCGTGTCACGACGTATCTGCATTTCCTTCCGATATTTTAATGCTAAGGCTTAACAACATCAGTTTTAAACACTGTATAAAAGAATTGTCTGTGCTGTCGGCTAAACATTCCGCAGGATGATCGTCCCAATTAGTTTCATTTCATTGTCGCGTTTCGCGTTGCTTAACATATCTTCAACAAGTAAACCAATTGGTATTGTTCGGTGCGCCTTGTTCGAGCACCACCTTTGCTTTCTACATCCCATTAATTGACGAGGTTCTACGCGCGAGAATTCCCTTGGTGCAATGTTGATCGTAACGAGTGCATCGCAGATTTCCAGGCTGTTCTAAGAGCTATCAGAACGTTGAACAACGGCGCGTTCACGTTAAATCGTTTTTTTTTTTTTTTGGAAGTGGCAATGGAAAGTTATTACTTCTCCTTTCGTTCTTCTTCTTCATTTTTTTTTTTTTTTGCTTCATTTCTTCTCATTTTGATTATTCATCGAAATATGCTGCCCCTTGGACGCTGAGTCCTCGGGCCGCCTTCCGACAATCTCTTAAAACGAAAAAGCGACTCCCTCTGTCGAGGGATTGAGGTTAGAAATTTAGAAAAGTAGATGAATGGGTAACGAGTAACAGTGAAACTTCCTGGCTATGACAACATTTCAATCCGCGTAGAAAAATAGAAAATCTTTTTACAAACAAATCCGACCGAGTTTAAATACAATATGAGATCCTTCCTCTCTCTCTCTCTCTTTCTCTCTCTCTTTTTTTTATTTTTTCCCTTTGGGTTCTAATATTATTGTTCATTTTTGCATTCATTATTGCTATATATTATTCGATGAATTTCTAAACGCGTGAACTCGCAGAACCTTCGCGAACAAATTGTGAAACGTCAAGATGATGGACAGTCAATCAAACGCCGAGGTCTCCTCGCAATAATTATTATTTACAATAACATTTCATGCAATTCAATTGTCTCGGGAATGCAAAGGGCGCGAGAGTTTCGTTACAATTTTCAACGACGGTTTAACGCGAATCATTCGTAATTACGTGATACGGCGTACAAAAGATAAAGCAACATTCCTCGAAATTGGTGCACGATTGATTACACTCTATCCATAAAGAATAAATTCATCGTTTCGCGAAACACTGATATGAGCGATACGGGACATTTCAAACAATAACAATCAACTTGAACACTGAATTCGTATGCAAGCAATTTCTTCAATCTCAATTTCTCCGTATAGACCAGTCAAATTAGAGTTTGTACGTGTAAAAATTCCTACAGCTGCCAGATTGCACAAATTAGGTGGGATTGTGTTTAGAAAGGAAAATAACAAAAAATTAACAACTGAATTTTTTAAATAAACAGTTGGCGGGCGTTGAATTTTATACAAATTTTGAGCAAATTACCACTTTTCCAGAATAAATAGGAGCTGGGATTCGATTTTATTTTTTAAAAATTATAACTCATAAACCATTTAACATTAAGAGCTCAAACTTAGGGAAGGTTCAAAGTTAGTCTTAAATATGTCTCTTGGACTTCTAAATTCCGCGATATAATCGATTTTTCGAAAAAAAGCCCGTTTCTCTTATTTTTTGATTTTCTTGTTTTTCGATTTTTTATTATTTCCACTGCTAAACATAATCCTAATTAATTTCTGTAATCTGGCACCTGTAGGAATTTTTGCACGAATGAGCACATTTCTTGACTAATTTGTCTGGCCTAGTATTATAAGAAATAATTAGTGATTTCAGAGAAGGTACTCTTCGCTGAACTCTAAAATGACATAAAGGAGAACATCTCTGCGATGTTTAAAGTAACGTCAGTATTTTAACAGTACGAGTATGGAATTATCAAATTTTTATTAACAATTTCACGATTTTACGTGTACTTTCAAAGTCTGAACAGTTTTGTTATCTTATCTGAAAAGTTGGTATGCGAAAAATTCTATTACTTCCTTGTATCTCTCGCTCGATACCCTTCCGAAGGTTCATGGTGATCATCAGTAATCGAAAATGAAAATGGTCGCGGGTATTTAGTGTCGAAGGAAGGTTCGAAAATTCCACGAACGTCACCGCGTGCGAGACACGGTAAAAGGCGTTGGCGCATTCATCGAGCACTACCACTGTTAGGAGTTTAGTCGCAGGCTATAGAAACGAATCGAGTACAGCAGCGCTGTCCAGCGGAAGGACCGCTCCACGCCTTTGTTTCTCCCTCCGCAATCCTGTTTCTCCCTCCACGCGACGAAGCAAACGAAGCGGAGGGACCCGAAGGGCTCGCGGGCCCAGAAATTCGGACAGCGCCGGAGTAATAACGTCAATTGGCGAAACGTCGAGAGCAAAGCACGGTGCTCAAATTCGTAAAACGGCCTAATAAATTCGATTTTGGTTCAGAGCTGATGCGCACATATTTAACTGTACGAAGATATTTAAAAGTACGTATCCTTAATGTGTCGTGTAAGAGTGATTACACTCTCATCACTTTAACTAACGCGTAACCGTAGCGATGATTCATTTCACCGAATTGTGATTCCCCTTCAAGATTTCTCATTGAACCACGTCTCTAACGTCGTTCCTTCGTTCGTTATACTTGTTTTTTTTATCATCCTTTCCACGTTTTTCGCTTTTTTTTTTTGTTCGTTTTCTTTTTCCTTAAGTTATCTTAATACACGTATCTCGATACGCACGTATGGCGCGTCGATTCGCAAATGAGGATCCATAAAAAAAATAGACTAGATATCTTATAGAAAAACGAGCAACGTAATCTCAACCTCAAAAAAATAACATTGGGGCCATTTTCCTCGTTTCTTTTCTCTCTTCTTTTTAAATCCTTTTCTTTCCATCCAAACATTTTCGCTTTTTTCCGTCTTTCCTGGAAGGCGTGTTTGCATATACTACAATGTCCCTTCGTTCATCATCGTTCCGTCGTCTCGCCGACGATTTTTTGTGTTTTTTCCCTTTGTTTCGTTTTTTATCTTTTTTTTATCTCCCGCAAGCACGAAACAGTGCTTGGTCAATTAGTGCTTACAATTCAACGTACAAATGTAATTAGAAAAATATAGTTAGTAGAAGAATATAGAGATAGAATAGAGTTAGAATTAATGGTTCTTTTTTTTTTTTGTTATCGATTTAGTGTCAATATTTTTTTCCCTTCCCTTCCCTCTCCCACACCTATTCTCGCTGGAATGTCTAAGTCTTGCCTTAAAAAAATTACGTAACTACTTGGTAATTAAGTATACACGTTAACATCTATGTATATTATTCACACATTATCCTCTCACTCCAACACGATATTCATGATTTTCATTCAGTTCCTTTTTTTTTTGTGTTTGTTCGTCACATTTACTCCCTTGTATCACTACATTGTAAATTTTACAACGAAACAAGCAGTACCTTAAGTTACTTCAAAAATATTTATGCACATCGACAATTTCGTTCGGCTCGCTTATCTATTAAAATTAACGCATGGAAGAAATATGAATAAACATTTCCTTCGTCGCCCCCTGTCCGTTCAACCGTGACGTTCAGTCTGGCTTAATGGCGCGAACGAATTCTCTTCGAACCTTGTTCCGGATTTAAGCAAAGATTTAATCGCGCTATAAAAACGCGTTGGGATGCGTCGCATAATTTATGACGTTAATCTCAACTCCGCGTTGACAGTAAAAAGAAAAAGTGACTGCATGTATCGAGACCGAACCACACTTTTCAAACGTACAGAAAAATTGTGAATTCACAATTAACGTCAGAAATTGATTTTCTTTCTCAGTCCAATCGAGGAATATCGAAGAATAGGTTGTTCAGTTGTTGCTTGGTCAGCAGCAACGCTAGCGGAAGAACCATTTGGGATTTCTGTGTATTTCCTTTGTTTCTTCTTGCTACATCTATGGTAGGCAGTTTGTTTAACGACTCTGTATATTGTAATTCTTTGAAAATGAAATGTCTAGACTACGTCGTATGCGAAAATCGTCTAGCCGTATCTGTCGATCACGCTTGCCAAACGCCTAAAAGCGTCGGTAGCCACGGTGTATTATAGAGGTGTTCGGACAAAGCACCTCTGTCTGGTTGATTTTTTGTGATCAGCAGATGGAAGATCCTCTGGTCGCCGCTAGGGGCGTCATAGTCAGAACTCGTCAGAAGTGCGTCACAGATGATCACAGAGCTTTACTCGTGCTCGGTCTCCTCGCCACTTGATCTCGCTGAATCAATAAAAGCGCTCCCCATGGATGTTTCTACTCAGGCGCACTCTAGCGGTCGCTAGAAGATCTTCCATCGAATGATCACACATTTCTGAGGGAACTTGCAACACCTGTATAATACACCGTGTCCGTAGCACAGTGCATACGTTATGTATTCACCATATGCGGAATTCTTTGTGAACAAACGAGTTTCTTTTTTGAATACGTTGAAGGCCGGTGCGCACTATGGCGAAGCGCAACGAAGCGAAGAGAAAATCTGATAAATAATTGAAGTGCAGCACCCAATGTTAATCAATTTCTTGACTGCGCTGCGCTATAGTGCGTGCCAGTCTTATTTCGCATCCTTGACGAGACAGATGTGAGTATATAAGATGATCGTGGAGATTATATTTCTAGTCAACTCGACTAGTCGTTTAAGGTTACACATTCTTCAATGGTGTTTTTCGTGAATTGCTATACATGTAAAGGAGGAATCCCACAGCGCAGAGAATCCCAACCGTGGTGTGTTGCTATGCCGCCATTTCTGAGGCGTATCACGACACTGGCGCGCTAAACTACGCGCCGTGGGATTCCTCCTTAATATTTTACACGGATATAGGAACTTTCGTAGATTCATTCCTCTCCGAAAAAGGTGATATTGAACGGGCAGTCGAGTTGAGTATATGAGTCCCTCGTTAAGCCGCGTCTACATCTAACGAACACACGCGAACGAACGTCAGGCCACTCCTACTTAGGTCAAAGAAACGAACCAACATGGGCTTCCGTCGTTCGCGCTCTTCACCTTCCCAGCATTCGTTCGCGTTAAGTTTGCGTGCATTCCTGAGATGGAAACGCGGCTTTATGAGCTAAAGACACGTAGACGTAGCGTCAATTTAATTGGCTTAGTGTGGACATGACGTCACATATCAACGACACAAAGATACTGGGACTCTTCTAGGTGTTCCCCTTCTCTTTTACTACTAGTCACTTCGCTACGCCGCCATTTTCGCGCTACCTCTGGCAACCTCGGTTATGAGTTGGTCATCAGTTAGCCCATAGCGAGGGAACATTGTACTGATTGTTTAAACATGTCCAAAGTTCTGAGAGGGTTAACAGAAAAGACTGAGGATGACTGGGAAAGATGCTTATTCCTCCTTTTCTGTGGAATACAAGAACATTTAAACGGATAATTACGCAATTTGAAGATTACATACGATGTCTGTTAGACGACTGGACAAATTTACTGATCTTTCCCTTCTTCGGTTCCGCCTTAAACAACGGATATTTACTTTCTGTTGACAGTTTTTCGATGTTTTTATTAATTACGAGCTTCGTTTGTAACGCTGCGGGAAAATCATTTGGTAATAGGCTATTCTCTTCAGTATCGTCGTAACTATGTTAAAGTTCGTGAGTTTTATCTATTGGAGATCATTTAGCGAGCAATCCCCTCATTTGATTGGCAAAGCGGGGATTACTTCTGGATGACCTTGAGTAATCAAAACATGTGAACTTCAGTATATGTGTGAAAATCAACAGTTATTTATATCCGGCACCAAGCACTTTTCTTTGTAATTAACACGGCTGTTCGTATCTGTTTCAGTATCGCCCCTTTTTGTCTCGGCAACCAACGAGGGAAAATACTCTGATATAATTAACAAAAATTACCAGACTTCTCTCACGGTGCATTTGCATAATGAAAATATAATAAACAATGGCGTCAACTGTATCAACATAGACGATCGAGGGTGTAGTAATTTCAACGATGAGCGTTTGTTTTTGTACTGTGTATCAACTTTTTTTTAAATCTTTTTCAACTATACGGTGCACTGTATAACATATTTGTACTGTAAACACGGATAAAAAATTTCTTTCAACTAAAACTCGTGTACTTTATGAACATTTGTATCGCAGTACTGTTTAAGTAGAATTTATCCATTTTTTAATTCGTAGCATACCAATTTCAATAATATATTTCCAATCAGAAATTGATAATACCGATCGTAAGTGTCTCACTTATCCCTATATCTTATCACTTTGTGCAAATTTGTAACAGAGCTTAAAGCATTTATATCCATTTTATATTGAACGTCAAAAAACACGAATAAAAAACTGCTTACAGTGTCGTACGAATTACAACAAAATATTTCTTTATATGTAATTACTTGGTAATCGTTAAATCTCGTTTTAAATGGAACAACATCTGATTGTTTAATGTTTAAACATTCTTGGACTTTTCATTCGATTCAACGTCTTACATTGTAACTTCCAATTCGTATGAATTCAACCTTGTGCGCGTCCGACAAAAAATGAAACACGTTCGTTTCGACGTAAAACTCGAAAATAGTCGAAAACGTGTGTAGTTATCCACGAAGAACGAAATTGCAACGTATTCTGCGTTCGTTATCTTGGCAAAACACATATGCTTGCAATGGATCGCGTAATAAAACGCGACTGCGTTTTGGTGCGATTGCTTTCTTATAGATCAACAATTTTCTCGTATACCATTCGAACATCTCCTTTAAATCTCTAAAAATTACGCGAGGAACGAGGTGAGTTATTTTCAGCATGTTTTTTTTTTTTTTTTGCTTTTGTTGTGCGCGGGTATACTATTTTTGTACAAAACCAAACTTCACGTCCGAGTAACAGCTATATATGCATATACGTATACATATACTATATATGTTCATATAAAATTGGTTGCACTTCAAGATTCGACCACGACAAACTTTATGCGATTGTTTTCCTGCTACCATGAACAAAATGTTTATTGCAACAACCGACAATTTTAACGATAATAATATACAAATACATATTTTTCTCATTGAGTGGGAAAAAATGGTCCTGCGAGGCTTGGAAATTTAAGGAAAAAAGCATTGCGAAGATCGTGCCAAATTTAATAACTTTTTTTTTTTATTTAGATGTTCGTGTTCAAAAACTGCTAGGGAAGTGAGCAGCTGATGAAAATTCGGATACTTCAATGAAAAATTAAACGTATTATTTCACGCGGAAAGAAAATTCAGGGGATACGACGATTTTTAAGCTCATAAAAACGACATTGAAACCGTTTTTTGTTATCCAACTCGGTTCGATAATGAATTTTATCTGATCCAGGTGCAAGATGGCGTGAAAAAAGGGCCAGCAGAAACAGTTTTACTGCGCCGCGGGGAAATCATAGCAGAACATCGGGGTCAATGTTTTGGATAAAGCGATTCAGTTAATATTTTCAACTTGGAGCAATAGTAAAATTTTATAGCGAAAAATATTTTCTGTTTGCTTTTGCCACAGCAGCATTGAATCGTTTTTAATTATTTTTGTGTTATTTATTAACATAAATCGGTAATCAGTTATTTATTTCATTGTCGAATACGTATATATTTGTAAAAAATAAATTTGTTAATTCACTCACGATAAAAAATACCATTTAGTGCTCACCCATTACAATAATCATTAACCGTGTCTGATTGCATTTGCTTTGATTACTTTTGTTATTCATTTACCGTAATTATTGACCACTAAGTACCACTGTTCTCTGATCACTTAGTATTTGTAATTATCATCAATTTAATCATTAACTGAATTACATTCCGTCCAACTTTGCTCTTTGTAAAATCGATAATGTACGCCTTATTGACGCATGTATGTTAATTAAAAAATAATAAAGGAAGAAATTTCAGTTACTATAAATTAAATTTTACGTATTATAAATAAAATTCATCCCGATTACTGTATGTAGCTTTAGACGTATTTGTAGTAAGTGTTTGTATGAACTAACATTTCTTTCATAGCGCTTCTTTTAAAGTTGAAGCTAGCGCAGATTTTTTGAAATACGTTTACAAAAATATTTCACGAAGGTTCTCCAACTTGTAATTTTCGTAGCTCGATGAAAGTTTAACCTCAACAGATCTGTCAATACTCCAGTTGTCCGACTAATATTTCTAGCATAAATGAATGAATTAATTATTAAGTTACTAAATTATTTAACGAACGATTGATATGCTGCCATTATGAAGGACAACAATCTTTCTAGACCGAATAATCGATTAATTTCACTATTCATGAACAACCGAGAAAAGTGTGTTTCTATCCACTGAAAGACGTTGCATCATAACGAGTTTATTATTCAGTTTTCGCGCAAATGTGCTTTTTCCCGCCCCGGGAATGGCAACCGTGATAACGTGATAACGAGATAACGACCAACGACGCGAATTAGGCGTATTAATTTCCGGTAAACGTTCACGACGAACATCGACGATAATATCTTTGGTATTAGAATTATTTGCAATGTTACTTAATATTTTCATTCCGCGATGGAGAGCGTCTCACGAACGATTTCTCAAGTCTGTACAGCAAGAGCATGCAACGCATTGCTCCTCGGAGTATTTTTGGCAAACAAAAGCAGACAAGAGCGCGCAAGCCACGCCTCCGAGAGCACAATAAGCCACGCCCCCGAGAGCAGGATAAGCCACGCCTCCGGGAGCAAAAATCTAGTAGCCTGGACAATCGGTGATCTAGAGCATAACGAAGAATCATGACCGAATACACCTTGCAAAGTGTTTCATAGACAAACGATGGGTCACGTTCACTAATTTGTGTTTCTTCGTTAATGTTAAATCTACGTTTAGAATTTCTACTCTGTGACTTGTGACGTCATTTGCTCTCTTGTTTTTGAAAAGCTAGTTGCACAAGCCTGCTCCACGCGACTCGAATCGAAGAATGCTATTGCTTATCGGAGTCAAAGAGGAGGGTTCTCCAGTTACAAGATCCTATACTACGACTCACTATTGCTAATCTACACACGTGCGGTCGTCCTAAGGACAAACCTGTTAGGAGCTACCGACAAGAAGAAATCGAACAGTTAATCCTTATACCCCTAATCGGTTATAATTTACTCGAGTGGCCCAATGGGAAAGTTGAGCGCTTTATAAAGGTGGCATGTGGTTAAAAGAGATTCATCGTAGAGCGGATTATTTATATTATTACTTTTTGCTTCATCCACTTCGCTGAATTGTTTAATAAGTGACAACTAAAGTCCTGTTTAGATATAAAATATTCGTAGAAACAAAAGGAAATTCTGTAATCTGATTTTACCTTCGGCATCAAATATTTTGAAACGTGATTCTTGAATAGAAATTCGGTTTGATGCATAATTCCACTTTTTAAGAACTGTTTCAAACTTTTACGGAAAGTAATCGAAAGTCTTTTGCGATTTAAGAAAATGAAGTTATTCAAAATAATTCAATATTGACAGAATATAAAAATGTAAAGCATAAGCATTTAAGTAGAAAGAAGTGTTATCTCTTTAACAGCCTGTATGCGCAGCTGTCGCGAATATTTTTTCTAGATTATTCGTATCGATTTGTTGACATTGTCGCGATAAAAACGAAAACTGGTGAAAAGGTGCATGGTTATATAGCTTTTCAAATGCAAATAATTACGTTGATAGTAGTCAAACTAACGTAGATGTAAAATTAAAATTTGTATGGAGTACTTGCAATTTCAATAAAATTATGTAACAATTTGATGATAATGAATCTGATAAGAAATTTGAAAGTGGCTAAACTGTACAATTTTCCGTAAAGATAATCTAATGATCATATTCACAATTTTCTTTGTTGAATATACCTAATTTTCGTAATTTCAGTAATCGTACTATTTCGGAATCTCTTTTTATAAGTGCAAGAGTGCAATTTTGTGCAGTAATATAATATATGCGACAATTGTCGAGGAACTGTTTATCAATACATCATCAAGACTATCGATTTGCGCTCCTTCTTTCTATAATTTTTTTTTTAAATTATCGATACACGAATACTTTAACACCGTAGAAAAACAATTCCAAGACAAGTGTCAGCATGAGAAATGCGCTTTT
The DNA here is from genome assembly GCA_030770465.2 of Perdita meconis. Taxonomy (NCBI): domain Eukaryota; kingdom Metazoa; phylum Arthropoda; class Insecta; order Hymenoptera; family Andrenidae; genus Perdita; species Perdita meconis. The sequence continues at coordinate 9,380,959 of JASKOS020000006.1, read as the reverse complement.
CAAATGAAACTTACGGCGTTTTTATCACTGTGCGTTGCATATGAATAATCTGACGATTAATATTTGCAAGAAAAAAAGAAAACTGTTTTATCAAAACGTAACTATTCGTTAAATGTTTCTTATCCTAAAAATAAAAAAAAAACACTGAATATTAATTGTATAATTACAATCACACTTTAAAAATAAAGAACTTTGAATATAATTACATAAACATGGCTTGATAAAAAATTGCATGCGGTTTGTAATATGCAAATGGAAAACTAAAAACCGTATAAACTTTCTGAACACCCGTTATATTACGTTTACAATTCAAAATTAACTGTTTAATAAATGTTCAGCCGAAGATTAAGAATTATTTTATGATCTCGCGGAAATTCAACATTAAAAATAAAATACTTAATAGAAACTACTTTAATCGTAGCATGTATAAACTTTTTTCATAACTTGTTACAACTCCTACTTTATCTGACTAGAAAATAATCGTTCGAAAAGCCTTACAGAAAAGGACGACGCGCAATTCTCATGAAAGACACAATGATAATTAGATATTCGTGTGACATCAACAATATAATACATCTCACAGAGCAATCATAACGATTCAAATGTTATTTCGTCCACGAATGCAGTGAGATGAAGCTATGACCTTACGATTACGATCAACAAGACGTTGCATCATTACAATATTGGTGTTCATTTACAGTTCACATTTAAGATTCGTTCGTTCTTTGCTGCTGCTTAGAATTCCCTCGTTATAAGCTCTAAGCTGTGTTCACCATACTTCGATGCACGCAGAGCAAACTGAGTGCGAAAACGTATCTCTCAATATAAGTTCAGGCTCAATGTACCAAGAGCATATAACGAGGGAACGCTGTATTCCCTCCAGTTTCTAGTTTTGGTAAACTAATAGTAGGCCAACTGGCCGTTTAAGCTACAGCTAACACATTTCTAATATGTTACTGTTTGCACTGTTCACAAGTAACTCCCCCCTTACACCACTTTCAGCCTTTTTATTATAGCCACGCCTCTGAAAATACGTGGGACACGCCTCCAAAATGACATAAACCACGCTTTCAAGATACGTACGTCGCGTTACTAATAGCATTCAAGCCACGCCTCTAAGAGCAAACAAGCCACGCCTCCAAGAGCACGCAAGCCACGCCTCCAAGAGCACGCAAGTCACGCCTCCAAGAGTACGCAAGCCTCATGTTAAAAAATGACAAACCACTAGTTGGTTAAGAAGCTTCAGATCCTTTTAAAGCTAACAAGCTTTGTTTATTCATTTTCTTTGCTTTGCAATGTTATTTGTTCTCAAGGCTCTTTTCTCAAACATTCTAGTCGCTGGAATCTTGTTAAAAAGACAGCTTATACACACTAGAAAAGACAGTAGCGAAAGGGAGTTCTACTCATGAGTAAAGCCTGAACAGCCTAATTACTAGATTCATGTGACTATCGACTAATACATGGTTCTCGATTAATCCTACTTGAAGCCCTCGCGCGGTAAATCCAAGCTTCTGAAAAACTAAATTGGACTTGAGTAGAAGTTAAAGTTTGATCGTGAAAACAATTAATATGTAAGTTCAAAGAAATGTTAAACACTGAACGATAACAGAATATCTCACATGTGGTCACATGGCATTAAGAAAATCACCGAAATGAATAACTAGAATAATATCAACAAAATAAGAACACCTAAAATGAAAGTTATTTCATGCGTATAAACAATATGGTTGAAAACATTTTCTTGCGATTACTATCTATACCTTATTAAAGAACTAGGCATACTACAACAATATTTTGTTATTTTCGTTTCGACTGACATTCATAAACTGTATGTAACTCTAATCCCACGTTTGATTAGATTACTCATTGTCAATTGGCTGCCTAATTAATTTTGATCATACATGCTGTATGTGAATATTTATGGTTGCTTACAGATACTATAAACAACATTAGTTAATATTCTATGCACGTACATATGTATATGGAAACACGTAACATTTACATTTAATATATAGGGTGTAACTATATTTAATATCGATGAGCGATGATTATCATTCAGCATTAAATGAGAATTAAACGCGGAGATAATTGCTTATATTGATAGTAGCAAGAGAGTCTACACCGTATACACTGTAGACTCTGAAGTAGTTTCATGGAATCTAGCGATAAGCAGCTTTGCAGCATGATTAATTATGGAGAATATAAATGAAAATACGTTTCTTCAAACGAGATTATAAATATGATAGGTATGTACAACTTTGCCACGCAAGCTGGTAAGAAACTGAACCTTTCAGTAACATGAATTTGATTTGTTGAAGATCACGAAACTCAAATTTATAGCGAGAAAATAGTGTCAGGGGATTTGTTGCATCTCTGCAGACACCATAGTTTTCGTGTGTTGATCGATTATGCGCTAAAAACTCGTGGTATGAAAACTCTCATTGAGTAGAGTTTCTCTAAACGCGAATGGAGGGGATAGATCTTCTATTCTGCAGAATGGAAGGGGGATTCTTGCGCATCCACAGTAATCGTATCAACTGTGCATCGCAAAACTATGATAGATAGTTTCTTATGTTTAGAAAACGTCATTACGTTTTCAGAAACGAAATAGAACTCTAAATCGGACTAGAATTAGAATATTAATTAGCCACTGATTGTTATCGAGGTAAATTGTAACTCGTATTTCAAGTAGCACGTAACTTGACTTGTCTTTTATAAGCTTGTAGCTTTTCATACTGTTTCTCGTACCTGGTGCCCTGGTGCTAATTGTGAGCAAGCGAGCGTCGTTCTTTATTATGTCAAAGACGAAAGTAGAAGGCAATAGAAGTTCATTTTTATTCTCTCCATTTTTCTCACTCTCATCATTAACAACGAAAAAGCAATCCAGCATTTCTACGAATTCAACAATTACTTTCACGATATAAACTCTCAATTGTGAATCATGAGATCGTTTTTAAAATAAAAAATTAAATATACGACAGTACTGTAAATGGCCTTATTTATAATAAAAAGTATAGAGAAGTATTTGTGTAAATGAGTGCAAAAAGATCATTACTAACGACTGTGGGATTCATTATTTTTCGTTCATAAATGAAGATGTTTGGAATTCAGTTACTCGCAAGGAGGATTTGTATCAGTATTTACATGTAATATTAATTATGAGTTATTGTTGAGGTTATGACTATTATTATTAGTATCATTATTACTAATGCTATTATTTAGCAGTATAATATAAATATAAATCTGTGTTTGAATTGAAAATATCCTAGTCAGAGTATCTATGTAAAAAATTACGTTGATTGAAAAAGTAAGTGAACGGTCCCTCGTTTCATGTTTCTTCTTGGCTTATATCTTTATTTAGAATTTATTTCATTCTTTTACGTTTCAGTTTCGCGTGGACTAGGTGTTGCTCTTCACTTGCGCCTTTTTATAGGGATAATTGTCATAACTAGGAATATATCGTTTCTGAGTTTGTGCTCGAAAATATAGATAAAAAAAACTATTCCTATTGATGAAAAAATGTTATAATATTAGACAATATAGAATTTTCTTTTATCTGTGGCTGAAATGTATAACTAAACCTATTGAACATATACTTATTATAATTTAACGAAGATATAGTTGTGTATACAAATAAAATTATATCAGTCAAAAACATTTTGGAATGTAAGTTAATACTTTAATATCTTCTGTAAACCGATTCAATTAGAAATGAAATACATACTACTTTCAGAGTTAACGCAAAAGAAATAGATAAATTATAAATCTTTTATGGCATAAAATATGAATTAGATAATAAATATGATAATTAATCATATATAAATTATTAGAATAAAAATATTTGCACTGAAATGGAAAAAAGACTAAACAGTGTATGACTTTACACAATTTAGTACAGCTTTTGGGTAATTAATAACGTGATAGCTAACTTTGTCTTAATTAAACTGACAATTACGTATAAAAAACATGACTACTTCGACGATTTTTATATTTAGCGTTGACAGATTGAACGATGTTTGACTGCTGAATATGTGATTTAATAACTGACACAAAAGATCGATCTGGGAAATGATTAATCGCTAAGTCTGGGTTAAGTTAGGTGATACAGACTTTTTCTCGACGTTGGTCTATCATCAATTCTGTTCGAACAGAAGGCATTGGTGTCAACAAACCCTTCAGCGCCTATCGTTCAATTGAGCACCTTGCAGCAAAAGGGATTCAACTCCATTTTTGACAATTCCTTAGTTATGACGAGCGATAGACGTAAAAAAATTCGGCACAGTCTCTATTCATTCTAAAACCATTACCAATACCATTTAGTATTTTTGTTTTAATATTAAGTCGAAGTTCTAATTATTTTGAAGTAGATAAAAATGTAGTTGCATTCCTTTTGCTGCAATATCTTTAATTGTTTTACCACATTTTGTCTTTTATACATAAGTATATTACTTTCATACAGTGTTATCCTCTGAACTTAATATGTCATCCATTTACTAATTTTCCATCAGCAATTTTCCTCAGATCATTACTCGAATATTTTCTCCATCATTTTACGGTGCATCATCAATAAAAGTACAAATTCAAACTGAAATACAACGAAAAATCTCCATAAATAAATATTAAACGAATATTTTTCTCGATTTCTATAAATAAAAGAATCATTCACTTTGGAATTGGATGAACCTGAACGTCTCCTCAAAAGACGCAAAGCAATTGTCGAACGAAGAGTATTGACCTAACTGCCTCGACTTTAGCACTGGGCTCACCGATAGTCACGACGCGGCTATCGGTTTTTTCCAAAAAAGCTGGCCCAATTTCAAGGTATAAAGCAGCTTTTTGTTCATATTAATGTATTAGTGTAACAAATGCCGCCTAAAATTTTAAAATATAATAATCAGTTATTGATACATAGTTGAATCATCAAAGTTGACGAAATTTCTCATTCCTCAGTGGCTTGAAAACTCTACCACGTTGAAAGTGAGATACAATTTATTCTAATGATTTTCATACATCAATCATTTTACCCTTAAAATACGCGTTACAAACAAAACTTTGGTTAATAATTTGGTAATTTGGTTTGGTTGTTCTTCCCTCCTCAGGATACCATAAATTTATTCATATATTAGTATCACGAAAGAAAAATAGTTAATTTATCCACCGAACTTCACACGATAGCAAGTTTCTTGACTTGAAATGGAATGTCAACTATGATATCCAATAGAAAATTTTGCCCCAATTTGCCGCTTTTAAGATATTTGCATTCTGCGATGCACGTCTCAAAATCGAGTCCGCTAGACCAAATTAGGCATTTTAATTGTACAATTTTAAACGAATATCGAGAATTCATCAATTTTTACCAAAAAAAAAAAAAAAAATCGATTTAAAAATAACATTTACGTCAGTGATATTAAGTCTGCCAATTTGAACATTACAGTTTTGATAAAATATTTAAGTCCAACAACCTTAAAAACATAAGAATACCGATTTTTCGTGGAAATCGAATGAAGTCGTGAGTTTTGATCAGCTTTTTCGGAAAAAACAGTGTGCAACGCGACGTACATACTAAAAACCAAATACACCTTCAAAATGATCAAGTGTTACGCCATAAATCACGCATCAACAAGCCACGAGCCAAGCGATGACTCGCAAGAAGCATCGCTGTCGACGAGACGAAACCGCCGTAGCTTATTTTAGAAGAACTCTCGTGAATCGCTAAAATGATCCTCGTGGCTGGCTAGAAGAGCCTTAGTGATTCATTATAAATCCCGCGGCCAGTTAGGAGCGTTCTCGCGACTGACTAGAACCCTTTCGGTCCACTAAAGCAGCGCTGTAAACAAATGGCGACCCCTTGCAACGCTCTCTGTTCCCGCTCGTCCCTCCTTTACACAGGGCTTCCTTCTCAGCGGAACTTGAACTCTTGAACTAGCGTTCAAGTGCGCAATAATGAAGATACAGTGGAATAGTGGAGGATGTCGATCTGCTCGGGGGCTCTCGGGCGCACAGCTCTGCGCTGAAGGACCTTTAGGCCGACTAGAACTCTCGTGGCGTCACGACGAGTCAGGCCAATTGGCTGCGATACTCGTTTCAACAACATTGTCGCGACATATTAGAATTCCGGTTGCTTGCAAACAATAGCCTCAAGGCTAAGTGATGCTCTTGTGATCCTTCAGTAAGATTCCTAGAAGCCCGCAACAGGACGCGCGAGCTGCTTTCGCAGTTTCCAACCTCAAAGGCTTCGGTTTTAGCGACCCGGCGTTTTAGTTGCTTTAAGTTTCAGTACCTTTAACCCCCTATAATCCGAGCTTCTCTTTGCTCGCGAAAGTAAAGGTGCACGAAAAGTAAAATCGCTATTTGCGAATGTTCCTATTGAGAGAAGAATTACTGGTACGTCGGATATTTCAACGGACTGCATAGTGTAGAAATAATTCTTGGTACTTGAGTCTGTCAAATAGTTGGAAATGTTGTGTTAATTTGTATGGTACTACAGAGGGTTTAAGAAATTCGAATCTGTTTTTTTTTTCTCTCCAATCTGTGTTCTTTAGGTTATCGAACTGCGAATTGATATCGATATTTCTATACTTTGTGAACAATGTCATCGCAAATCGATATTTAAGACGATTCTATGTTTGTTTAATTTTTGAAGGGAAACTTATGATGATTATGTAGAGTTGTTTGTTAACGAGGTTTCATAATCTGGGAAAGCTGAGCTTGTTGAAATTTTTGTTCAACTCGATTTAGGATCTTTTTCCTTAAATTGTTCGTGAATAGTAGTCCTAATACCTAAACTATACAGATGTATTATTTAAGTGCTACTTTCCACTCAATTATTATAAACATTATACCTAAATAATTTTAAGATTTCACAACTGTTAAAACTAGAAGTCTTTCGTCTTCTGCATTTTCGTATTATTGTTGCATCAATTTATAGTTTTTTTTACATTATTATACGAGTAAGAATTTCTTGTTAAATGTACGAGTAACAAGTTCTTGTTAAATGTACGTTCCATTTTTTAAAATATTTTATACAAAAGACATTTTTATTGAGTTAAAAGCTGACCAATGCAAATAACGTAATACGTTGTAGAATAACAAGAGTTTATTTGTAAGTAACAATAATACGAGCAGCAAAAAGACGAAAATTTTTGAAACTCGTTTATGTATCTCGATCAACTCACATTTATTCAAAGTAACCAACTATCAAGAATATACAGTTCACGTATCTGGATTTTTTTATATAACAATTTCTTCAAATCTGAGAAATATGTCGGCTATATTCACGTAAAACGGTTCGTTAAAAAGTTATAGATAAAAAATCTGTAACATACGAAAAGGGTACAAACATTAAAAGTAAAATTCGAAAGAAGCCAAAGAAATTAAACGAACGTCCAATGTTCAAACATTAACGTCACATATGTACATTCCGTTATAGAAATTAGACACTATAAAGAAACTAGCTTTTTAGGCGTTTGCAAAAAAAAAAGAAATCGAATGAAGATGAGAAGCATTAAAATCTGGTTCTGTATTTGCATCATTCGTTTGAATATTTAACAATATTTGCAGCAAACGAAGGAAATGCAGATTCGATGAGATTTTCATTGTTAGAACGAAACTCGGTTATCTAACTTTTTATTTTTACTATTTGTACCCTTTCCCTTGAGATAAATCTCAATTATACTTTACGCAGATTATTCGTAATCCCACTTCGTTCGAACGATTTAAAAGCGTTATCACCTTTCCTTCTTCGATCCTTTCTCCCCTATTAATTAGGCATGATTCGATAAATACGATATTATTTTGGACACTGATTTCGAGATTCCTATATGTTCACGAGCGAAAACGCGCGATCTGTACTTAAAACACACACACGCACGTCACTAACGTCAACTATTTAGAGAGAAGCAGAAGAAACACTTCTGTAATATTCTCGATACACACGTGGTCATATTCACGAAGGAAGCAAGATTATATTGGATGCGGTTCGAAACGGGAATCGTTTCGAATTCCCGAGAATTGTGTTCGGCTAAAACTGAATACTCTATGTTTTTACCTGACAGTTCGTATTCACTTCTTGGTCTTGTAAATGTCACGAATCGAAAGAATTCGTTGAGCAATGCCTGAAATTAAAAAACTCCTCGCTCCGTAGACTCGGAATCTATCTATTCCCCTTGCACTCACTTCTTTCCCTTTCGTTCGTTTTCTTATACCACACATTCACTCTCTTTCTCTCTGCCAAGAAGAAGCAGAAGCGGTGGACGAATGATTTCGTACGTGGATGCACATTAGAAAGTACGTTTAGGTGGTAGAAAAAACACTCCCGGAATAAAAGATTTCCTCAGTGGCGCAAAGGTATTCCAAGTATCACCCTTGCCTTTGATGTTCCCTAGAGTAATTGACATGAAGATACTTATACTTTATATATTAACTCTCACACTACAATAAGCCTCGAAAATCTCTCCTCATTGGAATTGTCCACGAAAAAGGAAAGAAGAATGTAAGACAGAAGAGCGGATCTTAGCAACAATTGTCTCCTTCTCGTTGTCGGAAAAGAAGGACTTGCGTAGTAAATCGTCTCTACGATATATGTAATCATCACATCTAATTAAAGTCTTAAAAATCTCAACGTCAAGGTTCATACTTTCTTTCACTTTTTTTGTTTTTTATATTTGCAACATTTTTTTTTTATTGTAGCTTCTCTGTTGAAACGTCCACCGATAATTAGTCATTTTCATGCTGACTGTTGAACATTCGGCAGGTTGCACGAATTTTAATGAGATTGGAAGTGAACTTGCTATAAATTTATAATGTCTTAAATATTCATTGGCTGTTGTCGCCCCCACTTCATATGATTTACATGCAAATGAAAATAAAATAAAAAAAGTTCGCTTATAAATCGAAACGAAAAGTTATGAAAAACGAAAATGAATAAACGAAATCCTGATTTTCAACGTTTATTCAATTTACGATCATAATAATAGCAGTTATAAAAATACGAATGTATTTTATAAAAAAATAGTAGTAATTATAAAAATTATTCTGGCCCGGTAACAAACTATAGCTGCCTCGTACAATTCGTTCGTTTGCAAAATGTATATACGCCCTAATTTCGAGAAACAAATATTCACTAGACTTGCGAGTAAAAAATATCATATGTTGATCGCCGCAGTTTTACACCGAGAAACGCTTTTAAAATGTAACTTACTTGCTACGAATCCTGTTTGCTTCCATAACAGTTGTATACTCGAACGAAATCTATCGTAGCACAATGTCGATCGTGTTTCCATCGATTTTATCCCGCTACACACAACACCGATGTCAACAGCACCTACTCTTTCGCGCCATATAAAAGAATTATAGAACTATTAAGGTTAGACGACGATGACAATGACGCTACGGTGTCGCACAACCGTCGACAATTAATACACAAACGCCGCGTTCGCGAGTGACACCGTACGCGTAAACTTTTACGCGCAAAAGTCTTACAATTTAGCCATCGTCGAGACGGACTAACGATCTCGAACAACGATCAAGCACGAAACATGCAATAACAAGTTTTTAGCCTGCTAACCACTTGCAGAGGGCAGCACACATCGAATTACAATAACGTCGTTTCGTTCAAAACGTTGGTAATATGCTTAACTGTACGATCTTTATCCTGGAATAGTTATTGCCTCTATAAAACGAAAGCCTTTAGAAGTATCTTATTTAAATACTCTGCTTTTTGAACTCTTATTAAATAATCTATATTTCAAACAAAATAACGATTAAATTCGAGGATAGATTTATATATGCGGACTTTTTAATTTCTCTGTAGTACCTTATAACAATGAAACACTTTCGCGTTTAAGGTAACCATGATGCACTGACATCGATCATTGCAAATAACCCTGAAGAGTATCCGGCAACAGACAGTTACTTCATCATTCTGTTCCACTTATTCATGTAACATTGTTCATACTAAATCGATAAGGAATTTTCTGAACTTAATTAATGTGTAACATTTAGGATTTTCGTTGCATGTAATCAACAATGTAACATTGAAGAAAATTTATTCGAAACACACACTGTAAAATAAATGATTTCTGATGTAAATAAATCTATATAAGTGAAACGAATTTTATATTAGAACTTTTCGTGTCTCCGTCGAAACATAGTTTTACAAAGAGTAACAAGCGAAGTTTTGGAAACGTAAACCCTTCAACCTCATTAGAAATGAAACTAAAAAGCTAAAAGGGACTGCGCAAGTTTCCGTGTCGCTTTTCAAATATTGCAGTGATTCTTGCGATACGTGATTTGGCACATGCGAAAACACCTGATATAAACTTATCCTCGAATTGATAAACCTTTCATTACAGAAATATCTTTGGCTGCCTCGTAGACGGACATGCGCGCGTTTCTGAAACGTGGAAACGTTCGGCGTGGTAAATCGGTGGACGTTTCAGAGGTAGCAGAAAGAACATCTGATTGACGATCGTGGCATCGTCACCGTCGATGCACGACCAACAGTTCTGTTCGCGGTTGCGAACGTGATTTGACAATGACAATAATTCATAATGGCGAATAGCGGTCGTAGAAAAAATAATAATTGTTGACAATGGGAATAAAACGGCGAGTATAACCTACAAATAGATTTCTGTTCCCAGGTTTTATTATAAATCGTCGTTCCCCCACGCCCCCTTTCCACGTGCTTATCAATCTCGCACTCGACACGCGTACAAATCTCCGTTTAACGTTAAAATTTAAAAAAATACATGTACACTCTTCAATCGAACCGCGTTTACCGCACGGCCTAACTATTTTTATTCTGCTTCACCCTTTCTCTCAACACTTTTTTGGTATTTTGTTTATTTTTATTTTCCTCTGTTTTTTTCGCGTAACTTGTCAAATAACACACGTCATATGTGCACCCTTTCCCTATACTCAACTTTCGTGATGAATCCTACATCGATAATCCATATCATGACCGTGATTATTATAATGATGACGGTGATGACGGTACAATGATATCAATGACGATATACGGGGTGCTCTAACTCTGCCATCTTTAATTATTCCCTTGTTTGTCACGATACAAAGAAAATGCTTCGAGAGAAAGTCATATTTCAGAAGGGAAATCAGGATGTTTTCACCTATGAGGGTGAAGGAGATTTTGTGTCAAAGTAACGTTTTTTCTAATGGAACGACATATGTATTTTCTCGTGTACGATTAAAATTATAAGGTTAAAGTGTAGGCAATCTTGTATCATACCATGACTTTAAAATGACTTTGGGCCACGGTGTATTATAGAGGTGTTCCGATAAAGCACTTCTGTGTGGTTCATTTTTTGTGATCAATAGATGGAAGATCCTCTGGTTGCCGCTAGGGGCGTCATAGTCAGAACTCCGCGTATGGTATGCATGTTTCTACTCAGACGCACTCTAGCAATCGCTAGAATATCTTCCATCTAATGATCACACATTTCTGAGGGAACTTGCAACATCTGTATAATACACCGTGCCTTGGGTCGAATATAGGTTATGTCAAAAAAAGAAAAGCGGTGTCATTAGCAAAGTTCAGAAGATATGAGATCAATATTAGAAGCTATCTCCACTGAACTATAATAACTTTATCTCTTTTTTGTATCGTGATAAATAAAACAATTAAGGATGGTCCGATGCGTTGATATCTTGATGTACAAAATGAGTTTCAGATGAAAGTTGAAGAACTTCGACGAAGGTCATTCCGATGATATCAGTTTTTGTATAGGTATGTGTAGGTCAAGTGAAGGTCAACTTTTTTTTTAATGGAATCATATGTTTTGTAATCCGTTAGTCGATGCAGCATAAGTCTCAGTAAAAAAGTATTAACCCTTGTATGTTGAAAAATTATCAGTGTAGGTGATACATTGGTTAAAATGTTCACTGTAATTACAATTGATAGTAGAGTGATAGTTTCTTAGTATGTACATAAAAACTAATATCATCTCAAAGCTTTATAATTTTTATCTGAACATGTTTCGAATAAGAATTGGGGCTTATTAAGTGAGACACCCTGTATATACATGTGTATGTACGTCATTGTTCGTGCAGTGGCATGAGTGGCGATTGTGATGATGATGGCAACTTGAGCCGATCGCAATAAGGAGTAATAATAATAATATTTGTAGCAATAGGTGTAATAATAAATAGTAATAATAATAGGAATATTAATAATGATAATCGCGAATGGTCAATGCTAAATATAAATTGTAATCTCTAATAAGTACATTAATGAGGTATCGATGAAATCCAATCGCAAATTGATACCGAAGATTATTCTTAATAAACAGAAATTTATAAATATCGATAATAATAATAATAATTCTCAATACTCGCAATGGTAATAGTCTTAATAGAGGCAATAATAATATTAATAATCACGGTAATAATAATAATAATAATAATAGTAATAGCGATAATAGCGAATAGTAAAATATTAAATGGTATTTGGCAAATATAATTGCTGACTGAGAATTCTTGTCCGTTAATATTAAATATAATAGCGACGATAAAAATAATTTAATAATTTAGCAGCGATAATAATAAATAAATAAATAATGATGGTATAATGATTAATGAGGACGACGACGCCACAACGACACACGGAATAGTAAAATACCGGTATCAGCTTATAACAAAATCGCTCCTATACTTTCTTCACCGTATACTTTACGCGGTATACATTTTATAAATTCATTTCGCGCGTAAAATCACGTGCCATCGTGTGAACGTCTTCGTTCAATGACTTAGATGATTCCCACGGAATCGCGTACCGCGATCCCATGTCGTTTGGTATGCTCAACGCGGATTAATCAATTATAAAGAGGCCATGACTAGACATTCAATCGTATAAGACGCGCGCTCATCTTTCATGACTCACCGCACAATAAATAACAAGATGGCGGGCGGCACCAGAAACATCGGTTGACAGTAAAACTCGTTCGATTTATCCTTTCTCTCTCTCTCTCTCTCTCTCTCTCTCTCTCTCTCTCTCTATCCTTTTCACTCCTATACACACTCGTTACCTTACTTTCAATCAACTCCCCGAAACATCCGACAAGGTTCGATATCGGTAAGCGACTGGCCGCGATTGCCTCGTACCTTCTCGATAAAAATAAGAATCGTCGGGGGGAGGGGGAAAGTGATCCGCGATTACGATTACAAACATCATGGAATACTGAAAACTGTTTATCGCTACCATGTATAATAATAACGCGGCTCGTTCACACGTCACCACACGCATAATAATCCCGAACGACCGTTTATTATATTATTTACGCTCTCACCACTTTCACCCTCGCGTAGCTACTTCCTTAAAAACGAACGACATATCTAATCCTACGAGATGTACCTTAACTTTAACGACACACACCGTACTATTGTGGCTGTACAATACAAACAGGCCCTACGATAACCCACTCGTCCTCCTCGATATATTCCCCCTTTCTGTTCCTCTTGTCACCCCTTCAATCCTGTCTCCCCCAACAAGAAAGAACCGAGCGAAGAAACGAATGTACCGCGAAAACGAGAACAAACACGTCCTATCTTCTTAATCTCGACCCTGTGCCCTTCGATCGAAGGAGGCAAAGGAACGTCCCGTTCGACCTTAAGAAAATGACGCCCTCTGCGAACCATTTCCAACGAGGAAGCTAACCTCAAATCGTAGGAGACGCACGAAACTTCCCGAAAACTCCGTACATTGGGTCTCTTACAAGACGAGGGAATCTAATCGCATCAACCTGCTGACAGTCGACCAATCTCCATAAAAATGTTTAACTGCGAGTAGAAAGCTCTTCGGCAGCGAAGAGCTGCCTTCGCTGGTCGCTACTTTGATTTGTCAGTTTCACTGAACTATTTACTTGGATAACAATTAGGTTCTTTTCTTCGATCCTAATAAGGAGAAACCTTTTATCCCGCCCTTTTTTCATCTCGCGAATACGAGGAGAAAACCTTGCAGTCCCTCGCGTCTTCTCGTTTATTCTTTTTTTTTGGATTTCGAAAATTGTTCGTATTACTCGCTTATCAAATTGTTCAATGATTTCACGATTATGCAGGGGGCCAATGAACAAGTCAGAGACATTAATGAATGCCTTTTCTCAAATTCTGAAGCAGAATACTGTATAACAGTGAGTAAAAATAATGCATAAAAGTTGCAAATTTAAAACACGTGGTAATGTTACATTTGGTTCCACTTCTTTCTATTTTTTACGATCGCTATCTATTACGATTTTATCATTGCAAGTTCAAGGCTACACCTAATTTGTCATTGTTAGAAATCTCAGATTTGGAGACAAGATTCAGTAGAATGAGAAATTAGTTTTCTCTACATAACCGTGAAAAAGAGATGTGAAATTTACGAACCTAATGAAGTCGAGTAACCTACAAATTTTCGATCTACAGAAATGTTCCGCGACACTTTTTTTTGACGATTGTCGTAAACTATGTATTTACTTTCACGGAGGCCATGAAAACAAAAGAAGGAACGTGCTAATATTTTCGAATCTCTCCTCGATCTTGGTTGTTTTCATCGCCAATTGATACGCGCCTCGTGTACTTGCACGTCATCATAATCATGAGTAATAATACAGTGATAATTAATACGTATATATCGCTTACGGCCTAACATCTTTTTCACACGACGATTCCTACGTCGCGATACGCGTTTACGTGATATCGATGGTGCATATAATGTCATGGAAGCGTTTAAACGACGATTCTCGTAAGATCCGGTCGGCAGCAACTTCTCTTGCGTACAAGCGACCGACGAAACATTGAATCAAATGCGAACATTCACTCAGTCAAACGCGTATCACATACGCGTCTCGGGATACACGAATCGTCGTGTGAAAGAGGTCTTAGACACGATCGATCGACACCGCTGAAACCGTACCGCAAATGCGGAGGGGTTTCGTCGGCGCTGTCTCGATTGGTTTTAATCGTTACTTCGTTACAATCGTGTAATATTTTACCAGTGTTAAAACGTCCTTCTCGACTATATTACGATAACTAGGCATGCAACAATATTTGAAGTGATTATTTTTTCTTTTTTCTAAGTTAAAAATAGTGCTTTCAGTCGTACTACTTGACTTTCATTGGCATCCTCTCTTCTCCATCCACGCTCGGTACGCATGCATTTGTTTTCCTTCGAGTTCTCTCTTTCTCTCTCACTCAGGTGCACGCGCACACGCTCAGTCGTTCTCTCTCATTCTCACGCTCACGCTCGCTTACGTCTCTTTCGCGTCATCTCACTTTAGTCGTCTCTCTGGTTTTCGTTTCTCTTTCATAAAGTAACATTACTTGGGCCCGGGGAGAGTATAACTTTTTGTTTTCATTGTTTTTTTTTCCTCGTGATTGCGCACAGAGTCGTCGCGCGCCGCTAATAAATGGTTCTTTTTTTTTTTGTTCTCGAATGAATTTGTTGTTTCCACGTTCGCCGATATCGGGTTTCCCTTTAGCGATCCTGCGTCGTGCTACCTGTCTTTTTCGCGAATTTCGTCTCCCTTTTTGGGCTGGAATCAAGTGTGTCGCACCTCGAACAACGTTCCTCAGAATCGTACCACGTTCGCACGGCACTTTTCATTACCGGAAAGAAAAAACTTCGTTTCTTCTTACCGCGTTCTCCTCCCTCTCTCTTGCTCTCTCGTTTGTCTACGGTTCTCGTGCGCGTCGCACGCCACCCGACGATGCTCGACGTAGTCGCTACAAATACGCACACACTGCGAACGTACAAAAATATATTATGCGACATCTATAATCCGCTATAGGTTTCTAAAAACTCGTTTCTTTTTTTTTTTCATTATTATTAATTCACCGGCAATCGACACCGCCGAGCACCGTGGACCTTTCCGTGAAACTGTCTTTCGTCTGACTGCTTCCCTTCACCTCTCGACTAGACTTCTCGCCCCGGAATGGGTCGTTTTTGACCCTCGCTCGACTCGACTTAGTTTCTTTTGACCATTTTACCATTCGGGAATTGATTCTTTTGAGATATTAATTTGCACGCTATTTCTTTGCTATGCGAATTTAAATGAGAAATATGAGGTGAAAGAGGAATGTTTTGACAATGTCTTTTTGAACAATTAACCCCTTGTCTCATAACTAACAGTCACGAATTATATCTGTCCAGATAGCCAAATTTGATCGAGCAGATTTTACAGAATCTGCCATCACAGCATTTGTTGTTAGATTGGTGGCAGATTTGATGCAGAACCTGCCAACAGAGCATGTCAGCATGATCTGCTCGGTTTCTTACGTCAATCTGCTAATGCAGGCTAATCTACAAATGGCTATGGATTTGTAAACAGATTTGCTGCCAATTTGTTGCCAATATTTGCTTTAATTTAAATAGTGTTGGTAGAGATGTACGGAATAAATATTCACTACGAAATTTCTTAACAATAAAACGAGAAATTTCAAACAGATATTTGATCTATAATTTTAATAAATTCGTGCGCAGAGTTCGAAACACTTTGCTTTTGTCCAACCAGGAATTTATGTATCTTTGCTCGACAAAAGTGGCAAGACAAGGGGTTAAAATCAAGATTTCCCAAGCGCAATAGTGAAACAAAATGATACCAAGGGACACTGCTAAATGTCAACGGGAATATCTTCGTGTTCCGAATCATTCTCGTTTCATGTTTTCAAATAGCTCGCCGCTGGTTCGTGGCGTGGCATTTCCTCTTCTCAAGAGGATCTAACCAGCGGTAACCAAGCATGAAATAAGGCTGGTGCTGTCAGAGTGCTCGCTGCTGACCTGTCCGTTTTAAATTCCGGAGGGTTTCAATTATCGCGGTAAATATCGAAACGAACCCTTCGCCTTTCTCACGGTTACAATGCTACACGTTCGAGCACCTTAGGTAATCCAATGCTTTCCCACGGTTTTTCAACCAAAAATGCGCCGTATTTTCCTCGTGAACTCGCGCGTCATATTTACGAAGAAATATTACGTTCGAAAATGAAACGGGAACAAGGAAATGCGAGTTTAAAAACGGACTAATATTTCGAAAAGCGAAGTCTACGTACGTTTTCATTCATTACCAAACTGTTGCAAAAAAACTAAGCACTATTTGGTTACTAAATACGAAATGGTTTTGGACGAGGAATATCTAGAAACGATGCTTGAAAAAATAAATATTAATAGAATGCAACAAGAGAAGCAAAAATTTTCGTGAACTGTAGTTCATTTTATAACATGTCTGCAGTCCGATTAATGTAAATATTTGAATCTGTTATTAAGTGAATGACTTGCATAAGTCACCGTCGAATTTGTAATGAATGTTCGACGCACCTAAGGTATGCAATATGTTATAGAAATGATTACCTTCTCTTTACATACACTGGAGATTAAGCTTGTCCATCTACGTGAGCGTAATTTTGCGATTGTCTTCGGAATGGGAAACAAAGGGTTTGTCTGGGATGGTTGGTAGTTGGATGAGCGTGGGGTGCAGCGTACGAGATAAAAAAAAATAAAACGAGGTAAGAAACCAACGGGTGTCGTGTAATGTGAACTGAAAATATTATTAAAAAGCATTTTACAACAAAAAATAACTAAAAAAACAAACAAAAATACGATTTACATTTAAATTAAGAACAATTGGGTTGTATCGTCTACAAATAATAACATAACAAACCAGTACAAAAAAAAGGAGAGAGAGTGTCGCATGTTCGTTTCCTTTTAATGTGTTTCGCATTTGTCCATCATTCCGTGGATGCAAGGAGCGCGCCCGCAAACAGAAAACACACAACACACATACACACGTGTGCACATCCATACCTCGTTCCTTACTTTGGAAAATAATGCGTATCGATATAAGTGGTACTGTAGTGTTTTTCCTTTTTTGTTCATACGTCTCTTGAAGGAAGTTAAAGAACAGCAAAAGAAAAGTGGTAGTGATGGCTAGCTGGCAAGGTGTACCATGATCTCGTTTTTCGACTTTCAGCTTTTTTTTTTCTTTTCTTTCTCCGGATATAGAAATGTAAGAAACGTAATAATATCAATACAATAATTAATAATAATAATATTAATAATAATAATAGTAATAATAGCAATAATAGTAATAATAATAGTGTAAGAGTAATAATATTAATAATAACTATGAATCAACACAGGCATACGCGATTTAAATACTAATGGACAGATAAGTCGTGATGCGATCTCAATGGAATAAACCCCACAATTTATCGTTTCCAGAGGAGAGGGATCGATATTACTTCAACTTTCCTCTTTTCGACAAGAGACTTTTTGACAAACGTGGAGAAACAACGTCAGACCAGTATTCGTCGGAATCGTATCAATCATTACATAAGTAAGTAACTTTTAAACAAGAACTGATAAATATTAAATACTGGTGTGTTTTTGGTAGCGCGGTAGATAACAGAATAACGTGAAAAGTTTGATTGTGTTTCAACCGACGGTCCCATTTTTCCTTGGCCATTCTCTCTTTTTCTATCACTCTCTCTTGTTTGTCGCGTAAAAAAGATCTGTTCTCGTCCTTATGCGTCTGTCTAGTACGTCGTCGCTTGAAAATTAGCTAGAATACTGCAAAACGGGCACGACGACTACTACGCCCTCACCGCGAGATTCAAACTGTCGTTCAACAACGTTCTGTTGCAAAATCAGTGAACGCATTCCGTCGTTTCTGTCTGAAGCTGCGTCTGAACTTAGCGAACCAGTCTTCGCACCAGCTCGTCGAATTCGGACTCGTAACGCGTCAAATAGGTTACGTCCTGAGAAAAAGCGTCGAAACTACCCGTCCGTTGTACTGTCTCGTAGTTTCGAACGAATAAGCGAGAAGTCGTCATTACGCGCGACTCGGTCGCTAATCGTTGGAGCGCGTCTGCCGTCGACACAGATAAAAATAAACTGATCTCGAGTCGAACAACGACGAATTATCGAGGATCGTCTCTGTTTTGATTTTTCGTTTCGAACGTGAATTAGTTAATGGAATCAATGGGCGCACGATTTCAGAAGATCAGAGACGTTCGTAACACTAAAAGTTATCTCACAGCACAGAGGATACACTACTAACAACATTTTTTTATTATAGTACTTAATTTTCTAGATAC
Organism: Perdita meconis; assembly: GCA_030770465.2. Classification (NCBI taxonomy): domain Eukaryota; kingdom Metazoa; phylum Arthropoda; class Insecta; order Hymenoptera; family Andrenidae; genus Perdita; species Perdita meconis. The sequence continues at coordinate 9,361,879 of JASKOS020000006.1, read as the reverse complement.
GTTTAAGTTCTTTCGATCGTAAACTTAAATCTTCGATCGTTCGCTACGAATTACCGACACAAACTTAGAAATATTAATTTCCTACTGACTTTAGGGTTCAATCGTTGATCATCGTCTCGCTGAAAACGACAATTGTCTGCTGCGGCTTGCGAAGTATCCAAGTTTAAAAAAAAAAAGTATTAAAAAAAGTTATCAGATGACTGTTAAAACGACTGAAAAATTATTGCGTCCGGAGTGCGTAACAACGTATTCGCAAGCTTCAGGGACAACTGTCGATTCAACGAACTTTTTCGTACGATGTCAAAGGTCGTCTCTAGGCGTACAGAACCCGAAAATTCTGGACCGGCTCCAGGACTTTCCAGAACTTCCGGGCAACGTTGAGGAACACGGACCAGTTTAATCTAATACAAAGTTTAATAACGATATGGAAGATCCTCGTAATTCGTGGTTTTCACTTTTCGACGTCGAGAAAATTACTGCGCCATCTAGTCTTGTATCAAAACGGTACTTTACGAGAGAATGGTTAGGTCACTTTTCATCGCAGATGTGTTTCAAGAAACCGTCACACTTTTTTCGACCTCTGGCAGTGAGCCATTTAAATAATGAATAGATAAAAATAAAATCATAATACAATATTAATACATACATACAATAATAATAATATAATAATAATATAATAATAATGATGATGATAATAAAAAATAATAATATTACAATAGTAAACATGCATGAGGTCGCGCGACAGGACGCCAGTTTGGTTCCCGTTGTCGTCGACTCATCCAACAAAATATATTAATACTATACATTCGAATTCACTAGTGCAAATCGTTTTTACTGGTCATACTAAAAAGATCATGTTCGGAACAAGGGAAAAAGTTGACAGTAATAGCGGTGATCGTGACAGCGATTGATACAGTGATGACGGCGGTTCTCCTATATTAAAATTCACGAGCTCTGGCTGTTTCTCGAGTGAGGGGAAAAACCGACCCTCATTTGCCTGTGTCTCGCGCATGCGCGGACAGCGGCTGCGCGAGTTGCACTTGGACTATGGAGTGGTAGTCGGTCGCGTGGTAGGGGGTTACCCTTCGGCGACCTTGAACAGCCGAAACTCGTGAACTTGACTATAGAAGGGTTTGTGGTGGTGATCAGGCACAGGAATCGATTTGAAAACTGAGTTACAGCGTAAACGGGGGATGGGAACGAAATAGCAGCGAAACGTATGGGAAGGAATGAAGAGAGCAGATAGCTAGAGGGACATAACTCCTTACATCATTATTACAACTCACTACGACTACTTGCTACGTTAACACCACTACGATTAAAGTCAGATCAAAAGAAGAATAAGAACAGAACATGTTCGAGCGACGAGTGCGTGTTTCCGCGGTTCGGTTTTTACCCACTCAAAAGCGTGCTGACTTGTCGCGCACGAGAAACGTCGTGTCTATCTGATGTCGATTGGTGGCAAACGTCGAACGAACATTTCTGAAAGGTCATCATCCCGAGGATCGATTAAGGAAGACGAGAAAGAAGCACGTGCTTTTTCACAGTGGCTCTCCCGCTGTTTGCTCCTGTCTGGAGCTACTAATCCATTAACTACTACAACAAAGGCAACACATTAGTCATTCTTCTGTCGCGCATTGAACTCGCATCTTCCTTCACGGCGAACCGCCTCCGTGCTTCGCGATCGTTAAAGGAAACAACAAAAAAGAAAACAAAGAACTAAAAATCGATGTACAAAAATTCACGCACGCTTCACGTCTGTCCAATGTACAGAATGTTTCAAAATTATATGTTGCGAGCACTGGTTCGGTGAAGATTTGTTTGAAAAACTTACCGCAAAATTGACTTTGACCTTGAATTTCATGGTGAAATTCCATGGGGAAATTCTTAAATTTACCCATATGAAAAAAAAATTTTGACTTTGAAGTTCAAGGTTATTGTGCGGTAAGTTTTTCAAACAAATCTTCACCGATCCAAAAGTGCAGAATCACGCTACAGTGGTCGCGACATATAATTTTGAAACACCCTATACATATGTTCGGGGGTAGGATGTACTACGAACAAACATAGAAAGAAAATAAAGAAAAGAACAGGAGAGGGGTAGAGGTTGAAGTAAACGGACAAGATGATACTGGACTGTCGTCGCTGTCATACTTTAAATATACCTTAAGGCGAATTTTCCTTGGAGGTGTCGTTGCTACTTAAACAAAAAAAAAGGAGAAAAAAACACGTGTACATATAAATATAAAACGGATACTTGTTCAACCGTAAAAAAATACGACGCACGAGGGATGTATGAGGATGGATCGAAAGGGTCGTCCTTTAATCGCGACATCCTTCCGGAGGTCTAAAACGAAGAGTATTCAACAAACGTTTCTAGCAACGAAGTCGATCGATATATCGTTGATTATTATCGCCCTTCGACCCGCGCGGTTAATACAAAGCGCGGACATCGATCGAGTACGGCGCACTTTCGAAAATTGCGCGCGTGCTTGCGCACGCCTGAGAGGAAGAGAGAGCGACGAAAGATGACTCTCGCACACAGCGTCGAATCTCGGAAGCGAGAATCGAGGATGATAGCGAGATCCGTTCGCTTCGGACCGGAGTGTAAATGAGGCCCAAATTTCGCGCGTTCGTTGAGCTTCATTGCAAGCCGAGTTCGAGTCTCAAACTGTATTCGGAAGAATCGACAGTTAGAAGAATCGTGTTAGATGCGGACGGGTACACATTCGTTTGCACGACCCAAGAGATAAATGCTCGTAGAAACGTGATATGTTCGAGGTGCTCGGGAGAAAACGCCCCCCTCACGACTTTCGATTAAAAAGATGAAGAAAAGGGGTTAAGGAAAAGGAGAGAGGGTTGAGGACAAGGGCGACAGTAGTCCCTAATGGGAGGAAAAGTAACAGGGAGTAGATGGGGAAAAAAGAGGAGTAGTGTGACTAGCGGCGGCGAGCTCTACAACTAAACAACAACAACAGTATTTTCAGTTATAACAACATTAACAAGTAAGTTTTCCACGTATATGCGCTTAGACGTCTCGTGTGTGTTACCGTGTTCGCGCGCACACGCGTACGTTACACACGTAACAAAGTGGGCGTTCCAAAGTCGCTTGCAGTTTTTTTTCTTTTTCGTTTCCTTTCTTCCTTTTTTCCATTTTTTGCTCCGTTTCTTCCGTTTTTTTTCGTACGGGCGTTCCGCATGTGCACGCGTGTGCGCGTGCGCCTCGTCGCGGACCGCACGCACGCGCATCACGCGAGCGTCCATCATTGTCGGGTACCTTCTTTCCTTTCTCTCGTTTCTCCGTTGTTCCGAGAACCCTTCGTCGCGTGCGTCTTCGTCTCGAAAAGATCCTGGTTCGTTCGCGACGATGACGGCGACGACGACAACATATGCCACACGAAAACGCGCAAAAGCAGCAGTCCCAGCGGTGCGAGAGAACGCGTAACGTCCTTTTTTGGCTCGCTCTCGCGGCGTCCCCGCGACGAAAGCGACGCCGATTCCCTGCTCCGCGTGGATATCGCGTGGACCAGAGCGCGGGTCGCGCGGTATCTGTCACCTTGAATTTCGACAACTCGGTTGGCATGTTTTCGCTCGCGTGCGCTTTTATTTCGTTTCTCGTAATCGGCGTCTTGTAGACAGGAGTGAGGTGAGTCGATCGGGCGAAGGTGGATAAGGCGAAATGAACACGAGCGGTGGCGGTAGTAGGTGGGCGAAGAAGAAGTTAGGCAAGTATAAGTAAAAAAAGATCGATGAGATCCTGGCCACGCGGCCGTTGAAACAATGGCGACAAAACTAACAACGACAACGATGAGAGCAACGATCGACGATCATTGTCGGCGCCGCGGCGTGTCGCTGCTCTACATGCCGATCGGCGGTACTTGCACGTAACGATAGATGTAGAGCCGGTAATCCTTGCTGGCCAACACAACCGAACCGTCGTCCATCAAGGCGACATCGAAGCACTGCGCGTGCTTCACCTTGCTTTCGAGGGCCGAGACCAGCTGCCCGTCCTGCGTGAAGATCGTCAGGTTGAAGTTATTGTGATTGTCTGCTATCAGTATCTCGCCCACAGCATTGATTCCCACCCCGATCGGGTAGTTCGTGATCCCCTCGCCGCCGATCTGCCGAAGGTATGCCCCCTCGTAATTGAACACCTTGACGCAGTGAGCGCGATTGTCGCTGATGAAGATCTCCTGCTTGTCGTTCACGACCACGCCGTTCGGGAACTCCAGGTGCTTTGAACAGCCGAACTTCTGAAGGACGTTGCCGGCCTGATCGAAAATTATCACGCGCATCACTTTGCACTCCACGACGACAATGCGTCCCTTCGAGTCGACTGTCACGCCGCGCGGGTGTTGCAGTATGTTCGCGCCGAACTTGCGCACGAACTGACCGTACTGGTTGTAGATCTGTATTTGGTGTGTCGGCGAGCGTTCGGTGACGATTATATCGCCAGATGTCTTCACCACGGCCACTCTATTCGGGTACAACAGTTGTCCGTCCCGTTTCCCGCACTCGCCGAATTGGAATTTGAATCTACCTTCCTTGTCGAAGATCTGGATGCGATGATTGTTCGTGTCCGCGACGATGATGTCGCTTTGCGCGTTTACAGCGACTCCTGAAGGCTCGGTGAACTGGCCCTCGATTACGCCAAACTCGCCGAATTTACAGTGGTAGATCATCTTTTGGCGTTTGATCTGGGATTTAGGCGGGAATATCGCCGCGGCGGACATCAGTTTCGAGGTCAGGTCTAGAACAGAGTCGCTGGACGCGGCGTTCGCGGCGACGGCGACGGAAGCAGGCATCGGGAAGTGGTCGTTGGTAGTGACCACTGGGTAGGTGTCGCTGCCTCCGTTGCTCCATTTCTCGTAGGGGTTCGAGTTCATGCCGTTCAGGTTGAGCTCGCTGATTGTCGTTGAGAACGGACCCAGACTGTTGGCTGAACTGAAGCGTTTGGTGATGACGCTGCTGTTGGTATCGAACGATGAGGGCGAAGTCGACGAAGCGCAAGTCGAGGTAGAGGAAATCAGGCCGTTGCTGTAAGGTCGGTCCAGAAGGAGACCTCCGAGAGACCCAGCGCTGCCTGGTCCGTTGCTGTTGTTGCTGTTGCTATTACTATTGTTTGAGAGTGCTGTTGGTCGAGCGATGGGCGGCTGTTTTCCTATTGGTCCGGCATTGTTCTCGTTGTTACTCCGCACGTAGCCGAATGTGTTTCGTACTCCGACTTGTATGGCTTGATAATTGCTAACAAACTCTAGATCGACGGTGTGACCGCCAACGTCCGGGGTATAGTTCAACAACAACTGGAGCTTCGAGTCCAGAAGCTTCTTGATCATCAGTACTTCGGTGACGGTTGTGTATTTGGTTAGTCGCTCAACGAATTCACAGGTCTGAAGCATTTTGTCGGCCATCTCGTTGGCCTTCTGCGTTTGGACGCCCAGGGATATCTGTTTGGTGGAGAACACGGACTCGAGCTCCTTGAGCAGCTCCTGTTTGCGCTCATCCAGCATAGATCTGTAGAATTGGAAGGTATCGTTGATCTCGTTCTGCGCCTTGTGATACTGCACTTGCAGTCGCGCCGCGCCATGATCGGCCGCCTTCACGGCAGCTCGAACGTCCGCCGCCTTGGCTCTGCACTCCTGCACCACCCTAGCCATCGCCTCGAGCTGTTGCGTGCCAACCTCGGATATGTGCGCGCAGTCGTGCAACGGTCCGGGGTGATCGGTGATGGTGCACTCCTTGCAAACCAGCACCGTGCACGAACGACAGAAGTACTTGAGCAGCTCTTGTTTATGTCGCAGACAATAGGGTACCTTCTCGCCGTTGCTGTTCCCGCCGTTGATCACCAGGTTGTTCTTCGGTATCTCGGTGTTCGCGGTGCTGGTCACCGTCTCCAGTTTCGAGTCGCCTAGGTTCAGGACGCGGTGGCCCTCAAAACAGTGCATAAACTGATGCGCCATTACGCAGTTCGGACAGAGAAAGTTCGCGCAGTCGAAGCAACGTGCTACAGCGTCGGATTCGGTGGACTTGCAGCCGGTACAGCGAACGCCGCCGGCGCCTCCTAATCGGCACCGCGGGCAGGGCGCCTCTCCAGGTTTCTGGGAGTCGAGGCAAAGATCGCAGCTGTCGACGTCGCAGATCGCCGAGTCGCTCGCAGGCGGAGAACTGCCGCTTATCGTAAGCGGTGACAGCGAGGCCAGGGACCCGATGGAATTCGCGCGCGATTCCAGCGAGAGTGTCGGCGAGGCCATCTTCAGTCAACCGGCATCCCTGTAAATAGAAAGCGAAAAACTCGTTTTAGTTTATCACATTACAACTTAATCAAATAAATGAATGACATCGCGGAGCATTATGTTGCTAATTCCTGAGACTTAAAAGTTAGAATGTCCTATGTACTTTGTAGGCTTTCAAGAATATTCTATCAAGGAAGACTGTCTAAACGACGTTTTAAATTAGTTTTTATAGTTTTGTTAAGGCACTATAGAGATGAGTACTCGCAATCGCCATATTGAGTCCAGATGAAGAGATAAGTTACCGGACAAGTCACCAGAAGTCATTATGGCACCAAGTACTGTAATTTTGGTGTAAAGATAGTAGTGATGTAATTTATCTTGGCTACACTAATAATTAGTAAATTAATATTTTTTAGCGAGTTCTTTGTATTGCTTTTTCTCTCCAAAGGATTCAAAATGGTGGATGCGTGTACCTGTCTCTCTAGTGCTTTAAATAGTTTCCTCTAGGAATGAGAACCTGCGCAAGAAAACATCAACAGTGTTTCTCATTATACAATGCATATTGGTATTGTATAAACTTGCATTAAAATATGTAACATAACGTTAGCGTTCCAAGCTTGTTCTGCTGGGTTCACATGAGCGTAATGTAAAGCCGCGTCTACATTACTTAGGTCAAAAAACAGATCAGAATCGTTGTTTCGTTCGTGTTCACGTTCGTTTGCGTGCATTCGCTGTATGTAGACGCGGCTTTACACTCGTCAGGCATTAAATATATACACTGCGACGGAACCTATAGACCTATAGACTTGGTGTGATAAAAAAAGCCGGACTGTGTTCATAAAAATTGTATTGCTTGACTCCCTCCATGACACAGTAATTCCAAAGATAATGACATGCTAAAATGTACTAACATTTGTATAAACACACGCAGTTTCTCATTTGACATTGTTTATAACAGACACCAAAAGCGATTCGTAAATCACAAATCGCCAAAGGCAACCTATTTTTGATTCCGCTTCAATCGAATAGTAGGTTAATGCATCCTCCGCGAAACAATCATCCCTACAATTGTGTCGACATTAGCGCAGCAAAATCGTAGCCAAACATTTCGAACAACGTTGAACGCCGAAAACTAATTTGCTCGGAGAGTCCCTCGCCGCGGCAACCCTGGTAATTGTTTGACGCGGCCGAATGGGCGAATATTGACGCGAAAGCGTCCTGCTCTTCGACCGGACCATCCGCCATTCGTCGACACTTCACCCACAGAGCTACAAAAGCCGGAAGTTGTTGTCGACCCGACATTGGACCCGTCTTTACGAACCTACTCCCACGCAACGTGTCCGCTCTCTATCAGTCTGTTTGGCTGACCGTCTTTTTCTTTCTCTTTATCTCTGCGCTCGCGAACGATTCACGATGAAAGGATGTCGTCCGTCTAATTAAATCGCCCCGGCTGGAGCAGTCGTGTTTCACCTGAGTGCTCGTGGGTAGATGGACAGATAGAGAAAGAGGAGCACCGAAGGAGGGGAGGGAAAGAACGGGGGATCGCGGTAGCTCCGCGAGTCCAAGGTCACGAATACGAAGGTTATCGTACCCTCATGTCGCTCGGTGCGCGAGTCGATTTATGGTGCTCCGCGCGATGACACCCTCGCTTTTCCAAAGAGAACCGAAGGCGAACGACGCAGTAGAAAAAGACGGGAGGATGAGTTGAGGTGAGAGACGCGGAGCACAAGGAGGAAGGAAGATGGCGGAAGAGAATAATCGAACGAGTAGAACAAAGAGCGGCCGGACGCTCCAGGAAACGCTTCTGAAGTCGGGTTAGATACTCTTCTCTGTGGTACGTGATGTCTTCGTGCAGGAATTTCGATCGAGACTCCAGATAAGAGGTGAACGATTCGGGGGGAAGGGAAGAGAAGTACGCGGTGGAAAACTGAGTTTAGCATAGCGAACGAGATCGTGTTTCAATATTTTCAACAGAAATTGTGCCAGTAATTATGAAAATTATTCGAAAATATTGAATAATTGAATTTATTGCTTGTTTACTGTTTGTTTCAGCATAGAAGCTGATGACTTGGAGGTGGAAGGTATTTCATTCCTCACCATTTGTTTTTGATAAAATTATCAACGATATTAATTTACAATTTTTGCTGCTTTATTTAATGATCTTCAACAATTATTTAAAAAATTTTGTAGACAGAAAGACTTGCGAACTTTTGCAGGATCATGAATGAGAATTAACTAGAGCAAGATGGTGGTAAATAAAAAAAAAACCAGTTATCGATTTTTAGACACTTTTTAGTTTTTATGCATTATTCTAACAAAATATATCGGACAAAGACATTTCTATAAATAATAAACAGTTTTAAATTTTGTATTTTTAAAACTCCTGCATAGATTCTACACTCAAATCTTTACAGACATTAATTTTTATGTAAAAATATATAAATATTCTTTAAAAGTGAATACCTATCGCAGTAATAATTTCAAATTAACATGTTTCAGTTTCTTTGAAAAAGAATTACCCAAAGTAACCTACTTTCTATCCTCTTTCAAGTGAGTACCTCATCAACCAGTTGCGCTCTTTGAACGTGCTGCAAACGTTCTGCCGCTGGTGCATTGTAATTACTCAAATTTGTGTTAAATTTGTTAAATTGTATCTATACCACTTTTCCGAACGATCTGCGTCATTTTTTGTAGATATACTGAATATTTATATAAACTGACATTACTGTTTATTTAAAAGTCGGCAAAACGAAATAAACGCCAATTAATAAGTAACTCAAGTATCAAGTATCGAAATACAAAATACGAAATAGCTTGCAATAAAATAAAACGGATTTAAACCATTTTGACAGAAGAAGCAACTCGAATGTCAACGAAGGATTTAGATGATTTCAAAGAACGATCACGCTTTTGCTCGCTGCAATTAAGTGTTGGGAAGAAATTAAGGAACGTCGAGTATCTGAAATATGAAAGGACTGGAAGGGGTAGCGATAGGGAAATCGTGGGGGATGAGAGGAACGATGGGGAGGGAAGGAAAGTGGTGATAGAACAGTGAGGTGCTGGAGGCAAGCAGGGTGCGTGCGCTCCAATCGATGAGCGTCGTTCAGGGGTCACGTCGTTTTCCCTCTTGCCCCTTGGCTACTTCTAGAACCCTGAACGCTATCAACTCCCCTACTCCTTGTTACGTTTCGCGTTTATAACTCGTGCACGCGCATGCGTACTCAGGCGTGTACGATACTCGCTCGTTTCAAACTGCTGTGAGATCGTCGACCCAAAAGATCTCGAACTTTCTGTCTTCTAATTTATGGAAGAAACCTAAATATTTTTTAGGTAACGGTGTTTTCTACGATCATAAATAAAATGGGGATTGAAATTATCAAAACGGAGCAGTTCGTGCAAGGGGAATTAGTATCATAAAAAAAAATGGCTAAATGTCTGACAGATACGTTTTATTATATTGCTGAACAAAAAAGTTCAAAATAAAAAATGATTAATTCTTGTTTTCACTTCTCGATTGATTTAAAAAATTTATATCAGGCGATTCGTTTGTTTTCGATGTACTAGATGGCGAAATTGTATACAATAGACAGCTTCATCGTGAGTAGACTGTCGATGTTTATGACGATTTTAAATGTGCCAAATTTTTACGCATGTCCATAGATGTAAAAATATATGAAATATCGAAAATGAAATACATTTTATAATATGTAGAAGGTAAAAGACACGTTTCTTTAAATTGCTTTGTTTTTCTATGCTCTTGAGAATATGAGTAAAATGAATTTATAAGAACTTTCGTAATAAAAAGTTCAGAGTTTTTGCCATCTAAAAGGTATTTTGAACATAATCATTAACGTGTTTGCTCGCATCACCTAAAAATCAGGATCACTTAAATAAAAACCGTCGAGGTCAATAATTACAAAATAAATAATAATAGAGTCGAAACCGATTTCGCAGTGAATATTTATCGCGAGAATAAACTGAGCCGCAATTCCGCGGGATTCGCTACGTAAAGCAAAACGAGGAGGAAAATAAAAGCGCAATTAAAGTTCAATTTAAAAGCAACAGGCCCCGTGATTCACTGAATCGATAGCCGATGGTGGAATGACTGAAATCACTTATTCCCTCTCGTTAACAGAATAACCCAGTGGTCGGTAATGCAAACGGTGTAAAGTCTTGAGAGGGGCCGGTGGTAGACACCGGCGAGAGCCGTGGGTCTGGTCTTCTTATTCCTCTTTGCTTCCGAGGAAGAAGATAGCGGTGTATCCTGGTCTGGACGTTTTTACAACAGCCTCCCCTCTCCCCCTTGACCAGCGTCTATGTACACGGCAACGGCATTAATTCTGTTGGCCTGTCTAAGCGATCGGATCTGCTCGGAAGGAACACTCAAGGGCAAACCATAAATCTTGTCGCTCCTCGCCTCGGGTCACCTTTGCGAGCCAGTGCCCAGCAATCGCGGCTAAGTGCATCGAGAAAATCGCGAGAAGCGACAAGACGGTTTGCGCGGACGTGTATCCTCTTACGCGCTATTTCACAGAGACGCCGCGCGACGATGTCAACCCATCTCAACGATATTTAATTCGCTCTTTTTCTGGTCGAACGTTTCAAAATAACCACGATTTTTCAGACGCGTGCGAGAAACAGTGTTAAGCATTTCGCGGGAATTCAGGAGCAACGAAACGTTCAATACATAAACGCTTAGGAAGACGTTGCAATGACACATTGATGAGGGGATTTTTTTAAATGAGAGTTCATTTTAAAAATGTGTGCAGAGAAATTCTAAATATGTAATGTTATCAAATTAGTAGTATTCTTATACTTTTTTTTATGGAGTTTTGATATTCGTGAAGTGAAAATATACACTAAAAAATAATGTAAACATCATTTATAAGCAATCACAAAATATTGGGTGTAGAAATGAATTCTTTCCAATATTTGAGTAAAATGAAAATTCTATTAAGAAAAACTAGAATTGTTCAAGCACTGAAATATTTGAAAAATACAAACATTAATAAAAGTATTATAAAATTATATTCACGAATGAACGTCAAAACTTAATGAGGATGTGAGAATAATGTGCATTACAGAATCTGGTATTTCATTTTCTTAATGATTGATTGTAACTTGGCGATAGGGTGTCAAAGTAAAATAAAAATTTAAGCTGTTCATACATCATCTTGTTGAAGTAGTAGTATTTTACTGAAAGCGCGAAATTTATACTGAAGATGGATGGTCGCTGTGCAATTGATAACATGGGCAGAATGGAACATTTCGATAACACTTTTAAAAATACAGGCAATAAATACCATACACACAGGGTGTTCCATTTAACTTTATTTGTTGCAATATTTGTATTGCTTTCAGTATTTGCTAACATTTAACAATTCGTTAATTTTTTAAGAATTCAAACTCAACTCAAAATCACTCAAGGTCAATGAAGATGATATGTAAATAAGGCTGACCTTGAACGATGCGTAATTAAATAAAATTTCAAAATTTCTATCAACAATTATCTCAAAACCTCTACATACTATATAAATTATTGTAAGAGAAAAAAAAAACTGATTTAGAATATTGAACACAGGAAAAGTTTTCAATAAATACTCCGCAATGCCATGCAGGGCCGGCGCAAGGCGGGTTCAACGCGTTCACTGGAAATCAGCCTCGTATATGAAAAGGCCCCGCGGTTTTCTCAAAATGTAAATTCTTTTTTGTGTGTTTCATAAAATTTCAAATAGATAGTGCGAAAGTCGAGTTAAACATTTCTATAGTTATAGTTCATGCGAAGAATCTTGAAGAAAATGCAGTTCACGTTTTTCTTTTTTTGTGGCATTAGGTATATAAAATGTTTGGACCTGGTCTCGCAAAACTTTGCGCCAGCCCTGATGCCATGCTTGTGTATTATTCTTAAATTTTAATTATAACCGATCGGAAATATTTGATCCATATATTTCACACAGAAGCACTATCATAATTTTTGCAGTTCGTCTGATTGATATGTAAATTCTCCTCTCCTTTCTTTTCCCCTTGTCCTTGATTTCAAGAGTCACATACGACTTATTTTTCCTATCCTCAGAAACAATCAAAAGTTTGCCATAAAATGTTTGCTTCGAAACTTGATAAATACAGAAATGATACAGAGTCACAATGCGAGCCACAAAATGTTTCGGTGAAGACCACTTCGGTTTTCGAAAATCTCTCGTTGGTACCTTGACCGAGAGAGAGAGAAATAATTTATAATTCTCGGGAGAAGAGCGGCGAAACATCGAGTAGATGACTAGCGGCACTGTTGCCGAGGAAATAGCGGCACGTTTACGAGCAAAGGTTCCAACCCTCGGTTGAATGTACTGTAGGAAGGGGTGGCGGACGGTGCGTCTGGTTTCTATGGAAACACTGCATCGACCATCCCAACCCTTCGACCGGGGTTTCGACGAGGGTCGAGTCCGTCACCGATGGTGGTGGGACCGACGGGGAAGGGGTAACCGCCCCTAGAGAACGATAACTGCCAGTGCATCGCCCTTCAACGCAACGCAGCAATGCGTATTTCTCGTTTATAGGGTGATCAAAAAGTACTGCACCACACGTTTCCCTCCCATCTGGTTTGTCCTATTTACGCAAAATTACTGGGACGTGGAAATAAGAACATGCAATATGAATTTGTTGCTTGATATCTGCTGCAGAATATTATTTAACAAAACTGTGAATACAAGATGTCTTATTGGATTACTTGGAGCGCAAGTGTTGCATACTCAAATATTCCATTTCGTAATTGTATAGCAGTATTCTCTCGTTATAAGCTTTTCCCTTTTTTGTTATGGAATTAATTTCATTTTTATTCAGTCTCATGCCTCTCGAGGTACCCAAATTATTTTTAAAAACTGGATAATTATTTAGAAAGTGTTCTCAATTTTAATGATTTTGAAATATGTTGCAGAAATCAACAAAAAGTCCCATCAAAATCGGTGAGGAAGTAGCTTTTCTAAAAGTTTACTTACAATATAGTAGCGGCAGTTTTTTGGAAATATCTCGAAAACTAAGAGAATCCGGCGGTTACATGTATAGGAAAAAGTTGTTCAAAATGTGGAATTCTACAACACATTTCAAAATCATAAAAATCGAGAACGCGTCCGCTTTCTAAATAATTTCAAAAAATTGTTATCCTGTGCTCTATAAGCTCGCTGCTGGCAACAAGTTTCGAGGTTCCATCGAGTCGAAACTTTACACAAACAGTAATTCGCGTTCTCTAAACTATTATTATACAACTATGCACACCAGCGAACTGCAAAATTTACAGGACAAACAAAAGTGGAACCTCCAGTTTTCAGAATGTAGTGAAAGTCCCCTTCAGGGACCGAGCAATTCCATTTATTTCACATCCTGCGCCGCAGTCCGCGATCATCGATAGTTTATCGAATGTTTCGGAGACAGCCGCAAGCGCCCCGAAGGGAATAAAAATTTCGTATGTCGCGGTGATTACCAATTTCATTGTCGTTACCAAAACTAGATCTCATCTCCGCCGCAGCAAAGGACACAGAGACTCGACCAGTTGGCTAGTCTCGTCCATTTCATTAGCGAAGGTTCGCGAGTCAATGGACGACTGTGGCCAATCCGGTCCAATTATTTAACCTCCTTGCAATCGAAGTGGATACGTTTGAAGCAAGAGGCGAAACGGAACCGAGCGAGGGGCGAAGGTCAATCTTTTCCCGTCGCCAGCTACAGTAACAACCAGGGAGATCCGTTGTGACGAGTGTTGCAGCTGCACGGTGCATTTGGCAGAGGAAGCGAAACACAATTGAGAGAGAGGGGGGAAAGGGGAGAACGACGAGGAGTGTAAACATCGATACGGTCGCAATCAAAGAAATAATGCGCCCGATCCTGCGAAAATAGCACAGTTTCGAAGGGAATTATTCGCGTGATGCGATATGCACGGTTTCGTGTTAAATGGTAGCTAAATCGATCGCGTCTGGGGACCGTGTCTGGACGGAAGCGCGAAATAATTGCGGTAAGAATGCTTCGCGAGTGCATCGATATTGCGACTACGTGCATCTCGCTTTTCTTTTTTCGTTTCGGGATTCCTGGGTTATTAACTGCACCCAAGAAATTGAGGAAGTTGATAATCGTTTGTGGTTGCTTCAGTAATTGGGAAAAGTGTTTTTAACAGGAAGCAGAAAACACGAAAAATTTATCGTTTATTTTCAATTACATCTGAGGGGAATGTTCTTCGAGAATGATTCAAAATTGGACAATTTTTGGACATGGTTGTAGTACACAAAATTTTGTTTGCGTTCATTTTGACAGCGATTTCAGTTACTCGTTCTGTGATGAATTTGTGAAATTGAGTGACTTTTATACGCACTGTGTTTGGAAATAGTTTATAATTTTAAAAATATTCGAAAAAATTGGAGTATTGGTAAAACTGAATGATACTTGTGAATTTTCACTGGAACTTTTATAGTCAATTTTAAACTGTGACATTAAAAACTGATGTTTCTTTTATTGGAAAATAAATTATAACGTGACGCAGGAAGTAACATCGAGATTTACTTACAAAGATATTATTAAAAATGATTTTTTAATTATTTCGTAAATATTTTTAGAGTAAATAGTAAGAGCAACTGCGTCTTACATGAAAATCAACTACTCTACCATTTATCACTTGAGTCAAACAGGAAAACACAGAAAATGGACAGACGTCAAACTTTGACGGTCAAAGCTTAAATGAATGGAAATAACAACCTTGAAAATAATAACGCAGAAATTCCATAAATAAAAATTTTTTAACGGGTTTAAAAAAAACTGGGGAAAAAACATTTGATACATTTTATAATTTTTATAAAATAGGAATAACAGAATCAGTTAATCGTTGACAAGTAATAATACATTCACAACAGAATTGGGTCATTCCACGCGAACTCGGACACTTTTTGGAGTAACATCTCGGATTTTGTTTGGATATGTTCTAGTTTTTTGGGGTATATAGACGTGTACGAAAGGATTTAAAAAATTGTGGATTTTACAGCTCTTTGAAGTTTAGTGTTCACTTTTTTTCAATCAATTTTAGCTCTTAAATTAACAAACTGATTAAAATATGCTTTTGTGTACTTATAGTAAAGGGATAGGAGTATATAATAAAAATTGTTTCAGTTTAGAAAATAATTTTTTTAACCATTTATTTTGCAATTGTTTTAAACAAATGCAATTTTCACACCGAGGGGCCAATTTGAAAAATTTGAAAAAATGAGTATATAGTCCTATTTGTCCCCTTTACGGACCACTTTTCAAAAATATGGACACTTTAAAATTGGTCATAAGAAAATTAATTGAATTGTACGCTGCGCGTCGAAATCCACTGATTCAACCAGCCGAACGCCGCGCCGCCGCCGCGCGACTTGGTCTGACTGTGCAAGGACCGCGCTAAATTTTCCTATGGTCAATTTTAAAGTGTCCATATTTTTGAAAAGTGGTCCGTAAAGGGGACAAAGACTACATACTCATTTTTTTTCAAATTTTTTAAATTGGCCCCTCGGTATGAAAATTGCATTTGTTTAAAGCAATTGCAAAATAAATGGTTAAAAAATTATTTCTTGAACTTAAACAATTTTTATTATATACTCCTATGCCTTTACTATAAGTACCCAAAAGTATATTTTTATCAGTTTCCTAGTTTAAGAGCTAAAATTGATAGAAAAAAAGTGAACACTAAACTTCAGAGAGCTGTAAAATCCACAATTTTTAAAATTTTCAAAAATCCTTTCGCACACGTCTATATACCCCCAAAAACTAGAACATATCCAAAATTCAACAAAATCCGAGATGTTATTCTAAAAAGTGTTCGAGTTCACGTGGAATGATCCAATTTTGATTAAACATGTGTTGTTTTAAAAATAGTATATAACGTATCATCAAGGACCCAATTTCTGATAATTTAAGAGTAACTATTATGGTTTTCATAATGTAAAAATTAATCTAACAAATATCTAACAAAGTGCAAATATAATAATTCAATTATAATCGAAGTTCTAAAGTCTAAACAGCAAAGAGAGCAATTTCTGACCATCCAAATTATGTCTAATATTAACTATCCAATTTTACTTTTAAAATACGAAACAGTTAATAAATATTTAGTAAGTGTTTGGAATGCATTTTTAGCATGATAATTTATTGTATGATAGTTATATACTAAGCTGGTCAGGAATTGGGTTCTGGTAGATGAACACGTTTCCAGTGAATGAAAATTATACACAAAAACAAATGAAGTAAGTTATTAAACAGCATATGGCGCGAAAATGGCTTAAATATGAAATATAGAACAGAAAAAATTCAATATTAAGTCACATACTTATTTTATTTATTTTTGTGCGTAGTGTTCATCTATTGATGCATCTACCCTGTCTATCTAAAACCTCCTTCAAGGCAATAAGTACTGAAACTACAAATATAAAAGCTGGGCAATGAGGCCAGACCAGAATACAAAGATTCAAGAAATCCGCCAAATAAACCAGTTCCATCAACCCAAGCGAATAAAACCTAGAACTGAAGTTATATATTCCCTCGTATAAAGTAGCATCAACATGAAACTTTATTTCAACCACAACCGTACTTACGATCTCTATAAAATCTAAAGAAAGTTGAAATAACGTTCTCAAGCATTCGTTGGCGCGGCAGGGATTGAGTACTCCCCATCTTGAAGAGGTCAACTAGTTTACTTTCCAACGACCACAAACGAATCAATGATAACAGAAAATGTCGATCTTACGGAGAACCACCTCGAAGATGTTCCACTTAAAAACGGCGCAACAGTGACGCGCGCTTCCACGCAACGTTGATATTAATCGGTGGTAAGCGGCAAAACGTTCTCTGACCGTGAGAACTATCGGAGATAAGATCGCAGAATCCGGTGCGCGCGGTTTCCGCGTCGTCGAATTCGCGGTGAGGCACGATGCCCAGGCCGTGCGAGAGCAATACACAGGAGAGAGAGAGAGAGAGAGAGAGAGAGAGAGAGAGAGAGAGAGAGAGAGAGAGCGTGAGGGGGAGAGCAGAGCTTTCCGGAAGTGGCGCTCGTTTCGCTGTGGAATGGTTTACGAGCGGCGATATTACGACGTCGAGCACCGCCTGTGCGCAGAATGTGCCCCAGGGGTCACTGTACCCAGCGAACTTCGCGATGCCGGAAGGTCGCTGTAATGCCACGCGATACGGAAAATCGATTCCAGCTGCGATTCTCTCTCGATAACTCGCGGCTGGCCTTCTTGTGAACCGGGAGCGAGGCGGTTCTTTGCTTCGGATGCTGTGTGTCTACTATATTCCTGTGTTCATGATGGTCATAATATTGTTTTCTTCCCTCTACTCATAATACCGTGCGATTTCGAGATTATGTAGTTGCACGGTCATATTTCTCCAATATTATGTCATTTAAATTATTCAATTTATTAGTCTGCTAAATTTATGGTAGTTCTGTAACTTTTTTTTTTTATTGAATTAGCTATTTTCAATTTTTGCTCAAGATATTAAAATGTTACTAAATTATTAATTTCAGCAGTAAATTTGCGGCGAATTATAGATGTATTTTTTATGGAAGCTTTTTTTTATGGGTATTTAAAAATGCAGTTTTAAATAAATTAGTATTAGTTCTTGTTATCACATTAATGAACGTCTACATGAATTTTTAAAAAATTGAGAATTCGTTAACTAATTATAATTGTGATTACTGACAAGATTTTTATTTTGTGATTCTGAAAGATGTGAAGTAGTTTTTATAATACTAATTTTCTTGTTTATCCTTGGACAAAAAGCTTAATTTTGGTTCATTTGGAAAAAATACGCTCTATGGGTGAAGTATTTTTATTATATGAAATAATGCATTTCTAACTTCGTGTTGATGAAACAAATTTTATAAGCTTTTTAGACCTATTACTTTCATACTCAATATTTTCATTTTAACTTTCTGGAACAGGGTTTCCATAATCGTTGATACATTACTTTCTTTTTTTTTATTTTCGTGAATATATTAAAACAATTTGAATGTTTAATTTTGTATTGATAAATTTTACATTGACCCAAAAAGTAATTTTAAATAAAACCAAACCTTGAATATTGTATGGTAAATTAAAATGAATGAATTCTCTTTAAAATATTTAAACTTATGTCCAATAATGTTTGATGATTTCTTTTCAATTAAGCTTCTGAAATTTTTAGTAATTGTAATTCTTAATCAAAACACTTTGCCCTAAATTCAAAATGAAAGAATCAAACATTTTAAAATATGCATTAACACTTTTCTTGGATAAAATCATCGAAGTTCAAAATGTTCAAAGGATCTCTTAGAATGTGTCTAGTAAATTGATATACAGTAACATCAAATTAAAGATGATAGAAAGCTATTAATTTGTTGCTCGCTGGGCACAGAGTTTGCATATGCGCGAATCCTCGTATTGTGTAACTTCTTGCGCCATATCGACTGCAAGCCTATAAAGACGCGCGCCAATGGGGCGTCTGTAGATACGACAGGGAGAAGAACGGAAATGACTAATTTTAGAAACGAGATGGAATTGCCTACTCGAGTAGAATTTCAATTAAGACAATCAAGTAATTAATGAGTTCCTTTGAAAGGGATTAATCATCCCTTTTATCTTGTTTCTTTCTTCGCGCATTACTTGACACAACCAGCGACACGTTCTCCCGCTTCGCATTTTACTATGCATTTCTCTTGCAAATTTTTATAAAGCGTGTCTTATCTCTTGAACATCGTAGCACACATTATATTTTCTGTTTTGTATGAGTTTTGCATTTCTGCGGTAAGTGCATACACATCAATATCATAATTATTATTAAAAAAAAAAAATAATAAAAAAATAAATAATAATAATAATGCAGGTAAAATAAAGAAAAAGTTGTGTAATTTATGTACTTTTTTAAAATTTAAAATACTATTGACTAGTATGACACTAATATAGAAGAGACATCAAAACCTTTGAAGCGTTGAAGTGTATACGATCCAAAAAAAGGTTGAAGAAAACTACTGCTCCGTAATCTCGTCGTTCGTACCGACAATAAATTCCGAGTTTACAGCAAGTAAACACCGTGTTGTTACACCGAATATTCGATATATGTTGAAAGAAAAATTTCTTACGCAGAGTTTTCCCTGCAAATACGTCTCGATATCAGCCGTTGACTTTGAACCATATTTCTCAATATCTCAAACGAAATCCTTAAACGAAAAATCGTTGCGTCGCGAAGCCACGGAAAAAGGCAAAATCATTCGGCTGAAGCCGTTTGTTAGCAACGTATTCTAAAGCGGCCGCGAAAGAAACACAGAAGCGGACGTTGTGACATCAGGTTTTCACGTTCGAGCAGCGTGAAGAGGATTGTCAGAAGATACCGTGCCGTGTCTCTGGCTGCGGTTACAAAGGGGCAGCAGGAAGGGATGGTTTCGAGCGAGGCAGACGGAGGGACGAAAAGCTTTGCAAGAGGCATCGACGAAAAGCACACACCTGTGGCGCGCCTAACGATTATACGCTGACAAAGAAGGCTTTGGGAAGAAAGCTTCCTCCTCTCTTTGTGCCTCGATGGGAACGCGATATCATGCGAGGAACGCTGATTTTTCCCCAACGGAACGGAACTTCACGAGCGAACGGATGTCTCTTCCCAAAAATAGATCGTTTTACCGAGAATGACACATTTTTAAGTTTACTTCGCAAACTGACTGTCGTGTTTGTTGCAGAGACTCCGAACAAAGTGAATTATATTTACCTGTGCGGTGAAAAAGAAAAGTTCTAGTTTTTGAACTTGGTCCTTGCTTTCCATGTTTTTTTTTTATGTTTCGTATTTCGAGAAAAATCAGAGCACGCTGTTCTATACTTTGTTTCCTTTTTTTAGATATTATCGAAGGCTTTCAATTCTAATAATAATTTAAATCATGTAAAGTTTAGATGAAATTTAGTTGATTTTTAGACACCAATTATCATTACATATTCTAAAGCAATTTTAGTTGATCAAGGTTATCGCTAACCATTTACCACCCAAATCCTCAAATCGTAATTTCAAAAGGTTGTAATTAATATACAGGGTGTTTCGTTTAACAGGAAATGATGGAAACTGCAAATTTAATTGCCAGAGTGTAATAGAAATCAGTCTCATTCATATGTATTCGCAATTCTGAGTTGTCGATGCAAACAAAAGAATTGTAGATCCCAACATCTGTTAGTACTATAAACTGTAAACTGCATCCCTTACCAATATTCACAGATACCTACAATTGTCATAAATAAAGAAAAGCTATTTATTGGGACTTATTGTAAATATTCTCTATTCGTAGCATTCAGAAGATTATTAGCTGTAACCACAAATAGTTAAAATATCAGAGAGGATGACCTGCAGACCCCGCAATAGAACGCAGTAAATTTTCCAGATTTTCAGACCTGTTAATTTAAGAACTGCAATTTCTTCATTGCTCTCTCGAGAGAAGGGGAATAAATTATACGACTGCGACTCGGGTTCCAGGTAACGCTTTAACCTTGACATAAAGTCCGGACCTGTCTCGGGACCATGGAATTCTGCAGGTCTACCGAGCCAAAATAGCAACAAAGAATGGCGGTTAGGTGTCCAACGAGCTTTTCTCTCGTTTTTGTTTCTTTTGTCTGCGGCGGGTAGCTAGCCGCCCGCGGCTAGACAGCCGCACCTTTGTGTCGGAAAATCCGCCGTTTTCGCGTGACGCGCTTTCGCCGAAACTGACCGAGAAGATATTCGATCTGGTGCGGCGGTGCAAAAGTATAGGAGGCCTTTTTTTTTTTCCTTTTTTTTAATCTCTCGTTATTGCCTTCGTTGGTTATAATTATTCTATTCTTATGTTCTGTTTTATTTTCGCCTTTGGTAGGACGGAAATGAATTTGCAAGTATTGCGTTGTTGATATAAAATGATAGTGCGCAGTTTTTGTGGAGAGGAAATGCTTTACCTTCAGTGGTAGTAAGTTCTATACATATGTTATTAGTAGATTGTGAATTTATGGAATTAAAATGTCAAAAATATAAATAAATGCGATAAGAATCACTGAATTTGACACAATTGTTACTGTTAGTAAATACTTCAGTTTTCAAGTAACTTAGAAGTGGTGTCATTATATCAAGTGCGTCGAATTTTTAATTTACAATTAGTGTATTTTCAGAACTTCTAATATGAATTACACTATTTTTCAAATTTTTAGTTTCGAACTTCAAAATCAAATCCAAATAAACTCCACAAATGGGGAATTCTATTGTTGCAGGTTCTCAGCCCGAAATCAATATGAAGAGCTTACATGGTACATATAAAGCCGCGTACATACGCCTAGAATGCAACAAAACGCAACACACAACGTAAGATGCAATGCATTACTAATGAAATAATTATTTTTGTTTTTACAGAATAATTAAGTAATTAATTAATTTTACAGAATAATCAACTTTATAAAACCAAATTCATCACATTGCAATTCATGTTGCATTACCTGTTACCTTAGACCAGCCTAAACGCGATCTAAAGACTTACATTACCAAAATAATTTTATGTATCAAGAATTCTGCTTTTCTTTTTCTTCAGACAGATCCACAAGAGAGTACAAAATCAAGAATTTAAGAGAAAAAACCACACGAGTTCACAATAAAAGACATTTTCTAGAAAATCCTTATTCAGTGTAATGCTACAAGTTGTAACTAGCAACGAGCTTATACAGCGTACTGAAAGCATTGCTGAAGTCCATTCAAACACTGGATGGTATAACTTTCTTTTAGTAATAATGGAACCGAGGGAAAATGAGCAATTTCCAGAAATGGAGAGCTGCTGTACGTAAAGGCGTGTTCACACGTGCGCAACGCAACACACCACGACACACGCTTGACACAGAACCCTTTTGTTCTTCCATCGGTTTGGAAAAATATGATTCTATAGAGCGCGTTCAGGCGCAACTAACGCACCCCGAGTATCAAAGCAAGAATTTTGCTTTTTCAAAGTTAAAAACCAGCAGATCACCGCAGCAATGGATTTGCTTTGGAAAAACACAATGAAATTCGCGTTACGTTGCACATGTCTAGACACGCTTCATTGCACCACGCAACACAATTCTCATAATAAAATTTTTGCTTTCCCAAAGCCGAAAAGCAACAGATCATTCCAATAACCAATTTGCTTTGACAGAAAAGAGACAAATCGATACGAGGTTTGTGTCGTGTTTCACGCGTCTGGACGCGCCCTAAAGGGAGCCCCCAGCCCTCGCCCGCCCTTTCTACTTTTGGTGCTCGGTGAAACGCAAGATGGGAAGAGGGCAGGACGAGCGACAGTCTCCTTAATGACGTCAGGAATGTAATACGAAGATATGAGGGAACATTGTTGGCTCGCCCGCATGCGTGTCCTCCTTACCAGCCGAGGTCTCTGTGCGCGTGCTTGTTCACGCGTACGCGGTTTTTAACGTCGATGTTTACGTACGAAGCGTAAAGGTAACGCAACAAAGGGGATAAGGAAAAGGGAGCCGACAAGGGGGCAGGAAGATGAAAAAGACTCGACCAGGGGGAGAAAAGAAAAGGGAAGCTGGCTTCTTTTCGCCTCGAGAAGGCGTGTATCGTTTCGCGCTCAGCATGGTGGCTGAACCGTGGAAAAATTTTGAACATCATTTTTAACGGATCTTTTACGTTAAATAGGCGCGTACAGCTCTGCCCTCTTTAAATGTAATTGTCTTAACGGTGCTAGGCACACGTTTTTATCGAAAATGAAGAATTTCTTTACCATTCAATTACGAAGAAATAAATAAATTATAATCGAGACACGTCGGTTATTTATGTCACAAGTTTTGAAAAATAATGTTTTTTTTAGCCAAGGTAAATAAATGGTGCTATATGTGGATTATTACAGAGGTTCTTTTAATGGATTTCCTCTCGTTTTGCACTGTTTTTGACGAAACAAAACAAAATCCAGCGATTCTATTTTGAAATATCTCTGGTTATGTTATTATATTATAAATTTTAAAAACTGAAAGCTACAAAAGATGGCGCTTTAGTTTTTTTTTGTTAATAAAAAATGAGTTTTTATGAACTTTAATTTCGGTTCAGGCCGGAACTACACACTTTGTGATCATGTTAACAAACATTGCCATTTTTCAAAACATTTTAGTAATTTCATATTTACATAATTATCGAAACTTCTGTACTTTTTATTTTTAACGTATTGCAATTTGACTTACACTTTTGTTTTCTGTACATCATTTTAAATATATTCATTATTTTCGAAATATTTGGTCATGATAAAAAAAACAGTAAAACGTGTTTATGAAGAAAAAAGACAATCTGTTTTAGATAATCTATTATAATTGTGTCAGTGTTTATTATTTTGAAGTACATACTTCGTTTTAGCCTGTCATTCAATTTTCATTAATCTTCTCGCATGTCAACGATAATACTTCGTTAATAATCAAATGAAAAGGGATCGTGGAAGGAGTGATAAGACGAAGAGGGGTGAAAATACAAGATATGCTAGGAAACGAGGGTGAATAATACAGAGTTACGCCACGTACATGTATGTAGAGGGGTGTAGCAGGAAGTGAACCCTCGGTATTAACTCCACGTCATTGGTAAATCGATGACGTCACCCGCCATGACACTCCTTCCTCTTTTCTTTTTCCGAGACCTCGTATTATTGTCACCTAGTTATGCTTCGTTTGTTATAAAAAAGCAAAAGTATTCAATTTATTAACCTCTTTTTATCTTTGACAAATGCAAGTCTAGTAGATAATAAAATAATTATTAAAAATCTGTCTGTTGTTTAGTAACTTTTATCTTACGATATAAGATTTTTAGTACTTCTTTTTTATTAATATTAATTGTTTATGTAATCTAGTATGAAGAAACTTTTTTCTACGTTTCTCTGCTTTTATTTTTTATTACATTATTTTCCCTTTCAATATTTTCTGGAAACTTCAACTGTCGCACGAGTAAATGAAAATTACTAATTACAAATTAATTATTGTAATTAATGTAAATCAAATTTCAAAAAAATTGTAGGTTGAATGTAATTAATTGTAATCTACGTTACAATTATTACTGTTTTTGCATTGTCTGATGGAAGGCTTCATATTAATCAGCTTATTTTTCAACATTTGAACATGCATTTGTTTGCGATAATAATTGGAGCATTTAAATAGCAGCCTGAATACATCATTAATGATCATGATTATTTGTAGTGCATATCATATGTTCAAATATCAGATTCTAATTTGTTAGCATTCTCAGTTAACATTCGAATTTTCAAAATATTTAAAAACTGTGGATTACGAAGACGCATTTATTACAATAATAGAACTGTTTATGAGACAAATTTGGGTAGAGAAATATTTTTGTTAAAAACAAAAAAAGAAATACATCAATTCGTAAACTTATACTGATGTAATTATTAAGTATTTTTAAAAGTTATTTTTCCGTATCAATATTTACTGAAACCTATCAAGTTTCAACGTGTCTCATATACGCATTTGGTAAGAATTTTTAATGCAAATTTATTTTACTATTAAAATCACAGCCGTTTAGATAATAAGCTAACGATTATACAGAATTCAAGAACAATAAAAATCTCTCCGCAAAATAAGACAGCCGGCTATACCCTTTTATCACCATACATTGCATAATCAGATCTGATTATTGTCATTTAATGTTAACGTGGTTCACATAATCCTTATTAATATTAATGAATTCGTAACTGTCTCGTTTTCTTATTCCTGTTCTGTTTAACGATTCGCTTTAAAGAAGCTCTTTTTCGAGACGCTAGTCTTGCTCCGCCTTTATGATTCCTTTGGTCATTACGATCGTTAATTAACATGTACACCTGCTACCGATGTTAATTGCTGATTGTGATGCAATTCGTTGGGATCGTTTCTCATGGTGTATTATAAAAACGGCAGTAAAGGGACTGCGATGCTCTCTGAACGCATTATGGGATTTCACGTGGCAGATATGCGTGTAATTTACATTTCAGGGTATTAAGTCAAATCCGTAAAGTAATGTCTGAGGTATTTTCTAATTCAAATTATACGTCCGCGTATCTTGGAAAAAAGGAAATGCATATTTTACATACAGTATATAAAAATGTGGGTAATTTACACGAGTGAAATCAAATTTTACATTATGTCGATCGAAGGAAATTTCATTTTATAATTATGTACAACAAAATTATTTATTAGATTGAAAGAAACTTTAGGTGAAAATTATTTAGCTTTCAATTGTGAATTATGTAAAAAAATTGATTTTATTTTAAATTCTATTTCTTATCTATATTTATAAATATAGAAGGTATTAGATTACATGAAATTATAGGTTTTGTGAATTCGTAATTTTTTAAAGGAAAGTATGGACTATTCCTTTTTAGTATAATATAATAAAATGTTATTTTAGAAGTTGGTAATTTATAGGAAATGAAGTACATATAAGTTAAAAGATCTACTTCATGGTCAGTATCTTGGCTCAAAAGTAGATCTCGATGTCTAATCGTTGAAAATCGTTCGCTTTCTTTTTTCCCGCTTGTGCGGATAACTATAAATTAATTGGGAGACGGGAAATGACTTTTTCGCGAAGTGAAAGGGTAAGGAAGACGTGTACTGTGATATCAGGGAAAGGCAGATGATCCGCCGCGAAGAAAGGGAGATAAATTTTTTCCCCCAGTTCACTTGTAATTTTCGCGTTTCTTCGGAAACTTTCAAACTTTCGTTTAAAATAACAGTGCGAGCGGCCCTCGACGTTTTAGTGAAACAAATTTTCCAGATTCGCTGGCGACGCCTGCTGGAAAATCCAGTCGGTAATTTCGCGTGTTAATTAACAGAAGTTAGAGAGGTGGGTTGAGGGAGTCGCGTCGAGTTTATTCGATTTCAGTGAAATTTGCGAGAAGATTTCTCTGAATTTGTTCGCTCTCGTTTAATTACCTTCTCTCTTTCCCCCAACTTTTTCATTCGGATTTACTCACCGTGCAGTCTTCACCCCCTTTTCTTTTCATAATCTTCAAATTATACTTTATGTGCTCTGCTTTCTTTTCATAATCTGAAAATTATACTTTGTGCTTTCCTTCTTCTGACGGAAACTATAAATTTCTGTGTTAGAAAAAAAACATTACACTATGAAAGTGCTAATATTCAATACAATGGAAAATATTAAACAATTATTCAAATAGTGTAAATTCGTGTAACTGAAAATTGTTGTACACTCGAATAATGTTTGAAATTTTGTATAAATGGATTGAAGATGTTTTTTTAAGTGTAGCTTTTGTTCCAGAAGTTATTCATTTTTAAAATAGTTTAGTATTTAATATTAAGTTTATTTTATCGAAAGTATTTTCTCTCTCTAAAAAAAAAAAAGAAGAGGAACCTAAGTTATCCATAAAAGTAGTTTCTTCAATAAAATTATAAAACGAAAAACGGCAATAGTGTCTCATGGGTATTTTATACGGCTACCACTTCATTTTCTCTGTTTTATGTATCAAAGAGAAATCAGACATTTGATCCGAATCAGCGAATAAAAGCTTCCGTCGGAAATGCAAAGTCCTCGAAACAAAGTAATTTTATTTATCTCGCCGACATATACCGCATCCAGGGCGCTAGGAAGGAAATATAACACCCGATGGACCGTAAGTGAAAATTCTAGCTGGAGAACCTATAGGGCATGACCGCGATAAATCTTTCAGTACGACGGTTACTCCAAAATTTATTTGCCACGTCGACGATACAAAGTACGTTAGTGGCTCGACGTCAGGCGCGCCTCTAAAAATCGAAATGACTGCCGCTGCTACATAAACATCGACTGAATTCTTCATGCAAAAATACCCGATAATGTTTCCAACACCACTCGGAAACCCGCTATCCGCTCTTATCATTATTTTACGAACGTTCCAATTTTATTTCGCGCATTGCGCCGCCACTGCAGGATTTTGCTGGTCGTGTTTCGCTTCCGAATTGGAAGTTCCGGCAAGTTTCTAAGCTAAATAATTCACGCTAACAAAGTGGACGAGCATTATTGTATTAGTGAACGAAGGGAGACATAATATAAGATCAATTAAAAATTTAATTATTGAGCATTTTTCAATTGTAAAGGATTTGGAGCATATTTCTTCGAAACAAGGTTTCGGTATAAAATTATTCGTTATTGAAAAAGTACAAGATTTGTATTAATCAGTGATGTTTAAAATATTCAGGGTGGTCATCATTGAAACATTAAAACTTATTCAGGACTGATTGCACATACATTCCTATAAATAATACGTAGTCAATTATCATGTCATTATGGATCTCATAAATGTCCAAGTGAAGTGATATTACTTAATAACTTTTAACATGGAAGAAATATTAATTATTTAAAATCAAATTTCATTAAATAAATTAAAATCTGTTCCGATGTGACATCATTGCGATAGAACTTCAATAAGCATACTATGAAAGTCAAAACAAAAGCAGATAGTATGCTGAGAATGAGAAATTAAGTAGGTGGTAGTCTGCTGAGTTGAGAAGATTACACTCATTGTCAGTTCCGTTACTCACATGCCACCTACAGTAGAATATATTTTCAGCACAGCATGATATAAAAAATAGAAAGTAACACGAATAGAAATAAAAAAAGAGCTAAAAACTCTTCAGGACACTTAAAAGAATATTAATTTCAAATAAAACTATTTTTAACCAATTTTAATTACATTTTATAATCGTTTCTTTTTCCATAAAACTGTGATAATTCTGTGATCTACGCACGAATGACGTGGCGGTCAAAATGTTAAATACGAAAATAAAAAATTCTTGGCGCTCCCGCTTCTCCGTGTCAAGGTTTCGCGCGTAATCCCAAAGGTCCCTGAAAATAACAGGATGATACCGAACGCAAACTGCGCGGAATCGCGAACGAGGATCTGATTGGCAGTGCGAGCGCGAAGCTGAGAAAGGAATCCGCGTAACAATAAGCTAACTGTTGCATGCAATCAGGGGCAACACTCCTGAGATTGAAACTTTGAGCAACTTCGAGTCCTTTGGATTCGAAAGTTTCCAAGCTTCCGAGCCTCGTCTTTTCCCCACGAGCAACGTTCGAACTTTACCATCTGCTTTCTTTCAAATTGAACTGTTTTTTAAATAACGTTGCAAGGGTAATAGGTGAGAGGAAAGAACAAGAACTGCGATCCAGATGAGGTCCAGTGGCGTAATGACAAGGTCAACAAAATAAGCAGTTTCATTTACCGAGGCAATTTAAGATCGATTCACAGCCGAAGACGCTAACGCAATAAAACAGACGACTATCGTTCAATAAGACACGGCGCTCTATTTTAGAACCATTTAATTACGGACGTGTATTCCTTTCTACTGTTCACCCGACCGCTGTTGCAAAACGATTCGCAACGGTTCGTAGAAACATTCGACTCTGGTTTCTTTCGCTGATTTATTATTTTCTTTATTCCTGCCGGCAACGCTGCAATTAGTTTCTCTTAATAATGTTTCCATTTATCTGTCTCCTTAAGCGTTGCCAATTTAAGTAAAAGGGTTTCGATTGGACATTTCATTGCTTTTGTTCATTGCATTTTATTTTTATCGTTGATTAATATGCATAAATCGAAAAGTTGCTTTAAGTATTTATTAAGTAATATGTGCAAATTTAAAATTTGCATTATTTATTCAAATTTAAGTACATATTAAATAATATGCACAAATTAAACATTTGCATTATTTAGCAAAATTTAATTTAATATTATTTATTCACGGTCAAGTATTAAACATTTAAGAATTTATGCAGTTAGAATTACATTTTTTTTCCAAATGCTGTTTTCTTCTACATGGTTTGATTTCTTTCCGAATATTATTTAAAATTAACTATTAATTTTACCAACACGTTATCGATTTTTAATTACACATTATTGATGAATGATCCAAGATGTTTAGTGTGCATTTTGTAATTACATTACGTCAAAGATAACGCTGTCTGAAATAAAATCAATATGAATCTTGGAACGTCATGCTCGAAAATTGTGCACTCGCTTCGGTGAGCATCAACATTGTTGCCCCTCATTTCTGCATAGTGATTGCATAATGGAAAACATATTATCACAGTTTGATAGCTTTTCGAAATCGTTTATTCTGAGCTTCACCTAAATCCATAAATCAAAGGATGAAAATATTGAATTTCTGAAAGAAACTACTATATCTATTAATATTTAATTTAGAACAATCTTGTTAATATTCAGTTTCAAAATAATCTTTCTATAATTAGTTACTGTAAATTCGCCTCTGCGTGTTGAATGAACTCGCTTGTTCCACCGAACGGAATTCATGTTTTTCACTTTCGTTCGAGTGTAAATATTGAACACTTCGACATTAAGAAAATTCGATTCGACGCAGCTGTTGCTTAAAAGAGATATCCGTGATAAATGGTCGCAGTGGTTCTTAGGTGCGCGTAAAACTTCGCTATTTGCTTTCAAGTATTTACGTGTTCCTGCCCGCCTCGCGTTAGAATGGAAAACCGAGGCTTGAATTCTGCGGGTAAATCGATAAAAGCTAAATTTAGTCGGGCGCACTGATTGACGGAGGGTAGTCGAAAGAACCGGAAACGAGACATTGGTATTCGTCAAATCAATCGATCGATGAAGTTAAAAGAAGAAAATGAAAAGAAGTTCGATCCGACCGAGCAATTCCATTTATGCTGTACCTGAAACGCGTTTCTAAAACTACTCATTTGTGAGAGTTTCATCAATAAAGATTTATAATATGCTTACAATTTGAAATGATTCAGTTGCATATAGCAAACAAAATTATATTCACAGAACTCTGAATTAAAAATTGAAAATATAAAATTGCATTACAAATAGAGATAAAAATATTTCTGTATGCAAGCTGATAACATTGAACGCTGTTAATTGGTCACGAAATTTTGTTTGTATTTAATATTTTTATACGAATATTTGGCCAACTTATTTATTTGTTAGTCTTCATAGATTTAATTATGAATATAGTATTAAAACTAACTTTTTAGTTGCAGCTTTCGTGGTTCACGATATTCATATTCATACTTGTTCATTCAAACCACGAAACCGGAGATCCAATCAAATCGTTAAGCGTTTCTATGCAAAATCAATTGCGTCGTCTGTCAGGCGTACATTTTCCGTATCGATCAAATATTAAGCCATGGATGAAATTACAGCGATATAAAATGTAAACGAAATTACTCGGAATAGAATAATCTTGTTTCTTTGATGAAGCCGTTAACATGCATTTACAGCGCGCTTTTATTTGAATGCTGAAATTCAGTTTGATAATTATGTAATACGAGAGAGACAACTGCGATGTCGTTGAACTTGACTTAAGCATTTTCAAATATTTAAATCCTTTATCTCGTTCAAATCTTTCGTTCACCGCGAATTTAACACCGTTAAACTTAATTTAGTTTTTAATTAAACAAATCTATCTATTTATCTCAAATAAACTTGTCGTTTTGAAGATTGTTAAATATTTTCAGCATGGCAAAAGTTATTTTTCAAGAAATATCAAATGCAGAGTGATGCTTCGAAGAGTGCACACGTTTCCTATCTCGAAAAGTGGTCACTACTTGTATAGTTTAAAACAGAAAAAACAGCCCACTCGTATAAACTGATCGATTCGAAAAGTGTTCACGACTGTTTGTAAAGCTCGAGCACTTTTCGAGGCGCATTTGTACTCCTGAAATACCCTTAGATTTTATAACTCGCAGGAAAGTGTCCTGCTGAGAAGATATTTAACGAGACAGAAATGTCAGAGAGGAATATTCGAGACTGCTCAGAAGTTTTCATGGAACCTTGGACCGTGTGCATCTCTCGTCGATGTTAAAGGCCACCCTCATCTTTCCAACATGGCGGAGGCCTGAGCGTTCTCTTCGTACCAGGAGCCCTCTTCTATGGATGATTCTCTCGCATCACCCTTTCCCGCGCGCGCAATTTTTTCAAGTAAAGTCAATGTATTTTTAATCCCTGTCTCCATGCATCTGAGAACAACAACCCTCTCGTTGTGTGGGAGAATGAACGTTAAAAATGTATGCTTTCAAATGGTTCGTTATAGCGACGTGACATAGTATACCGTGGATAACAACGAAGGAATCCTTAAATATTTTCATTGTAATCGATAACTCTAACATTAGCTTTTAATTATAAAATAAAGCTACTGTCATTGCTAATGGTAAAACTCCTTTTCTTCTATCCTGAATTTTTTTTTTTTCACTCACGTTAAATTAAAATCTTAATTTTTTAAATATACTTTCTATATTAATCTGTTTAATTTTACTTGTTATTCACGTTTAGGTCATTATGTAACAGGAATATTTCATTATCATTTTAACCGTGTGTATTTATAGTTACGATAATTAATGCGTAGGTGTATGGATTAGGGGTGTAGATCTCTCTCGGGAATCTGAGATACCCCGATACTCGTTCCCGCGAGATATTTTTTTCCCGGGTAGGCGCTTCACGGGAAACTACCCGGATACTTGAGACATTCAAGAGTACCGTCCCATAATATCAAAAGAAATTATCGTGTTTCGACTATGTTTAAACGTTTTTGATTGCTCTGAAATTGCATGAACGATTTGTAATAAATTAACGCGTATTAAATAAACAACGAAATTTTAATACTTGAGAAAACGTATAAGGTTTTCATTCCAATACGGATTTGTGTGTACTATTGTGTTATACAAATTTATGCGGTACTCTTGAATCTTGAATGTTTCGGGTATCCGGGTACCCGTATATCTCGGGAATCAACAGCTCTAAGTTTTATGTAGAGTGGTTCATAAATTAGGAGAACAAATTTTTTTCTGTTTTACTATTAAAAAATAGTGTTCCACAGAATATTTGGTCTCGGAACTTGTATCTTTACTATGGTAGTGGAACTTTATAATTACCTAGCTGGATTCGTGCGTTTTGCTGCAAGTAATACTAATAATAATATTAAGCTAACCTGGGCTGATAGTTTTTTTACAATCATTTTTCTTCTATCAGGATTAAAAATGTTTGACTTTTAGATATTAATAGTATTATCCAGGTATATAACAAATTTCAACTCGATATCTTATCTAAAACTCTGTTTTCATTTTCAGACATACTTTCAGCTGTATATAATTATAGATAGATGAGAAAATGTGATCTTTGAAATTTCCACATGATGAGATATTATAAAGAAAATGTTATTAAGTGAAATATGTAATTAGTAACTCAGGTAGATTTTTATTCAGTTCCACTGACCGAAGTACAAAATCTGCGAAATAATATCGACTATCAGTTAACCTTTTTTCCAGTATCACGCGTACAAATAAATAACAATACCGTATTACGTAGGAACACCTTTTTAAGGTAAAACTGGGAAGCGTTCTTTTGATAATATTCCGGATAAAGTTCATCCGCTCCCAACTTTATCACAAATGATGTGGAAGAATACGGGCGATGCGACGTGACATTTAAAGCGTTAGCGTGCTAATTTTATACCTAAATTCACTTTTGCAGGGCGATCTACATGATAGTAATTCCGAACAAACACTTCCTACCCGAATTAAATATATAATTGTTAAGATAATATTATTTTATCTGACTACATGTTATTTCAAATAATCATGTGTTAGTTTATTTAAGCACAAAAATGATTTTTCTAGGGACTATTTCATTATTTGGATTTAAGATAAAATAATATTTAATTTTCTTTTTATTTCATCAAATATATATTCAAATAATTTCTCAAATACTCTGTGATTCTATCATTTCAACATCGACATTTGCGTTAGAAATACAAATTTTCGTATAATGTTTTACGTATACAAATCCAGGACACATATTTTTGAAAGATTAACATACACAAACTATGTAAAAGTAGTTGTACTCTGTGACGATGGTAGATTTATCAAAATATGGATATGTCTTTCTTACGAACTGTTTAAAGTAAAAACAGTTTTTAAGGGAAATTGAACTACAAAAATTCCCATATTTTAAGTTCAATAACCTCTTATACCAAATTATTTGTTACTTTATTTCACTGAAGTAACTGAAACAATAAATAATTTATTTGAATTGATCACAAAGTAAGATTGATTTTCTTATAATATTTCTAAAATGAAAATAATAAAATATTTATAACAACTCATTATTTCAAATGATTATTTGTCATCTTATTTCAAATAAAATGCGTTCAATCCTGTTAAATACAAAGGAACACTAATAGATACACGCTCACAAATAAGGACAGTTACCCTATTAAAAAACAATTTGGTTCAAAGTTTCATGCCTGGCAGAGGGCACATTGTCTGCGGTATGTGAAACACTTTTACGCGCGTTAAGTTTGGATTTCCCAAGTTCATCGTTTTCGTAAATGGCATACCACCGCTTCCTGACCTCGCGTCGGAGAATACTTCGAAGTTACCCCACCTAAAAATATTTCGCATACCGCGAGGATGTCCTTTATAACTATAAAATTTCCGACCGATAGCGCCTCCGTGTCTCGCGATTCATCGAGGAGACACTCGCAGGGGAAACAATCTTCGAGACTCGCTTTCCACAATATTCATAAAAAAGAAAATAGACGAAGGGTTAAGTTAATCGTCGGCGGTGTCACTGTCAACACATCGGCACAACGGATACGAACATAATGAATCGTCAAGTCGGCTTCCATGTTAACTGTACTCCGTTTGGGGTCGTTCGATGATTATCTATGTACAAGGCGCTTGTGACTCACAGAAGTAAATGAATGGTGCGTGCGTTCTTTTTCTTCTTTCGGGGGGCGTCTCGACGCTTGGCGCCGCACGCGCCGACGTTCCGCACAAGGCATGCGAGCGATGCCGTATAAAAGAAGAAAAAAAAGAAAAAGAAGAACAGACAAAACTGCGTCGATAGCAAACCCACCCATGCGGCGCGGCGTGTCGCGCGCAACTCGCGAGCGTGCAACCGACTGTTTGGGGAGAACTTTGTCCGAAACTGTTCGGAATAACTGCAACTCCGGTACGACAGTCGACGTGCGTAATTATGGTTGTGGTCGAAGGACGATGAAATAATTGCTTAAGTTTTGCTCGTATATTTTTCAAAAATATTTTGTATTTCTAGTTATGCTAGTTGTTAGTTATGCATGAGAAAAAATAGTGGTTTTTATTGTAATAATTTGTTGACAATTCGAAGTTTCTAAAAAGGGTTATTATTTAGAAATGTAGAAAGTTAATTAGGAACAATTGTTTTAGAAAATGAGGACTGTTTTGAATATTTTAAAGGAGTATTCTACACTACTACCACACTGAAACTATAACAAGACTAACAATGGTTGGACGAAACCTACACGACTGCTTCTACCTATTTCTGGCTACGCAGAACTGCTTGAATTGACGATGCATTTGCATATGTGTAATCTACGTAATCTTGCAGTTGACGAAAGGAGTCAATGATCTAAATTAAAAACGCCTTGAACCTAAAACACACGATTTTACAAATCACAAGTTATCAGTTGACTAATTGCTAATTACAGAAGTAATTTTTGCAAGGTAAAGTAATCTGAATTGTAACTTAATAAGAGTTCTTTAGAAACAAAATAATTCTTCATCAAGAGGTTGCAACCATTTTAACTCCGATATTAAATTAATTAATGAAGGTCATCTCATACAAAATATATGCATACACATTACTCGGATTCCAATTTGATCAATCTCATAACGCAGATGACCGTATTTGTGAAGTTATTAAGCGATTACTCGCTTTTTATAGCAAGAATCATCTATTAAAGCATGTTTACACTGTCGACATCTCGCCGTCTGCCAATTGAGGGGTTTGACATTGACTCTGCTCTGAAAAGTAACGCAGAAAAGACATTTCAAGTGTCTGAGACCGGAATCTCAATTCAACGGACGCGGGCAGAATGTTTTCGATTAACCAGCGAAAACATTGCGCGGCATTTGTCGACATCGATCCATAAATGTTTAAAAATAAATCGACGCGATATGTATATTTGAGTCGTGAACCGTTTAGACAGTTTTCACGCCTCGAAGACCACTTCTGAGAGTAAGTAACGGAAAGCAACAAAAGTGGACTCTTCTTAAAACGAGTTGTCTTTCGCGCAGCAGTCGAACGGAACTGTCGGCTTTTATAAACAAAAGTTATTTGTAAACTCTCCGTCTTCGACTCATTCTCTCCGTTCAATCGTATCAACCTTTGCTCCGAACTTGATGCAGAAGTTTGTTTTCAGAAGTTCCTTTTTCTCTAAGAAAAAGAAATATTGACTTTAAAAATAAAATATAAAAGTTAGAACTTATTTACCACCAACACTTTTATATCCTGTAAAATATTAGCTTCGTACTTTCTAATAAAAGTTTCAAAAATAATTGAACGCGTATCAAACGTGTTAATAAAAACGTAACTTAGAAATCACATCTCTGTTCAAGCATTTAGTGCTGTTTCGTTTTGTTCAAGTGAACTAAATATTCTCAGAACATATTTTTTTAATTTGAAATAAAAAATGTTTTTTTACAATACTATGATTATTGTCCTTTCGAGGCAGCAGTAAAATAGACTATTGTAAATTTATAACTAATAAGAAATTTTAAATTTCACTCAGTCTTTGAAAATACATATGTAGATAGCCGAGTCAAGATTTTAAATACATTTTACAATAAACGATATTTTAATGAAAACGCGTACTGACACGAAAAATAAGGTGGATCATAGTCGTTTCATAAATCCTCGCTCACGATTAAGCAGTGCTCTTTTGTTCATTGCTCTATGCACCTTCGAGCGTTCACCACCCGCGCCCACTATTCCATTCCATTGTAAACGGCACAGCAGGCTGCAGAACGTGTCACGTGTTTCCGGATTGTCTCGGACACGTTCGAACCATTCTCGCGTAAAACACTAGTGTAACGCATGTTCCCCGTGCGAAGGGGCAATTTTACTTTCAAGTTGAAACACCAAGCTAGGCCTTAACCGTTCGCGTTGAAATAACGTATTACACACGTTCTACTTTTTGCACGCTATAGCTGTTAGCTTGGTGGTACATACGATCAATTTTACATGTATATATTAGCTTAAAACTACATTCTACACTCGTGGAAACCACGTGTTCTTTTCCTGTTATAAAAATATACAGGAAATTTGACGTATGAATGATGTCAAATAAATATAAATTAATACTCTATCTTTTAAGCCAACATTACTTTATATACTATATACATATGTAATTTAATCTTAAATATAATTGCTTTTATTTTTAATTGACGTCGATTAGAAGCAAAAAAATATAAAATATTATTTTGTTGAATTATGTGTTTAAAAACAGGAAAAGAGCATATATTAAATATTGGTAGTGTTAGTGTTGATTTATAACGCTACGTTCACTGAAATTCTTATGTGTATTGCAGGTGATCTTAATTCTATAGTTAGCTGTTTCAAATAGTTCTATGAATTTACTGCCAATTAATATTGTTAACTTTGTGATATTTTTGCAATTTCTATGGAGCATAAAATACAGTTTTGTTAATTCCATTCTTGGTTCCGTAAATAATCGTTGACAGCAAAGTACAGAGGATGGAGACGATTCATGAAATAATCATTGATTTCATTCAGTTTTCGATGAAGCTAAGTGCATTTTAATTTTTTGTGGTTACGTACGTTTGGCCTGTTTTCTTTTTTAAATTGAGTGGGATAAAACCTACATTTTTCAGATTCATTGTTGCGGTAACGCGAAAGCGTTATTTGCAGATTGGTTAAATCGATTTGTTCGTTGAACGTTTTTTTTTTTTCGCATTTCTTTTTTACCGATCACATGATTGACTGAAGTGTTTCTCAATTAAAATGTATTCCTCTGTTTTAATTACAAGATGAAACACATTTTATTTTAATTAATAATTCTTGTTTATTTAGATCAGAATTCTTCATCAATTAGAAGAAGCTAAACAGAAGATTTGTAGGTTTTACATAGATTTCTAGAGTTATTAATTTGTGAAGAAACACAAAACGTTTCACGAAGCAACATCTAACAAGAATTTTTCGCACTACAGTTTCTGTCTCCTATTTCAGTATATTTTGAATCAAGGTTTCGTGAAACACTCAGCACAATATGAGATAACATTCGTTACTAGCTAATGAACAGCAAAAAAACTGTCTATCGAGAAATACGAACATTAATCGTCAACTTGGAATAAGTATCACTGTCTTACAGTATGAAATTTCGTATCTTTCATCGAAATACCGAATCTCTTTAGTTTTTCGATTAAATAGTTTTAGTCATCTTCAAAGTGTTTTTCTATTTCTAAAACCATTGTAACTAGTGCTCCATATTTAATGTCGTTGTAAGCCTGGATAATCGAATTTCGGGATCGTATAAATTGTACGCTGTTTCTCGTAATAAACCGTGGCGCACATCTTACGGTGAAAATGAACTCTTATTTTTAGAATATCCATATATATGTATCGCCATAGGTGCTGTTTTATCTCTGTGCGCGCAATGCGTCTGGAGGTATATTCACCTCGGCTGTGACCTTGATCTTTCTTATTCTGTACATCTACAAATATCTTTCAGCCTTCAGTTAAATGTAATCTCCTAATTTTTATATCATTCCCACTTTCTAATTATAATAGGGAAACGCAGAGAAATTTGAAAAAGAAATCCCAGCAGCGAAGTCGTTAATTTCTATTCATTTTTTATACATATATAAAATGCATATTTGAAAATGTGAAACATAAAAAATTAGCAGAGAAATGGTGAATAATGAAACGGAAATCCTTAAGACACATAATCAAATAAAATAAAAAAAATATGACGATAAGATTATTATATTAAGAGTATTCATCTTTCTTCAGATAATTTGATTTTAGTTTGAGGAAACTTTAATTGAAACTTTATAAGGATTTTTAACTTGCGGAAGTTTTAGTCCGTTCAGTTCCCTCTGGCTTTACCATAAAAAGTTATTTAAAAGAAACTTAAATCTAATTAACGTGACTGTCTTTCTATATAAATAAACTGCGAACGTTTATGCATTTATGACAAGCGTAGATATACAAAAAAAAAAATGTGAAATATCAACAATAAAATATCTCCGAAGAATTACTGTCATTACTCCTTTTCTCTGGATTTTTTCTAATCTCTAAATCGTTTAATATGAATCATTTAACTGTTTTATTATTTAGAACGATTAAATATTACACTACCTGTTCTTACAAAAAAAAAAGGACCCTTATATGCCTTTCTATGCACCTCACAACAAATGCAAGTGAAATCTATTAAAACATACTAATCAAATTATAAAAGTTAATAACTTTTCTGTAGTTTTTAAGGCGTATTAAAGTCAAATATTTCTGATCCATCACACTGAAGGTAACTTGTTCCCTGAATTTTTTTATGCTAATTGATGATTCACATTAATCAACTCAGTCTGTTCTATTAATTAAACCCGAAAGTACGCCATAGTGATTCACCGTACGTTCTTTCCGCTGTTCCAATTGCAAAGGAAGTGATTCATTTTGGACGCATGCCGCTGACCTTCCAGACTGAGGACTACTTCAACGTCTGCGGCGATGTCAAGGACCAATTACAGTGATAGGCAATTGAAAAAATATTGCTACGATATATCCTGATAAAAGAAGAAGATGTACAGCTAGATATCAACTCTAAACACAGATAAATTATTAAATCTACTAATTACAAGTTCTGAATACACG
This sequence comes from Perdita meconis, assembly GCA_030770465.2. NCBI lineage: Eukaryota > Metazoa > Arthropoda > Insecta > Hymenoptera > Andrenidae > Perdita > Perdita meconis. The sequence goes on along the minus strand of JASKOS020000006.1, from coordinate 9,322,981 downwards.
CAAAGAACTAATCAAAAGTTAGTTACAAGGTGCAAAGTACAGATGACCGATTGTACCATTGCACCTAAGCGTGTATTCCAGATCTGTAATTAGACAAATTAGCAATATATCTATGTTCGGAGTCGGAGATATTATGACGACAATAATTAATGGAATTACGGGCAACTTCCTTCTACCCATAGCAAAAAGTTTCTGAATAATATGGCAAAACAAAAATATGGCATAGACAAATTAGATTAAGATAAATATGGTATAAAATAAATAATGGAAAAACATATTCAATATTTTTGTTTATTATTAGGAAGCTTCATCGTTTTTATGTAACAGAAGGTTCCACTATTTATTTCACGCCAGACTAATTTAACTCACTTTTGCAGTTAGTTTTGTATATTGTGTAGTATATTATTGAGTTACATTGAAAATTGTTTACTATATATTATATGATAGTGAAGCTGGGTGAAATATTGTTTCAAGCAGAAAATAGTAAATAGTCTATTTCATACCTGATTATAAAAATGAAATACTTTAGTGTTACAATAAATTTTTTTGAAGTAAATTTTCTTGGAAGTTCGAATTTATTGACTAGTCGTCTGGTTAGTGAAATTATTGTAATATCGTTTACACTTATTTATGGAGTTACAATTCAAATTGCGAGACTTGGACAATAAACAAAAGACAATCATACAACTATAGAATACAGTGTTAATGAAAACATATTATACGTTCATGAAATATAATATATGAAATGCAATATCAGTTGCCAAGCTATTGAATGGCTACATACAAATTCTCGGACTTTGTTATTTTAGTTACTTTGATCTTTTGTATTAAAATATTATTAATTTTCTCAACTGGATTTTCATTTCAAAGAAATGTTCGAAACATAAGGCTTGAATATTTTATATGCCGAAATTTCAAATTCTGCTTGAAATATTCTTTCTCAACGTTGTCTCCAACTCTGCACAATAGTCGATCCAAATTGAAACAGTGATTATAATTTCAAAACCGCCTTCGTTCGCGGAAGATACTCGAACCTCGATCAGCGAATTTTCAACGGAACAATACTACGTCGCCCGCAGGCACTTCAACTGATTTCCAGGAATTCGATTTGCACGAACGATTGACCTCTCACGAGGCGCAACATTCCGCGCGCAGCCGTCTTAGAATTACATACGAAAATGAAATTGTGATGCCTTCTGAGTAAGCCTCGAGATGCGTAAGCAGAAAGGAGGAGATATACGAAGATTGTTGGTCAGTTTCTCATCGAGAATCCCATCGATGCGTCACATGGTTCGTTCGTGATGGGCTATTTAGTAATCGCTTTAAATATACTGGATGTCACAAACTGTTTTCTCTCAGTTCATTTCTTATGCGTCTTTAGAAATTCTTTATGCGTAATTAAAGACAGTGTAGTACATATAGTTTGGAAAATTAGCGTTTCTTTAGAAGTGCTAGTGGAATTATTTTTGAGAGTAACACATTAATCTCGTAAGTTGGAAGGCTTCTTTTATTTATTAGGAGATCAGTTTCGCTAAAATTAAGTAGCTACAATGTGTGATGCTGATTTAGATGACAGTCATGTTCTTACTCGACGAAATTTTGTTTTAACATCAGAATGATTCATATTTATATTTTCGTGATGAGAAAAACTTGCAAATATTGAGTTAAAAACTGCGTGTATTGCACTTATTTTTTTTTTTAATTTAACAAATGAGACAATAATTTGAAAGAAGTGATTTTTTTTATTTTGTTTATACTCCGAAAAAGGATTAAAAAAAGGATTTTTTAAACATTTTTAAACTAAAATTTATTTTCAAAGAGGTATTTTCTGCTTATAAACTCGTTGCTATGTATTTTGAAGTGATCTAAAACAACTTTTAATGATAGGCATTTTAGAGCATTATGGAACCCTATATGTATGTATGTGTATATCTTTTCCGCGTAAATGAATAGCTCATAAAAATGGCAAGTTCAATGATCTGAATATGTGGGTGGTTCAACGATCTCGTCGTGTATTCTGCATCATTCTGCAAAATGAACTTGAATGATCTTGAGCCACCTACGTTGTATAGGTTATTGAATTTGTCTTTCTATGAGTCATACGTCCACATGAAAACATTATATGGTCTCATGCAAAAAGGAATTTGTTTTAATACCTAAATAGAAAACAAATATATTGACTATTGGGTGTCCTCGATGTAACTAAATTTTTGTTTGGGTCATCTTTTTGAACATTTTAAAGATATTTCTATATATAGTATTTATTGCAATTATATTGACAAAAATCGTACACAGTTTTTTGCAACTAATAACAAAAGACTTTAGAGAAAGAAAAAACAATTTTATTCATTGTTGAAACCGCTGTTTCAGAAGTTTTAGAATTTTCAAACATGGTCGAGTTATAATTTCTGACATTTTATTTAAAAGTAAGAAATTCTAACGCTTTTCAGATTTCAATACTATTCAACTAGGAACAATTGAGAACTTTGGTATCGAAATCCAACATCTTATAAAGCATCCTATTATCATTTTCCCATCCGACAATCTACTGCATCATTTTACAATCTGTGCTTTAAACAATTGCTTACAAACATAATACTACTGACAAAGTTGAGCAAAATGTAATCCGAATTACAAATCAAAAATTACGATTAAAGTGTAATTACTAATTTAATTACACATTATTTTCTGTAACCAATAATCTTTATTGACTACACAGTCATATTGTGGTCAGTAACAACTAATGATTAAAGAAAATAACTCGTAATTGAACGAACAATTACAGTTTAATCACAATTTGTCATTTGTAATCGTATTAAATTTTGCTCAATTTTGACTACTGATCCATTTGTTCTATTCGCATTCCCATTTCAATGCCAGAACTCCGCAGCATTCGGTTAAAGAGTTTCTGACATTGTACGTATGCGGTATCCAGCCAAGACTCTCATAATCAGAATCGTTAACCGTAAAAGTGTAAACACAAATAAAAAGAAATCTATGAAAAAACTCATGTTTTATATATCATATTTAAAAAACACTAAACTTATGAATGCCATGGCGATTTTTTTCTTACTCTTGGATCTTTTAAGATAAGAATATACGTTTAAAAAGACCAGTTCTTGTTTCAGTCTTCTATCATAGCACTGATCAAATTGCTCGCAAACTTGGAACGTAAAGTACCGACTGTCTATAATCCACAACTATGCTGACGTTTCAGACAACGCTGCGGACCCGCGAGAGGTCTGACGTGGTCGATCAAATCGTCCTCAGTGTACAATTTGTCCGCGGATAGTTTTAAGTATATACTATTTACGTCACGTCGCGTGCTCTCGAGTATCTGTAACTGCACGCTGGCATGCGATTCGTTTGCTGCGGGGGTATGCGTAATATGCAAGGTAATCGCAGCATAAAAGTAGTCAGCTTGCCGCGGGAGGACTACTGGAGCGAGGAAACGATCGACGATCTATCGATCCCCGTGAACCGGCAGGATGTTGTATGAGACTTTAACCACTTCGACGGCTGCTATCTCCTATCCGTCATTTTAATCCCTTCACTGCAAAGTTTTATAGTTAAACAGATTGAACGCGATCTAATTCACGTTCATTCAAAGTTGAATTTCCTGTTACACGTTTGTTCTGGTCCTTCCGATTTTTTTTATAATAATACTGTATTTATTTATCTTTTTAATCCTTGATCCATAAAACGCAAATTAGCTTCGAAGAATATTTTATTTGAAACCTATGTTACTTGAAACTTTGGAGTTATAAAATTAACAAATTCCAACTAAAATTGAGCAATTTTTGTATTTGCAGTATTAATTGATCTTTTAGTGTGGTGAACAATTTTTCGTATTTTATCAATTTATGAATTTTTATTAAAGGAATATAATTAGCATTATGCTTCGTATGCATACGAGGTTTGATTAAAATCAAAATTCGCGAAATAGGAGCGTTTCTTTGTTGATTACAGTATCATGACAAAAATACAATTTACATCATTCTTACTTTTACATACTGACGCAACCGTGACTTTGATTTACGTATTTGTGCGTTGGAAAATTGTCTGCTAATAGGCAATAAAGTATTAAACTGAAGTCAATAATTTTTGGTAGTGTATCGCTGTTAATTAATACAAACACTTGTTTTTAAGAATTTTGTTTATGTACGAATAATTTTAAATTCAATTTTGAGGTTGTCGACAAAAGTTGATAAATCATCACACGGTTGCGAAATTTTAGTATCGTACACAAAGAAAACAATTTATAATTGGACAGTTTTTGAGGAGTTCAAATAGAAAATGGAGCAATTCTATCTGTATTAAAATATATGTACAAACCATATTTGTTAGATAGAATTCTGCGAATTTTCCAAATTATTTTGTTTCAAATGTTTGTCAGGGAATTATTTCTTTTATTTAGTACAATGCTCTGTTAAAAAATTTAAATGTAAATTATTACTATTATTTTTATATCTGTAATTCAAGATTTATTGTAAACTCACTGATTTCTTGCTGTAAGATCAAATTGCAAAGAAATCAAAAAAACTTAATTGGATTTTTACTCTTTCTCAATATGGACTATTCGTTCTTTGGAATTGTTCACGAGATTGAAACAAACTAAATTAGCCGATGAGAAAGATAAAGAAAATTCTTTGCACCCGCAAGCAGAAGGAGCAAAAACCATCGCAGAAACTTGGTTCTCAAGAAAGGTGAGTTTACCACTTCGAGGAAGGATCTAGCAGATCGCGTTGAAAAGTCTCTAACCTCGAAAGAGGATCGTGTAGGTGCGCCGACTTTGCGTTCTCAAGGCACGGGGAATGCAAAAGGCTGAAAAAGAAGGTAGCCGAGAGTTCGCAGGGCAAGTACCAAGTTGCCATGAGGCAGAAGAGAAGAAGAAGAGGAGGAAGAAACCGAAGAAAAAGAGGACCACGCTGGGGTCATAGTGGCGAGATCCAGGGACGTCTTTAGAAGCTTGAATGCTTTCGCTGAATCGAAATCCCACTACGCTGAAAGCGGAGATAACTTCTGATACACTACCGAACGATTAAAACAGTTTTAGCGTATATGACTTTTCGGAAAATAATTTATTGCAGGAATAATTGTTGCAGATATTTTACTTAGTCCGTTTCTTATAATTGTTAAGTTTAATCCCCTTTTTTTGTCTAGGTATATCAAAATTTCATTGCCATGTTTTCGAAACTGATAGAGATACAACAAATATAAATTTAACTAGTATCTAAATTCTTATTAAAGATAGGTAGAGATTTATTTTATATTTTTGGACAAATTTATTTTATACTTTGACCAGAATTAGAAAGAGACAAGATTCATTCATGAAATTTTTTTATAGCTCCGTCCATTTTGAAGATAACTTTCACAAAGAGACCAACTAAATATCAAAAACGATCCGAAAACGAATTTAAACATAGCCAAAAATATCCAAAATGTAATTCACTTCAAAGAAACAAACCTATTCTCTCTATAACTGCACAGTATCAGTAATGTACAACAAATATTGTAAACACGATGTAATGAAACACCAAAGTATGTTAATTTAAGCCAATGGTCGCTAATGACTTCATTATTAATGCGACTATTCCAAAATAAATCTATATTAATAAGAAATTTAAAAAAAAAAGAAGAGTTGTAATAAATCATTACTATTCCGCATAACTAAGCCTTTCATTGTTTAAAAAGTGACCAGAAACAACTTCTTGCAACTAATTAATATCAAAGTGGAGTTAAAAATCTGCTACCTTTTCGATAGTAAAAAGACTTGATCTAGAAATCCTTGACCATGTATCAATTATTATGTTACCATTAATATATTGCCATGAACGACTTTTTATCAGGTAAGAACTCAGTCAAACCAGGTATAATTAGTCCAGTTTCTGAGATAATTACCCTAGACCCATTTCCTTTTGGACATTAGCTTCTTGTTTCCGTATTTTCTAATATATTATTTTATGTTTTACGCTACGACCATTCAGTCCTCTCCGTGTAATGAGATCGTTCTCATTTACGAAGCTTATTGTAACGTAATACAGGTTATTAGCCTCGCTCTAATGACAGTACTTTCGTACGTGTAAGCCAGGTAATGAGCATGGGAAGTGTATACGGTTGAATAGTTTGGTCGATGCAGAGAAATCTGCTTGTACGAAACTTGTTGATTCGATAAAAGTTACGATAAGCTGTATCATTAAAATATGTGTACAAAGTAAAACATTATTTCTCGAGCATTCTTTATGGCAGAATCTTCATTGCCTTGATTCATCCGCGGACGGTTTAATGTCTGTTCGCAGTATTCCAGGAATGTCTGTTGTACCATAAATACGTTCCAGCCGAGTCTGAGTGAACGTTAAATGATAACAGTGGATCGTTATTTTCGTTAGTCGCTGTTATCGACTCCGTTAATTGCTCGATGCAAAACTTTATTCGGAAATGCTTGATGAAGACGAGGACTGAGTTTCTCTTTGTTCGGGGAACAGGGTGGAAAAAAAGCATACGACGTTGTGAAATTCTATGTAACCGATTCTGTGTTTACAGCTGCGATGGGTGGTCTTTGTCTGGTTTCTTTGTGTTCACTTTCAGAGTTACTATTGCTGAACGCTGCGTTAACCTTTCGCGGGGGAAACGAAGCGTGCCGAAGATTCCACGGTAATAACCGAAGCACAAAGATAGAGCAGTGTTTCATATCGGCTGTGCAATTATCAAAGGTTATCTGTGTCATCAAAAGTTGAAATCTTTCGATCTGTTTCCGTTGATAACGGAACGAATTGTCAGCGAAACTAAACGATTAAAAAACAAATCAGTTAGTCGATTTCGTATTTCGTATGCATTCATTTATTACGTCTTGTTTACTAATTCACCGTTTCTAATTTATTATTCATTTCTGGTAAAAATGTTTATAATATAAGGTACATTAGTTTCCTGGTTCTTATATTATGTGTTTCATCAAATATTTGTTGAAAAAAGTTAATTGGGTTAGTTAAAAATTCAAAATTTTCAAAAAATAAGGGAAATGAGCGCTCGGGACTATAATTCTGCAATAATATTATGTTATCATTGAGAGTTATAATTTAATTTTTTTATCGAAAATCTTATCTTATCGTCTACACAGGAAACATGTTAATTTAGCTTCTAATAATTACTCAACTCCTGATCATAGAATTTGCTTTCCTCTTTCGTCTACATTTATGCTGACAGCGTAAGAAAAATTACAAGCCGGAAAGATTAATTTCTCATAAATGAATATTACAAACTAACTTTCTAATTGAAAATCTGAGGTTTCATTGTGGTATAGAATCAGTTGCTTTGCAATTAATAATTATGTGATTCATAGTTCTCCTTAGTTTCAGAAGAGGGACCAGTTTATAAAGTAATTTTGTTAAAAACTGTATAGTATAGTTCAACTGTCGTATAAGAAACCTACGATTACATCGTATCACCTACGTGTTCATATATATTCTAGGTTACGATAAACGAAGAAAAACTTTAGCATGGAAAGAGTAATTGTCTCGATATCAATATCACAGATTTTCAATTACTATCGTATTACAAATGTGTATAGTCATTTTTTTTACTATGAACTACATAAATAATTACAATTATAGTAAGCGATCAAATTATTGTGAATACCGCGAAATTATTACTTGTTTGAAGTTTTAACGACAATAGAATAGAAATAGAACCATTTTTAGATTCGATTAAAAATACACAAGGCTTAAGTGTTCCTAATGTCAAAAGAAACACGTAAATATTAAGTCACTCATTAGTTTTCAGTGCTTTTATTATATTATCGTGTTACGGAATGTGTTAATTTCCCTTCCAATAATTATTAAATAAAAATCGCTCAATCTTTCTGTTTTTCGCGTTTTTCATTAATTTAAACCGACTAATTGTAAGATAAATGGTAGAATCAGAATGTTGTTACTACACTGCGAATTTTTATGTATTATAACGTTTTTATGTATTTATAATTTATTTTGAAAACACAACACACTATTATTGAAGTTTTAATCCTTTATTTGCACTTACAAAAATTAGATTTTGCATAAGAATCTGTACTCTACTTATCACTTTATTATCACTTCTGAAACTAACGTCAGAAATTGTTAATAGAAAACTTAATACTCATGACTAGAACCACACAATCCTTGAGTTTCTCTCACGTCTAACTCAACCCATCGCAAAGTCCCAAGACGTATTAATTTGCCTCTCAATAACTACTTAATTACAAGCACTTAATCCCTACATTACTCCTGCACTGGAATTACTCTCGACAGGCTAACAAAAGGTCTGAAAAAAATCCTGAGCGTTAACAATCAACTGTTACTCCGAGCCTCCCAGGTTCCGCCGGCGACGGTGTTTCACGTTAATTGCGAGATTAATCGAACCTCCCCTCGGTCGGGCGGCGCGTGAAAGACGACGTCGATTAAACGGCGTGTCGGGCAAGGCCGCGAAATCTTCGCCAGGTGCACTGACCTGCCTTACAGTGATTAAGGAGAATAAGAAAAGCGCTCGCGGCGAGAAACGCAGGCGGAGGGCGAGCGAGGCGGCGCGCATCCTCGAATAATTGATGGCAGAGGCTGACGGAGCAAAGAGCGAAGGCGCGTCGTCGCGGCCACGCGATATGCCATGCACGTATCCCTGACGTAATAAAACGTCGCCGCGTACACGCGGAGGCTATTACTTTTTACACCGGGAAATATGTGGCTACGCGAAAGTCTGCTTTGCGTGTCCGATGAAGCGGAACACAAAGCGTTATTGTGCACCGACGCGAGGAACAGCCTCTTTCTCTCTCCCTCATTCGTGGCTTGTCCCGCGGGGGATCTGTTTCGCGATTAACTCGTCGCCACGCGAAATTTCACCGATTATTCTTTGCCTCGTTAATGGCAGGTATCGGGTCATCTTGGCAGTTTTTGTTTCTGCGAAACGGGAGAGAGAAATCAATTTGGAATAATTAACGCGACTGAAAGAAATCTGATAGAAAACCTAAAAATATTGACTGAGGCATTGAGAACAAAAACGGACTAACCTATACGTTATATATGCGACATAACTGTATTTCAATAGAATATTAAAAAATTTTAAATTCTGAATTTTAAAAAACATGACCAATGGGGAAAATGCCGATGTTTCAAATGACCTGATACGTTGCATTCTCATTAAAAGACATTTGAATAAACAACGAATATCTAGGCTCCGATTCGCTTGACGTGTTTATACGCTTATTTCGAAATTAGAACGAAATTTTGACATGTTATAGATAGAATAACAAAATAAATATTTATAACGTGTTTGTGTAAAAAAAAAGAGCGTGTACAGAATATGTTTGAAATGTTTGGATGATTGATGTCAGCAATTGCTGACGAGTTAACGGCGAAATTCGTGATTTTCGATATACATATGTAAATATATGGGAAAAGCCTATACTTTACCCTCAGTACGCGACCCTTGTAAACCTTGCAATAGGCTCTCGCAGATTTATCGTTTCGTAGCAGCACCTTTCGAGAATAGCACAGGACTCACCTAGAATCAAAAAATGAATAGTTGCAGTTAGTTAATTCAAGTTCAAATAATTTAAAACGATGCTTGAAATATTCAGAGCGGAATAGCTTCAGAAGAATTATTAAATTCAGAAGGTAATATTACATTTTTAAAAGGGAAGGACTTGTGTCATTAATTTATAAAAGAAATAATACGAACAAAGAATATTTCATCTATATTCAACGTTTAGCACAGACATCTAATCATTTTTTTTAAGTATTGAACAAGAAAGATCACGTTTCCCTTGCTGTACATTAAGTATTTATAACTTTGCATTACTTTTTTCAAAGTAATAACTCAGTAGTTTTCAAACTTTATAATTTAACATGCTTAAGTCTTCGTTTCAATTATACTATAACTTCTTTTTTCTGTACTTTGGTTTCCATTTCTCTGATTTGTATGTTTTTTTCATCATTTAGAAGAAATATATATTTTTTCAGACAAACAAAATTTGCGACCAATAAACGTCTAAGAAATGTTTGGATCACATCTTTGTTACGTCATTAACGACTCATTACGTATTTGCATTCATTATGAATAATTGCCTTTGATGTAAGATCTGGTATGAGCTAATTAAATAAATGTTTCTATCTACACACTGTGATTTCAAGGTTAATGTATTATCTTTTTTCTTGCATATATTTCAGAAAAGAAATACAGTTGATTCTTGAATTACAAATTCAGAAATGGCATTGAAATTTTTTAACAACAAATCTTTAATTCTTCGTCGTTCAAGTGTAAACTGTAACTTTAAGAAAATACAAACCATTTTAACAACAATTGTTATATTAAAAAAGACCTTGTATTTTCCTTTTAAAAGATGGAAAAAGAAAACAACTGAGAATATTATTCGCTGCGGTGGACTCAAAGTACTAAAGAAAATGTAGCATAACAGAAACTTGAACCCGAGAATGTCAGATTACGAGGCTTTCACTCTATAGCCGAGCTATCATTTTACTTCACAACTTTAACGTCATAAACACTTAATGCACGGTGAGCGAAACACGATCTTTATTGTTGAATATTTCGCAAACTATTGGATGACTATGCAAACGATCGAACCTCGGGGTCGAATATTTTTCAGTTCTCTTCTATAACGTTTCGTTGAACCAGACGCGAAACGCTTCATTTGTCTCCGCGCTAATGTCAAAATACGACACCAATTTATTCGGAATTTAAATAAAACGATAAAAGAGAAGGGGATGTGGATTTATAATACAAAGCAAATTTAATGTCTGTTGCAGACTTTCGAGCGTAAAAATAGCGTAAAATGCCAAACGAGAGCCAGCTAAATTTTTAGTCGAGGGAAAATTTTAGACGCTTTCTGGCAAGATGAAGTGCGTGCTTGTTGCTGTTTGAGTTTGTTGTAAAATGCCTGAAAGTTTAAACGCTTCATTTTAACGTGATTAAAAAGTGAATATAATAATGTGGTACATGAGCTTGAAACTAATGAATGTTTTTTGTTAAGCTGCAATTATCTGATTTTTCCACGGACGTTTGAAATATTTTGCACGCTTCTGTGACAATTAACGCATCCTGAAACTTCGGTATATGTTCAAACAAATTTCACTAATAATTTACATCGTAACTCTTTATATTTTATACTACGAAAGGCTCTTCGCCACGAGTAAATAATGTTCCCATGAGCGAACGATAAGTGACCGGAAACTGTACTCGTATCTCGACGAGACATCAAAGACAAGCCTCGGTGACAAATAATTTCGAAGCAATTGCCGTTTCGCTGACACTTACGATCAAACCGTTTCAACTGGTTAAAATGAATTCCCATCGTTTAATTACTGAATTAAGATAAGAACACGGAACTGCGTGTTCCCTCTTATGTAAGTAAAAGAATATTGTTCTAACTGTTTGAAAAGCCAAATGAAAACGTATCCTGTTGCATGAATTATTATTGAATCTCTTCGAATAATCGGAAACGCGCAAAGGAACGGAATTTCCACAGATATTTGCGATAAGTGGGGAAAACCAAGATATCGTTTGCGGTATTTTGAAATTCTGCTTTAAAAATAGTTTATTTTATACGATGGATTTCTTCGTTTTCACTTTTTGACAGTAAAATTGATTAAAAATGGAATAAGTTTTATGAATGAACAATAAGTGGAACAAATTAATTTATATTAATATTTATGTGTCAATGTTTCTTATATCGAAATTTAAGCAAGAAATTCTTGAAGAAGTAAAAACAGGTAAATTTATTTACAAATGCAGCTTATCTGTTGTATTTATTTAGTTATTTAGTAAACAAAACTTGGAGTAAAATATAAAAGTGTATAAAATTCTATAAACAAATCAGGAACGCAAGCTGGGAACCGCAGGTGTACAAGCTAAAAAGTAAAACTGAAGAGTGGGAGAAAAATTGAAAAAGAGAAGCACACAGAATAAAAAGCAACGAACCATGAAACCGTCGAACCGATGAGAATATTGAAAAACTGCTGTGAAGATGTTGCAAAAACAAAGTATGGAATCAGAGATTTGGTATTTTCTCAGGTGTGTAAAACGTGCGTTTAAAATTTGTTTATGAGTACGGAACAAAACCCTGTAAGGGAGGTTTTTGTTGTTTTTACATCAAAGCTGTGTTGTCATTTTCTACAATTTCAATACTTATATGACTAAACTGCGGATTTTATGCATAAAAATCTTCAAGGTTTTTGACAGATGTCAAAATATATAAAATACGAAAAATATAGTTCAACTATAATTTAATAACGTACCACTAATTATTAGCATTTTATCATATTAGAATATTTTTATTTCAGTATTGAAAAATACACTGTTTTTGTATCTAAGAATCTATTCTGTAAGATAGAATTAGGATTTAGACCCGATACACACTATCGGTCCGCTCACGGTTTGGTCACAGTAGTTGAAGAAAGACAGAAGGTCTTTTTTCTGTTTCTCTCTTCGTTCAACTCCTGTGACCGGACCGAGAGCAGAGCGATAGTGTGTCTCGGCCCTTACAGAACTGATCCAATACAATTTAATTTCCAGAAACTGCAAAGAATGTTACTAAATTGAAATACACAATTTCTGCAATGTGTTTCCCTAGATCCTCTTTGCGAGAGCAACGAAGTGTCTACATAATGAAGTGACAAAATGAATGTAACAGGAGTTATTTACCAATTTCAGCAAACAAGTCGCCTCCGCTTATTTCATCCGAGCGAATTTCTCCGCGAGCGCGGCGTTATGCAAATGAGAGAAACAAACCCGGAGCAGACGTTAAGAGCAAACCTCCTCCAGCAAAGAATTAATTCAGCGCAACGATGAGAACGGATGGTACGGCGGGCGTCGTTTCGGTATAAAATTGAATTCTTTCGGAAACGAAGCGAGCAGCCGGCAGGTTCAAGATAAACGACGCCGTGGAACGGAAAAGGCGCGGGAGAGAGTCGGGGGGGAGGCCAAAGCGTTTTCAGCGCGACGCTAATTTTCTGCGATTCAAAAGAACTCCGAGTAGGAATGTAATAAGACGGAAAACGGCGAGATCGCGCGTAAGGGAACAAAACGGTTCTTTCTCTTCAATTCCCTCGCAGAGACAATTCCATGAATGACGGAGAGGAGGAGGAGCAGGGCCAAAGTAGGGGAGGAGACGCACAAGAGAAATGGGTGGAAAGTTTCATAATAATATCAGCGCGAATGGCGAACGAGCGAAGAAAATAAATCTGCCGCGAAAACAAAGCGAAGGCGGTGGCAGCGATTAACGAAGCGACGCGACGCGGTGAAAAGAATGAAAGGAAATGGTTGGACAAAGGTGTACAGGTGGACAGGAGACGTGACCATCGGGAGTGGAAATTATGACCGGTGGATGGTGGAAAGTTGACGGCGATACAGAAGGGTTCCCAAGGTCCGAGCTATCGCCGTTTATTGTCTTACATCCGTCCCATCTGCTTCCTTTTTATTCATATTATGCCTTCCATCATTGTTTCCTGCCGTGTTGCAATTGCCCGTCGAAATCGCGTGTTTCGACACGATGCGATGGTCTCGCCACAATGTTACCATCCAGTGACTTCGGGAACTCGAAAAGGGATTACCATATACGGTGGATCGTAACGTCCACATTTTTAAAGAAGTAAAATTATTTATATTATTTGTATACAGTGTGTTTTAAATACGATGGAAAATTCAAGCGCGAATGGTAATTCTATATGACGAAATAAATCGAAAATAAAGAATTAAGTAGTTTGATATCGTCCTTCGTTCTCGAGAAAAGCGACTTTGAATTGCAGCTGAGTGCGAATGTACGGAAGTGCTGATTTAGACGCCTAAGGGGTACAAGTTGTGGTTTAGGGATACGTCCGCCTATAAAGTGCAATGCATTCCCCTCAACGTGCCCCTCAGGCGCCTAAATCAGTATTTCGGTACATTCGCACTCAATCGAAAATCAAAGTATTATTAAGATTGCAAATTATGATTTTTCTTAATACAATCTGATGTAATACTGTCCATTCCATATGTCAGATACGAGACATTTATTTTCTTTGCAAAATAGATTTTTTTTAAATTCTTTCCTTATTTGTCCAAATTGATTATATGAAGAGGAAATTACATACTGCATATTTCTCTCCATTATTTCATGAAATGAGAAATTTATAGTGAAAGTTTTCAGTAAAATACTTAATTATACGCATATTTTCGTTCAAACTAGATTGATCTACCTCTCACTTTAGCAATGTAAAAGTTCGTTTCCGCGATTACGTAACATATATCAAATAGTACTGATCAATTTATAACATTCTCTATCGATATACAAAAATGAGAATACGAAGAAATAATCCAGTGTTTCATTATTTAATAAGAGGCAAAGATTAACCTATATTGAGCTGAAGTCTATTACTAGAAATTCGAGATTGAATAGAACGAGAAGAGAATTGAAGAGAAACGATATTTATTGTAACAAATAAATGTGATTTGATAACTCTGAAATTAACAAAGCAACAGTTTATCAGTCAACAAAAACGACACGAACTTGGAAATTCTTAAATTCGATTTTAATATTTTATAAAATTAATGTTCAAATACAAATCTTTATACAGGGTGGTCCACGCAACTTGTGCACCTCTATAATTACCAAAGTATGCGTTGCACGAAAAAATTTTGTATGCAAAAGTTGCATGGTTTAAAGGGGTACATTATGTAGTGCATTTATTTTTTTTATAGGTGGAGACGTTTCGGAGATTTGAATGTCAACTTTGTTTTTTTTAAATAGAATACTATATTTTTTATATCAAAATATGGAAGAATATCGAATTTTGAGTAAAAAAGTGTTGACCTTTATTAGCCCTAAACCTAATAGCTAACGAGTAATTTCACTTTATTTCTTGAAAATTTTCTTCACGTAATATCAAGTTGGAGATTCAACCTTCATATTACAATTCAAACTTGATATTACGTGAAGAAAAGTTTCAAGAAATAAAGTGAAATTACTCGTCAGCTATTAGGTTTAGGACTAATAAATACTTTTTACTCAGAATTCGATATTCTTCCATATTTTGATATAAAAAATATAGTATTCTATTTAAAAAAACAAAGTTGACCTTCAAATCTCCGAAACGCCTCCACCTATAAAAAAAAATAAATGCACTACATAATGTACCCCCTTTAAACCATGCAACTTTTGTATACAACATTTTTTCGTGCAATACACATTTTGGAAGTTGTAGAGGTGCACAAGTTGCGTGGACCACCCTGTATATTATAGATCCAATTAACTGAGGCTCTCTTAAGATAAATACTAAACAGACAACTTTTTGTAGCGTCATTTTCCAACATTTTTCAATTAGATACGCATAATACAGTATTTATGTATACAGAGATAGCTTGCAACAAAGTACGATAACAATTAATCTCTGCTGCAACTTCGTGAATAACCCGTAAAAACATGTTACAGTACGCTGAACTCGCGGCAACGTTTCGTTAATCATGTATCTCGAGTCTCGAGTTTGATACAAATTCAATGAATCATTAGTATTACATTAAACTTTTGTTTTTCCTGCAAACAACGAGATCCGCGTTATAATATACGTAATTTAATAAAACGATAAAAGCAGTTACTAAACGTAGTCGACTCGATATTATGTTGCAACGAGTTCACGAGTGATCTACGATCAATTAGGATCTCGTGTTAACTCCATTTAATCGATATCACCGTGCTGCCACTCCATGAATATTCTATGCGCCGATACTACAAATTGTTTGTAAACAAGTTACCGTGTTCGACAGTCGACAACGCCTACGATATTCCGGAAAATAATTAAAAACGATCCGAACTCTACGTCGCAGTGTCAATGATTATTACTTGTTCGCGTCTCGTTTGATGATGTAGTAACTTCATTAACTGGTGATACTTTATCGAACGCCCTACGACGACACGTTCAATTAAACTACTCGAGGACAAACTTTCTTGTTACTTAGTAAACTGAAAATGTAGTTAGAAACAGAGGATCGTGTTTGTCTTTTAATTATACCGTGCAAAATTCATTCAAATTATAGAATATTACGTAATATTTATAAATAATGAATAAATTGCAGATACGTGTTTGTTATTTAGAAATATACAGTGTGTAGAATGTATTTAAAAATCTTGTGGAAAACGTTTGATAAAAATGATACATGGGACTGAAAGTGACAAGACTGGAATGGAAGGTGCGCCTGTTTGCTCTGTTATCTATAGATTATAGTTTAGTGAACATATACGTTGCGCAGGGTCTTTTAAATAAAATTTACAATATTTTACAAGGTCACTAATCGGTTGAATTACGTACGCATATTAGATTTTACAAGATAAACAGTTAAAGTAGACAATATATAAGTTAACAGTATATAATAAGTTAATAATGGGAAAAGATAATCAATTTATAGACGAAGAAAAAACTGATTATGTTAACATGAGTGCGAAAGACTGGTGAATATCCGACTTCGATAACACTACCAGTGACCCCATTTATGGTTATCATGTATTGCAATTTTGTATCTGCATTTGTAAAATAATAATAAGCAAAATCAGTAACAAGTCTTGCAGTAACCAGATTATCTATGTGTTTTGGGAATGTACTTTGTATGAATAAACAAAGGTAAAAGTTAATGAAAAAAACTATTTAAATGATGCCTAGTGAAGTAAATGATTCTACTGTCTTAGTCCACCTAATTGTTTACAGAGACAAGTATATTTTTACAACAGGAGAATTTTTTATTTGAACCTGATAGCAGTTCTTATAATTGCATACTTATTCGTAGTTCATTCATAAAATATAAATTTGAACCGAATTGATTTCATGTGACGACAATAAAAAATATTCAAAACTACTGCTTTTTTAACAAAGAAAAATCTAATCAGGATCACTTACACTTCCTACGTTCTTCTTAAAAATCTGACTTATTAGAACTTTAATTGTTAGCAGAACTGTATAAATTTAGGCAATGAAAGTTTTAGAAAATATTAAGAAATAACGAATGTAGATATCAACACTTCTTATATTTTCTTTAAAATGGAACTAATTATTTAAAGAAAGAAAGTACCTGATTTGATTAAACAAGACCCGAATACCGTAACAGGATTAATATCTAATAATTTGTTTGTTTTCATCCAAGTTTTGGCTTGAAAAATCTTCGTACTGTGATATAAAATATTTCTGTAAAGATAATGAAAATGCTTTTCAGGCTATCTGATTTTAGAGAATTTCTCGTTAAAGTGACCTCGTAACCTATCTATAAAATGCTGCAGCACCTTGTCCTCTAGAAGGCAACCAACAGAGCGTCAGTAGGTTCTTATCGCCATCGATTCTTCTTTGCCATTCGATAGGATGTTCTGAATAAACTGAGTTGCAATGATAAGTCGATGGGGAGAAGCGCACAACGTACAAACATTTATGTATATGCATGTAATCACAGACGACCGCCACCTTCCGCTTCCTGTCGGGATAACATCAGAGATTTTACTAATTTTTGTTAATGGATTAATTCACTGGAGAAGAAAGATCGATCTTAGAAAGAATCGAGTTTCTAGAGTTCACATTATCAAGATTTTTCCATTTTGTAGAAGTAAAACATGGCTTGTGTTAAGTTAACATTTTTGTCGCCCTTTCAACACTTAAATACTGTATTTTAGTATATTACAAATCAGTTTTCCAAAAACAAAGTATAAATACCGTATTTTAGTATATTGCAAATCAGTTTTCCAAAAACAAAGTATAGAAGTCAACGTCAATGTCAAAAATTGGCCATTTATAAGAGTCACTATATAGAATAAAAACACGCTTCTGTCTGTCAGCATTAACGTACACGAAGAAATAAAGAAAATACGTTGTCTGCTTAAAATAATTACCCCGTTTCTTATCTTCATCATAAAATGAATGTGTTCAGTGTATCAACAGATGTTTTCAAACACGTTGCCATCTTCCCTAACAGGTAACAAAATTGGCATAAAATATAGCAGTCCCGTCTCTGAATGGCAGGTGTATTTATATCAAGGTCGTAAAAACATTAGGGTGTTGACACAGTTAATACGATCGGAGTGTCGGTAAGAATAAAGGCAATAAACACATTTAAAGAAAAAGCTTCCGCACTTAGTATCACTACTGAATGCTCTAATTTACGACCTTGGTATATTATAGACCAAACTATTGCATTCATTTACGTTTATCTCTCATCTTTATTTTCATTTATCTCTTAATCATCATTAACCAATTACTGTAAACCACAGCGAGACTGCTCTTTCTATCCGCTCGAAAACAATTACCGCCCCGGCGTCTACTCGCGGCGAGCATTCTTTATGAGGCGTTAAAGCACATTCCGAAAACGTTATCGGCGGAGCGCGAGAAGGAACTAGATTTAAAATTAACTCTTCGCGGCTCGTTTCCAGAAGGAAAAGAGAAAGGCAGGTGGAGGAGCTCGACCTTTCTCGCGAGTTACTTGAATTTCCTTTTTTTTTTCTTCTCTCCTTTTTCACGCAGACCTGCGGATAATCCGCACGTAGACTCCCGCGAAAACTGTCCGCGTGCCGGCACGCGTGTGCGTCCGTGTGCGCTTAAATACGCGTACTTCCTGAATAAGCCCGCGCGTGTATTTCACAATTAAGCCGACGGTTGCAAACTAGGAGCTATTCAAGAAGCCGGTATAGGCGTCAGAACCGTCGTTCTAAACTCTAAACCCTTCCGGTTTCGAGTTGATTCTCACGAGTCGAGCACTGTTACGAAGGCGATTGCGAACAAAAGAACATTGCCGCCCGAAGAACTAATTTCCCTGAACCTTTTAAACCGCGCAGCGTGTCGAACTTGCCACCTTGTCTGTGTTTCTGTTTACACGCATTTCTCACGGTTGCCGCGATTTTCCTCGCTGTATGCAAATACCGACTTCAATGGAACGTGTGCGCTTGGTATGGCTTAGGTACAAAGCTTTTACTGCTTATTTGATATTTGTTTACATTATTACCATTTGATTTATTCACTTTTTCGTTGAATGCAATGATTTTAAGTTTGAAGACTTTTTTCGGATGAAATTGTTTGGTTTGTTGTGTACATGTATTGGTATTGGATCGTCAGAGATTCTTCCAATAGGAAACATTCAGATTAAAGCTGTGAATAGTCGATTATTCGAAGTAGTCAAATGATTCGAATAGTTTTCATTACGAAGAATTAGAAGCATTCGGATATAGGAATATTATTCGAATAATTCGGAGTATTTGGATATTCAAATGTTATTTGAGTAATTAGGAATATTCGAACATTATTCTAATAATATGATTAGAAGTATTCGAATATTCGACGCGATCGAATAATATTTGAATAAGAAATCCGAATTCTACTGGTATTCGAATCCTTAGAAATTGGAATATTCGACTAATTAGAACACGCTAATGAAGATCAAAACGGTTAATCCCATTTTTAGATTGTTTTGTGTGTATGGTTTTTTTTAAAAATTCGACTGTCAAATTTTAAAGTAGTAAATTCTAAATAAAATGAAAAAATGAAGTCTGCTGCTTTGGGGATTAAGTAAAATAACTGAAGAAATATTTAATCCTTTTTATTATATTTTTATTTTAGGGTATTACGTTTAATGAATACGTTTACGATAAATTTTTAATAAATATTATAATGATAGAATGTGAAATCTTTGAAATCAGTATTTATCTCAGTATTAACTTATGACTATTTTTCTTCTGATCATTATTATTAAACATTTATAATTATATAAACCACTGATAGAAGAATAATTCTCGATTTCGATCAATCGTTTTGCCACAAACGTATCAAAAAGTTCAGAATAAATAAAATTGTCAGCATCGGAGTTATAAAAAAGGCAACGACTACAGCACAGTATTCATTGCTGTAAATAAAGCGAGAAAAATAATAATAATAAAAAAAAAATTGTTCGCACATCATCATATCATTTCAGCGATCGAAGACAAAACTAATATGCGTTCAACTGCAAGAATGATCTGTCAGCTGGAAAAGTGGCACGGTAACGCGATACGCAAGCGAAAAGTGATCCGAACGCTGATTGCTGCCGCGCAAATCACCATGGAAAGATTTTCCAAGTTTATTGGTGGGTATCAAGAATGTGACGAGTGCGTTCCCACCACGCGCGAGGTAAATCGTGCGCGCGCGTATGTGTTGAAGCTTGAAGCAGGGAGGCTGGGGAAGCACGGTTCGAAAATCGATACTCAAGGAAGCATCCACGTTGTCGACCTAATCCTCCTCGTCGGAGCGAGTAAATTCCGTCCCAATATTAGAGTTCGATCAAACATCGGAACGCGACGTGACTCGAGGACCGCGGAAAGGCAGAAATTAGATCGGCCGACGGTAATTGTAAAGCAAAGCAAGTCGTTAGAAAGTTTCAACAGGAAATGCGTTCGATTTCCAAGTGCACGCAAGCTTCTCGGCTTCTTTGGAGCTCGAGTCGCGACCTGGCATCGTTCCAGTTCCGTTGAGTTTTGGAGCGATTTCGAGTTGATTAGAGATATTTCAATTTCAACGGCTTTGAGATTTGATCGGATACGAAAGTGGTAAACGAGCGATTACTTTTGACTGCTTTTACGTGGAATATAAAAAAGGCACCAATTTTTTGCTACTGGAAATATAATTATTGAAACGGACTTTAAACAGAAAATTGTAAAGGACTTCTAAAAATTTACAGATTCTATAATCTATTATCTACAGTGGCGAATAAAACTATTAGCGCGGATCAGAATTTTATGTAACATATACTGAGTAAACGAGTAAAAAGAATGATTTTTTATAAAATTTAAAAAAAAAATGTGATTTTGGAGTCTACCGTTTAAATATTTTAGAGCTTATTATTATTAAGCAGCTATAAAATGAAGACAAATAATATTTGAACTGTAAACTCCAAAATTATATTTAATACTCTGTTAATACTTTTAATACTTTTGTATTGTAATTATCATATATGGAACACAGGTTTGCCACTTGATTTAAGGGAAGAAAATTCGTTATTCTACGTGGAATATGATAAAAAATGAACTTTGAAGCTGGATAAGCGAGAGATTAATTGCAGAGCTTAACTGTGTCACAAAGAAGAACAGCACTTGTTCAGGGAGAAAGGAAAGGTATGTTCTCCGTGTCCACAAGGGCCTGCTAATCCCACGAGATTAGGAATCCTTCACCCACGTAAATCTGTGAAATTGTCCTGTTTTATCTTTCTCTGATACACGTCAACGTTGACGTAGATCTCTGCGATGTGTTATATAAAATTTTCCAAGTAATACAAATATTATGTAACGCAAAATAAGTAACTATCACCTAAATGTCCATATTAACATTCTGATTACTGTGTTAAGTCCACTAGAAAATCAGAATTTGACTTTGAATACAATGATCTTTGATTAACTTTGACTGCATCCTTTTCCTCCTGATTAACTAAAAACTTTCATTAATGAATTAATATCTTGCTATCCGTATAAGGTAACACGAAAATTTTAAACGAACTAGTTTGATTTTTTGAGTTCTTCCAATTTCGTTAACATCTCAACCGATTAATTTCTTCCCCTTAAAAAGTGGAGTTGGCCACTTAGGCTCAATTAACAGCCTCATAAACGAAATTAAAAATGGTCGACTAGCTTTGTGAAAGGAGTTCTAAGTATTGTCTTCATATTTCGTGGCTCTGCCATTTGGTAGAGACTTGACGATGACTTCAAAGAACTAAGTGACGTCATGTCAACGGAATCGTCGAATTCCAACGTAGTGCTGATTCGCTAATAACCGAGCACGACACTGACTACGATATTTCGCGTCGTTTTATGCGCGAACAAATGTATTCACTTTCAATTGCACCGTTTAATTTTTTTTTAGTAGGCGCGAAAAAAAGAAGGTAATATAAAGAAGTGATTTACGCTGATTAGATTTTATTTCATGAATGTTTGCTCATCGGTTGATCAACACAGTGTTAAATAACTTGAGTAAAATATTATACGGCGCTGTCAAAGAAATCGAGGTCTCCTAGTTTGTCAGAGTGGCCCAGTTGATAATAACGAAACCAGGACTTAGGTACCGCGAAGACCACTTCCGGTGATAATGCCGCACATATTCTGCTCTGCGTATTCCTGAATGTGATCAACATTTAAATTATATTCAATTTATTTCTAAATTCGTTTATTGAAATGATCATTAAACGTTTATTTCGTAATATTGAAATTCTGATACCAAAAATATTTTTCATGCAGAGTATTAATTTTTTTTTAAAACTCATTTCGCAAAAATTTGTCGAAGTCGCTTTTTCAGTTTCATTAATTCATAACAGTCTGAGAGGCTTTTTATTTTTCATTCATTTGTAGGAGTTCAATTAAAAAGAACTGAACATTTAAACACGTCACAAATAATTGAAATGAAATAATAGCGATGAATGTTTCGTTTGAAAGGAAAAAAAGAGATGGAAAAACAAGAATAGTGTTGCTCAAACTAGGTATTTATTCCCAAATTTCAAAGGTCATCGTGATCTCTTCTCCTAATGGAATAAATGGTGTACGTATTTATGTGCTATCCATTTACAATAAACGTACTGTTTACGTAAAACAACCTTCCATTAAACGCTACATGACGTGCGTACATAAACAGCATGCGAGTACACACCATCGAGTTTGCTTTAACTTCTCTTTAAGATGAGTATTGAAAAAGCATACAGTTCCATTTGGAGAGCATTAGAGACCTTCGATAACCAAGAACGATCACCTTCAGAATAGCAGTCTCGCCATTATTCCAGTTTCCTTTTCGAGCATAGCAACTATTAATTGTTCAGTTCTTGAAAAAAAAAAAAAATTGGAATTCCACATAACAATATGAAGGAGAAAATTTGTATTAAAAAGTAATGAAAAAAAGAGAAATAGTCTCATTATATGTATAAGACAATTTATAATCAGTTTCAAATTGTACCTGTAATATTGAAATAACTAGACTGCGGATTTTATGCATTTATGACAATTCTAAATGTTCTAAAAATCTTCGACGTTGTTGACTGAAGTCGAAATATACAGAACATCAAAATACATTCAAGTTACAGTATTTAGAAAATAAGACATATTGTTATTCAAGTTTCAGTTCATTATGTGCGTATCTAAATTTTAATTTAGACATTTTATTTCGCATAAAAATTCGTGGTCTAGTAATACCATTTTTAATGTTTGAAAATTTCAAGCATTACTAAAGATTTGTTTATAGCGTATCAAATACTATTTCGTTTTTAGAGATATCAGTGCTTTCATAAACACACTTTTCTCAGCACCATTTCGATTAATTGGAAGATGGAAGCACAATGCAAAACAAATTGAACGCGGTTCGCGATGATCAATCAAAGCCAGTTCAGATATCACGCATCCTCGGAGAATCGACGTTTTGGTCGATATTTCTGTCGCTGCGGCACCGCGGGTAAATACACAATTCTCATTCTCTCGGAATTGACATAAGATAAAGCATATTTTTTGCCGATCGCGTATCGAACATACCAGAAAGTGAAACAACACGACGTGTGACATTGAAAACACTGTCTGCGTTAAACTTTCTGTCCAGCGTCGAAAACAGTCTAATTACATTTGAAAATACTGTATATTAAATTAACTAATGCACCATAATATTGAATTCCCTCCATGTTCATATATTTTATTCATAATTACTTCACATTAATTTGAATTCGCTCCATTAAATTACATGAATTTGTGATCAATATTAATACTTTTGTATTAACAAACTGTAATTATATGAAGAAATTGTATAACCTATAAATTTGAATAATATTGAATACAATATTCCTTCGCTGCAAGTTCGTATGTTATTACCGAGTACTAGAAATGAGCTTATAATGAGGAAAATATGCAACTCCATAAATTGAATTATGTTTGATTATCGTATCGTTATTATGGCGAAATAAGTTACAGATATGCAAATATCAAAGAAAATGTGAAATTTTCCAGTGTTTCAGACGCATATAACCATATTTATTAATTATAATAATTACTCATATTATTTACATCCTTGCAACGGCAAATTTTTCAACCGAAACCTCGACCCGCCGACTAATGTAATTTTATAAAGAACACTTCTCTGAGAACGCCGCCGTGTAAACAAGTATATTTATTCTGTAAATAATTAATATACTCCAGGCAAATATTTATCGAGCAATACAATGCTCGGTTTCGTTGCTACGTCTCGTTTGAATTTAATTTACCTCCACGAGTATAAACGATGCCCTCGCGCGTCATTATTTCAAGAAGAAAATAAATTTCCTCTTGTTCCGGCGAAACCTGTCGTCAAACGGCGTTGTATGAATTATATTTTATTTGAATTCATTTTCATCGAATCACCGAATCTGGGTGTTCCAATAACAGGAACATTTTTCAGTATTTTTGACGAAACTTTGGAAAAATTAAAACATTTCCGGCAACACATCTCCGGTGTTATCAACGCGGAGGCAAATTGTGAATTATAAACGAGTGTACGCTATTAACAGTTTGGTAAATTAAACTGTCAGTCCCGCTTTGTGTTGAACGTGAATCGTTACTTCGATTAAAATCAAGCGGACGCCTGCCAATATCACGGAAATGTGTTGGTAAGCAAAGTACGAAAAATTTGCAAAATTTTTAATCAAATAGCAACACCTCTGGCAGTGTTCTAATATTTCGAGCGCGACGCGAGACACTCGATTCCTTGTGAACTGAAGATTTCCTGGTAGAGCAATTAACTCGACCACTCGACAAAAGAGACCGTGAAGATTGCGGATTGTTACTTCGAAGAACCGATAATTTTGTTTATTTGATTTAGTGGGCGTCCCTTGCAAACGTGTCTCTGATAAAACTTCGTAGTTTACGATATTCCGAAAGCGTGTTTCGATAACAAGAACGTTGACCTTCATGTTTGTAGTTGTTAATAATTTGAACGCTATATGCTTCATTTTTTAATTATGCTTCGAACGTTTCACCCTTTTAAGCTCTTTAGCTTCGCTTCAAGTTCCTTTCACTCTGCTAACTTGACAATCTCGTTAAAATCGGTAATTACCTCTCTGTTACGTATTTATGAAATTATTAACTAAGCGGACACCTTATTAACATTCAAAGAGTTAACATGGATTTTTGTAGTCCGACTCATTGTCGACGGTAGCTAGTCCTTAATTCGATTATTAACTCTAAATATCGAAGTAGGTGATGCTACATTATTGAAATTGAAGAGAGGAAGAGTTGAGCTACTAGGTTATTAATCTTGTAACTTCGTTGTTGAAAATTATGCAGTTAATAATTGCTTCATCAACTCTGTTCTTCAGCCAACATAAATTATAGCATAAAACGATGAACAAACAAACAAATACATTTGTTTTAATTGTACTCGAGGTCAATTTTAAAAAATTTTACGTACGCTTAAAAGTGGCGATACTTATGCAAAATAACTGGTGCATAATAAATAGACTGCAAATGTTTATGCATTTATGACAAGTATAAGTATGCAAAAATATACAAGGATGTGTATCAATGCAAAAATATATAAAATGTCAAACATGAAATGCATATTGTGATATTTAGACGATAAAAGACACTTTTATTTAAATTTGTTCCTTGTATCTGTGTTTGTAAAAATAGGAATTTGCAGAAATGCAGTCATAAATAATCGTATCAGTTGCTTCTTATTTATTTTAATTTAGTGAAACTTTTATATTTTTTTTAGTTTATAAGAAAACAAAATGATTCGTGCATCAGTGCGATATTATTTAGCTTTGAGATTTAACTAACCAGATAGAGTAACAAAAACACCCTATACAATTTTTTAATCAAGAACAATCACGCATATTAATTTATATTCCAACACTCATTAAAATTTTTTCATTTATACTTGTTAGAATTATCTTTTGATTAAGCCGCATCCCATCCCTTGTGCCAATCTGACACAATTTTTTCATGAAATGGTATGTTATTCACACATTCGCGGGAACATTTATTTGAGATTTTGTAATTTTTTTAATTATGTATTTATCTTTTCATTTATTAATTTTTTTACATCGAGGGACAAATTAAGTTGGAAAAATAAAGGACGAATGAAGGTTAAGTATCTTTTTTATGACTTCTCAATCTGAAAAAGAAAAAGTAATTTTCAAATGTGCAGAATTTCAGCTGATCGTCAGTATGGAGTCAAGGGTTATTCAAGTTCTAGGACCGAAAAGGGACCCTTTTTCATTGTCTCGTCATTTCCCCCAACAACCACTTTTTGAGTCCCAATATCTTTCTCCGTCGTATCTCACCTCTTCTCCTTGTCTTCAGGACTAAAGCATTATAATGTAGGACTGGTTATCGGACCAGGCGGCAAGACAGAAAGGGAAAACCAGTTTCCCGTCTCGGGACAGCTCTACAATACTTTATTTCCTTGGCAATAAAAGGATTATCGGTAGCCGGAGTCCGTCAACTGTTTATTGCACGGACTCCTGGAAGAAAACACCGTAGCGATGAACCCCTTGACTCTAATGGGGGTCGCCCAGCAAGACATTGCACCTCGCCTTTCTTTTATCTCTGTCAGACACTGCACGCGTTGTTGGAAGCCCTATTACCGAAGTATGCCCCCCTGAGTTATAAGTCAAGGGTTTTCTTTTCACTTTCTTCGCGCGCTTACTGCCATAACCTTTCCCTTTTACCTCGGCTCGTTTACTGCTTTGCCTGAACTATCGGCAACGAAAATTGAACTTTAACTGCACGGTAAACGACGAGATGCTGGCTCAGAAACCCTTTAATTTTATAGGGATAGGGTAACGGTACCGAGTATATACCGCCCATGTTCCTGATATCGCTACTCGTTATACAGGGTATCCCAGAATAAGTGTAGAAACCGTTAAAGAGTGATTTCTAAGGTGATTTTAAACAACTTTTTCTTTAGTGAAAATGCTAAATGTAACTTTGTTAAAGAGTTATTAGCAAATATAAAAATCAGAGAGCAAGTACAGTGGACGAATCTTTGCGCGGGCGAAACGAACCAATGCGACGCTTTGTTGTAATCCCCGCCGAAAGTTGTCCGCTGCACTCGCTCTCTAATTGATCGGTATTGTTTGTTAATTACCCATTAACGGTAATAAAATCACTACCTTCGTTAAAGAAAAAGTTGTTTAAAATCGATCCACTTAACCTTCCTACGGAAATGGAGTTAATTTGGCCCATAATGAAATCGTAAGTTCTTATCTTTTGTTAATATGTTATTTCTAATTAAAATTGTAGTGAGGAAGGATTATGTAGATCAGATTTTACTTTCACGTCCATGTTTGGTAAATATACATGACTCAGAGTCGATTTGATTCAAATTCGCTTTTTGGCAGTCTTTGAAAAATTCACATCAAGAGTTAAGAGTCGTGACACACGTGTGTCAAGGCTCTAAATAAGAAATTAAATAGAAGTACGCACAACTTCACTGTCAGGGACAAAAAACACAAGCATCACAATAAATCCAATAGAAAATAAAACGCTGGTTGAGTCAAATTGAGTGCAGAAATTTCTGCCTGTATCATCCGCTCACATTAATTTAAGCGAGCTTGTTAAGGGGTTAAGAGCATCATTCAGTCGCTCACGATTCAAGGTTACATCGTCCTGAATGTATAAAGATAGGAACAAAATTCTTTACCTCTCGCAGCATGAGATATCGAAAAATATCACTAAAAAAAAATTTACGAACGACGACATAAAAATAGAAAAAGCACTTTGTGCAAGGATTACTTGCAACACGATCATCGATCTGCTGTTAATCGTCGCTCGATGCTATCGTGTAAGCTCAGATGTGACGCGCGACTTTTCTACGAAGAAGTTCGTGGACTTGCCATTCTAAATTTGATAACAGAGTCGCAAACACACGGATTCGTATGACGCAAGTTATCGCGCACAGATGAATCAATGATTCGTTCGGTCCCTTGTTATGTACTCGGAATTAATGACGAGCGAATTGACGTAGCGCGAACATCGAGAACGTTGCACACCTAAATAATCAGCGTCAACATACGTCGCAACTTTTTGCAAGGAGACGGTTGATGTATTTTCCGTGCTGCTTTCGTTTCAGTAAATTCAATGAAAGTTATAAACAAATGAAGAGGTGCAATATGTATAGGAAATGTTTCGCGTAAACCAGCATAAAATTTTAAATATAGTGACTTTCACGGGAAAGTCTATGATTTGAAAATCGAAGTCATTCAAAGCTACTAAATGTCATACATTAATGAAATTGACTGAAACGGTTTAGAAGCTACTATTGTATGGATATAATAAAATACATTTTTTTTTAAATAGAATAAGTATGAAAATAATGTTTTGGTTTAGTCAAAAGGTACAGAAGAGAGTAAAAAATTTTGTTTCCTTTTTTCAAGGGATGAAACGATTTGATAATGTCTCAATTTATCAAAATCTCCAATATGGTTGAGAAATTTTTAAAGTTCTCATAGATTTTCTTCAAAAATTATTTACTATTCAATCTAATCACGATCTTCCTTAACAAGAAACAGAATATCGTTTTAAGAATATTATTCTTAGTGTTCTCCTAAAAAAACTCTAATGTATAATCATCTTTATTATTAGCGCATAATTTTGAATGTCAACAACGAAACTTTGGTGCAACATTAAGAAACAAGAAACACGAATATTAGTAATCGTTTCTTTACATATTTAGAAATCTTTTTAAATTGTCAGGAGAAATAAAAAAACAACTTTCAGCAAAACGTAAACAAACTTCGCTCCATTCATTCACACCGATATGTTAACAATAAAAGCGACTATAAATCAGACATTCAAGAGGAACGCAGCAGAGTAAAATCCGCGCCAAGAATATCTCACGACAATTAACAACTCATCAGTTATTTACAAAGCATACTAAGCGAGATTTCTGAAACGGGAAGAGAGACTCAACGCGTCGCGCGGCAAATTCGTTCAACGAAAACCGAGGAGAAGAAAGATAATGAAGGGAAAGCGTGTCAAGGTCCTGAATTCGGACACGCAGGTTGACAAAGCGTTACAAGGATAAGCGGGACCGAAACGAAACGAAGCGATCGACCCTTCGATCCATGGGAACGCGATCGAGCGTGCCGCGAAAAATACTTTCGAAAAATCGTCGCGAGGGTAACGAGTCTTGTAACGGATCGGTTGAAACGTCAACGTTGCACCAGATGTTGGCAACAAAAGGGGCGGTAAAGAAAGAGATGGTTTCCAGCCTGACGAAACGTTTACGAGGTAAAGGAAACCGGGCAGAACCGGAAGCACTTGAATCTCATCCACATCCTTCTTACTCGTTCTTTTCAGAGGCATGCCATTAAGACGTTGACACAAAGAACATCACTGAATCTCATCTTTTTTTTATCCTTTTGCGATATGCACGGAGCATGCCCCACATTTGCATTCAGCGCGGAACCTGAAGGAACCGTGTACCGGAGAACATAGACAGATTCGCCATTCTCATGTGCATGCTATTTATTCTTAAATATCCAAATGTTTCTGATTTTTAAGGAACGTTTTCGCGTGACACTACAAATTATGACCTTTGATTCCATGACACTGAAAATTCGTGTTATGGATTGAATGTCATTACAACGCGACTTCTATTTTTCACAATCACGAAAGTCAAAACATTTAGTGTCATTGTACTAAAAGTTGCGACTTACTGTCACGTGAAAACGTATCTTAAAGGTAGGAACGCTGTTATTATCACATCGTGTGAAAACACGTGATATTCTGTATATCACGTGATAAATTTGTATACATAAATTTAAAATAGCTCACACTCTACGAAAAGCATGTGAAAACATGATTTCACGTGACGTGATATATTTTTATTAGCAATGATTCTCTGATTTTCAGAAAAATTTATGCAATGTGCTGATAAAAATGACATACCAGAGTTTTTGAAGAACAAAACAGGATTCTACGTGCTTGGGTTCGTAATAATTTATTAAATTCAAAACAGTCTTTTATGATTTTGTGAGTAAATATCCCTTTCCTAGTTATTGTTGACATCAATTCCTGAACCATTCAATATTTGTATTATTAAGGATGCATAAATTTGTTTCGAATTAGACGGTCAGTAAAATTTCGAGTGGAAAATAATGAAAATTAGATGCGCACCGAGGACAACGCATTCCTTTGTTCCGAGATACGAGATCAGTTAACCCTAGTTATAAGCAAATCTTTGTCCCTTTTTTTGTTTGTCTCGGCACAACGGACGGAGGCGCTCTCGTTTTTATGTTTCTGTCGCGGACAAAATGCGCTGGGCAGAAGCTAAGAATGTCAGAAGGACGCCAGATGTGAACTGGGAACGCGAGCACGTCAGGGTTATAAACTGTCCGTGCCGATGGATCTTCGTGGAACGTGTATTCCCCTTTAGCATAAAGAACATAAACGGTTCTATAAGTATCGTGCGTTGCTTTAAAACTCGACCGACGATACTTACGGCGAACGATGCTCCAAACCGTTTAATCATTATCGGCTATCGAGGTTGCGTATCGCGTGGTAGGATTAACGTTTTGGCTACAGTGGGAAAACAGCACTGTTAGAACGATAGTGAATACTATTTATTAATGTAAATGATTGTACCAATGGAGTTTATTGGAAATTATTTAATTATCACAGTGATTCAGCTTGGAAAGTTTAATTCTTGTCGTGATGTTTAGATTTAGAAGCTTGCTATAACTTAAATTCTCTCCTTTTTAGAATGAAGAAATCTAGTATAGTTTAGTGTTTCACTTTTTATTTACGTGTATCGGTTTTAGTATTAAAGTATGTGGTTAAACTTGAATTCAGAAAAAATTTTAAATGATACAAATGTTGAGTAAAAATATTAGAAGCAGATTATAAGTTGCTTAAATAATATTTATTGTTACTATTCAGTTTAATCTTAATTATAATTATATGTATCAACATTAAAACACATTTCATACTGCATTCCTTGCCTAATTAACGTGTATCATCGTTATTTCAAATAACTAATGAATGCAATTGAATGAGCTTAAATAAAGAAATATCTTAATTGAAACAAAAAATGAATATTTAATCTGACTAGGTATTTATATGAAATTTTGGTCTACTGAATGCAATGAATATTTGCAAAGACTGATTAACCAACCCTTTGAACTCTGAAGTTAAGCTACATTCATCACGATTCATCAAGCTTTATACTCACTGATGAACTTTCTGCTGATTCATTGCATAAAATATAAGAATACATTTCGTTGTCGTATAGTAACTTAATATTGATATTATATGCATATTATTGTATATCAGAGAGAAAAATCTAGAAGTTGATGGAACGTGGTGGTCCAAAGGGTAAATTCGATCCCATTTTTATTTTTCTGAACACCCAAGGCTTTGCCGAGAAGACGCATGAGGGTCTTGTCCTCTTGAGGACGAATCGTGGGAGGTTTCCGAGTCAACTTCTTTTTTTATCCAAAGGCATTATTCTAAGAAACGGGGAAAAATATATTTCTAGGTAATCACAGATTCACGTAAAATATTTGTGTATCAGACGTTTCAAACATTCGATTTATACACAAGGATCTAATAAAATTTTTAATAAACGTATATACATAATAGTAAACAAACTACAATTTAGCAGAAAAAAACTTATTTATGAACAATGCTTGCAAGAAAACGTATTTATTTCGACTTGAAAACATTGATATTAGCACTTTGATAGTTAAATTATCCGTAAATAATCATTTATATGATTATGGATGATGAGTATTTATGAATACATTGATTGTGAATATCTTGTATTATGATAAAGGAAAATTTCTAACGAAGATTATTAGAATCAGAATACCAAGAAATATGTAAAGATATTAACTAAAAATAATGTTACATACAGTTAAAATTGTTGAATACTGTTTGCTAATCGAAGTGTCAAGGTCTTGAAAGAGCAATATGTATACGCAAATGGATGGAATTGTTAATACTCTGACTGTTACGTCAAGTACACGTATGTGGGTGGCAATCGTATTTACATAACCCTGAATAATACTAATTTACATGATTGCTAGAAAGCGGTACTAAAATTAGAAGTTATTTCGAGAAGAAAAAAAAATTAGACATAGTTTAAGTTGAAATCAAAATCGTATAATAATCATGATTACAATTGTGGTAGAATACGGTGTGATGTTTTAAAATAATTAATAAATTTATAATATGTAAATTTTAACGTAGTAATTCTAATTTTCAATATTTTGGTTGCTCTTAATTTATCATTTCTCAAAACTATGGAAATCAAGACAATTTAATTTATGCGAACACTCTTCAAACAATGTAAGTAATTACATATTGCCTTTCTAAAGGAATAATTATATTCTCTAACGAAGCAAATTCTTATTCAATCATATGACTGACATAATTCTAGAATAGTAGATAATGAAAAGCAAAATTCACTATTTACCTGTTTAACAAGTTTATAGTTCCATTAAAAATATTCTAATTCCTTATTAAATAACTATATTTATATACAAAACATTTTTGTCATAAATACCGCAAAATCCGACAAGAACGTCATTAGAAATGATCATTCGAATAACCCTGACCCACATATGAATCACGAGACTGTGAACGTGTTAAATCTGCGATTATGGGCTACAAATCTGCAAAGCGTTGTCCACCATTTCAATTTCCCAGAAAATTGGCGTTCTCTGATTCGAAATAAAATTCTCTACAAATCTTAATTATAACTGCATTTCTAATTTGCTAAGATCCATCATTAAAATGTTCAAAAAATACTTTCCCGAAACGTTAATTGAAAATAAAAGAAACAACCAAAAGGTGTAACGCTATTTTTCATTTTGTGGCCCATTAGATCATAATGATCCTACAAAGAGAGGTTCAGTCTGTTCCACGTTCTTTTCCGCGAGTTTCGCAAAGCACAGAGAGCTTTGCCTTCATATGTGACTCCAGTGCAAACAGCGAGCACTTGAACTCCCGCTATTTAACACGACGTTCACGTGTCTCGTTCGATACAGTCTGTCAGAGAAGAGCAGAACTATGATATTTCCAAAGCTTGACACTCAAGATGGCATAAATTGTGATAATGCAAACATATGGAGTTTTTGTCTTTCTTATTACGGGTCGGATCACAATTTTTATATAGGTGAATGTTTTGGAGACGTGTGCTGCGTATGACGAAGCGATATAAAACAATTTTCTTAAGTACTAAGTATGTAGGTATTGAATATTAATTCTGTTACGTTCTTTTTAAAAATTCTGAATGGAACTACTATTATTATTATTATCATATTATTAAGAATATAGTTGGCTAGGTGTATTTTTATCATTAGTTTTCTGACCTTAGTAATTTTGTGACAAAAATAAAAATGATCTGTTACTTTTTTATATACAGCAATCTGAATATTGTTAACTGAATAAAAAAAGAAAAGGAATTTGAATTTGCGAGAATATTCAAACACATTACAAATTCAAATTATCAAACCGAAACAATGCGATTTCGAAAGAGATGTATGTACTTTCGACCCACCTGCAGCTTTTCACACACAGATTAATTTCTTCTACGTGATAAACCATAGGTGCGAATGTACGCGTGTTTCTATCTTTAGACTTTACGCAGTGGATGCGCGGCGCGTCGTCGCCGGGTTCGATTAAAAAGGACCGGATCGCAATTAATCGATCGAGTTGGCTCCGAGCTAGTGCGATGTCCTTAACCCACTTCGTTCTCTCGCCACAGTTACCCATGAAATTGTGTTCCTGCGTCGCGGCGCCCGATTACGCGTCCACGCCACGGTGAAATTACAGTATTCTTGGCCATTAGTTCGCGACTCTCAGCGAGGGGCTTATAGAGCACTCCAGGTATCCGGCGTTGGGGGATCGATTCGAGTGCCGATGCCTCGCGACGGGTTTTCTTCTCCTCGAAGGTGAGAGTGAACGAGAGAACGAGGAGATTGCAAAGGGAAATGCAAAAAGTGTACGGGGGGGGGGGGGAGGATATTTACTAGCTTAGATCGGGAAAGTAATATAAAGAGACGGCGAGCGTCCGAGGATGGGCGCAGGAGGCCACGGAGACTTTTTAACCGGCTGGTACACTTTCACTTTTTAACGGAGGCAACCGGTTAACGCCGAATTCCAGGGTTACGTCGACAGCAGGAAATGAAAGTTAAGGTAAACGTCGAGGGTACCGTGTAAGTACCCGTAGAAATTTGACGGAAGAAAAGGCGTTAGGAGCCACGCGGACGCACTGAACGCGATAGTTCGACACTTTCTTCCTTGATTCGTTGAATCGTTTATAGAGGCATTTCGAAACGACTCGAGACTAAGCGAAGCTAACTCAATCTTGACATTTTCAGGAATGAACTCATTAATCGGATAAATGGGTAGACAAGTTGACGCGGCATATAAGGATTTCTTGTAAAAATTTTGTACCGTAAACGACAAAGAAACAGTGAAATTAATTCTTGCTATCCATTGCTTTAATCACTGCGTTTCTTAGATTTTTATGGTCACAGATTTCACTTTTTCCTGTAACGTTTTCTTTGAAGAACCATATATTAGTGAGGACTATTAGTATTCCAAAAATTCGGTTATTTATTGTATTGCGTTTATTATTCGCTAGAAGTTGCGTTACTTTTCAAATATTGTATTGAACTGTGTAAAAAAGTTGAGAAAATTACATTTTCGGTGGTCAAAAATCAGCACAGTGTTTACACTACAAATATATGTTTTTATAAATATATATTTTTTTAAGAGGCTGTTATGTGTCCTTAACCTCTGTTTTGTTCGGCGGGTCAATTATATTATCAGAGGTTAATTGCCACGTCACTCACATATGTTTGGCAAGTGATTGACGTGGTTATGAATATTATTATGTAATCGGTACAACTGTGAATAATATTTACAATAATATTTATATTGTTACATGTAATATTTACTGCTAATGTACTCAACATTCTTTTATTTATTTTTAACACTTCTTGTATAGTGCAGAGTATAAAGCAGAGAACAAAGCATTTTGTACGCATTGTATGTATATTTCTTAATTATCCTTTATCTAAATTACTGAAATACGTAGCATACAAAAGTTACTTCAAGCGAAATACTAATAAAATTTTAATAATTCTTTCCTCTTATTGTTCCCGAGGAAATTTTATACTGTTATCAGGTTTCAACTTTGATTAAAACTGCAAATAAAATTAGTTTTGTTTAGTAAATCTTCATCCTCTGAATAATGAATGCATCCTTCAGAGGTAACTTTCCACAAATTTTATAAATATTCAATCTAAAAAAGTTGAAGAAAGTACCCTTCAATTAAGCAAGATAAATGATCCCACGGGATTTCGTAGAAAAAATTTTCAGGAAGGTAATATCTCCTCACATCGGAGGGAATATTCCATAAATTGATCTTCCGTCACTTCGCCGATAATGTTTCATAATTACGATGAATCTACGTCAATTAAACTAACCCGACAGTAGATATTAACAAGGTTAAATCCTTCTCCAGTCATCGCCGTGATACCTGTCCTAGTCACAACCTCGTCTTCGTTTTTATTTGTTCAAGATGTAACACTTTATTCTAACCGTGAATCATGTTGCCTTATCTATAATGAATCAATAATGGAACAGATGTCTGAAGGAGAAATCCAAATGATAAAAAAACTGGCTAATACATATTTCAATTATCCACGACAGTAAAATCTATACTCCATGTCAGATACTTTTCAGAATTTTAATGCTAAAAAGAAGCAGTTCAAATCATTCAAGTTAGAAGATTGATTTATGAATAATATAAAAAGTATGCAAGTGTTAATAATGAGATTCTTATTTTTTATCAATTCTTCAGTCACAATTTTATATCTGTATTATATTTTGCTGAACACTTTTAGAGATACATGTACAGTAGAGCCTCGATTATATGACTCAATTATCATCGATTTTTATTATTTAAAATTTCAATTATACTGATTATACTGATTATTACCATTTTATATTGCAAATATTATGTCGGATAATCGAAGTTCTATTGTATAACTGTGTTTTAAATTTAGAAGGAACTTGATTTAACCTTAAATGATTTTAATATTAGCAATTCAATACAACTCCATAAAAATGTGTGTTATAGTATTTCACGTAATTAAAATCAATTTGTTATATTTGAGGATAATTACTTGTACAGCTTGCAAGAGTAAAAATACATAAAGCTCGTTATTACTTCCAGGATTAATTTGTTTTACTGTTATTCATCAAAATTTCCCGCTAATATCAATTACGATCGAGTAAATGAATATTACTCCCAATTTTATAAATAAAATTATCACACACATGACGCTATTAAAGCTCCAATGACCTTAATCACATATTCTGAATTTTTCATGCGTTTGACACCACGTCAGACATTAATTCTGCAAACGGAAACGTCGTAAACTAATTTCCAGATAATGTTACCCAATTAATTCAAATGTAATCCACCCAATAAGTTTTCTCATCAATTCCACTTTCCAAAGTTAAAATCGTCGCTTTCCAAATTCTCGAAGCAAAGCATCTATCCAAGGTGAGCCGTGACTCACGATAGATCAAACTCTCTTTGCAAACAGAAATCGCGCACAACATCGATTCACGCGTATGGCACGCGTTATCGTTACTGCATCTGCTTGCAAAACTTACGAGTCCACGCACGGAGTTTATAGCCGCCTCTCTCACTCTCTCTATGTATATGCACAATCGACCACGCGATCGCATAGCCTCGCAAGTTTTCTGACCCAGAGCGGTAATACACGCGGAAATCTCGCCGCGAAGTCGATTTATGGTGCAGCGGTCATGCGGAAGCTCCAAAGAGATCGTCGCATATGACGCGCCGCGGCGTTTTCACACGTAATACTTTTCGTGTCGAGGGAGAAAAGAAAATAACCAATGACATTATGTATTATTGGAGCAAAAAAAAAAGTCTCGCAGTTTGCTAGACTTCGGACACGTTATCTAGGCCGCGGGTGGAAAAAGTTTGTCTCGCGCGAATTTCACGCTGATTGAAGCAACCGTCGACGGTCTTCGCAACGATTCTGCTTGTATGAATATTTTCGTTTCAATTACTGTTCGACGCTCTATCATTTTTGTTGAAACACTAATCGCGCTTTATGAGTTGTTTCCACACTTTTTCAGTGCTGTTCGTGATTTATGATCGATTATTCATGTTCGTACTTTTTGCTCTCTGCCAAAGTTTCGCCTTTTGTGAAGATTATTCATCGTTATCAGGAAATTCAAGCTTTTAAATTAAGGAATTTAACTTACGATTTTTCGTACTATTTACTTAGAATCTTACAGTGCGATTTTAAATTTGTTTTGCATCACATGGATTAATATTAGTATTAAAATTGACAAACATGTTTTATATCTACAGAATCTATTATTTTGAGGAAATTGCAGATTAAAACATAGCTTCTGTTTTATTTTAAGTTCTATTTTCATTGCTAGAGCATCGAACAATAATTAAAATTCAGAATGATAGAAATTTGAAATGATTAAGTACTCTACTGTATTCAATTGTTTAACCGCAATATAGTTTATTATATTATTTTCAATTTACGTGATAGTGGTATTACGCTGCTTTTTAATAGTATTATTACCACTTATTATGTTTGTGTTAAAATTAAATTTTCGAAGCGATGTTTCGCGTTATATATGCATGGCTGCCTCGCGCTGCGCCTCAACTTGGCGCGAGGCACTACCGTGCCTCTAGATAATAGAATGATTCGTATCGAATTTGAAGAATAAGATTCGAACACTGAGCAGATGGCTGCGCGTTGTTTCGATGTGAACGCGGCCTTAGCTGAGTTCGACGCGGCGTTACGTACGGCAGAAATTATGAGGTAACAGCACACATGGCAAGACATATCCTTTCACTTCAGCATTTCACTTCCCTCTCGCGAAACCGAGAGAGGTTAGTGATCGTGAGATGGCATGAGCAGGCACCGTTGTAAAAAGTGATTACGGAACAAAATGATGTCTTCAAGCGTCAAGATCTCTGGTTCATCGAAATATCGACATACTTTACGATTCCTTCGATTTTCCTTTCTTCTATTAATATATTTTATACACAGTGCCTTATAATTTCCTTCACTTGCACATACTTTTTACTTATATTTTATTATGACTCTAAAAATATTTTCGTTTTCTTATTGAACGCTGAGAAAATTAGATAAAAAGTAAATATAAAAATCGAAAATTAAGTAAATTAAAGGAAAAAAAATTGTTTAACTTCTATTTGTGGGATGATTGCGTTATTTACATTTACACTACAATGAAATACAATTTACTTATTGGAAATAGGATTAAAATTCTAAATTATGTTTAATGCAAAAAAAAAAAAGAATTCTTTAAATTTAATTTTGAATCCAACTGTAACTTATATATATTATAATAATATTTCTACGCTTTTGTGATTTTTTATTCATAGTTAAGGTGAAAGAAGAAGTGACATGGAGTATTCTGTTGAAAAGAAAAGTCAAAATAGAAATAAATTTGGAAGAAATTATTGCAACTTCGAAATATTTATTAACAATGTAAATTCTTATTATAATAAGTATTTTTTACTTAAAATATCTTTTTTTAAACAACAACTAGCCTTCAAATAATTAAAGATGGGAATTCCAAATATTTGCTCCCCACCGAAGTGTTTAATGACACAAAAGAAATTGTTTAATATTTAACAGTCGTTAAAGACCTATGAATATTAAATGATTTCACGTTTTACTATCAATTGCTCCAATAAGTTGTTCTTTTTCTTAAAATTATCATAATACAGGATAGGCAAACAATAATAATTATATTAGGGAATGTTAAGAAACATAAACAATACTATCTGTTTCTGAGAAATAAAACAATTAATACCTCTCACTTTTTTCCAACTAATAAGAACATTAACTGTCTGCACTAACGAATTTATAATTGACAAAAAAATACTCTGTGACTTACGAATCTTTCATAACTTGTATAAAACACAATTAACTTACAATTAGTAAAAAGTATATAATTATGGCTCATGGATAAAAAAAATCCGAAGCCTTTATATTTTTAGTAAAAAAAAGTACACACATGTATACAATTAACTTGACAAATGATTATTAACAAATTCATTTATAAATTGTATAATTGTATAAATTTCATTTTACATTTTCCTGGATTTAATTGTAATATATTTATTCTCCGAGGTTTGATTTTTTATTACTAAACAAAATATCAGAAAAAATTCCAAAAACCTGCATCTTAGATTTAATGTTAAAAATTTAACTAAATATCATTTCCAATCACTGAGCTCTAAGCTCATCAACATATGTATATATATAGTCAAACTTATTAAGTATATAAAAAAAGTTCCACTCGAAATAAATTAAAAATTCAAAGATCAAGTTTCAGATGTTTTTCGCGTTCAAATCCAGTAGGTTATATAGAAACTAAAAATTTTCCCACACGTGAACAACCCACCGTACCGGAACAATTTCACCAGTCCCCACAGAGTACCGCAAACTAAATAAACAATACTCTGTACACACTCTAATCACCGAACAGTCATCAAGCAAACCACTCACAATCACCCACAGCGTGCGGTTTCTAAATTACCAGCTACCTGACGTCTGCATAATAAAGCACCACTTAAAGACACCATAAATATTCAATACCGCCGCGGACCGTGTGAACTTCTGATCACCGATTTCCTTATTAAACGCATCGTCCGTTCGTCGACACGGTGTGCATGCGTGCACAGAAAACGTCTGCCGTGCGGAATCAAAGGAGAATTGCGTTTCGAGTTCGAGGCGATCCTGTGACGGCAATGCGGCGCGTATTCTTCAAGATGAAACGATGCCGATCGACGTGAAGACGGTCGAGGAGGCGCGCAACCGCGAACCACTTTCCCACAGTCGGATCGAATCGCGATTAATTTAGCACCGCGCTAATACGAGGTAACTCAATAATCCTGCACGCGTGTACAACGAAATGTAATTGCTTTTCCGACCGTCTGTGCGCGATTATGTAAGACGCGAATGCGAACCGGTATGCGGCGTGCTCGAGCGTTCGCTATTTCACAAACTTTTTCCTTTTTCTGCATCCTGTATTTCGCCCCTTCCGAATTTTTAGTCGCTTTTTTCGCCTCACTGATCTGCGTGGAGTTGAAACTCCGTGCAGCAGCAGCATTAAATAAAATTAGCAATTCAATGCGAATTGATATCGAAAAGTTGTCCTTTGATACAAGTTAATTATGTACATAAATATTTATTCAAAAATTTTATACGATGCAGTGGATAAAAAAATATGGAAACGATACAATTTTATACACTTTTCTGCAAATACGAAATTCTTACAATTTTCTTATAACACCTAAAAAATTTAAGTTAGTAAACGAAGTTATGGTTTTATACAAGGAAAATTGTAACACATACTTCACGAATAAATGAATGGTTTTTAAAGCATATGTTTGGAGTTTGAAAGCAATCGCGTCATTATTTTTTTAAATGGAGTTAGAAGTTTGCGAAAATGTTGTTTTGAGAAAAATGAGTTTAAAGTTTGCTGAGCCGCTTAGATGATTCATACTACTTTTCATTCAAACCTGTGTAATTCAGCTTTATATGTTTCTATCAAAAAGCTTTATGTGGGATATCTCTAAGACTATAAGAATTAAAATAAAACAAAAAAGTGATTTTTTGATTCGTTCAAAGTAGAAAACCTTCTTATTCCACAATACAACGTGATATAGCGGTTTACTTTCGCTGCTTCAGATCCGTTCATGCGACGTCACTCCTAAATAAGGTACGATCGGTGTTGAAACGGGTTTCGTGCAAGGTAATCTCGTTAATTAGATACGCCACAGTTTGTATCTATGCGGCGGAACCGTGTCATTCGTTCATGATGACTGTTCTTGTTTCAAATTTTTTCGGGAATACGAAAAAGCAGCGAGTGGATGATTGAGTGGAAACTATGTCTGCACAGATGGGTTCCTTTTTAGAATAGATGGCAATGAGTATACAGCATGCGGTGTGAATCGGTCCCCATAATATTCTAGCTGATGACAGTTACTTAAAAAAATGTTAAAAACTGAAGATCATATTTTGTGTTAAACAATCAGAATAAGTTAAAATATCGCGGGGAATAATTGATATTAGTCCTGAATATGATGTCCTATAACCATCTATTTCGTAAGTGAATAGAGTAAATGTTATAAAATATATGAAGAACATTAAAGTACATTAAATGTCTCTAATTTATCACTAATATTTTTTATTATCGCATAAGTGTCCGAGTCATCGACCATGCAACTTAAATTATCGCAATAAAAAAATTGTTTAATCTTTTTGCCGTATTTTGATATT
Organism: Perdita meconis; assembly: GCA_030770465.2. Lineage (NCBI taxonomy): Eukaryota > Metazoa > Arthropoda > Insecta > Hymenoptera > Andrenidae > Perdita > Perdita meconis. The sequence continues at coordinate 9,281,641 of JASKOS020000006.1, read as the reverse complement.
AGAGATCTAAAACACAATGTAAAATTATCATTTAATAAATGTTTCATTTAAATATTTATTTATTTTTTGAAGAAGCTACACAACAAAAATGATCGACTTCTAGTTCCTTCACCCTATTATCCTTTAACAGAAAAACAAGATACCTGTTTCTCCATTTCTTTCCGTCCGCATCATTTAGCAAGAAACTTCACAAAACCAATATTTCCACAATTCTGCTTTCACCTCCCGGAGATCTAAAATCGTACCGCCATCAGAAGAATCAGTAATGAAATCGTTTGAAACACCCTCATCATCCTCAAAGCTAATTCAAAATCAACACTGTACGTGCCACAAACAGGCAGTATACACACATGGCTACGCGGATTGATTAAATATTGTATTATATCCTGCTCCAGCCACGAAAGGTCACGATAGAAAGATCAAAACGGTATCAAATGTCAGGTGTCAATTATCTATTTGATATCACAAAGAAGAATGCCAAGGATAGATAATAAAAGAGCGCGAGCCTCCGGGAGGAAGGAAACGTTATACATACGCGATACAAAGAAGAATGCAGTATTCGAATGACGCAGCTCTAATCTGCTCCGAGCGCTTTAGGGAAACTGGCTGTTCGATTCCAAGAAAGACCGGTTCGCCTCGTAACAGCCGCGGTCTCCGATAGTTCGAGACGAAAATTCTGCGCGTCATCCAGGAATGCGAGTCCCTTCTTCCTAGAGACGACCTGGACAAAGGGTCGAATGGCCGTAACAAAAGGTTTCTTTTGCGCTCCGTGGAAGCGAGAAGAAAGTTCTTAAAAAAAAATTTTCGAAGCTGAACATTGATCTCGCGCATTGTGCTGACCCTGAAGGTATTTTAAAAATAGCCGGCATGATTTTTATACGTTACAGGTACGTGTAACACAATCCGTTTTTAAATATTTCGTTAATGCTCGCGTTTTCGAGTTTCGCAGTGGTTCGTATTGTTTAATAAAAATCTTGTTTCGCTAATATTTTACCTCAGCCTTCGTTCCTAATTTGACTTCGTTATTAAATTTATTGATCTCTGAAGTAGACCTCTGAGATTTAGCAAGCTGGCTTAGAATTGTTCTAGCGAGCGGCACAGTCGTACATAGCGTACGGGGTTAATTGATTTTATTGACATGGGAATATTCCGGGTCAATGTTAAAATAGACAGGACTGCCTGACACGCTGTGACGATTTAATCAGCTGGCAAAACAAGATAGAATCAATCGATGGGCAATTACGAACTACATACGTTAAGTGAATTAACCGTTGCGCCTTCTTTGCGAACAGATGTTCTAACGAATCACAAAGTCGCGCAATTTAGAGGTTGTAATAAAGTTAAGGTAAATTTATTCCCTCTTACAATTATAATGAAGTAAAAAATTTACTATATTTATTAAAATTTTGGTGCGAATAATAGTAAACAATTCTATATTTTCTAGTTTTTACTTTGAATGAAGAAAAAGATAGAGTTCGTTAATAAATGTGAAAAAGTTTGTTTATTAGAAACAGGATAAGTTTTGTGAGATATGAGAATTTCTGTTGGAACTGTTTCAACTGTCAGTCATTTCCGCTATGATACTGGTTCAATGAATCTCTAATATAATGAAAGCTAATTAAGGCAATTATGTAACATGCTAGTGACGGTATATTAATCGCAATGACAAACCGAGAAAAGCAACACGGCATATTGACAGTAATTGCGCTAATATTAAGCACGAGATGCTGTATAATTATATTCAATTTCTCAATACACAAAGCATTGCAACTAAAGAGCAACTTCTTATGCAAATATGTATGTACATTTGTAATTTACTGACGATATGACAGAAATCTGATGTTATTTAATTGAAAGCTTATTAACTCAATTAGTATCTTATTGAATCCAAATTAAGTATCTGAAGTATTAATTATTGTTTAAATACATCATTCTGTTTCTCATACATGAAGAAATAAACATGTATAACATGTCAAAGGGATTTTCATAAATACATATTAATATGAGATAAATTATCAGCTATTCTTCAATTTTAAGTAACTTGAAAAAGGTACAAAAAATAAAATTGTGAATTAATGCGAAAGAAGTTTTGGTGTAAGCTGATATAAAAAGAATATTTCTAGAGTACTATGATCTTAACAGCTTCATTGTTTCCAGACTGACAAGAAAATGACTACATATACGCGACGAGATTTGCCACATTACTGTCATCAGCTGATATCCAGAAAAAGCATCTCATTAATCTACCTTCGACGTCGCGCGATCGCTTCCGGTCACTCGAGAAGAAAACTCATGCAACTCTCCACGTAACGTTGAACACGAATCACACACAAGCATTACTATATAGTAAAGTGTATTTACGCGGAATCACGTAAAAGTGACTCATCACGCTGTCACGTAGCATATATCCTCGCGTTATGAATGAAACGATTCTATAGGCTTGACTGGTACTTATCAAGAATTCCGTTTCATCTTATACGAATCCCACACATTCACACACGACGACTATTACCAGTTTCACAGCTTTCTTAGTTGTATGCACGTTTCACGTATTTCATTAGCATATTATTATTATTTTTAATTGATTAGATAAAAGAGATGTGAATTACAGAAATGTAAAATTAGAAACTGACTACTGACAATAGAACATTGACTTGAAATTAAGTAAGAATATTAAATAATTAGTCCAAAGATGCTTCAATGAAATACTTCAAAAAGAGCCTGGAAAATATTTGCGTTTCATTTTGCAATTCATGCCCTTCATTATTTTTAATAAAAATGTCAACTGTGTGCAATATAAATCTCATTATCTTATTCATGTTTTTCTAAATATAAACACAGTCACTCAATTCACCTTATTTTTAACTTATACAACTAATAGGATTAAAATAGCGAATTTTAACTTTTGCAAGGTCTATTTTGATAAGCATTTACACAACAATATTCCTCAGTTAAGTGACCATCGAACGGGTTGACGGATGTTCAATTAACAGGGGTCTTGTATACTAACTTCTTGAGACTGATACAACTTATATCGATTCTTTTCAATCATTCCAAGTATATAAACAGAAAGCAATTTAAATAAACATATAAATATAAGTAACTAATTATCAAACCAATATTTACATTATAAACTAAAATGTTCTACAATTGTTCTTGCTTACATTACATACAGTAATTCTGACATCTCTACGACATTTTGAAAACAAATATCCAAATATTGTGACATTCTTTTTCACAAACTTTCCGCAATAAATTATTTTCATTAATAGTTAACAATATCTATCAAAAAATGTTTTGCTACTTTTCGTAGCGATCCAAACGTCAAACGAAAATTCTAACAACCATGAATAAAGTCAAATGTCTCGATCCATTAACGAGGATTCAATTCTCCATGCAAGTTTTTGCGATCCCATAACGAGTAATACGAAAAAACATTCGGTCGAGTATCCGCACGAGATACAAAATATGTACAAGGTAACTCGATTTCTAATGCGAGTTCGTTCCACAGAATTTTAATTGTGCCCATATCGTGTCGAAATTGACGCGTTCAAGGCCCCGGGCTCCCCTTGCCCCTCCTACATCGGCCCTTTCGTTTCGTTCTATTCTCCGCCTAATCTTTTTCAATGTGCTGCCGTTCACCATCAGGAATCTCATTGCAAGAGAAATCAGTGCGCGACCTCCGTCAACGGCCGCGCATTATTCACTCCATTCGAAAATGAATCATCCATGCCGGTGGAAGACACGCGACGATACAAGTACAAGGGACTCTTTGTCAAATTTTCTTCGTTTCTATGAGTCATTTTTCCGACCAATGTTTTTCGTCACGAATTTCACTACTCCATCATCAATACTTTAAGTATTACCTCCGAAAATGCAAATTATGACTTAAGTTTTTCAATTTTTCTTTTTTAAACAGACTATAATGTAAAAACATTTTGTAGCTGTGTATAAATATTACTACTGCTATGACTTTATTTATTACTGTTTAATTCCGTCATGAAATGCACATAGATTGCGGAAAAATTCTTGTAACACTCGAATGCGCATTTGAAATATTAATTGGAACTTTGATCAAATCAGTAGAAATGTAATTAGTGATTTATTGAAAAAATCCAATTTATGACCCAAGATATTAACTAAATTAGTTATTTTATTTGAGATATACATTAACATTAATTTATTTTAATTTATTGCTATATCTATAATCTATATACAACTGTTAGTCATTTATAAAATAGTATGAAATTCACAAACACTTAAATATAGACTAAAAACCACTTTTAGACAGCAAATAAAACACGCAAAGTCGAGAAATAAAATTAAGCAAATTCCATCATTAATATCATCTAATTTCTAAATTTAATTAAGTCTAATCAAAGCAATTGGCATTTCATTTCTAGTGAGCCGTTTTGTAGATTTCTAATACACTAATAAATTCTTTTGAATAAAATCGACAAAATCCACTATTCTATTTTTCCTGACACCGAAAGAGGTTTTTATCAGAATCATCAATATCCTGAATATTCTGTTCCGCAGAGTTGATCAATTTGTCTCCTGGCAGGCTCACGCACTGAATTATAAGAGAACAATAGAATCACCGCGGCATATTCTTCTCAGGAATTGGTTACTAGAGGATTAAGTAATTTGTCATATTTCCTCGTCAGCGATCCGCGTGACACTATGAAGAAGCGCACACTAATCACCTTTCAACTCAAGCGCGCCGCGGCTAAAGGGTTAAACACCTTAGGTTGTGCTTGCATACTTAACTACCGGGCTAAGAGCTGCAAAACGAAGCCATGTACAAAAGTATTAAGGTGAAGGTTAATGAAAGCAATTTGATGAGAATTCGACGACCGTTCGGAGTCGTTAAAGGAGATTGGAATTACGTGAAATGTCTTCATTTATGAAGCCTATAGTCGCTCTAAAACTCGCCCGCCGTCGACCCAAATCCTTTCTCAAATTCAATTTTGCTGAATCTATTGACGCAATGGAACTGTGTACTTTTATTCGTGACATAAAATTTTGGAGTCTCTTTTGGAGTATCTGAGAGTTTCGAATTTCTGCTGTACAAACATCTATAAAATAAATTAAATACAATTTTTCTATTGCTAAAATTTGTTTTTATTTTTGATATTAAAATATTCAAAGCATTTTTGTAGAAGGATATAAATTATTTTATCGTTTCACTATAAATTGTGACACTGGAAGTAATTATTTAAAAATTAACTTGTGATTTGTATGAAGATGAACGTCAAGTATTAGAGATTGATAATTATTCATTTTTTAGATAATCGAGAGGTTTTAAGCTGATAAAAATTTTGAAAAAGAGAAATTCTTGAAAATGTATATAGGATTTTCACTATTGATTAAAAAAAAAAAAAGTTACTCTAGTTGTGATTTTCAATTTTAAATAGTATTTTAAATTATAGTATTTGAATCTACCTCAAGCATCAGAAATAAACTAACTTCATGGAAATTTGTTTTCCTATCTCTTCATTACAATGCCAATTTATTTTTGGATAAATTGCTAGAGATGAAAAATGTGCACGCAGAATAATTTATCACGAAAGTACGTATACTGCAAACCGGGAGCTTTAATATCAATAACAGTTCATTCAAGCTATATGAAAAGCAATTTACGAGCAGATTTGTCGGATAGTAAATAACAGTGACGGTAATTGAACAAATTAAGTACCATATTATAGTATAAAATAAAAATTTGAAATAATATTGACAAAGAATCAAATCACGGTTTTAAACCAATTCTATTTTCTTTTAGACGTAAAAATTTAAAGGAAAAATGTAGAATATTCATTTCACTGTTAGCATCTGACAGTTTGAAACTGCTCCAACACTGAGGAAACACGAAACCTCATTATTTTTTATTTTACTCCAGTTCCTAACGCGTATTTGAATAATATTCATAATTTTTAGCGAACTTAAAACTAAGTTTGATAGAAGTATTTAAAACAAGGCGCCAGTAACGATCACTCGGAGACACTGAAATCGCAAGCACACGTTCAGTAAAACTCACTCGAGGATACAAATACCCGTACGACTCAAAACAACACATCATTTTCCCCAGGCATTCATCCGAACTTATTGCCACTGAAACTGCTCGAGCAAAGCACAACTTTCGTCACTGACGCATCGAACGTCACAAGAACAATAAACAGAAGCACTTTTGTCAAATACTGGCTGAAACGAGCTAACGAAATTACTCCAAACGATCGGCCACTAAGCAGCGCCCCTTCTGGAACCTTCGAAACTCTCGCTATCCATCCCCGTACGAAACAGGTTCGCGTTACAAAAGAAAAAGTTCACGGTGCAACCGTTCAAACAAACGGCGACCCGTTCTTTCGAGAACAGACTTCACGGAACGTATTTCGCCGGCTCGACCGACGTTCGACGTGGGAGCCGGTCGACGGACTCGTGACAATAGAAAAGTATGGAAAAACTCACCGTAAATACGAGGATAATCCGTACGTAGTCGAACGAGAAGAGCACAGCTGCGTTAGTCAAAAGAATCCTGTATTCGTCTCAAGCGTGCACTATGTTCTCTGGCACATGTCACAGAAAATTGCGAAGCGGCGTAATAAAATAAAAGGCGTCGCGGAGAGCACCGATCCAGTCGCTTCCTTCGTCCCTTAATTTCCCGGCTTCTGTGTTCACTCGCGCTGGCCGCGCGATCGGTTTCGCGACGCGTGCACGCGCAACGATTTTACGGTTGGTTATTGCGCGCCTCTCGACGGGCAGCCGTGAAGGTTAGGTCGCCGGTAACGTCGGCGCTCGCACGCATGTACACACGCACGGAGGGGAAAAAAGCGGCTCCGAAAATCCGTCCAGTGTCCCCGTCGCTCTCCGTATGTTGCGTCCGAATCCAAGGGGGGCGAGTGGTTTTTTCAAGCACGGTAACGCAAGCACCTCGGAGAGCACACGACACGCGCGAAAAAGCGCCTCCTCGACATCCGGCACGGCACCCCGGGCTTGACTCCTCTCGAGCGTATACTTTTACGCACCACCCACGGAACTCGAAGGCGACCACGATGCGCAACAACGAGTACACAAAGCCGAGCCGGTCTCGGTGGAATGTGAACGCGAAACTTGGCCGCGTCTGTCCGGAAACGGGAGGCTGCGTGTCCAAGAGCGTGGATCCGCACGAATCTACGTGGCGAAGCGGACGAATAATCGCGCGAGAGCCCGCCTCACTCGTTCTCTTCCTCTTTTAAATAGCGTTTTTCACCGGCGAGCCGGTTCACAGACGCGCGCTTCCTCCTCGCTTTCTGCCGCTCTCCTTCCTATCCTTCCGCTCTTTGTTCCGCACGGCTCGGCCGTTGCTACGTGACTGACCGTCTCGTATATACTCGTGCCGCACGAGGCGCGCCGAACACTAACGAAGGGGGACCGACGGACGGTTCGTCGATCGGAAACGACCCTCGCCGCTCGGGGAGCCTTCCTTTGTTCAGGCGAGACTGTGCAGCGTGCCTCGTAATGTGCTTTCTCTCTCTCTCTCACCGCCTCTCTCCCCCGCCTCGTGTCCTTTTCCTTCTAGCGACTTTTACTTCTGTCCTTCTCTTCCTTTCCCTTCCATGCATACACACGGCAGCGGAGGCAGTTTCACTCTCACTCGCTCTCTCTCTCTCTCTCTCACTCTCTCTCGCTCTCCCCCCTCGCTGACTTTTCTCGTTTCACAAAGCTCCGATGTGAACGATCGCGCGGACTGTTGGTAACTGAGACGACGGTGACGGTGAAGGTGAATTCACACACGGCGCGGCGTCCCGACGCGACGTCGGTGGTGATGGCGGCGGCAGCGGGTGGAAGAGGCGGGGGTGTCGGCGGCGGCGGGTGGAGGAAGCGGGGGTGGCGGCGGCGGCGGTGGCACTGTCCCTCCTCGTCGCGACGAGCTGGTGGGGGACGTAGAAACGCAACCACCACCGTTTACTATTCCCCTTGTACATATCTCCCTTCGCTTCAGGATGCCGTACGACATCCTCCACACCCCGCCGATATTCTTTCCACGTGCATCAACCAGCCACCTATTGGCGATAGTCGGAAAGGACGGACTGTCGCACAGTGGTTCAAAACTGAGAAGTCTTGTCAAAATTATTAAATGTGCCGGTGATTATGAAAGTGATGTAATTGAAGGGGTGACATTATTTTGGAACCTTATAAAGACTGCTATTTTTGAGAAATTTTTTTTCAAACAATATTGGAAAAAATTAGAAATCTGTCTGAGGGAAATTATTGAAGTATACAACAATTTTTTTGTTTCTTTTTTCTCAAACAACATAGCATCGTCGAAACTGATCCACGTTAGTTTCTTTTGTGGAAGTGCCAAGTCGGCGTGCAAGATAACTGGAATATGGCTATGGTCACATTATGGTGACCATACGTCCTTTATTTAAGAGCGTCCTTTATTTCATTGCTCTATCCTTTAGATTTATTTTTCTTTCTAAAATTACTATTTAGTCCTTTATTCTTTTAATTAAAACAGTTTCATATATTCAAAGCTACGCCACCAGATAAAAAATCGAAAAATAACGACAAAATAATGAATCCTGTCAACGTAGATGGGTTGAAAGTTTTAAATATTTAACAAATAAACACATATCTTTTTTTAAAACATCTTTAAAATAGAACAAGACGTAGGTCGGTCAGTGAAAAAAACAATTTAAAATCGAAACACTGGAGGCATGTGTTTATACCAAATGCAACTTTGACATAAATTGTTTACAGTTTTATGGATTTTTAAAACAAACACCTGAGTTATTAAAAAAATTCATTTTTGTGAAAAGTAATTTCTTAATACAATAACCTTTACTTTTTTAATTGAAATATGGTCACCGTAGATATGGTTGAATCTAGAATACAAAACCAAACATTTTCATTTTCTACACGACATTTACTAAAGAAATACGTAGAGATGTTTACAAATATAAATTTTTGTAAAAATGATGAACATTTAAAGAAAAAATGTTATTTTTGACCTAAAAATTGAGTATATCTTCGTAACAACGTCAATCTTTAATATATCGCAAAACTCCTACTTATTTCTTTAGACTTTAGATCGTCTAAATGATAAGACCCTTTCGAAATTTAATATATAATAAAAATATAATAAAAAAATACATAAGTACTACAAGTTTCACTTTATTTGGTACAATATAAGGGCACCTAATTTAAACACCTTCAATTATTTATTAAGTATTGATAGATGAAAAATTGTTTAAAACAAAATTTGTATTTGTTTTTGTTATTTTATTACTTTGTTGAGATATAGAAACAATCTTAACACACGGTGATTCAATTTCTATATTAGAGCTCCAAAGTTGTGAAATTGAAGCGTTATTATACAAACATCGAACCTGCATACTAGAAAAACTTAATTAGGATAGTATAATGTGTGATGGTGGGTTTTGACGTTGGGGCTGCACTACATACTGTGTGCTGGATTAAATTTGACTAGATAACAAAGCATATTACCAAAAGGGTATGTTCCAATTTTGCTGGAAATTTGAATAGAATTGAAACATTGAAAAATAATAGATAAAATGGTTTAGTAAGAAAAAAAATGATCGTTTAGAAGAGATATCAAGACCTAAACAAAAGTAGTGTTAATTATGACGATATTTTTTACATATACTATTTTGTATAAGATTTATGAAAATGTATTTCATAAACAATCTAAATATGAATATCAGTAGCTAAAAAAATATCAATTTAATGTCGATGTTCCTTATCAGTGCGGCGTAAGTTCTGAACAGAATTTCAATTTCAACAATTTTGATCATATCTTTATTAAAACAGCGCCAGCGTATTGGAGAAATTTCAACGATGGAAATGAGTCCAAACACAACATAAATAGAACTAAAATCAGCAGTAATTAGCAATTACTCTGATTATTAACCAGAATGTGTTCCATTTGATTACTATTATAACTAGTTCAATTTATGTCGTGTTTAAGCTTATTTGCATCGACAAAATCGCATCAATACGCTAATAACCATTAAAACAATTTTTTTTAATGAAGGGTCGACGGAAAAACGCGGGAATGTCAAAATGTAGCACTTCTCAAAAACCAAAAATTTAATTCTAGCATTTTCTATTATATCATAATAAAGTAACATTTTATTCTTTAGTATTTAATTATTAATTAATTATTTTATTGATTGACTTATTTATGTATTTATTTTTCATTTCACTTTGTTCATTTGAACTCAAAGTTACATAAAAATTTGTCTGTTAAAAGTAAATCATAACAAATTTTAAGCAAATTTCAATAAAATTGAATCCAGTTTTCTACGAATATTATATAAAATATGTATCATTGTTTTTCATATGCCATAACCATGAAAGTGCTAACTTTCATTTTCAAGAAAATAAAGAAGTACTCATGTAATTTTCACACAATATCTGGAAAAAATTATTATTAGCATTTCAACGTATTATTATTACCAGAGACGATATACCTACTCAAATGAATAATAATTACTACATCCCAATTGCTATCATAAAGTACGTAACGTGTAAAAATAAAAAATAAAATATTTGTGCAATGATGGATTATCTTCATGGAAACATTTTGTTCCTGGAAATATTGACAGACAGTGTTGATTTGCAAGAATCAAAACAAGTATCGATTAGGGGGACAATATCCTATCGCGTGACCAGCAGACCACTGAGGCATGAAAAGCAATTTTCTTCCAGACCGAGTATCCTAACTACATATTATTGAGTTAATGCAAAAGTGGGGAAAATTTTTTTGACATTTACTTGAACGCGTAAAACATAGTTACAGATTCTATCGAATGTCTCTGTCATTTAGAAATCGAGAACCAAGAAATACATTAGCGATGCAATTTGAGAGAGAAACGTGGAAGACTGCACGATTCAGTAGCTTGAGGTTCATATTTTAGTTATTGCACAGTAATCAAGGCAGTATATAATTTACTAAAGATGCATCTTATTTTATACATGAAAATAAAATGTAAAGAGTTAAATAAAAATGTCGAGCAAATGTTCATATGGATATAGGCACTTTTTAATTTAAATTGATGACAGAAGATGCAATTAATTATTATGGACAAATAATTAATAATCATGAAATCCTTTTATTTATTTGTTTTATTAGAATTATTTGCATTCATTATTTTTTTGATCAACTGTTTTATTGTTTAATAACATTGCTCTAATAAATTTTCAATACAATGCTGTATAATTCGTTGAACTGCTTTAAGAAGAACTCATCGAGGCATTATGGAAAAAACTATATCTAATCCAAAATATGAAAAATTTGCCAACGAAAAATTAAAAAAATCAAATAAATAATAAAAAAAAAAAAAAAAAAAAAAAAAAAAAATAAATAAAAAAAATTATGTACATTTATCTTTCTTTCTATTTGATAACATTTCAAGATAACTATAATATTTTTTAACAATGAATTGTATATGACGAATAATCGCATACGTTATTCTGTTCGTACGAGTAGTTCCAACGTTAAATACCGAAAGAGACATAACGTAAAAAATGACAGAATTAGAGGGAACACCTTTTATGGACGTAAAAGCATCATTATTCGATCGCATTCGAATAACGTACTTCCCCTATAGCATCAGTAAATGTATAATTTCCGATTCTTACGTAGGTACGCTGACTAATCTATGTTTCATACGCTTCACCTTTACGCATTTCCTCGGTACATACCTGGACGGGTTTTCTTATTTTACCCCACTTGCTGTGCTATAACAGAACGGGATGACGAGCAGTTACCTCGGCCAGCAGTTTTACTCGTCCGCGCACATCGTTATTTACGTTCGTACCCACTTTGTAACACTTTGCCGTGCCTGGGTTTTCAATATTTCTGAACTGTAAAGCACGAACATCTTGCTTAAGGCGAATTTCCACTTTACATTTTGAATATGCGTGTCAGATAACAGATCTACAGTAAATTTTAGTTCATCAACAGTGGAGACCAACTCTATTTTATTTACTGACCAATGTTAGATGAAAAAGTCATAGAAATTCCTTTTTAGAACAGATTCACACTTCGTTTTTATATACGCATCGCTTATTATTCATTCGTGATTAATTCAACTTTTCAAAAATGGAGATTAGCTCTACTTTGTGTATTGGTTCATTTTGAATATTGGAAATAATATTTAAGGCGAATTTACACTTCCTACTTTGAATGTGCATCCTGAACCATTCATCCACAGCAAATGCAACGCATCAAACGTGGAGACTGCCTCTACTTCGTTCATTTCTAACTTTACACACTTCCTTTGAACGTAATGTAGATGAAAAAATCGTCCATTGCGAACGATTCATCCACAGTACAAAGATTGTTTTCACACGAAGTTACCTTCATCTGAAGTGGCCTGTGAATAAAATGCAACTAGTCGTTGAAGCGAACGAAAAATTCGTAAAACAAATCCAAAGCGTAAAGTGTAGATTCGCCTTTAGTTATCGGCGCGTTTCGTCGAGCCTGCGAGGCTCGTTCGCCTGAAACGCCATCCAGTGAACAACGTATTTCCCCCTAAATTTCCAGGCAATTCGACGATGAAGTGTTCATCGAGTTTTCAAAGCTAACAAAAGAAATGCGCTGGCCCTGAACCGCCAAGCGACCAATAAGGAGCACCTGCTCCGAGACCAGGAGACGTTACATGCAACGAGCATGCCGCCCTATGTATTTTCTCTGACTGGTTATGCTCCGTCTCGTTCCGCCAAGCGGATACAAAGGCCAGAGGTTCTCACTTTCGCGTGGACTAGCCGAGAGGAACTCGAGTTTATTGGGAAATTCTGCCGATAAACTGCATTGAAGCGATGAACCTCTCCGCTTATGATCTTTCTTGAAGTGTGAGCACGACGGATGACTCAGGTGGAGAAAGAGGCATATTGATTGGTAATTGAAAAAGTATTAGGTCATCCTATAAGTAATGTTTTTCAAAATTATTTTATTTGTATGAAAAGTATTAGCTAGGATTAAGTTCATTTTATTTTTTAGATCTACATATCTAATAAATTTTGAAAGAATACGTTTCTTGAAAGATTATACTACTCAATTTTGGTATAAAATTTTGGCTTATAATGTTACTGTTTGTAGGAAACACACTTTGAGAGTATTTTTTAATTTAATTATGTGCATTAATTTGGTGCAGGTAAAATGGAGAAAATAACTAAACGATGGTTCTAAAATTATAGCAGATTGTAGAAGTAGAATTAGCTTTTTACATTAAATTCATCAATCTTTTTACACTTCAAAATTTTTTAAGATTCCAGATACGTAATTTTGTTAATTCCAAATATGAATAATTTAAAAAAAAAGCATTGCATAAAATTAATTTTAATATTTTTAATACTGTTTTGTATTCTTTATAAGTATCTTAATAATTTACAGAAAGTTTGATAATTTAAATTTTGAATTCACTGAGAAATTATTAATTGAAAATTGTATAATTTTTCTGTTGTCACACTGGAATGATTCTTCAGTTATTCAAACGCTGAGTGCTATCTTGTATACATAGAACCATTTTTTTTAAATTTCTGATATTTTTAATCTAATTGTGATACATGAAAACATACAGATAACATGATACCACATTTTGCCTTCCTTAAGTATTGTTTTCCATGACCTTCACATTTTAGCAAAGTTCAGAAGTTCTCTATGCTTTAAAGGATTACAGAAAGAGTTAGATTTATTTTTCTAATATAATAAAATGGAATTTCTGCAAATCCTCAATTTTCTCGGAGATCCAGAAATGTTAGTTAACACAACTAAACTACAATGAGCAGATAGTGGATTAACTCCAATATGATCTTTGAATTCCTTTGTAATCTCATATTACGGCTCCGATTCAGCATACTATTTCTCTCAATCGATTTTACATTTCTGAGTAATACGTAACAAGACTATTATTAACATTTATATTTTCTGTCCCTTGATTTTAAACCGAAGGTTTAGTATTCACTTGATTTACGAGAAAGGTAATGATTATACAATCTTGCCTGATTTTGATATCTTGATTTTTTTCTCTAATAATACTCATAGTAGAAAAATGTTTGAATGTTTTAAAATGAAAAAAAGAAAAACTTTCTTTTACTTTTAATTTCCATCAGTTTTATAACGTCATTTTAGAAAAATCTAATATTTTGTATTCCACAATGAAATTAAAAAAAGGAAAAAAAGAAGAAGAAAAAGAAAACAAAGGAACTCGAGAAAATGAACAAATGAACAACGAACTCATAAGGGGAGAACGAATTTACTACCAAATCAAACTAATGATGTAGAATCATTTGTAGATAGCATTCGTTACCAAACTCTCCTGTATTAGAAAAGTAGATTACACTACGTATTAGAATATTTAATAAAAACAAAATATTGTTTCTGAAATACACTGCATTCGTATGTCAAATATCTGTATCATTTTATCCATGATATTAATTTTACAAGAATACAGGGTGTTCAAAAAGAGATATGAGAATAGCTATACAATGTACTGATACAATTTCAAGAAACGAATTAAAAACAATTTTTCTTTGAACGAACTGAATTAAAACTTAATTTCGTTTCTCTTCTAAGCTTTCAAAAAATCCCAAAAAATTCTAAAAGACTTATGAAAGTCTTTATTCCGCTATACAATTATTGGGTAAGTCAAATGTTGAAAATTCTTTTCGATAAAAGCAAAAATACAAGAATTTTTAAAATTTGCCTACAGGCAATCTCTAAAAGGTTAAGAAGACAAAGAAGCCTACTCAACAGTAGGATCTGATATACGATCGCTTCGCTCGCGCATTTCATAATTAAAAACTGACACCAATTACTCTGCATTTGAGTGCGAAAAAAAAAAACGGAGAACCGACGCAAGTTGTGCACACACAACATGGTGCCATCGTTTCACGCCAGCGACGCCATTATCGAATAAATTATGGCTTCGGGAAAGAACGCCTGCTTCTTTCGATTCCACGGTTCCTCATAATTATCACGCTGCGCGATCACTTTTGACGCGTGCGTCAGGAAACAGCTGATCCGTCCGAGAAAGCGGCAGCTGTAAGTCCCATACGCGGTGTTTGCCGAAGCCTGGGCATATTTTCCGTTATGGAGACCCGGTGCGACGCTTCGCCATTATCATTCACGCCAACGACATCTCGATGAAATAAATCCTGGAATCATCCGTCGAGTTCACGACTCATTGATCTTCCGAGCGATTCCTCTCTTTCCCGTCCCACCGGGTCTGCGGTAAACGCCATCCGCTCCCTTCGGCCGACTTCTGGTCGATCGTTGGGACGTTTGGAGGCGAGCAATCGTGTCGGCGTGTGCCATGCCGGAAAACAGCTGACTTGTACTTTTTCGTTCGAGGAGCAGCTGGCCTCCCAACCCGTGGGCCAAGAGTCGTCTGCGTTCCTTATACCGGGTGCCCGTTTGGCTAATCGAGCCACTAGGAAGCCAAACCGATCGACCCAGGACTGGGGTGTGTGTATGGACAAGCTGACCAAAATTCAATTCTGAAGAGTTCGTCAAAGGGCTAAAATTACCGCTCGACGGAGTTAACCCTTGACGGCTGACACCCAATTTAGGGACTGTCCATTAGTGTTCATTAGACTCCAATTAAAATATACTGCTGGTAAATATTTATAAATTTATTACGATATTAATTGTTACATAGAAGTGAAACGTAATTTGTACTATATATTTTTATGAAAAAATATAGTATAATTATTTAAGGAGAATTTTGAAAAAGGGCAAAAAGGGATGTGTTGCTATTTCAAGTTTTAGTTAGGTTCAGTTAAGGGTTGAGTATGTAAGGCACTATTTAGGTGTTAATATTTTTGATTTGGTATATTTGTACTTCTTACTTTTTGTTTTTTTTTGCTGATTATGTGTATATGAATACTTGTAATTTTTTACTATTACTATTACTTATTATTTATATTTATATCATTATTATTACTAGACTGCGGATGTTTATGCAAATTCATATTTTCAAGGGCATAAAAAAAGAAAAAGCGACATAAATAAAACTGTCTTTTACTTTCTAAATATTATAAAATGCATTTTATTTTCGATATTTCTTGTATTCTTACATCTATACACATATTTATAGATTTTTGCACATTAAAAATGGTCACAAATGCATAAACATCCACAGTCTACTAATATTACTATTAGAGTTAGTGCATGAAATTGCAGAAAGTGAATGTTATTTTCTAGCAATCTATGTTAATCTTTAAAAATGTAACGACATTAACACGCGTGTCAATTTATTTAAAATTATCATTTTATTGTACCTGTCAACATGACAAAGTTCAGAAGAAAAGGCATATATGTAAATAGATTGTTGGATTTTTATACATGTATAATTTTTCTAATATATGTATATAAATTTACAAAATTATTGATACATATCAAAATAAATAAAATATCAAAAACAATAATTCAAGTTCCAGTGTTAAGAAAATAAGATACACTATCATTTAAGATTCAATGTTTCATTTGTGTTCTCAAAAAATTTGATTTTTCATAAATATCCGCAGTCTAATTGTAAGTATACATATATAAATAATATTTGTAAATCTAATCTTAAGAAAATTTTAAGAATGCTTTTAATTTTTTAATTTGGCTACCAAAATAATTAGAATACTATTATTTTAAATTATGTATACTTAAAAAAAGCTGTTCATTTGAATGTCCAGTAAAATTAGACATACAATCAATCATTTGCAACTCCAATATTAAAAACTGTAATTAGGCTTGTTACTTTCATGTTGACCGAAAACCAAACTAAATACTTGAGATATGATTATAATTAGTGTAGCAGCCACAAAAAGTATTTTGGAATATTACTATAAAATACCTTCATAAATATAAAAAAAATTAAGCGATGTTTATAAAAAAAATTCAAAAAGGAAATTTCATAGCAAAACTGGGAATCCAAAGAGATCTGAGACAACAGAAAAATAAATAATGAACATTCAGCTACTGTGAAATGCGACTACTGTGATCTGAACTAAGCTGTACATGTAGTTACCTTCAACAAGGAAAATTTCAATTAAAACAGAATGGTTATACGATCAAAGGGACAAAATAAAAGTGAGTATAAAAAAGTTCCTCGATGCAGAAGAGAAGTTTTCCGGCTTATTCGCCGTTATTCTTGGGTGAACGATTTTTACCTGACAGTTACATCTTCTTTATAAGAGATTTATCACAGAAGAAACAAAGAGAAAAATTTCCGCTCGAAAAATGTGTTACGTGTTTATGATTTTTAGCGGATTTTAGTTTTGAAAGCAATTTTGAATATCCATTGTCTGTTTGAAGAAAATTACGGATAAAAGAAAATACAATTCTGTATTGTACTTAAAAAAAATTGTAAAATTTAGTAATTTCAGCGCTTAAATTCTATCAATGAACGTCAAAGAAGTATCATAAATACAGACTTGTTTGTATTTTAATTAAGACGGAATTTCTTACTTTCCTTGTTTAAAGGTAAGAAATCAATCATCATTTTTCTACTGCTAAGAATGAGAAAAAAGTAGTACAATTTCTTTAAACTTTGATTTTATGTAACAAAATTGTGGTCTATTGCTTTAATACCAGATTTTAAACGTGAAATTTTTTTAGATTATATTTTTTATATATATTTGGCATTGTAAACGTTAATAAAAAAAACCGATGTGCCATTAAATACACATATGTATCAGATCACTGACTTATTTTTAGGTGGTAAACTAATTATGACTCCAAAAAATTTAACAAAATGGTTAGACAATTATTTTCAAATTCTGTCAACCTATAACACTAATTATGCAGGTTAATAAAATAATTTCAAAGCAAAAAAAATAAGAATCATGTCAAATCCGAAACACATTTATTTTTTAAATATTTTTTTAATAGTTAATTATTAAATATTTCATTACGAAAAAATAAACGTAAGATAATAATATGTGTAGATTGACGTATGTTCAATGTTTCGAACAGAAGACTATAGTAGCTCTTACTCTAGAAAAGTCTAACTATCGCCTATACTTTACCCATCTGTATAGGGATACTCCCCCCAAGAGGTTAATAAAATAAGAGAAAGTCAGACTGAAATACAGTTTCTTCGAGGGTAGATGAGCCGTTACTTGAGTTCCACCTATAGACGTGGCCCACCTACCTTTAATGTACGTCTTACGTATTATTCCTACGGCGAGAAGTTCGGAACGTTGCGTGAATAGAAACGAAAGAAAGAAGTAGCAAAGTGTTATTCGGCTGGCTGGTAATTACGAAAGTTTCGCACTCTCAATTGCCATTTCTCACCGTCATACCCTTCGACTCATTCTTCTTTCGAGATTCATTTCGGCGAAAGAAGTAGAAGTGGATAGAAAATTTATCGTAAGTTTAGTCATTTTTCTTGTACCAGTGAAATTTAACTTCTCAAGGAATAATTACAAGAAAATATTAAATGCTTGCAAATGTTTTCTAAATAATAGATTTTGATAATATAAAAATCTTTAAACATCTTGTATTTTACATTAGATCTATACACAAGTTTCTACCTTTTATTTGTGGAAAGTATACACATATTTATATATAGAAAGTGTATTGTTATCCTATATTTGTAACTAATCAATACCAAATTAATTTCCGTTGCAGTCGACTACCTTTCATCATCTTTTAATGGCATCGCTTTTGTCAAGACAAGAAAAGATTTCTATTTTGAAACAATGAAACTATTAATGGATCAATTTCAGTGGAATATTTTTCGAGTAATGCTATTTGCTAATAGAAAATGCAAACTAATATACAAAACTCATTACTGTGATTAATTTTACAAATGATGGGAACTTTTGCATAATCCTAATACCTAAAATAAAAAATTAACACTACTTTTGTAAATAATAATAATAATTGTTTTCTTATCGCCTTTTTCATATTTTTCCATTGATCAATTTATTTATATTTTGCAATTCATTTGTTTGTATATCTATTTATCTATAATCTTAATTCGTTCCCTTTTGGGATTCACGATTCCGTAGGCAAATTTTCCGCGTGATATTTGTATCAATGACGTATTGCGATTTTAGTAATTCAGTCAGCTATAAAATCGGCTCGTTAAATTCTTACGGCGATTAAACGCACCCTTTCGTGCAACTCGTCAGACCTATCTGCTGATAATAACCTCGAGATCGATACGTCATGCCGACCAGACATTCAGCCAACATTATCGGTGCAAATATATTTTTCATCGTGCACGTCAGTTTATAACTCGAGTTCTCGAACTTGCGTGAAACACGAATTGTATTATACACGTTCATTGAATATTAAGAATACAACTTTATTCACGTTTTACTAAGCGCATAATTAAAATTCGATTTTCGTGCAACGAATCGTAACAGTGAATTGGTAAAAATAAATGGAGGAAAAATGTGTATTAATTATCTACCGACAGTAATTGCAGCTGAAAGTCGTGACGCAGTAAACTGAAGAGTTAAAGAAAATAAACAAGAATGGTTAGAATTTGCAATTAACGATGGAACTAAATTAAAAGCAAAAACTTGTTATAAGAAACAGTAAATCTTAGGAATTCTGTGTTATTTTATGCAAATATTATAGTTATATATTCCTTATAAATTACTTTAGTTATGTTTTATAAAATAGAAAAAATCAGTTTAATTTTTTAAACTAAAATTAGATTACTCACTTAATAATTATAGACAAAATGATTTTAAGTGCTAATAATTATCGACTCACTTGATGAGCTTGAATTTAGTTTTGTTAGATAAGGTAATAAGTAGTAAATAAAAAAAAATGAATGACTTCACAGTAATGATGTGATTGGCCACGGTACTTCATCCAGTAGCGGTACATTAGCAGTGAGTAGGCAAAGTCAAAGAGTATGATGGTTTATACATACAGCTAGGACCACTATCTGTCATGATGCATTAACGAATGTTTGGTGGAGCGGAGACAAAATGACGCGACAGCCTTCCCACGGTTGGAGGGGACTCAGCTTCAAAGGCTTCACTAAAATTTACCACCACTGTCCTGTGTACGCACTTCGTGTTCTAAACTGCCGACGAAAACCAAACTAATATGTCATTTGTTACATCATTATCAACTGTTTCGTCGCGTAAACTGATTACGATTAAAGTGACTGGTTCCAAAATTGTACCTAAAACTTTAGAATCATCTAGAGATTTGAAATAAGATATTCAACATTTTTTTCGAAGATGAACAGCAAGCTGGAAATTGTAGAAGACGTAGCCAATAATTTAGATCATCCCAAATTAGTATTATTGAATACTGATAATTAACAGAGATAAAATCCTACCGATATGAAACACGTATGTATTTTATGTATTACGTTGGTTGATCGATACTGTGTAGCACAAACTGTTTATTTATACTTCTATAAAATACTTCTTTACTTTCCTTAATATTATTCATCATTCTATGTGAATGGGATATAATATTATAGAATGGAGTTCTTGACTCGATCTACGGTGATCACTAATTCTACAAGATAATTTTGTTACAATCGCCATGCGAATCTGAAGACAAAGAAATGTCGAAAATACTCCTTATTTCAATCCAAAATAACACTCAACTACAATCACCTTAAATTAGAGATAAACGCAGTATATATTTAGACCACAGAAAATACAAATTTCTCGTTAGTAGCGATATTTGCCTTTGTCATTGAAATATTTTAATCAGAATTTAGTTCAATATAACAGATTTTAACTAATAAATATTCTTTTTAATACAAAAAATTATCCGTTCCAATTGTCATTCTAAAATTTAAAATTATAATTCTTTCCATGAAAAGATTAAAAGCATCTAAATTACTTTGACACCTCAAAGGCACTTAACACTTCGCCATCAGAATCTCGCCAATGCGGACTCATTTATTTTTCCGGGTGACGGTTCGCCAAAAGTAAACATACCTAACACCCGCAAGTAACGAACCACGTCGCGAAAAAATGAAGCTAACGAGTATTGAAATGACGAAGACGGCCGAGAAAAAAACCCGGGGGGAGCACGAAAGAAGTCGCCCTTTCAAAGGAATAATTGTAAACAAGACGGCCGGAAAATCCGCAAATCTTTCATATCTGGTGCACGTTTAAGAACACTGAAAAGAGACATTTCTCTTTCTATCGCGTCTAATGAGTTCGCAAGGCTGAAGGAACTTGACGTTTTACAAACGACCGAGAGAGGCGAGGAAGGGGGACAAACGTAGGCCGAAGATGAGCGAGACGGGAGGAAAGAAATTACCGTCTTGTCTTACTGGCGAATCATCGCTAGCTTGAGCGGAGAACCGGCAGATAATCATATATCAAACGGCGGCGTATCGTCGAGCGAATGGTATTAACCTGCGTAGGTGTTACAAGGAATATGCGTCAGGAGACAATCGCTGCAATTAGCTGAAATGTAATATAATATCGCAGAACACGATTTGCCAAGGCATTAAAATGATTGCCATGCTCTGTCGTAATAAAATTACGTGCATGGTTTTGTTTCTTTGTTTTTAATGCTTCCATCATTTGCATCACGTTTTGGAAAGAAAAATATTATTTTTGAGTTGAATGTCTGACAGTCGTTCAATCCGATAATTTAATTTGTATATCGACAAAAATGGCAAATTACAATTTATTATGATGCTCTTGCTATAAATTCATCGCTGTTTTTGCCGCTTTTGGAAATTATTATTTTATTACTTTTGCTACTATTTTGTTTAAGGAAATAATGCGATAGCATGTTGGAAAAGTGCTTTTTACACTTTGAGTTTACTGCTTGTAACGAGTTCCATGATTATAGTAAATAAAGACTATATATATAGAAACTGCAGATTTTTATGCATTTATGACAATTTTAAGAATGCAAAAACCGACGAGGTTATAATGTTTAGAAAATAAGGAAAAATAATAAGAAATTCTAAATAAGAAAAAAAAATGTTATATAAACACAGGTTAGTAACACTTGATCTCACTTTTTTTTATATCCAGGAAGCTTTAAAAGAAAATGTTCATAAAATAAGAAAAAATACAGTTGTTGAACTGATAGAAAAAAATCAATAATTCATTAACTGAGACAATAAAATACAAATAAACTTCGTGCAGTAATAAATTTCATTTTGAACCTCTATCAATATTCTATTGCAGAGACAGAGGCTATTTTAAAATGGAATATCAGTTGTGCCGAAGAATTTAGTATCATCTAGCATTATCATTATCTTTAGTATTGTCACTATCAGTAGCAATAATTAGCACTAAGTGATTAGTAGTAAGCAGGAGTTAGTAATAATTAAATGACTGCAAATAGTAAATACTGATGGCATAAAACTAGATTTAAATATCGCTTGTTTCTTTCGAATTTCATATTTTTGTTTATAACTTTGTAATGAAATGTAGAACAACTTATAATATATTTTTACTTAGAACCATAGAATACACTGATAATGTGTAACTCTATGTATATTCTATTGTTAGGCAAAATACCTGTTTTAGATATTAAATGACAATTTTTACGAGTCTTTGAGCCATATTAAAAATTTTCATTACTGGTATCTATAATAATCAGTCATTCACAAAAATCAACATACATTCTATGGATCATGTTATGTCAGAAAATACATTTTCATTAGATTGTCTATCAGTTAATATTGACCAAATTCTCAGAAAACCCTAATATTTAAAAATATTATTTAAGAAGAAGCATTACTAATGTCAAACATGAAGTATAATATCATAGAAGACATTTATATATTTTCTAACACAACATAAATCTACTTGACGAATGCAAATTTCAGTGAATAACTTACAGATAATAATAATCTTTAAAGAATTTAATTATACCAATAGTTTCAATTGCTTCGGCACTTACAGCGCTAATGGAAATGTCTACTTTAAGTTCGTTGTCACATGGAGGAACCTAGACGTGTTGAACGTACAAGTGTCCTACGACTG
Organism: Perdita meconis; assembly: GCA_030770465.2. Taxonomy (NCBI): domain Eukaryota; kingdom Metazoa; phylum Arthropoda; class Insecta; order Hymenoptera; family Andrenidae; genus Perdita; species Perdita meconis. The sequence continues at coordinate 9,258,697 of JASKOS020000006.1, read as the reverse complement.
TTATTTCTCCAGGGTGAATAATTTGACGAGCCAGTGTGACTCGACCTGCAATTTCACTCATCGGGCGATTGTTCTGTGCGAACGGTAAGTATGTAGGGGAACGTGGGGTTAAATGGGCGGTGGGGCAATATAGGTTTCTAAAAAGTTTTTGGAATGTGACGTTTTATGAACATGATTTTTTAAAGGCTTAATTTTAAAAGAGTAATCATTTAAATTTAAACAAAATTTTAAAAGAGTAATTATTTAAATTTAAATTTAAATAAAAAATTGATTACATGTGTGTTAAAGTTAATTTTAATGACGTTTTAACTACGAAAAAAAAAAGTAATTGAATTATATCTTGAAACATTTTTAATATTTTTATTGAATATTTTAACAGTTTTACTTAACGTTACATACAATGTTTTCTTATTTTCGTCTCGTTTAAAAATGTATTTTATTGTTTAAAACAAAATTGGATTTGGGTCGAGATGAGCGGGGCGAAACGGGGACCACTCTCGCTTTGTAAGGTGTAATGTGCAATAATATAGGTTACCTATAAATTTGTACACTGCGTTCAACGAGACGAGTCACAACTGTTATCAACTTCATCAGCGAAAAGCATGAATACATGGATAATATGCCATGTATGAATACGACATAGATAAATAAATTAATTTATTAATTAAGAGCATTTCTAATAAGATAGTTCAGAGTATTGAATAAATCAATACTTGCTTAGAAAGAAACGCTTGTTAAAACATAAAAACTTTACCGATTTCTTTACCGGTTAAAAAGTTATAGAATCACATGCAATAATTCTCAAATCCTAATCCTTAATAAATAAAAAACAGTAATATACTTAAAATAAAGCGTCCTATCCCGCCCCACGTTCCTCTATAAACGTTCGTTCCCCCGTGCCAAGGCCGTCGCGATCGCGAAGAAGAGTTATACGAAAAAGAGGCAAAAAGGAAGCGGCGGTATCGGTAGCGAGAGTGAGAGTAGCCGTGTTACTTTGACGACTTTTCTTGCGGTAGAAACAAGCCAAGGTTACAACGCTTTGTTGCGTCGTCCGTGGGCACCAATTTTTTGCCCAATTCTTTGTCCGTCAAACCACCAGTCGGTCAAGTTTGTGAAATATTCTCTGATTCTGCATTCAAGCTGTGATTTCCTCTCCAATTTCTTCTGAATTTATTATGAGTCTATGTCAAATTAGGGAAAATTTACATGAATATTTCAAAGATAAAATTTCTTAATAAATTGAGAAACAGTAGAATGAAATTACATTTCGGAACATTGAAGTTAGTAATAAATGTTTAATTATAAACAATGATGTTTGTGAATTAAAACTGCCGGCAGACATTCTTTTTGTGATTAAGTATGAATGTTAATTAATTAATTAAATTGATTTGAAAGAAAAAATTTACTATCATTTATCTAAATTTTATGGGTTATTAGAAAGAGAATTTAAGTTAATTGAAAAAATTCTTTCTGTACATCTGTTACATAAAAATTGTTTAAACAAGTAAAAAAAATGGTATATAATGCAGGTTTTCACAAAATTAATCACATAGTCTAATATTCTACGAATTATTTTTATTTGTCGAGATATTACGATTTCGGTCTACTTATATAAAAAGCAACGGAAAGAAGTTTCTGGAAGTGATCGTAGTCGCAGGTCAAGAATACCAAATTTAGAATACAGATTCGACTTCGTCCTTCGAACAAAGTAAAATTACATAAACCGTTGAAAAGAAATAAATAATCACTAAATTATATTTTTAAAATTCTAATATCCATATTGCGTCTCTATTTTTATCTACAATAGTTGAATGTTTATCGTGGAAAGTTCGAAGTTTATAAATGGAAACCTCTTTACATTTTTTAACGAACGAGAATAACTCTTCACACGTACATAAATAACCTCAGCAAATAATTCATTTTACAATGTTCAGAGGCTCAAATAATTATTTTCACTTTCCTCTCGCTTTTCAGTTACCTGGAAAGTACGCTACAGACGTATTCCGATATATGGAAAGCCCACAGCATATATCGACTGGAATTTCCCAAGGTAGCGGAGGTCTAAGGACACCGTGATTTTCCCAAATTCTTTCCTGGAAAAGCCCTCTCACGGACCCTTCATTGAATCGAATTTAACGATTGTACTAAACGCGCAAATAAAAGTTCACGAACCGCGGCAAGGACAAACCAAGAGATCCCGTTTCAGAGAATCGAATGTTTTTGCGTTTAGGCACGTTACACGAGGCCGAAAGGCTGACCAGAATAACGAGAGGAATGTTTATCGTCCCGATCCGTCACCTCCGGTGCACATGCTGAAGAAATTAAAATTTTTTGTTCATTTCCTCGAACGAACAACCAATGGCCATCCCGCGGGCCAGACGCCGTGGGATCGCGGTAAAAAAGAAAATTCGAAACGAGAAAACGAGGAGGCGTTTGACGCCATCACCGACGCGGCGCGTGATGCTTTCAGAATTCATTAATGGAAATTTTGCTCGGCAGCATCCTCGTTGGTAATCACTCGTTTCCGCGCCGCGAACTTTCTATTGTCAAAAGCGTTGTTGTTTAAACGCCAAATACAGTATCCCGTACTTTTAGCTCTTTATTTCTCTTTCACTGTTTCATTCTAGATTCTAGACTCTAGACGAACACATCGATCGGTACTTTCTGCTGGAATATAACAAACTGTATTTTAGCTCAATTCCTTGAAAAGCCTTTGTGGCGTGTTTGTTTATTATAAGCTCGCGACTGTCATTGCTGGAAATAAATCTACTTCGCAGAGTATAATGATAAGACGGAAATGAATTGTCAACATGAACGAATGAATTGGTCTGAGCGAAATGCTTTCTATTATTTAGAAGTTATGTACATAGTTGCTTGTATCGATTCACGAAATTAGACTTAGAAATATGTATTACATACATACTACTATGCGTTGCTGAGAAGATGTCCCGCAGATAACTCAGAATTGCGAATGCGTATGAGTGAGATTGAATTCTATTACACTCTGACAATTTACGGTAAACTCCAGTAACATTACAAATACACAAAAATTTTTGAAAATTGGAGAAATGAATCTTTACGCAATAGTAAAACTCCACGTAAAATTTGAGAAAAATTGATTGGGTGGTTTGTAAATTACTGAACTTTCAATTTAATATGTATCCTTATTAGAAAACGCAATATTAAGAAACATATATTGCAAAATTGAGAGTGAAATAATACATTAAAGTTTATGAAATCTTGCGTACAGAAAGATCAAACACTAAAAAAAATTCCAGATAGTTGATTCGATGGTTTTTTAAAAGAATAAACTTGAGTGACATTATAAATAAGCGAAACTTTGAAAATTGGAGGAATGAATCTTTGCGCAATAGTAAAATTCCACGCAAAATTTTATAAAAATTGATTCGGTAGTTTTTAAATTATTTAACTTTCATTTAACATGTATTCTTGAAAATTAATATCATTAAAATTGATTAACTTTTGGGTAAAATTGTTACTGAAGTTGATCCGTAATACCGTCAAGGACCCAATTCCTGATCACTTAAGAGTAACTATCATGGTTTTTCAATGGTGGAAAAATATTAACGCAGCTGCTTCGAAAAATTCACTTTCGAACGCAGCATTTGGGAATGCAGATGCACATATGCACATGGTGAAGCACTTAGGTGTCTTTAAAACTTTGTTACTACATTTATATTCACCGATTTTAAATAAACTTTTTTTAAAACAGCTTCGAAAAATTTTTATACTGCAATTTGTTATTAATGGTTTTATTAGCTTTGGGTGCATTTATACCCCCATATACAGACAAAAGATTAAACGTTTTATCGTTTTGAAACTCCGATAAAAACGTTTTTAAATTTGTATCATTTGTGTATATGTATTCCTGCCACGATTTCTTTTTATAGTGAATACCGCCAGTCGTACAATAATTAATATTTTTCGGTATTGTATATCACCAGAAAGTTTCATATTTTTACGAGAAAAATTATACGAATTAAATAAAGTTAAAAATGCGCACTGTCCTATTTTATAAATTGTACTCTTGTTAGATACCCGCTAATTAATATCTGATCTTTCGTAAACGCCAACGCATCGTTATATAGTTACTTCTCTCTAAATATTTTGCACAGTAGCTTTATTTACCATGCAACTTTGCCTCTTTGCTATACATATATGTACATAGTCCATTCCACACTATCCCTTCTCCAATCTCTTCCACATAATTTTCACACATTATATCGACTCCGAAAAGCTCGACGCCAAATTCTTATAAGGCATCATAACGCTCGTTTTTAAGACATCGCAATGTCAGTTGAATAAATCTCTAGTTAGATTTTATTAAGTGTTGTACTCAATTCCATACCCCGAATCCAACGCGTATTTAAATTATAAATTATACGCTTTGCGTGAGAAATATTATGCGTATAAAATTCTACTTTTAGCGCTTATAAGTTTTATTTTTCAATAAAAAAATAAACTTTTCTTCGATTAAGAATCATTCTTCGATTTTTCGCAAGTAAATAAATACGTTTGACAAATATGCAAATATAAAGTGTGCGAAGTTCATATTTATCTAATATTATTACATATAATAAAAAAATATTGTGTATCAGATTTTTAATTTAGCAATAGTAGCATGTAATATGTAAAAATAAATTTAGATGCATTTGTCTATGCTTGATAAAATATACTACATCATATCTACAATAGTTTGGTATATTATATTCAATTACAGTACATATACGAATTCCAAACCAAATTTGAAAACAAAAATTATCTGAAAATTGTCTCGTATTCTGTGAAACGTATTTTCTACGAAATTCGTTACTTTGTCAAAAGTATAACTTCCGGCGAATGAACCGAATTATATTTCTAAAAAACATACGTATTAACAGTATGCATAGAGCTTGCAATGTGCTTTTAAAGGCCTTCGCATGAATAGCTCTAAACTTGTGTGCTATCAACACATCGCACATTTTACGAATACACAGACCGAAACAATAACCCGTGGTTTTCCGTGGAATTGAAATTGACGTATTTCCGGGCCGAAAACAATCGCCGAATGATGCCTTAACCGTCGATGTACTTCCGTTCCTCAATCATCAAACAAGAGACGCGAATATGATATTCCCCGTCGAAAAAGAGTGTAATTTACGGGACGTTCGTATTTCTTTACAATACATTACATCGCATTTTCTGCAAATCGCCAGATGACTGCGCATTGATTTTTCAAACTGAACACGCGGGATCTCGCGACACGCATTTTTCAAGTATTTACAGAGATTCGTGAAGCGACGATTTTCAGTATTCAAATTTACTATAGTTATACGTAGTATGTTGTCGTGAACCGACAGAAAATAATGTGTCTTACCTCGTGCGTGTATGTGCTGTGGCAGTGTCAAACAATCCGGTAAATCTTCGGTACGGAAGGTTTGAAGGTTAGGTTTTCGCCGGTTCGAATATACGATTGTAGTTTCAGTCTGATTCACGTTTCACCGTTTCACCGTGTCATAAGATAACCTTCTCGATCCTTTAGCAACTAGATTAATGATTGTACGCGCGTTTAACATTCGTTTTAACCGTAAAATAAACCATTGGAATCGAAGATTCTGAGCTCTACGTGCGACTCGACGTTGCACGCTCTCGTGGCGGGTTCGTGTAACTTCGTTACTCCTCGGCCAGGTACGTGTCCTGCGGAATAGCTAACTACATTCGAAGCCGAAATTTCAATGATCATAAATTTTACGATAACAATATCTAAGTTTTATTTACTGTGCCGTTTATTAATCATTCAAAATTTCTCATTTACCTTGTTTCCCTAGTTATAGAATATGAAGCTATAATAAAAGCTTTAGAAAATTGTATGTACCGTATGAAAGAATGTTTATATACACTACTGGCAAAATTGGTGCATCACTCTGGACTACCTAGTGGAAAATTATTCAAATTCAACGTTCCATAACTTTGTTAATATTCGTTAAAATTGAAGCTTGAACGTTCTTCTTTTTTAACCTTTTACTTGATTTTAGTTTGAATGGATTTCAAAGGGAAAAATCTTGTTTTATAGAAAAGGTTGTCAGATTGTAAAAATTTATTGATATTTGAGAACTGACATATTTCATACGTAAAAGTGTTCTTAATTTTGTAGTTCAGTATTAGAAAACATGATTCTTTATCTTTAAATCAAGTCAAACTACATAAAAAAATGTGTTTTTTAACTAAAAAATAGTAGGAGTGTTACAATACGTAAAGTATTTAATAATTAACATGTTTTGAATTTCTTGGGCTATCAACAGGATAAATAAACATACTTTGGGATTTAAAACTGACACAATATAGAAAAAAAAGATGTAATTGTACAGAATTTAACAGAATTGTGTTAAATGTTGTAGTTCTTTTTTTTTCTAGTTAAAGAATTGTATGCATATTGTAAAATTTAATATGGAACAACTCAAAGAATTATTGATAATGGATTGAAAGTTAGCAACAAATTCAGTGTTATATGTATGCTTTTCCATATGTGTTAAACTTTTCATAAAAAATCCTTTTGACTATTATTCTGGTCATCGAAATGTATTTACTTATTCAATAAAAATACAGTTTTAATTTTTTAAACGTTCATTTTTAACATAACTAGACTGCGAATTTTTATGTACTTGCAGTAATTGTAAGTACGTGAAAACGTATAAAGATGCTACAAAAATGTATAAAATGTAAATAATAAAATACATTTTATAATATTTAGAAAGTAAAACACATTTCCATTCAAGTTTCCTTCTTGTATGTGTATAAAAATGTGATTTTGCATAAAAATTCATAGTCAACTAATTCTGATGCAAATTATTTTACCTAATTTTTAAAGTACCACGTATTGCCAAATTTATATACACGCAGCTTGAATAAAAACTAATGCAAAACAGACTCGTTACTGCGAATGAGTCCATCTCGAAAATATCGTTCATACGATTGGTTAAATTGGCGGCGTGTTTGCGTAGCGAGACATTATACAATATTTTTTTGTTCAATTGCACTTTGTAACCCTTTAGTAATTGCGGCGTGCGTGGGCGGACGAGCGGCGCGTGCACGCGGATGTTAAAAGTACATGGGTGTCTTCGGGCGGTTGTAATAAGACCTTAAGTGGAATTTCGTTGCTCATTGCAGCCTGGGTCCCCTACCCGTGGAATGCAAAACGTCCCGCGACAAAAGAAGAAAAAAATGTGAATGAACGAAACGGTCGAACCGGGAGAGCCCGTATTTTTTGCGACTGCCTGCGACATTGCGTCGTTCTGATAGAAAGAGACACGTGCAGCACCCAAGACAGATCGAGTTCCAAAAATTAATTCGCAAATTTTTAATTATGAAATTTGGTCATTATTCAATTTTTTAAATATTTTTTTTCATGATGAAAAAAACGCTTTCATCGAGGAAATGGATAAGAACACTTTAAAATAACTAATAAACTTAGTATGTAGCAGACTTTCTGTTCCTCGCTATTGGCGGAAACGGAAATAAAATGTTACGTGTTTAATATTTTTTGCGTGATCGAAGAAAACATGAAACCATAAGAAACATCATGTTGCTAATAGTTATTGAGATTATTATGAGAATATGAATGGTCCGAAATCTTTTGAACTCTAAATTATTTAAAGAGTTTTGCATCTTGTTTACATTGTTTAAATAAAACAAACAATAAACGCAGTTTTTGGAAATGAATTTTTTAGCGTTGCAGCAAATTCATATTTATTATATCTGTGAAGGGAGTTTGTTATCTATCTTGATAGTTGATAGAGATACTGTGAACAAAGATTGCACTTGAATTTCATTGATTATATGGTATTCAAAGTGTAATCTTCTGAGCACAGCACAGTATTTTATTTAGCAAATTAATAAAACAAGAAATTATAACAAAAACTTTCTCTGCGTCTTTATTTTTAATTAATTAATATATGAACACAAAATATATGACTTTATAAAATTTTGAATTCGATGTACAGCAGTAATACTTTTAAGTACACTAATACATTAAATGATATCATTTACTGAAATATTCTTTGTAGATGGAAAAATTCTATCTACGTAATTCTTCCATTAAATGTCAGTCTTATTATTAAAACAACTACAGATATCTATATCTTCCATTATTTATATTTTTTTATGACCTTTTCATGACAATAAAAAATCTCCCTCTTTCCCATTTGAATAAAAAAAGCTAATAAATTTCGAACCGAAAGATTCCGCAAGATTTTCCAATTAACTGAATAGATTCAAGTCTAATTACATGCAAAATTCAATGATCCATGAAACTGATCAGGATCAAGTTAATTCTTGTGAATTTAGTAAGTACACAAATTCATATTCGTATTAAACTTTTTCATTGTTTATGTTCATATACATATTTTTTTGTCCACAGAATTTGTGTTAAATTGCTTAGATACTTTGAATGTCTCGAGACGTTACACCTAACACTTACTATGAATGTTCGTCTGTATTGGTGACATTCGTAGCTGGGAGCACAATGCGGGCAAACGTGTATTACTACAGAGTGAAACCAGAATTCAGAATACGAGCGTTGATCGGTGTTGGTGCGGCGCATAACACACGAGTTTTCCTTTCGCGCTCGGCGAGAGTAAGAGTAATCCTGCAACTTTCATTTGCACTCGTTCGGCCTCGTGATGTCATAAATATACCTCTGTATCGTAATCCGAATCTGTGTTCTCGCAGTGAAAGGTTTCGATCGCGAAAAGAGGTTAATATCGCGGCTTACGAAAATAAAGCCCCGCGGATACAAGCCAAGATAGCGTGGCTCTTAAATCAAATGCAACAATCGGTTGCAAATTCGGTGAGTCATCTTTGCTACCGTGGTTATTTTATGGGAGAGTGTTTTGTTGTGTGTACAATGCAGTTTCTTCTTACTATTACACGTAAATACAACTGGAGTTTTGTATGTAAGTGACTTTACTTTAATAATACTAATTGGTACTTTAAACTTCTTGTAAAAAACTTCTAAAATTAATTTTTTTATAGAAGCGATTAAAATTAAAGTACTCTCATTGCTATGGATTCACTGAATGAATTTGAAGTAAAAGAAAATGTCACGCAAGGTTAGTAAACATTCATTAGAAAAAATATTTTGGTAATTATATTTAAGAACCCAAGAGTTCAATTATGGTATTTTAAAATTTCTAAAGACGTGTACGTACTGTAAATGTAACATAGGTACACTTGTACTATGGGTAACACTGATACTATTTTATAAATATTTATTAAATATTGATTATTCTGACGCTAAGTACGCATGATAAAATTCAGTCCTTTCATTATGTTCTATCTATGTTTTTTTTTATCAGAAGTCACACTGTTAAACATATTAATATTTATGTTTTTGTTTCTGTGTTTCAAAACATTTATTGAAGAATCACGAAAAAAGCATTTTTATGGAAAAAATAATTATGCTGACGCAAATTTCCAAAACATATAAACTGTACCTTTTTCAAAGCAAAGTATTTTCTTTCTTAACATAAATGCACGTAAAAAACATTACACTTTATTTAAATAATTTATAAACAGCAATACAATTTTCGTTTCAAATTTACGTGTGACTCTAAATATACATTTTTTATTAATATCTATAAATGCAAATTGTAAATTAAAATCCTATTGTATTTTATTATTTTAGTTTCATCATAGCATCACGTAAAAAGAATTGAAAAATGAACATGAGTTTTCAAAAACATTTATGGTTGATCTATAAATAATGTAATGCTTAATCACGAAACTCAGAATCAGTGATCATGTATGATCAAACTCAGTTTCTCTTTAACTGCATTTAACATGGTGTAACTTGCAGGCCGGTTTAATAATTTCCACGACTGGAGCGCACCAGTGTATCATGCGGTCTACCGACTACGTAAGAGACCGGAAGTCGTTTGATACGTAAAATTTCTATCCCCGGAAACGGCAAAGGTGAAACGGCTGTGATCGAGGAAGCATTGCTACATCCACACTCGGATAGACTTTGTAAGTTTCTTCATCTTCATCAATGTAATTACTATTGCAATTAGTACTTTGACATTAATTTTTCTCGCTTTGCGTTAAGTTCATTTTTGAAAAATATTCTTCACAGTAATTTTTTATTACAGATGTTTTTTGAAACTGAATATTTTAAACGTTTGTTTGATTAAGTAATTAGAACTTTATAATTAAAATCTTTGAGTGCTGGATTTTACATCTTAAAAGTAGCATTTTCTTTTAATTTCAGTACAAACTATTACTGTTACATGTTTCTGAAATACACGGAGTGTTTCAAAGAAAACAGAAAAAATGTTTTACAGTTAATTCTTTCTCTCTTTTTTAAAAAAAAAACAATTTGCAAAGTCGTTTATGTATTTTAATTTATAACTACACATCGTTTTTCAATTTGTCGTTATTTGCTGTTGTACAATATTGTAGTTTATTGCAGATTTATATAAATAGTTTATTAACATTTGAACCAGTTGACTGAGAATTGAGCCATCTCAATACGTCCTACCATAATGGCATTCCTTTTTTCTATCTTCCTGAACAAATGCTTGAGGATCGAACAGCCAGTTTGAATATTTTTAAAAGATGCTTTAAAGTTTCCTTTGAAACTGTTAGCTGTACGTCGAGTTCGGTACGAGAGTATCTGGAAGGCTAGAAGCAACCGGTGGTTGTAAAGGAGGTCACAAGCTGACACCCTCGACCTTTCAACCCTTTGAGCACGATGGAGTTTTAGTTCCAAGGTCGTTTCAACATGTTCCTAGGGTTTCGCTGCAATTTTTGATAATTACTATTACTGTGTAATGTATATAAAATAACTAAAACGTTTTAACGTCTTTAGAATCTTGCATCTTCCAGATAATCGAAAAACAAAAGAAGATACTAATTAAAACTGTGCAACGATGAAGTTGTAGAAGAATATATTGTTTATTAGATATCAGGTCAGCTTAAAGTTACAAAATCTTAAGCTGTGTTTAAACTGTGTGAAATTTATTAAAAAGCGCGATAATATTTCTGCTTACAACTCTGCGCCATAGAAATTCTTTATTAAATATATTTGAAAGTATTTTAAGAAGTATTAAAGTATGAGACGATATGAAGCTCCAGTAGTTTATTAATTATCAAGGATATTTCAATATTCTATTTAGTGATAGATGTAAACTAAAATTATATCATTTATAAGTTTTTAGAAAGAGCTTTGGAAGTTCTTCTTGATTAGGACAAAATATTTAGGTCCCAAAAACTAAGGATACACTAAAAAATATTTTGAACATTTTTCCACAACTGATCACAATCTCAATTGTTATTATGTATCTTCAGCGACGTGCCGCGCGTTAATGCGGATATCACTGTTCGCGAAAATGACTGACGCGTTGATAAAGATGTGTCAACTTCAAGAGTCTCGCATACCTAGGATCAAGGACTAAATAATATATCAGCAGTGTATCTGGGCCAAGTAAAACTGGTTATGGAAAAGCCTTGCTCCAACCTGGCTGCTTTTCTTTCGGAAGATGATCAAACTGGTTTTAACCTTGTCAAGGATCTACCCTTGGCGCAGATCCGTAATCTAACGTTAATTCTAGATTCAATTTTGCGAGCCTAACCGATGTAACATGTTTTAATTCATAATGGGCAAGAGATTTAATAATGTCATGTGAAGACCTGTAAAATATGAAAGTGTAATCCTCTCTATTTATCATTTTTTACTGGCTTTTATGTATGTAATAGTTTGCTGTATCGTGAAATTTTAGAATATATTATCGTAATCCATTATTGTTTTAGTATAATCGTAAATTAGTGCCTACTTTTATATTTTTTAATATACTGTAATATCATTTACTGTATATTTAATAATTACTTGACAATGCTATTGTTTTGCAACGTTAATTTATTCAGTATTTAAAGAATAAAAATTCACAATATGAGCAGGACACCTCTAATAGAATAATTCATATTTAATTACAGTATAAAGAATAATTTAATTGATTCCGAATTGCTTTAATTTCAATCTAACAGAAAAATTAGAAATTGTTTATATAGTTTTACAGTTATAGTAAGAGTAGTATAAGGAGTTCAATTATGAATCCAATGCTCTTAATTTTATTTTTTCCTATTCTTCTTTTAATTTTTGAAATCGAATCAAGGGAACAAATCACGTCACATCAGTTATTAAGGTAAGTTATATCTGTATGAATAAATATTAAAAGATTTCTTTAGTAATTTTAACTGAATTTTCTGAGTGGTTTTGTTCCAATTTTTGTGCTGTTTCAATTCGTACTTCAAACTTTGTATATTGTACACAGTCAAAATAATGATGTTATTGCGTTCCAAGTAACAATGAAGTTCAAATATAGTATTTCGCGTACTATATTTTTTTGAGGTAACAACCCTATGTTTCATGTGACGTGGAAATCAAACAAACAAGAGTAACTATTGGGTCGGAACAAAAGTTTTTAAATTGCATTTAAAAAATGCCAAATTCTGAGAGAATGGAATCATGCAGGTGATTGAAAGATGGCGAAAATGTACAGAGTGAGTCAGATAAATTGCCATAATAGTTTCTTTATCACAGTTTCATTGAAATTTGATGTTCTTTAACCGCATAAAAAAAAGAACAGAGATAAGGGTGTCGGATACTGGATTACCGCCGCGTAGTGGCGGAAAAGTGAACTAAACGGTTTTATGAAAAAGTTTTTCAAGGTTTCCGGGCACAATAACGGATAAAATCCGTAATAATTATGATATTCTTGTTCAGAAAAAATATGCCGAGTGCGCTACAGAGCCCTTTTTTGGAAAAAGTGTCCAGAAAAAAAATTCTTGTATAAAAATCTTTCTATGGGACTGTACTTCCAAGATTTCGGACAGAATAGGAAACAAAACGCATAATAATTGTGATATTCTTGTTCAACGGAAAAAGGCAGAGATCCGTAAGGAGCCCTTTTTTGGAAAAAAAAGTCCAGGAATAAATTTCTTCTATAAAAACATTTACATTTATTTTTTACGAAGTTTTGAAATCCAAATTGCAAAATCGGGCTCTTTACGGCTCTCCATAATTGAACAGAGAATATTCGAAAAAAAGAATCAGAAAGAAATATTGTTTCTTCGCTGTGAAATCTTGGAAGTACGAAATTGATGAAATCCAAGCTGTTTGTTTACAAACATGGCCGGGTCCTTATCGCGCTCTGTCATAAATAGGTTAAAGCAGGGCCGACATAAATTACCTGGACCTTGGGTATATTCCTATATTTATATTGAACGCAATTAAGTTCTAAATGTTTACGAAGCATTGATTGTTATTGCAATTATCATAAGAAACACTTTCCTAAGTTAATTGCTTGTTTATCAATAAAAGTTGTATACATATATATTTTATTATGTGTATACGGGCCTCTAGGTAAACTTGCTACGGCACTATCCTTTAACTACGTGACCACAGCTCATTGCCATCAATTCCCATAAAGTATCTATATGTATATCATATCATAGTCATTTTTTTTTCGGAACTTTTTTTTTCTGCCCCCAGGCGCCGCTAATCCAGTATCCGACACCCTTAAACTATTGCACAGAGGTTGTATTTTGTTATATTAAAAAATTTGTCCATTAGCTTTACTGCATGCTCGGAACCTTTTTTTAAAATTGTCGACGGTGGCAGGTAGAACTTCAACCAAGATTTCATTTCATGCCGCAACCCGCGACCAAGGACCGTTTTAAATCTTGTACACTGCGATGAATAGTATCACCAAGTTCCTTGTAACGAGCTTGTGAATGTTCGCACCACCTGCAAATTCCACGTTCTAGAACGATGTCGCACACTCTCATTTTCTTTTCATGTGAAAATACGATTCGAGCTCTTTGGGTTTGACAATCCATAACTTTTCTGCAATAGAAGTTTGCAATAAAAATTCTTCTTTAACGTTTGTGAAGAACAAAACATAGACAACAAATGATCATAAAATTGAAAATTGTAGCAATCTATCTGGCACGCCCTTTGCATGCAAATACTTGCAAGTATTTCAACATTGTGTTCAAATTTCACTTATTGTTAGAAACAGTACGAACTCTTGTTACTTTTGGTACCAATAAAATATCTCTATCGAACTGATTACAATAGCCAGATTGGTTCTGCTCAATCCAAAAAGGGACACGAGCCCTCCTCAATCCTGGTGATGACGAAAGGAAAGCCGTAGGAGCACGCAAGGGGCACTGACACGTCCCGAAGGAGTCGAGGCCGACTCCTTTGGCAAGATTAAACAGCCTGCGCCGTGATATACGATGAACTGCCATATAAGGGGCACAATAATATGAAGTTAAGCTATAATATCGTCTGTGGGTTCTGGCCTGCACTCTGGGCTTTCTCGGCCGAGGCAGCGGACCGGCGAGGAAGACCGCGGAGGTCCCGATTCGTGGAAGTCTTGTACGGCTGCAGCAAAAGAGCCCCAGCGCGGGTCCCGCTTCTTCCCTTCCTCCTTCACCCCGCCTGACCGTCAGGCCTCTTCCTCCTTCACTGCCGCATCCTCATTTCCCTTCTTCCTTTCCACCGTTCTGCCCCCCTTCCGTTTCCTCTCGCGGACATCCTCTTCGCCGTGTCCCCGTCTCTCGCGCCGAAGCCACCGAGGCCGGGGCCGGGGTCCCACGTTTTTCCCTTTCTTTTCTTCCTCTTCCTCACCCTCGGTTCTCTCACCGATCCCTTTTCTCGCTTTGTTTCTTCCTCCATCCCTCCCACGCTCGTTCCAGGCGCGGCGCGGCGTGTCCTCGGATATTCGTCGTTGATCACCGATCACCGTGTCTCTCCCGCTTTTTTCTCTCCCCCCGAGTTTCGTTCCTTTCCTCCACCTCCTCCTCCTCCTCATCCTCAGTTTTTATATTTCTTAAGCGTCGCCCTGCACGCCGCCGATGCTCCTCCACAATGCATCTTCGCCGTCCGCGGGCCCCGAGCACGTAACGCTGCATCCACCGTGGCTGACTGCATACCACTGTAGTCGCAGACGGATGCGCCGACGAGCGCTCCCCTTTCGAGGAAAGAGGCTGGAAAAGATCTGGAATTCCTTACGGGGAAATGCTGTAACGTTTCGGGTCGTGAGATCAGTATGTCTGACGAGTGGAAATCGTTTGCTGGCAGACGGTTCACTTTTCCTGCTATCGCTGCGCGACGTCCGCTACTTGAAGTTGGAGTGTGGGAATAGTTTTATGATGCATCGACTTGCAGAGAATCGAGGGGTGTTTCTGTTTAGAGAATTAGTTATGGGAAACTTTTTTAAGCAACGCATACGATTTTTATTTTAAGAAGTTTTTTACGGTGAAGTTCTGACAAATTATTTTTTAGGGATTTTTTTTTTAGTGAATGAAGTGTCAAATGTAAATGAAGTTTTTTTCACTTATTAATACACTTATTGTAAGTACACTTTTTTTTTAAATTTGTAATAGTTTATTTTGTATATGTACAGTAACTCACAGGTTCGTCCACATGCAACTCATGTGATTTGATTGTAAAAATCGACAGTATTATATATTTTTTTATCAATTAATGTCGTTGCAGCTTCCATATGTAATTGTTTCTCCGCTACCATCACTTTTATTGTGCAAAGACAAATAACTTTTCTGGAATCTAAAGCAAATTTAACATTCGCTTTGTGAATCTATTTGTGAGTCACTGTATGTTGGTTTTTGATCAATCGAAACAATTTTGGTCCCAACCAACAATAACGACACTCAGATTGACTAAAAATCATTTTGGATATTTCGTTTCAGGTTTGTCGTTCTCCTGAAATCACTGATATCAGCACCAAATCATTTCCTCAAGGCCATTACTTTAGCGCGTTATGTATATTTAAAACAAATTGTTACAAATTACAAAAAAAATGTTCAAATGTTTCAAAGCTTCACAGTGGAAAGACTTCTTAATGATTGTTTATTTAGTTTGAGATATTCAAGTGGAGTGGAAGACAAAGACACTTAACGATTTTAATTTAAACTTAGTGAAGAGTTTGTTATTGTATACATATGTAATTTCCTATAATAAAAAATCGATGGGTTTTATTGTTATGAAAATTTGGTCGGAAATGCAAAATTTGACTAAACCTTTTAGTTTCCTCAAAAGAAAATGAGATTTGTAAGCGAAGAAGTCATTATATATTTAGTGAATTATGTAAACACATAAACTGATAGCAATAAGAGCTCCAATAATAATATGTACTTACTTTGATAGTAACAAATATTAAAAAATCCTGACAAAAGATATGGTAAGAATTTTGAACATGTTTTGCAACATGCTTATAAGATGATGTATGAATTACATTTAATACAATTCTTTTTCAACGTGACAAGAAAAAATACAATGCAACAATCATTAAATAAAACTAAACTCTTCTGGATATTTAGTAATATAATTTTTATTATTGAGAAACTAATTTCTTTTTTTTTTTTTTAATTCCAAATCAATGTATTTTTTTTTAAATGTTTTGTGAACGCAACACCAAATAAACTTCCAGAATTATATAATTTATTAATTATTCTCCTCTTACTTTTTACTCAATCATTAGGTACAAGATTCCTTTGAAACCATATTTATTATACGCATAACACATAGTTACAAGCTAATGCAACCAATAAAGATACAACTTTCAGAGACTAATAATGACACTACTTTCTCGCTATAAACTTGTCATTATTTTATCCATTTCTTGAAATTACTTTCTCATTATCTCTTACTCTCACCAATATAGGAATTAATTTCAGAAGCCTCTCTTTTACGCTGTAAACATAAGAAGGCGAGTGAGGATTATGCGGTGTAATTTCTACTTACTGAATAATTTTTTATGAAATTACAACAGTTACGTTCCTCTTCAAAATCCAGAATGGAATAACTTTTATTATTATTATTTTGTTAAGAATGTAAATAATGAATTCTTATACATATAGTGTTAAGGAATATTAGATCTGTATATTAACACTGAACTTTCTATGATTTTCCTAGAAATAAAACTGTTAAATAAAAACAGACCCGAATACTATAGCAGGATTAAAAATTAAAAAAAAATCTGTGCAAGAATAACCGAATTCGCAAACGGTACTTTATTGTCTCTTGGGAACACACTCGCCACAATGAGATACCATAATTTACGCCAGGCGAGAGTCAAGGTCGCTCATCCTTCAAAGACGAACGTACCGAACGCGCCATCGATACATTCGACACCCCACGCTCCCCTCTGTCCCTTCGCAACAAATTTATATCGCCCGCCGTGACCCTGGGTCGACGCGGTACAACGAAATTACACGGGCGAGCATTTTTCAAGATCCACGAAAAGCTCAATTAGCAGCCGTTCCCCCATCGGCGACGGGCGAGAGCGCGGCCAATAACTGCATTCCGGAGGAACTTTCATCCCCTTGTAACACCCGAAAAACACAAATCCTCGTAGCGAGAATGCCAACAATCGCGGCCATCAGTTTAATTCCCCCCGTCGAATCCAGGCGGCTCCCCGCGGCGATGAATCGCGAGATCGTGAGATCGCGTTTCCCTTTTCCTCGCCCCGTCCGTGGGCCCGCAGTTTGTCACAGAAAAGAAGGCAGTGACTCGAGGAAGGCTCGTTCTCGAGGTTTTTCGAGGCGAACGTCGGGCCCCGGGAGCCCTGATTGGCAGAACACGAGGGCACCGCTCACGGTGGCCACCGGGGCCCCTCGCTCCCCTCTTCTATCCGAGGATCGCTATTGGGGTCCCGCCGTGGACAATAGAAGACCGTTAGGCGTGCCACGGTATACGAGCCGAGGCTCGGGAAGGACGCCATGGGAATCCCTGAACCGAGGGTAGCCGCGAAGAACCACGACCCAGGCTGATGGTACCGCGCGAGCAAGGCGAAACTGGTTTACCTGCCTCCTCCTTGCGTCTTCGTTCCTCTTCTCGTTTTACCACCGATCATCCATCGAGCATTGACGAGGCAACAGTTGCTTCGCTGGTGGAAACTGTGCTTTGAGCGTATATCGAGCAGGGAACGAAAATAATAATTATTCTAAAAATTTTCATTTAAAACATCAATAACAGAAATCTATTTATTATTTAAGGGGTTTCAACGTTTCAATCATCGAGATAGGTAAAAAAATCGATTCTCTTTTAGAAATTTGGAAAGCTTTAGGCCTTGACAATATTTAGGATATTTCAAATATTAACACAGCTACACAGCTTTGAGTGACATAAGATCGCACTCTTGGATCGATTTCCAGACGAAAATCACTTCCAAATTGTATTAACTTTACGTAAAAATGAAGGAATTTGTTTGGGGTTGTAATGATATTCTAAAACACTCTAGAATTAGTATAAACGCGAATGGAATAGAGAGAACGTCGATGCGCACAGTCTACCTATCGTTTCGTAATATGAAAAAGTGATAATGTCATCAAGAGCGAAAATTTCGTGTGAAACTAGAAGTGCTGCAAACATTAAGAAAGACCATTTTAAGGAGAAAAAACATCTGCTAAACCATTTCGAACAGAAAAAGGTGCACACGGCGTCCATTAGTGAGGAAACTAATCCGTGAAGAAACTAAAAAGTGTAACGAATTTGGATGTTTCTATAGAAGAAAGTGCATCTTATGTCATTTTAACCATTCTTACTGTATTTTCTGTAATCAGTGGATGTGCAAATTGTAAGAATAATGGAAGTAATGTGCAATTTAATTGTGATAGTGTAAGTGGCATTGGCTTCAAAATATGAAGTGATTCACAGGTTTGTTCACATGTATTCCAAAGGTTAATTAACTATTAAATTTGTAGTAATAATTTTTTAGAAAATTTTAATTGTCACTCACTTTTCATGATTTTTATTATGTAAAGTAATCGATATTAAAAATTATCAGAGGTAGTGGAAATGACTTTATATATTTGCATATTCAAATATTTAATTGCATGTACGTTTAAATCCTTCACACATTATTGCAGTGATTCGGAGTTTGATGCTGGCCAGCATTGCGCGGGACGCACTCTATTAATAATTAAACAAGATATTTGCATGTGACTCCTAATAGCGGTGGGAAATTGTAATTTAGACGTTAAAATGATAGGAAAATTTATTTGCCTTTTGATAAGTATTAAATTAAGATATCAAATATGAGATTCTTAATTTTCATATTTCTCAAATCAAGTTTCTCTACGGATAAATCTAGAAATTGATTTGTCAATTAATTTCATAATCCTTTTCCCAGAAACATTTGAGTTAGGTAGCATAGAAATTTATTAAAAACACTACGAATGTTTTGGACAAATATTTTATGACATAATAAATATTGTGAACGTAACACTGTATATCATAACAGTATCACTGGTTGTAATCAATAAATTTGAATAGTTAATTTTTTTGGTAAATCATGGGTCATCTGTATATTAAATTATGACAGAATTACATTCAATATTTTGTGTAGTTTTGAGATTCAAAGTTAATTTAAAATCACTTTGATATTTTGGAAAACATGACATATAAAAAATGAAATTACAGTGAAACCAGATTAACTGGCTGCCTAATTATTTTCTATTTCTATTATTTTGCGTTCTAATTAGTCAGTGCACTAGTAATAAGATTACATTAGAATTTCGTGTAAAGCTTGAATTCTCGTTTAGTGACGGTATATTAAAAATATAAAAATTCTGCAGTATGAAACTGCTACAGTTTTGACCTTAATATTAGGCCAGTTAATCAAGGTTCTACTGTGTATCTATTTGGAACTGAGGAACATTTGATATAGCCTAAATAAAAATAGTAAGAGAAATTACACGTACAATAACATACTATTTAAAAATACTATTTACTCTAAAATAGAATTTTATTAAACGTGTACCTCATGCTTACAATTTCTATTTAATCCTTTTTAAATTTTCCACAGCTCTGTATCCATTTGACGAGTCCTTTCAAATGCAACGTCACTCATTTAACACTTCTCCATGCAGCGAACAGGCAACGAGTTATTTAAGATAATAGTTTCTGTTGATCCACGCCGTTTTTACACTGATGCACAATGAGGGAAATTAGTAATAAAAAAGGCAGCTGATTGCAGATTCGATTGGGCCGTTGCGAATGAAAGCGCAAACGAAGGACGTTCGAATTTCCAGAATATCGAAAACGTCAGCTGTAAACCGGGCCCAATCACGCGGCCACGCATTTTCCGGTTCTGTCTCTTTCGTTCCTTCGTTCAACTACCTCTCCGAGCCTCGGTTTCGTCAATGGAACAGACGTTCAGCGTCAGGTTGGATGTTCTGGGTTTCGGATTTCCGTGTAATACGAGACCCGCGCATCAAGCAGCGTAGGGTAGTCCATAAACGATACATTCATTGTGCTGTAATAACACTGTTCGACAAATTTTGACTTTTTTTCGATTTTGTAAACTTGAATAAACATTTCTTATAGATTTCGGCGTGCTGAATACGAATCTGCAAACCGTTTTTCCCCAGAATGTACAGTTTTCGAAAAAATCAATTTTGAAAAAATGACAAATTTTTAACTTTGGAATTTTTTTGTGCTGTTACCGTAATAGTTGTTTAGTTGCTCTTGGCACGAAATGATTCTGTGGACTCTCCCGAATAAAATGATATAAATAGTTATTAGATTCTAGGCATCGAAATAGGTTTAAATAACAATTAAAGTGAAAAGGACACACAGAACGCACCCATTTTTGCTGATATTTTCACTTTATTTCAGAAAGTAAAGGTCTAGGAGAAAATTTGACCATACCACGCGATAGAACAAACCTTTCTACTAAGGAAAGCATCAGGCGAATTTTCAAAATTATTTTAGTTTTCAATATAGAAATAAAATAGTTTGGCAAAACGCGCGGCGGCGACAGTGGTACTCAATGGCGGCGCGGCGAGGCGTCCTCCGTCTCGTCCGTCAAAATTCAAGAAATTCAAGTTTACAAAATCAGACCCGTGTTGAACAGTGTAATTAGAGCAAACGGTACAATTTCGCCCTGCGTTGGCAAAGCAGGTAGATTTCCCTTATCCCCGTTGCGGATCAGCTATAAATAGTACAGTTAATGCCATAAATTCGTGCAATTATAGTACCTGAGATATTTACGTACAATAATCTCTTGTGCCTCAAGAAATTTTTCTGAAAAATGTTTGGCTGAAAATATAATTTTGTGCAATTTTGTTATTTGATTTCTACCTACGTGGAAAAATGTTTCCAGAATGTTCTTGGATTTTTTCGTCCTTTGTATTTATTAAAATTCTTAGTTAAGAGGATTTAGACCATAAATTATTACAAGAATGTCACTTTGTACTGGGTGCTTGTCTGAAAACTTTTTATCTATTTGAATGTCTTGAAAACGGAGTTGAATGCAGAAGTACATTTTGTGGTTTCAAGGGAAAAATTTACTTTCTATTTATTGGATGTTTTTTAGGTCATTTCAGAATAAACTTTTTCCAGTAGACATCTAAATTTTTTTGGATTTTCATGCGCAGAATAAAATCGACCTTCAAATAAAGTTCCAATCTTGCAAAAAATAAAAAGTTCTCTCGTTGGAACCATGAAACTTTTGTATCTAGCACTTTTCTAGAAAGCGAATTATTTTCAAGATATTTTATATTTTTATGAGTAGGAAGTTTTTAAATGAACATTCAGTACATAATTGTTAAAATGAGCTTTCAAAAATTTCAGAAAAAAAGGAATGTCAATATATATATTCCTTAAAAATAGTATTTTATTGAAACAGATCAACTATATCAGTCATTCTGATGGTGATTTAATTAATAATAATCAATATTATGTTTCTAACCAAATTTAGCAGCATTATTGTAGTGTTGTTTAATATTATTATACACTAAAGCATGCATTGAAAGTTAGATTGGATCATAAATAATTTCCAACATAGACAAGATCTAATGTTGGTTTCAAGAACGCCTAATTATAAATAAATATACATAACTGCAATTAGGTTTTACTATTGTAGTTGTCGAAAAATTATCTGAATGTCATAAATTAAAATTCACTCGAGTAAATTATACATTCCTCTTAAAAATTTAATTTGTAACAATTTTCGTTATGTATATACAGAATCAATTCTATATAATTTTCTTACATTCAAAAGTGAAAATCCACTGTATAAAAAACATACGAAAACCGTAGGAGTGTATGAACAATAATTTGAACAATAGTGATTACGAAAAATAAACAATCCTGCCATAGTTAAAATATTTAAGATGATCTGTATTCAAATAAAAAATTATAAACGGTTTACTTTCTATTACATATTTTTCTCGATGATTCTTTAGCTTTCTGAATACTTTGTTAGAAACTAAATTTTAAGCAAATGGTAATACCTGTAGAGGCAGATTTTTGTGTGACAGAATTCTTGACGTTTTGTTATTCATTAAATTTTGTATAACCGCGACCACAAAAAGACGATATCGATATCCCTTTGGCAAGTGAAACGGTAAATGCGACCGATGCACACACGCAGGTTTGCAAACACGCATCAGTACATGAGCAAATGTGGCCACTGTATATGGTGATGTCCTTGCCCATAAAATGCATCTCATGTTTATATGCATTGCTACTACTCGAGTTTGCCTCTTTTTGTGCAAATACACTTTTTTTCCGCGGACACGAATATTTCTTTATCAGAGCCAGGATGACGCGATATTAATGTTTTCCGGCGGACATCGAATTTTTCGTCGCAAAGAGAATCGCTTCTGCGCGAAGATTTTGATTGTATTAACGTGCATTAAACAGGGATATAGCACTTTGAAATTGGAACGCAACAAAACAGATATGCAATCAAAACTAAATTAACGGGTACTATGTATCCCTAAAATAAATATAAATTTGTTTGAAATTTCGTATGATTATCAGTATTTAATTGTTTCTCACGACTTTTGCTAAATATTATCGATTTGATTAAATCTGATTATCTCTTTAAATGGAAATGGAAGTATGAGGAATACCGTAGATAAATTTAAAAAGTCGTTAGTGCATAAAAAGTAATTAAAAATATTTCTACGTGTGTATTATAAATAACTTTTTAATATATTGTTCCATAATAATCTCACGAAAACGTTAACCTGACTTACTGAGCGTAATATAAATAATATGAAATTGAATATTGTCGGAAGCTTAATTTTCATTCTTCATATTCCAACCTTCCGAAGCATCTAAATATATAAATATAAAGAAGCTTACGGAACGTCGATTAATTTTAGTATTGTATAAATAAATGAAATATATCACAGATCTGGCGAAGATGGATTTAACGCAAAAATAACGTTTATTTGAATATTGGCATCGGAAAATTGTTTGACTCGCTGGAATGAAATTTTATGTCTGGTTTGTTTTTCCAAAGGGAAAATCCTGTTGAGCTTTACCTCCCTTATCGAGGATTTACGTAAACCCAGGATTATCTAAACGGGGGAGATACATTGGGTATTTCCGTAGAACCGTTTGCCCTTTCTACAGACTGTGCTTTCTCTCTCTTGCTCTCTGTTCGTTATTTTCATTATGCAGTCGAAAGTTTTGTGATACATTCAGTTATTATGAACTCTTTGGTAGTAAATAATGGAATGTTGCATCTCTCATTGCAAGCAATCGCTCATATTTCATTTTAATTTATCTGGATTACGATGTCAGCGGAGTACAACAAATTATTATAAGAATATAATATTGTTCTCCATTTTGCTGTTTAACTTTGAACAGTCTAAGTATATTAGAAAATTAACTCAAAGATCAATAGAAAATAAAAAGTATAATCAGTGATTAAATATTACTGTAGGTAATTTTGTTAAAAATACAAACCTATGTAATTTTCATTGATACTATATTTATTTTTAACGATAAAAATTAGGAATATTTTGAGAAAACTGTAGTATTTATTAAAATGATTCCTATGAAAATATCATAAAGAAACAAACAAATTACAAAATATGTGGATGCAAGTATTGCAGATGTATGAAAGTTTGTAAAATATGCTGTAGTAAATTTTCAGTTATTTGTAAAAGTTTAAAATGAATCTTTTAAAACCAATGAGAATGTTAAACTATTTAATAATAAAAGTTAGAAGTATTTTATGTAGGTCATTTTTCTGTATTTAAGGCGTAGTTATACAAAAGGTATACATAAATATAAATCACAGTATCACAGAAAACAATGACGTATTTTTAAAATTTTGCATTTTTACATGTTGTATATAGACTTTAGTGAATGGATGTGTGGTATAATACTTTTCAGTAAAAAGTAGTACATATTTAAATTTTTATTTGTTATGTTCTAATAATTTTAGTGTATGATATTTCGCTAGAAAAGAAAAATGAAAGCAATATGAAACGGAGCTGCGTTTACCTTATTTATTCACAGAGGTGTTTAGGAAGGCTATACAGAATTGTGGTTGTACGAAACTTACTGTGTCGGTCTAGTGTCTCTAATTCTTGGTCCGTAAAATGGGATTCCATAAAATTAAATTTCATGTCTGAAAAAGAAAAAAAAAACCCAACCGTTTTATACAACGGAATGTCCAATTGCATTTAAGAGTGAATCATTCTTTTTCCTTAATCTCACAATTTTTTCACTACTATTTTTCGCACACGCGTGGAAGCCATTTTCATGGAGTATAAAACTAAATTTTCGAAATTATTCACCAAGGCACGCCGGAATATTTAAACCTCAGCAATTTAAAGAATTTATATTATACATATTTTCGTTGCATGTAATTTGCAGTAAAGTCCTACTATAGTTGCATTAGCACACAGCTTCTCAATTTTTTTCCCTCAACGCCTTTCACTCTCCTCTATTGTTCAAAATTCAATTGTTACTGTTATATTAATTTTAAATACATTGTTCAGAGTAAATTGCTTGTCCCGTTGATAGAAGCGCACCACAATTGCAGTCAGAAATTATGATTTATGATTCTATGATTTCCTCCGACACAAAGAACGGGTTTTCCCTTTCTGCTATCTTGCCGCCAACCCTTACAACCTCCACAATTTCTTCAGTGCTTCCCAAGCGGAAGAAGAAAAAACGAGAGCGACAGAGAGAGCCAGTGGGACTCGAGGAATAGTGGTTGCAAGGCTAAATGATGGCAAGGCAAAGAAAAGGGAAATTTCGTTTCCTGTCTCGGGCACGTGTTTCATCTTTAAGCAACTTTTCACGTTCAGTCAAACTTTATATTAAACTTTAAATACAAGAATAATACGGTACTGATATCATTAACAACAAGTCAACAGGAAAATTAAATTTCAATATGATAGAATAGCGGAGTGGAGGATACAGAGAATTTTCCTGTTGAGATCATTTTTGGCTCTGCGTGGAAACGAAATATTTATGCAGAATATTTGACATTAACTATACCAATACAAAATACGTAGTTATTTACAGTTCATACGTCAGATTTTTAAAAACGGTACTTTATTGAAAAAATTAATACTGGTCTAAATATTTTTTTTTTATTTTCAACCCCAATTCAAAATAAAAGCAGAATATATATAATATATAAGAATATATATAATAAACCGTTATTCAACGTGTTTTTTTATCTGTTTGTATTATTTGTGGATTGTCTGTGGATCCCAAATCTAATTTGAGAATCTCAGGTGGTCTTTGGGGCATTTTAAACCAACGATACTTTTTACTTTTCTTAATAATTTTTCCAATTTAGTAGAAAATCTAAAGAAATTATTATTATTATTATTTATATTTCTTGTTGCTTTACATTAATTCAACAATTATTGTCTATATTCGCAATAATATGCTGAACATACGAATTGTTACACACCAGAAGTTTTTGAAAGTAATAATGCTTATGGGTTAAGATGTCAATATTATCATCTTGGAAAAAAATTCTATGCATACTGTAGTCGTATGTGACAGAAAGTATCTTATGGTTTTGTCGCGGCTAATAACACATATTCAGGTATTTTGATGTTGATTTGTTATTCTTGGAAATACTGACAAAAATTCTACACGGAACGTCTGCAGAAGTAAACAATAACACTTTGTATGGAGGATGGGGAAATTCTTTCTTCTAACAGATAGTTATATGCATAGTTTTATACGATATGTTATAGTATTGTAGAAAAGTATAAATCAATTAATCAAGAAATTCTTCTAATATTCCTGAATGTTTTGATAATTATATAATGTGCTTACTGTAAATTATTGCAAAACTGTTCTAATGCAAGTTATGTTTTTAATTGTTCCTGTGTTAATCAAAATTCATTTAAAACCGGATACCAAAGTTTAATATTGATTTAAGATATCATGATAATGTTGTTGATTTTGTTTCTATATATTGAAATCTAATAATGTTCAAGGGCAGTTAATGCAATATAAGAAGATTAAAACATCATTTTTTTCTATTTAATTAAGAAAATCCATCGAGAATAGGGAGATTCCACTCACTGATCAATCTATTCTGTCTTTCCTTGTGAAATATTAATTTTAACACTTCCATAAAATTTTGAAAATACAATTTCAAAATCGTTTCCCCGTATACTCTTTACCTAGCACGAAATCAAACCTTTTTCCCTTTGTTACGTTTATTTCCAGAGTTACCAGTTTTGTTTTCTCATTTCACGCGTCTACTATTCCGCGCGAAATACAGTCGCGAGAAACACATAAAGGTAAGAACGCGATTCGAAAATGCAGGCAAAAAAAATTGTATAACAAGCGTGCAACCGGCAACAGCTTTCGCAGTTGCGGGGAGAACGGTAAGCGGAATCTGATATTCGCGCGTGCTCGGTTATTTGCGCCCAAAGAGGGAACGGTACCGTCGTTTTGTACTTATTAAAGTTTGCGGGGACACAATGGCCAAACGAAATTCATAGTATGTTATCGCGATCACGTACGTTCACGTGGCGAGGATACGCTCGCGCGAGCATCATATTGGCCGACGACCCTGTATACACGGCGTACGTGCGCGCATGTGAACATCGAATTAACATTTGTAATTTATGCGCTCCTGAAATTTCCGCAATGCGACGACCGACTCGCCGCGCCGTCGGCTTTCGCGTACGCGCGAATTACACGCATTGCGATGCCTCGCGTGTCCCTCGCCCGTCTATTTCTGGGGGTTGCAAATATTCTGTGGCCTTGAAATAGGGCGCTCCGCTTTGGTGGATCTCTACCTCTTTGGAGATACCTGCGTCTATGTTGGACCGAGAGATTTATTACAGATTTTACTCTACTCTTATTCCCACACACAGTCAGGGATAAAAGTATTTATGCAGCAATAATATGGAAATAAAAAAAGTTGTATTTTCTATATTATTAATTATATTAACAAATACTTGATTATACATCGTACAATAAAATTAGTATTGATATTTAAATGTAATTACATTATTTATTAACCCTCCGCACACTGTGCCGAAAATTAAGTCTCGTGATATTTTGTTCTCTATTTCTTTATCAGGATCCTTTTAATTTTTATTTTATATATCAACTATCTTTTTCTTTAGATGCAAAATATTTTAGCCATACGATTTTGATTAGAACAAAGCAGAAAAAAATCTTTATTATTTACATGTAAAATGCTATGGAACTACGTAGGGATTTCTCAAAATACTGAGTATTCTCTTTACAATTAACATTTTCATGCGTACATTTTTGGAAAAAATGTTAAGTTCTGTAAAAACAGTCACCATTTTGCAAAAACTCAATACTTTGGAAAATCCCTACGTACTTCAATAGTCTTTTACTTGTAGATAATAAAGATTTTTTTTTGTTTTTCACCGTTTTGCATCCACAAAAAATGATGGTTTAGCAAATGGGCTAAAATGCCGCCATTCTGCATATAAATCAAATAATTTTTTTATACTTCTCAGTAAATGTATATATAATACAGTCCTCTAAACAGATTTTTCATAAAGCAATTCATGTATCCGCAATAAATAGTTACAGTTAGAAATGACTTTAGAACCTCAGGGGTGGCCTAACTCCTTAAGTAAAGGTGTTTATCCATAATGTGATCGATAAATATTAATTCTCCAACTCCCGATGACGCAATACACTCTCCCACCATTAGGCGTCTTCCTTCATGCTTCAAATTTGATTTACGATTCTTAGTCCTTATACAGTATTTGATTTTATTTTTCACTCGATCGGTTAACCGGTTAACCAATGTCCCTTTGTATCTTACAATTTCTACGACATTCCTAAAAGCTCAGAACAGTAAATTGAATTTGCCTACGAATTGCTGATCTACAAAGGTTTATAAGAAGTTCGCGAGGAACTCTATTTGGTGTCCCACATTCGGTTTTTAGGAAGATTTGTGAAGCTTTGATATTTAAAGGTTACATTATTTTCGCTAAAGAAATTCCGTTTCATCTTCTACATTCCATTATTTCAACGGCATCGCTTGGCCCAGTTACGTGGGACACCCTGTATAGGCATTTTGCGATTGTAGTTCGCTGCAGTTGCCAGGATCCTACAAGTGGTTGACCCTGGCCGCGACAATCTGCCAGCCGATTGTCGAAGCCCGCGCCAACAGCGGACCGCGTCCCGAAGGCTTCTTCGACTTTCTTCCCTTCGATTCCATTCGGAACAGGTGTACACGATGGATACGGTACTCTATGGGCCCGCCGCGCCGTGGCCCGAGCAATTAACCAATTCATTGCGTTTTCGACGGGGATCGATAGTTGTATATACTTTTTCGCGTGGAGAGTTCCCTTTTTTTCGTCAAGCTTTTCGCATCGCACCTGCCCTCGCTGGGTCGTCCATAAAAATTTTGTGTATTTTCCTCGGGTCAGCATGTTGGAACGGCAATCCGTTTTATTGGCCGTCGTTCGGGTATACAGCTGCAAGGTGTATTTTATTTTTTTATTGCGCGAATTGTGTAATTTTTGGAAGGGAGTACCTGCGCCTTCGAAGACCAGGGATGGTCTTAGGAGGTTTCGTTTTTACCGATTAAGGAGAGGTTTCGGTCAGCACCTTTAACAAAATCGATAGATAAGTTTAGACAAATGTGTTTCACGAAGAAACAAAAGAACTTATATACGGATCTGGAATTGCAGATTAGAGGTAAATATTGTTTCCATTGGACTTTTCATTATATGAAATATTAAACACGTTTTTCTCCAAATATCATTTTACAGACTGGTGGCGCAAATCTGTGATTATATTCCTATTTTCGAGATATTCGCGTTTGAAGTTTTGATCACCAATATTGTAGTATGATATTGAATTTAGTAAATTCTAGTTTTTTTTTCATGAAAACCGTTGTTTAATTCATTTTCTCTTTGATAATAATACAAATTCTTCTTTCCAGACTTCAATCCTAATTATCCTCAATTTTTTTTGACCAAGGTACCAATTACAAGTACAGAAGGACTTGGAATAAAACTTGGATCAGCCTTCAACGATTTTCAATTAATTATTGGCATTTTATAAAAGAAATATTAGATAGGATAATCGAGGTTCTACTGTATAAAGATCCGTTTATCAACAGTAGAAAAAGTGAGTAACCATTTAACTATCAGATCGAAGACTCGTTTACCTAGGTTTTGCATATGTATGCAAATATTTTTCTATTTTTAGATACATGAGAAGCAATAAATAATAGCTTGAAAATACGAGAAAAATACGAAAAAATAACATGCAGATTAAAATTACAGTCGTTTCAAAATAACGTTTATGTTTCGCTAAATTAAGATTTATTCTTGCTGTTAACTTGCAAATACGTAATATTCCTGAAACATGTTTTAATACTAAATATGCTTAGTATTGTTTCCATGCTGAAAAATAAAATTATAATTGCTGTATTATGAGTAGTGAAATGTGTCAAAGCAATAAATAAAGAATAGAACGAGATAAATTTGATACTTCGCTATACTTACTTTATTTACTCTGAAATTGAAATATATCTTCGAAACTAATAAGAAAAGAATTCAACTACGAAAATTCTGCTTTTAATAAAATTTTCAGTAAAAGTAGAGCCTAATGAATTATGCAAAAAGCAATTTTCCTTTTTGCTGGAAACTCGCTCTGAAGAGCTGAAGTTACCTTTTAAAATTACCGTACCTTTGTAAGTTTTGAGTAAGTAGATGTACCTTTGTAATAACACGAAATGGGGCAAAATTTCAAATATTAAAATTCAAAAAAGATGTTATTAGTATCTATGTTTCTTGTTTCCTAATATTATACGCGCTGCATTACGTTTCTTCGCATTACACAATATAAAATAGAAAAAAATTATAAACACAAATATTAATTTATGAATATTTAATTATAAACTTACGACAATAATACGAACTAGCAATAAATTGGTTTTTCATTTAATATTCAAGGAAAAGATTGGCGATATTATCTCCAACCTTATTTCAAAGCATTGACCTTTTTATGAATACAGAATCGATATCGGCGGAAAATTGAATCGATTACATTACTCTACGATTTCTCGTTGATTTTCTTTAATTACACTGAATACTAAACTTCTGCCTTCAAAGTTTCCTACAAGTAAAACTTCAATAGCGCCGATATCTGGTCATGTTGAGAGCCAAAGAATTATGCAGCCCTCCTCGAAAGAAAAACACGAGGCTACAAGATCCTCAATTAGTAAACAGAGGCAGTGTATGTATACAGATTAGATAAATATCCTCCATCTGTTCCCACGGTGTGCTGCATGAAAAACTAGTCACTTGTGTCATATCTTTGTTACAGTACTCACTTTCATTAATATTTGATTTCCATGTTTTTTCGAGGTTATTTATTTGTATCTGCATAAACAGCAAAAGTAATTACTTAATTGTTTTATATTATATTAGATCTTTTGTGTAACGCGACGCACAATTTTTCAATCACTTCGAGCTATCGGATAAAAAAAGTCTTTACAAAAATTTATTAGTAAATATTGAATGGACAATACATGGTGATAAAGAAAATTAAAAAATAGTTTGTTCTTGTAGCGAAACCAAGGTCACCTTGAATTTTTCAAATGAACTGTTTAATGCAAAAGTGGTGTAAGTAAATTTTTTGCAAATTTGATTTAACATCACATATCTAAAGCTTAAATTTCGATTTGTAAGTATTGCATAAAAGTGATTTTAAGTGTTTCAGTATATTTTTTTTATTTTCTTGGGGAACAATAGAACAAGTTAGAATCGTTTACAAAAAAATTCAATGCGAAAATGCTGTAACTTAAAAAAATATTGATTAAAATCATTATACATCTTGATTTTTGAGGGGAAATCAGAGATGTATCATTCTAATGTTGATTTACTTCGCAGAACTTTTATCTCATCCCTTATTATTCAGCATTCAAGTTTTTTGACTTACACTACTTTTCCATTCAGCGGCTGAAATAAAATTAGATATTCTTTTTCTCATTGTATTATAGGGGACATGAAGGCGAATTCAGAAGGTATAATAACACCATATTTTTGCAAATTTATGCACGAGTGTAACTTATAAAAACGCATGTTTGGTTTCATTTACACGTTATAAAAGCTCGTTATTCTGCGTAAATATGTAGGTTGAAACTGAGGACTTTGTAGCAAGAGAAGACAGAATCATTTTTGTAATTTTAGGAAAATTAAAAAAAAATTGCAAGCAGGCTTAAAATCTGTAGTAAATCTCCTGTTTTTAATCGAATCTGCACTCGGTTTACACCACACAATGTAGAATTTTTTTCGCGTATGTTGCGCATACCTACTTCAAGCTGTAATTCAAGAGCTTAAAAATCATAAAGTATCACGATATGACCTAATTGCGGTCAGGGTGCTTAAACGACTGCCTCTATGTTGAATATTTCTTCCAAATATAAAAATGTAAACCAAGGAAACTCTTCGACTGTGATATTATCATTGTAAACAATTTATATAAAACAGATTGAAAGATAATAAATAAAAGAATCATTAGGTACAATTATTAATGACAAAGGTTTATTATTAAATCGTTAATTTGCCTTTTCAAAAAAAAGTACGGCAGAATTGAGTAATCCTATCGATTGCTATCATAGAATAAATTCTTGAGTTACCAGAATAAAGAAGGTACTATTCAGCAGTCTTTCTCGATATCGAAAAAGCATTCGATAGAATCTGATACCAGAGGCTGGTTAATAAATTACAACTTTTATTATCCACTTAACTATACAGGGTGACAAGGAAATAGGTGACTAAACTTTGACGTCATATTTTACTGTTTCTAAAGACAAAAAGGGATCATATAAACATATGTATTTAGGATCAAAAACTCTTTTTTTCCTTCCTTTTTAAATTCACTATTATTGTTTCATGTTACTATTTGTGATTGTTAAATTTTTTTATTCAAACTGCAGGAATCAAGAAACAGTACAATTATATAGCTAATTGTAAGTTTCATAAATAATGTCTTTTAATAAATTTATCTATTTAAATCATTTAAGACAGAATTCTCGTATAACAGATTCAAGAAGTCGATTTCATCATTGTTCCTGATTTTAAAATAGATAGTATAATTTCAAAAATATGTCCCCAAAATTTCGAGGTTGTAAATTTGGTTTTTTAAGATTAGTTTTTTAGATCGATTTTAAATCTGTTAGAAATATCGCAGAATCAACTTTGTGGGCGTATTCAAATACCGCTGAAGTGTACGATTGCTTAACGAAGTCTTTATTTTCAGTAAAGAGTCGCGGAGATATGAAGCGCACGCTACTGAAGCTCGACCGGGAAGACTGGGCCTTCGCGTGGGTCCAGTCGCGGGGGGTGCTCTTTTGGCGCGTTTCCGCCACGTTGCCGGGGTGCGTCGCGTCTCTGGGTTTTTCCCCGGGGTTGCCACTCGTCCTTTCGGGGCGCGTTTCCTGTCTCAGTGGCTGCTACCAGAGAGCGCCATTCGGCCCGTTTAGGCGGCGATTTTGAATTTCCTTACAAATCTTATTTATTCATACACTTCTGCAGGACCAAAACTTGAATTTTTCATAAAAATTTTTTAACTCAATTGTCTTTCATTTTTGTTATCCATGATTTCAATTGTTTGCTGTACTAATAATGAGAATACACTGAAATTTATAGTAAAACTTAAACAAAAATTTAATACTGGTTTAACAATTTTGATTCTGGTATCAAAATAGTTAATTGAAGTTCTATTGTATTTTATTTGTATACCTAGAATCTAAAGTAAGATTTTCGGATGTTAACTCTAAAATAAAAATAATAGAGCATTTGAAATATGTGAACTTATTATTTCAAATGATTATTTGTATACTGCGGATTTTTATGCAAATATGTGTTTTTACAGACAGAAATAAGGAATTGAAGTTTGAGAAACAGTGTGATTTTATTTCAATACTTTCCATATTTTAATATCTATAATCAGCCTCATAGATGTTTCTAATATTTAGAATTGTCATAACTGTATAAAAATCCGCAGTCTAATTATGTGTCATCTTATTATAAATGAAATGAGCCTAACATTCATAAAAAATCTTTCGAAAACGTATTTGTCATTGTCTTCTTTCCCTGCTTTGTTGCTGGTCCTTCACTTGAATTACCCTTTTTTACCCCATGTGATAGCAATAAAGGTTCTCGAAAGGAAAGCGGCAGGGTTACAATCACAGCGTTCTTATTCCGGACACCCTCCTCCGGCTAAGCACGGTGAATCTCGACAAGTGAAGCTTAAGCATTATCCTCAATGTCTGAGGATGTACAGCGGCCTTTTGACGGGCAACCGTCGAATCCTCGAAACCTTCCCAGCAACAGGGTTCTCGGAAGGAAACCCTTATCGAGCGAAAATCCTCAGGTCCCGAGCTCCGAACGATACCGTTCAGTTCTCGACGAGGGTGGCCGATTGTTTAGGTTGGAATCTCGAGAGGCGTGGACGGCATTCCGGCTGGTGGCTCCGGTAATTCGAACTTGTTCCGTTCTGGCATGGACGATGTTGGCGATTCGAGTCGCCCGCAAAACGGAATAAATCAAACACTTTCTGGATGCGCCCGTGGAGAAATGCTCCGAGATTAATCATAAATCATTAGACGGCCTTACGCTGCGGATGATGATTTATTGCTGTCAAGGAGCGAGCGTACCGCTATTTCATCCTTCGGCTGATTTATTCTACGGTGTTAACAGTCAGCCCGATTTTTATAACTCGTTGTTAAATGGGGAGGTATTAGTTTATGTCAGGCGCGAGTGTACTCTGATTTAAAAGATAGTTCAGGGAAATGTGAAGTAGTGAAGTGATTGGATTTCGGGGGATTTATGTACGTAGCTTTTCTATTGTGTAGTACAGAATGATTTGTTTGAATTTATTGGGGTTTGTTAACCCCGGAAGAATAATTTTAGGTATACAGGTATAGTGCTCCGATATATTGTTATTTCACGAGCACAATTGTACGTTGAACGAATTCGTTTGAGTTACTGTGTTGGGTATGAAAAGAACAATGAAAGTACTGCATTTTTTATTTCGTTTTCCTTTTGTTTACATCTACCTCGGAATTATTTAATAGTGTGAACATTCTGTATTTTCATATTGAATATATTTTTGCATTATATTTAGTAAATATGTGTTTATAATTGCAAATTTGTTTTGGATTTAAAATCAGAACTGAGAAAATTTTTATTTGAATAATAAATAGAAGTATTATTTTAATTGTGAATAATAACTCAATGTTTTATTTAAATAATGCTAAAAATACTGCATTTACTACTTTTATTAGCAAATTAAATGCTATTTCTTACATGAATTTAGACAAAACCGAGATAATAATTAGTTTTCTGTCTTATCTTTTTTGTTTTAAAAGGTTACAGGAAAATTTATATAATGTGTGAATAATTATGTAATATTATTTGAAATATCAGAAACCCGATTAATAATAAATAATAATGAAACGTGTATTTTGTATTATTTCTTTTCTAGTAGAAATTTAATATTTTCAATGAATTTCTGCAGTTTGTTAAGCTCTTAACACACAGGAAACCTTTACTCGATGACATAAAGGAAAGTGGTGATTAAGAGATTAACCTTATTTCACAGGGGCGCTTAAAAGGAAGTTCAACATGCATATTGTTTTATATGTACAAAAGGACCTTTAATGTATAATTCAGTTATAATTTAATGTCACTGATTTCGTTTAAAGAATTATTTGATTTTAAATTACAGAAAATCAAGTACTTGTTTTTATTATCTGCCATTACCTAATGTTTAATCTTTCTGCACTGTTCAAATAATTACCTCAGATAAATCTAACAAATTTTGTTTTTATGATATTTACATATGAAGACATACATATTACTTGAATGTTTTACTAAAAATTAGTGAAATTTCTTCAGATTCAATGTCTGTTTCAGAAAGAAAAAATTAAAACTACATTTGAATTTGGGGTCTAATAACACTAACTTAGAGTTAAAATTCAGTGATATTATTTCTAGTTAAAAAAACGAGAGTCCTTTACTTTCCTCACTGTTTAAAGGGTTCTATTTACCTAAATGCTTAGCAAAACCATACAAGTTTAAGAATTTTTTAATAAAAAATTAAGAAAGTAAAAGAAAAAAATGTAAGATCGCGAGATCGTCAAAGATTTTGAAGAATATCGCATGCAAATTTGAACTGGACCAATCGGTTATCACGAAGAGTGCATGGATTCATGTCATTCAAAGGTACGTACTGCATAAGTACCTTATTTGATATTTGAGAAATTGGTGTAAAATGTGAAGACTGTTTTTCCAAGACCTGAAGCTTTTCGAAAATGTAATAAATTAACTATTTTACCCATTGTTTTAACTTTGTTACCACTTAAGTGTCGTCAGCTTGCGCTAAAAAGTCTGACTGACTCATCGAATTCCTCGCGCCAGGAAGGAGACAACCGATATGAAAATAAATATCCAGCATGGCATAAATATAAACGAATGTGACTTTATTGAAAATGCCATAGACATGCCGGTATATAGTAAGTGTACGTCGTTGCAGAAGGCCAAACATGGAAATATCAGTGGAAGAGTAAGCAGCAGTAATGACATCATCGTGTCGCACGTGCACCAACTATGGTACACCTGCACCACACTTGGCACCGTGTTTGCACGCTCTCTACGACGCACGCATTGCACTTTAAACGACGTTGCTTCTGCGGTGTC
This sequence comes from Perdita meconis, assembly GCA_030770465.2. NCBI lineage: Eukaryota > Metazoa > Arthropoda > Insecta > Hymenoptera > Andrenidae > Perdita > Perdita meconis. The sequence goes on along the minus strand of JASKOS020000006.1, from coordinate 9,222,673 downwards.
ATTTTTTTCGCCACGTCGGTTACACTTAAGTGCGTTCCATGACCGCTGCGTTTATTTATTCTTTAACGACACTTCCGCCCACGCGGAGAGTATATTGTGCTCACTCAGCGTAAGCGTAATTTATGTTTACGTCGAATCAATAGGTGTATTAAATTCAAGCCTAATGCACTGAGGGAATGCATTTGGTTCATATAGCAAGTCTAGTAAGCGAGTATAGCAACTGCATTTTGTTTTAATTATTAAGCAGTCAATTGGTTCGATGCACTAAGTGGTCTATATAACAAGTAGGTATGTATTTTGTCCTAAATACCGAGGAGTGACTTAATTTAATGTTTATTAATTACACTTTACTTTCATGTAATAAGGAGTAAATTTGTACATTGTATGTATAATATTATAAAAGCCTTTTTCAGTTTTCAAGCTTATTACGAATAATGGAGGGATGAAAATAGTTTGAAAATTGATGTATTTTCAAAATTGATATATATTTGTGTTTGTCGAAAAATAATGGAAATGAAGAATAGTAAGTTTTCTTGCAAATAATATAATGGAATATTTATAGATATTAATACTTACAGTTAGAAAATTTTATTGCGAGTTTTAATAAACATAAATCTGTTCCTAAGAAAGTTAAATCAGTTTTTAATTCTTCACCTGATAGTTTTTATGTCCACTTTTTTGTCAGCTTATATTTTGTTTGCTTTTTTCGTAAGTATTTGCAAAGTTAAATTTCACAGTATATTCTGATCAATCTAATATGTATACTAATTTCTAGAGAGAACGGAATTCCTGTATAGATAGGCACGATTCCCCATATTTTTCAGATAGTCTGAAACTGAATCACATAACCTACAATATCGATAAAATTTTCACCACTATTAAACACACTAAACCTGGCTTCGGCAGTTGCCCTAAATCGGCTTTGCTTGACACAATCTATCAATACATAATTCCCCCTTCACGTGGAAGTTACGATAGACAATCTCACCCTCGAACCATCTTGCCTTATGAAAAATGCAATCGTGTTAACTGAGTTGGCAGATTAACGGAACTTTCTGAATTCTGGCTGGATTTTGTCACCAAATCCTGAGTGCCTCCATAAATATTTATAACATGTCATCCTTCGGTGGTTGCACATGTGCTTGTACTTTAAAAACAATGACAGTGTCGAAATTATAATAATTGTCAATAAAATCTAAATATGAGGATATTCAAAAATTGTATAAGACAAAATTTGTTTCTCTTCGAGTTTAAGAAATTGTTTACAATATTTGTAACGTTATTAATGATGTCATAGATTTCTACATATTTTTTTGCTATTTTTTTTACGAATGGTTTGTATAATCATTCTGTATCAATTTTTAGGTAATTGAGTTGTAGGAAGCAATAAGTTGTAATGTTATTAATTTAATGATAATGCTTTTGCTTAATTAAAGTAGCAATATGTATAGCATTTTAAGAGAAGAAAGAATATCTTAATTTGCATAAAATCTGTAAAAAATGGAAAATATACAGAATTAAAACTTAAACAGTGTATTTTGTTTTTTAAACACTTAACTTGAAATATATTTCCAGCATTTTGTATAATTTGACATCTGTCAACAGCCTCAGCTGCATTTTTACGTACTTAAACTTGTCATAAATACATAAAATTCTTAGTCTAGTTATAACAAATCCATAAGATATGGTAGACGCAATTTTGTAAAATAAATAAGTTATTAACAAATATTTTTTATAACTTGTTCAAAATCTCAGGGTGCTTGTGTGTTTAAAACTTCAAAACTAGAAACACAAATTATATTAACCATTTAATAATAATTTTCCTGTAAACATATTCAACATTTTAGTTTCTGTATCTATTTAAATAACATTGTAAAATATAACATACACTTTTTATCCGCCGTAATTTTTCAACTTATATAAACCCATTGCGTAAAATGTGCCTTCTTAAAAAGACACATACCGTTCCCATTTCGTTTCAATTTTTAAACTTTCCATTTTACCAGCGTCTCGGATACCACGAAAGGGAAATACGAAAGAGTTACGTGAGTTCGACCTTCTCCTTACAAATAATTCACCATCGCCTCCGTGATATTCAACTTCACGTCGTTCCAGAAACATTGTTTAAACTTTAATCTTAAACATTTCCATGTCACTCGTTACATTGCGATACTTTTGCTCCTGGTTTCCGCTACGATTAACACCCGCTCGCTAATGCAAAACGTTGCTTTGACCAAATGAAATGCAAAAAGTAAATTAAACGCAGAAACATTTGTCCACCTACGATATTTCATACTTTGCTTTCTCACAAAATAGTTATCGTTTAAAAATTACGTATGTACAAACATTCCACTCAAAGAGTGGATTGCTTTTCGTAATTATGAAAATATTCAGATTAAATTTAAAACAGGGATTCAGGAAAAAATCTCCTGTTATCAATTTATTTATGAAATTAGTTTTATTTTTTGAAGCCTTTAGAATACTAATAAAATTTAGTTTAATACATGTATTTAATATATTTAATAAATTTAGTTATTATTAGATGAACATTCGATTTAATATTTAGCCTAATTCTTTTTATTGAACATTTTTTAAATTGACTTGTTTTTCGAACTTGTAAGTATGTAAAACACCTTAAATATTAATGTATAATGTCAGTAATTATTTAACTTTAATATTTGTACACCGTATCTAGTTACATGTATAGTTTTGTACATAAACTGCATTAAGCTGACAACTAAATGTATCTTATATTAGTTCAAAGGATATTAAATAAAATTTTATGGTAATATTAGTTAAATAAATATTAGATTTCAACATTAATTAAATATATTGTATGGATTAGATTATATACAATCTTGTTACTGAATGAGTAATATACATACGCAATAAATTTATTCTTTGTCAATGTTATCTCGATCGTTATCAAATCTGTTCAAATTACAATTTATTACAATATTTATTGCTAGTTCTAAAAATAAATAACTTTATGATAACACGAACTTTTAGATTAGACTATCATTAAGATTTTATGTCAGTGAGCCTGCTTGAACAAAAGTAATCAAGAGTAAGGTACTGAATCTTCATACTGAATACACGGCAAGCTTTCAGAACTTATCAAAACTTTCAAGACTTTCAAAACTTCCGCGACGATCAAGACTTTCAAGACGTTTCAACGCTTCAAGGACTCAAGACCTTCCAAAACTCAAGACTTTCAAGACTTCTAAATTTCGAGTTACGTTTGAAGCTCTTCGAATTCGTCATTCTATGTACAATACAAAGTCGAAGCAATTTAAATGACGGAAGCTTTCAAATCCCATCGGTGGAAATGCAACTGTCAAGTTATGGAACACCATAGAGGTTTAAATAATAGCAATTGAAACGAACATAAATATTAGTGTCCCCTAACGTCACCCAGCAGAAGAGAGTTATAAAGCTGTACAGGACGTATGATTCAATGGCTTCATTTTCACTTAGCTGTACATATACATATAACAATAAAAAATAAATGCAGTTACATATCATATAATAATAGATGCTAACTACCTATATATCTATATTTTCAAATTGCACTTTGTAAAGAATTTGTACATTACAAAACATGCTTCGATATTTGGATCTGATATTCAGTGGTTGTTCATACAATTCTTAGAGGTTTAATATGTTTTCTTTGAAGCAAAAAAAATGCTCTATATGACCACCTTCTTCCCTACGCTTTTGATAACTCTCCCGAACTCTTTAGCACGACGAAAGTAACTCGGAAGAGTGCAAGGTAATCGACACGGGGGGCGGCGAGCAGCATGACAAAGAGAAAATCAATTTCCTGCGAGCCCGATCGTGACCTTCCTCGCCCAGATCCGGCGAGCAAAAAGGAAGCGGTCTGGCAGGAACTACGAAACTAAAATATTGGATTACGTTCGATTCTGACCGTGCGGAGTAACCATTTCCTCCGATTGCGGTTAAGCCGAACCTATTGCTCCAAACGCGTCCCCGCTTCCCTTTCGCAGGATAGTCTTTGAAAAATTCTGTCGCCACCTCCGGTCACGCCGGGCTTCTCACTAGCATCGTCTTTCATTCCTTCGTCTTCCATCCCCCCTCGGGAATTCCACGGCGGGCATATTTCTCTAATTGCATTTCCTGCCTCTCGGACTGATCCTAGAGCGAAGGCCCTGTTTGTCTATGGCCTGGCCTCGAATTTCTAGACTCCTCGAACCAGCTTTTTGCGCTCACTTCCTGTTCTTCATTTGGTTACGTATTCAGGGTCACAGACTTCTTCGGGATGCCGTTTAATTAGCCGAAAATTAGACCATTAACTCCTTTTTGTAATGTTTCTGTGTCTAATTGCTGCTTCTTTTTCCTTCTTTGTAGTAGATTGAGTTTTCAAAAGAAATCAAGACATTGAAATTTCGTTAATAAAATACGATGTTTGTAAAATGTGGTATTTTATGTAGTTATGTAACTGCGGGTATTGTGTACAACCTGATGCGAACTTGTTAACAAGTTCAGAAAATTCACTTTCGAATTTTGATTGCTTTTGTTTTATTGATGGTATTCACAGTATTGCAAAATTTAGCGAAAAATAAGTGTTAAAACTCAGTGGTAATCTCTCGTCGTTATTTCAATTCATAGTAATATTTTAGTTACTGATTAATTATTAAATTGTGCATACTTATGCAAATTCACACTTTTACACAGAGACAAAGAATTAAAATTGATGTAAAAGTATGTTTTTTTTACCTTTCAAGTGGTACAATATGCATTTTATTTGTTATATTTCGTATAGTTCTGCATTTGTGCAGATTCTTTATCATTATTGCAATTTTACTAATAATAGACTTCCGTTGAATTTAAAAATAGTGAATATATTAGTCTTTGTTGAGATTTCGATTGGCACGTTATATTCGCTGGATGGCAACGTCGTGCAGACGTCGTCTCTTCTATGATTTATCACAAGAACTGAAGCAGCCTTAGTAAAATAGCATCGGTCGATCGATTACACATCAAACGATGACGTCCAGGAAAGCAGTACCTACACTTTATGGTCTATCATTCAATTTCAATGGTTTCCAACGATTTCAATGGGTCTGCACAATTTCATGGGCAATTTTCTCTGATTATATTGCTCTGAATGTCACTCAACGTTAGGGCAGGCAATATGGTAGAGTTTAAAGTAACAATAGAGCCCTATCTGCGAATTTAATGTCAATTTCTTTTTTAAATTCGTTGCTCAAATACCTTTTTGGTAATAATAATTTCAGACAAAAAACTTCAACTCTGAATTGTTATTTAAAGAATTATTCAAGGCGTAAAAAATATTTCAATAGTAAATTTTAATGCTTCTGATGAAAAAAATGTGGTAAAAGAAATTTATAGTATAAAAACAAGGCTTCTATTCTGATTTCGAAAAAATTATCATTAATATTTTAAACATAAAGACATAAAGATATGATATTCGTGAAATTAATCAGTTTCATACCTTGTTTTATCAAGAAAAATTGTAATATTCACATAAGACATTAAAATATTTTATAATTTACAGACCTTTTTATCCTTTATCAACGATTGATAAAATTTTCTAGAAATAATTTTGATTATTCAGGTAAAACTTCACAAAACAACATTTTCGATGAAAAATCAAAAAGGCTGAAAATGGTTTTATAATTCTCTCCGCAAGCTAATTATAAGTTTTAAACAACTTTAAACAACAATAAATATTAGATTCAAAGCTTGAACCTCAGTTATTGCAATACAAGAAATACTTGTATTTGACTTCAACTATTTGATAAATGCATACAGGTTCTGAAAAATTATTACTCAACACTTTGCACATATTTCTTGTCAGATACAGTAATAAAACGCTTGCTGCTCTTTTATAGCGACCTTTTCAAATCGTACAGAATTACAATTATAAATCAAGGGCTTCAGTCATAAAACAAATTAACTTTTTACTCTATTGCTTCTGACAAGATTTACTTCTGTGCTGTTCCCTTTTCAAAAATACTTTGACAGAACGGTATAAATTTGCAAAACAATAAAATAAGATTGTAAATTGTCATATTTGACACAGAAAAAGCAAAAAATAATTGCATTTATTAGTAACTCAGTTTAGCTTTCATCAAGCATTATGTAGTTACTTTTAGAATAAGACGACATAGTTATTTGTTCCAAATTATTCTATTGCCTCATTTAAACAATTTCAAATAATCAATAAATAATTATTCAAACACCGATATCAATAAAAGATATCAAGTATTATCTAACCTATTTTCAAACATTTATCCAAAATAGATTTCCAAATCAATTTCTCTCCGTAAAACATTTTATACATGAGTAAAAGTTACTCGTCACTCGATATTATTTGGATACATTCGCGGACGATTAAAAACTTTTTCGCTTGTAGCATAAGAGGAGCTCATTCGCCACTCGAACGAAATTCCGTCTGTCCCTGTTACAAAATAACGTTGCATAAACCAGTGCAATTTTACCAGCTGCGCGACAGCATTCGACGAAACGTCTACGTCGCGAGACACATATGTAACATTTCGCGTCGAGTTTCCTTTTCTCGCGTCGCGTTAACGTCGAAGGAGCGACGGAAAAGGAACTAACGTTTCGCCAAAGTGATCTCCGAAAGAGATTCCCGGAGAAAGTGGCAACTAAACCAGGGAGATGAGAAATCTTTGACGGTCTCCGTAGACTGACACCCGCTGCCCTGCGAAGGAATTTCAAGCATGCCTGTGCCTCGGAGTATCATCGTTTAGCTTCGCCGCTCCGCTTCGCGGAAACTTCTCTGCGAGATGTCAACTGTTGCACAACACCTTGTCAGTTTCATACATCCAGACGGAGAAGAGGAAGCCATTTAGTCGAACCTCTATGACTCTGTTGCAGTGGAAACGCTCTGACGTCGCTGGATATCGTCTGGCACTTTCGCGCGTGAAGGGGTGGTTTGAGGGTAGACTGAAGACGAAGGGGAAAGTATGCAGTTGAATGCGTATCACTTGCACTGGCTTTTATTATATTCTTCACGCGATGGTGATGCGCGCGAAATTTGGTATGGAAAAATTGGATAATTATTTACGAAGCAGACGTTATCTCCGACTTCAATGATCTTGAAAAATGTTATAGAATACATCACACTGCGTAACTTTTTCCTATACATGTTACCGCCGCTCGGTTTTAGTTTCCAAGATATTTGCGAAAAACTTCGCCTTCGCGCCGCTTAAAAAAAAGGAAGTTTGAATGGGTTATTTTACCGTTTACACGCATATACAATACATGTATGTAGTAGCACGCGGGACAAACAGTTGAGATTCGACAAATACTTCTTCCACACCATACAGAATCCTTAAATTCATACATATATTTGGCTGATACCGATTCGGTTATCCGGCACAAAACCGTATCATCGGAACGGGCTGTTCACACCACTGTTGGTGTGTAAAGTGCTCTTATGTGAGTAAAAGCGTTTAAGTTCGATCGACTAAATAGAGATGGTGTCACAGTGTCTCAAAATACTAACATAAAGTATTATGTAACATTACAAAATAATATATAACAATAAAAGACTAACAATAAACAATAAAATGTTTTATTTCCTTGTAAATTGATCTTATCGAATACTGTATTCCAGTCCTTCAATCGATCAAATACAGACATTCTTCTATGTATGTATCTAATATTTGTTCGTTCACAACTTACTTTTTAATAATAAAAAGAAACTTTTGCTATTCCTTTAATTTATTTAGTCACCGGCCAATTGTAACTTCGTGTCTATTTTATATTTGTGCAATAGCATCACACACTATTAAAATCTTATTATATGTGATTAACTCCTTTTTTTATTACATTTGATTTTTAATTGGCTAAATCATATTTTCTTTAAAGATATTCAATTTGCGAATAAAAATAGTAACAAAAAATATGACTAGGAAAAGAAATGATTTATTCGATGTGGCATTGTAATAATAATTTAATCAATTATTTATACACGACAAAAAAAAATTATCACTTTAACGACTATTTATTTTTCCTTTCATGAGTAAAGAAAAAGGCAATCGTAGAGAGACTTAATATATCTTAATGTAATTTAATGAATTTGCTTTCAGAAAAATGACCGATTAATAAATGATGAGTAAGTACATCTAATTAAGTTTCACGTTTTACGTTTTAACTTGATTGACACCGTCGTTGAAAGAAATGCTAGCAACTTCCAGTAACATTCATCTTCATAAATATACATTCCTTGGAGTCATTTATCATTCTTTGTCGACATGTAGTACCGAGGGTGTTTCAAGTATAGGTGGAAAAATTGTAGAAGTACATATATTCTACTCATCTTCAGGATGGAAGAAGGTTATACAAATGTGACTCTAAGAATACTTTCTTTGCGAAATACATACATAAACATCTTTCTATTTACACAAATAGAAAAAAAATATTTTTTTAAAGAAAACACTGGAAAAGTTGCCTCAACATTTCCAATTTGATTACATGAAGTAAAAATATGTCTGAAGTAGTGTCTTGAAATTAGTTTCTGGTTTGTAACTCTCAATAAACTTTTAGATCAAGATATACTAAAATACAAGGTTTGGTAAAACAATAGTATTTTGAATATTATACAAAAAATATGGATACATTTTTATGAATAAAGGCATTGCCAGGGTATTACCCTCGCTTATGGTTAAAAGAAATTGTGAAAACAGGGACAAAATTATTTTTATGAAAGTAAAACACATGTGCATATTAGAATATGCATACAGAATGTGCATACAGAATATTAATTCAAATGTGTATAAAGTTACATGACTCCCCTTGCCGCTTGTCAACCACCCACTATTTTCTTTCTTTACTCAAAAGATAGTAACAATATTCATTACTTAATCGCAAAGCATTACTAATTAAAAGATTATTTGTCACACTGGTTAAACTCATCACGATACTCGTGAAACGACTTTCATTCCTTCTTTAAAATTAATCTAATTAAATTTCAAATTAATGTAATAAAACCTACTTTTCATTGTGACCTAAAATGTGAGCGATCTGTTATTCACTCTGGCAATCTTTCCCACATAAAAATCGTTTATATGTCGCTAAAAAGTATTTTCACCCGTCAAGGTGAGCCTTCAATAATTCATACCATCCCTTTCCAAGACACCTGGTATATGCGATGCACAATAAAATTGGATGATCGTTAAATTTCACAGGCAAGCACTATCGAAACAAAAGGTGGTTTTAGTGTGCCGCATTGTCCGAATGAGTCGTACCGGTGCTCGCGAAGGATGTCAAGTGTGGCGCTGGATTCTAAACGTTAAATTTCTCCGGTAGGAAAACCGTATTAATTACCCAGAGTTCCTGTTCGTTAGTGACAATGTATGACATCATGCGTCCCAGCAAACGACAGCTGCGCGAACATGCTGCGAGGGCGTTGCGAACGGGAGGAACTCAGGAAATATGGTAAGAGTACAAAGGAACGAGAAAGGTTAAGGCGATTCCTGTCAAGTGACTGCGAAATGAAAACAAGAACTTGCGGGTTGGAACGGCATTTAATCATGGAAACGTGGTTACGATATGAATTTAGTGGGTCACGTGGCGCGCATTCGTAGCGAGTTCCTAAATTTTTTAGTGAAAGTGGGTAAATTTGATGTTAAAGATATTAGAGCAGCATTTTCGCAATATTTTTTTAAATACAAAAATAGGGAAATTAGGTATTATTAATTTTTTTGTTGTAGTAGAAGTGTGTTATAAGAATTTTTAAATATTTGAACAATACTTTGGGGTGGCTGAAAAGTTCTTTTGTTCTTTTTTAAATTTTGTATAATGACCATTTTCTTTTTACACGCAAAACTTGGAGTAAAGTTTCTTTAAAATATATGAGAAGACTTATTGATTAAGTCGGTATACCGAACAAATATTTACATGCAGCGAATCACAAAAATATTCGAACATTGATATAACTGTAGTTTTTGTGTTTTATATTTGGAATAAGTATAACAAATGTTTTCCAGTATATTCAAGTATAGTGTAAAGATGTCAGAAGGTTGAAAAATTGTCACTTGATCTATATCATTGATTAGAGTAATATCCAGTCATGAAAAGATTCGGACACTTTTATAAATTTAAGTTACTTAATTAAGAAACTAACTTAACACTTAACACTTTTCTTATAAAAGTTCAATAACTGGTTCAATATTTTTAGTGTTAACATGTTTTAAGGAGCTTAATATGACGCTGTGTTTTACAGCTCTGGTAAACGACCAAAGCAAATATAAATGATTAATTTTTGTTGTTAGAGAAAAAAATTTTAAACAATTCTATTTGCCAAAGTTCATTACACCCCGCGTCAAGCATTAAAATAGGTAATCATAATTTACAACTAAAATTTATAATACGGTTAAAATCTGCGAGTAAATGTTATAATAACGCCATATAGTTTAAAAATCAACAACTTTATCAGCCCATCCAATTTTACTGGTTTGTAACACGACGGTGAAATTGTTTCAACGCTCCACGTATTTTTACGTAAAACGGTATTACATTCTTTGGATTCGTACCACGTATTTTAGAACACTTTGTGTAAACTGCACGTTCATGTAGCATTAATAAGGACATGCGCCATATTTCTCCGAGACCTCGAACATTCTGGGAAATACCCCGCTGAAAGTGTAGAATAAATAAAGCGCTATTTTCCGAAAGAAACGACGTCAAAAGCGATATTGCAGAGAGAGGCCAGTCGCGATGGAAGGCGGGCGGATAATAGTAAACGGTACATACATGGAGAACATAGAAACGATTATCCTGCAGAATCATCGAGGAATCCCAAGGATAATAACGCATGGATTGTCGATTATGTCAGGACGCGTAATTTCATGGAAGCTTGTGACTCGACGTCGCCGGGTCTGACAAAGAAATGTTCTTACGGTAATTTCTTCGGATTAAATAGCGAATCACCGACCGGTTCACTGCTCTTGCTTGATGGAGTACGTGTGTATTACGCTCGGAGCTTAGAAATTGACATACGTGTACCAATACGCGGACGAGGCGGCAGCCGGCTTAGTGATAACCTAGATTTACCGGCACATAAAGCGGAATGCAATCGAAAGCGAAGGGGGTGAGGAATAGATTCGAAAGGATCCCAAGTATTGCGAATATAAGTATCTATGGATGCATGTGTGCAGATATGTACACGTCATAAGATCTGGATGGTTTTTCCAATACATTAGTGTTTTTCCAATACTTAGTGACAATAAGAATAGAATCTTTCATTCTAAATCGGTACAAAAATTATTCGAAATAACAAATGGAAGATAATAATAGTATCGTAGTAACCCTATTACATATGTTTCTTTTTCTTTTTGGAAATGTTAACAATTTTTTACAATGAGAAAAACATCATGTGTTAACGCTGTAAAAAAACTAAATTACGACATCTATTGACGTTATAATTACACACTTCAAAATATTTTTACTTTTTGTAATAAATTATAAATGTCGATAAAAATAAAATTTTTATAAATGCAAATAAAAAGAATTGAACCTTAAGTAACAGTGTGTTTTATTTTTAAAATATTGTAACTTGCATTATATTCACTGTATTTTTTGATATTTTGTATATTTTGGAATTTGTCAACAGCTTTGTAGACTTTTGCATATTGAAATTGCCATAAATGCATAAAATTCTGCAGTCTACTGATAAAATACACTTGTAAATACTTAGTTAACGTATAAACATTTTTGATAGAGACTGATTTATAGTTTTCTAATTAAAATCTAATAACACTGCGCGCGTCTGTAATATTGCAGTAAAGGCGTAAAACTCTCATCGTGAGAGTCCATCGGAAGATATTTTCTTATAAGGCGGTTAGATTTACGAGAGATGCTGACGCAGAGAGCTTGAAATCGTATTACGTTTTATCACCGTTCTGAAGGATGTAGACATTTTTCGGAATGAATCCTAAATTTTTAATATTTCTTGAGCACGAATGTAGTTTACTCCAAATTAAAAAAAAAGAAATAAATAATTGAAAGTAGGTATCTGAAATATATCCTTTAAAGTAAAGTGCATATATACAATATTCCTCAAAAATGTAGAAACTTAATAACGTAAATTAATACGTGAACATTAATTAAAGAATACAACAAAAACAAAATACTAAATGCAGTTATCGAAAACCTAAACGAGACTTGTTCGAGATACATTTCGTTTTATAAGGATACTAAAAACGGGGTAAACTTCGTTGCTGAGAATAAAATTTTTACTGTGAAATGCTACTCAATGAAAAATATTCTTTTGTTCTCATCTTCGTTGTAAACATCAGAAAAATGTAAGACAGTAACAAAATAAAACAAAGAATAACCATGTTAATCACGGTGAACGAGTAACAAGACTTTTGCGAGAGAAAGCAATTGTCACAGAAAGATTAATTTACAACTCAGGAAATACATCACAGTTGATATTTACAAGGTCTATCGGGAAATCGAAAGTTTCAATCTAGCCTTTTTCTATAAGAACTTTCTTCTTTCTTTTTTTGTCGTATAGCGAAATATAGTGGAAGTCGAGGATGGAGAATAGTATATTATAGTATGCAATAAACTTGCAAATATTTACCAACAAAATTGGAGTTGATAATGACTGTGATTATAATTATTATGGACAATCACGAAATTTATACGCTTTTCAGATGGGGCATAATTCTTGAGATATTAAAGTGATTATTATGGAAATGCAGTCTGATAAAAAATTCTTCGCATAAAATAAGGCAAACTAATACTGTACGCATGTAGAAAGCCGTAAAACACCCTACGAGTAAAATATGTCAATAGACATTTAAACTCTAAAACCATCAAACTTAAAAATAAAAAGTTTTCTCATTCCTCAAAGCTGAAAAGTAATATATTTTCTTGAATTACGAAGAATCTCTTCATGAAATTTATAAAAATATTAAAAACTCACTTGTGTAATATTAATATGTACAATATTATACATGTATTCCATTAAATAAAAGAATTATATATTTTAAAATACTCACATTTGCTTTCCTAACAATAACTGGTCAGGGTTAGGTAAATTTATGTAAAGAAGTGAGAATTATTCAAACGAAATAAAAAGAAGTAACGAAACATTTTCAATGCACTTTGTAAACAGAATTTTCTTAATTATTTAATTTCATTGTGTAACATAATTCAAAGTTAATATTAATTTTTATTTATCGCATTGTTAAGTAAACAAAATCATAAATTTGAATTTAAAGTGACTTATAAATATTACAAGGATAAACAGAAGTGTCCTTATTGTTCAAAAACTTAAGATGTTAATTACATTCAATAATAAAATTGAAAATAGTAATAATGGGATGTACAACGTCTTCCTTTTCCCCACTTGAGTATTTTTCGATTCGGAATCGTTGTGCTTCTTTGCTGCACGCGCTTTAGACTATTGCTAAATATTTACTTACTCCTCGTTGAGTCAATGTTAAAGGAGCTTCTTGTTTCTCACGCTCGTACGTTTACTTTGGAGCAGGTCTTCGCATAAGTCAAAGCAAAACGTTGGTGTATGTCGCGGAAATTTATGGTTTTGGTAAAAACTCGAGCGCAAAGCGACGGAAACATTTTTCAAGTATGTCCCCATCGGAAAAGCTTGGGAAAAGCTTGGGAAAATGAATCGTCTCGATTTTATCGTCCATTCAGCGATTCGATTTATGTCTCGTTAGTCGAAGCTTTGCAAGAAATTTTAATTTGTTTTCCGCCGATGGTCATCAACCCGCAAGTCTTATCGTTGGTAAACGTAAATTTATTTTATTGCTCATAAAAGTTCCATCTTTGTGCGTTACAGTTGGATTAACTTTGACGACGGGACGGCATACTATAACGTTGTAACTCCTGTTTTTGTCGGAATGAAAATTTTCTTTTTTTATTATTGCAAGGATCGAGCACTTTTACTGTGTGCCTATATATAGTTTTTATTAATACTACTACGTATGTATTTTCTTATAGGAATATAATAGGGATGGCATATTTGGTAAAAGAGGGTAAAAGAATGTCATAAATAAGCAGTGATTGCAATAAAAATTTAAGTTGATTTAGTTTTATAAGTATAAGAAACTAATTGAATAGAATCATATATAGATTTCATAACACTTTTTTAAAAAAGGCTCCATTTGGTTGTAGCAAGATTTTGATACATTTGAAAACCCGATAAAAAAATATTTTGATTAAATATTAGTTAGACATCTGTTCAGTTCACTGTACAGTTATATATTAAAATTTTGTAGAAAAAAATGTCTGAGCAAAAGGTAAAGGTCACTCCAATTTAAAAAAATTAATATTATATATTTTTGAAAATGCAGTTACAAATGATCAGTCTTCAATATTATAAACCGACAACAAACTGTGTTGAAATTCACATAAAGCTTTGTAAATGCCAATTTATACTTTAAGTAACTTTAGGAGCACAGATTTCAAATTAAAAATCGAGAAGAAGAAATTATACGATTGCTTTAAGTATTCATAATGTCAGACAAGGTACTATAATAACCTTATTATTTTTTCAATTCGTTATAATTTTGTAATAAAGCCTTATAGGTTGACTTTCATATACTTAACATTATTTTCTTATTTCTGTGCATAAAATACGCTCACAACGTTTCTCTGGAAAAAATTCAGACACCCTGTATAAGTCAACAAAATGCCAAAGGTTCATTTTTAAAGAAATTAGAAACTTTCTAAATTAATAATCTAGCTCCGAACTCTCATATTCTCTAAATTTGGTAGAAAAATTCGGTGGTCTCTATGAAAAGCTCTTCTGTGAGAGTCGATGAATGCATCGCAACGTTGGCCTTTATAAGTGAAGCCTACGCGGTATGCAGCGCAAGCTCGAGGACAGAGAGGAGCCGAAGCGGTTTGTCCGCACTCTCGCTCCCGCTCCATGATTCATCCGGCTTTCATGTGAAAATGCAATTTTTACGGCGACGCTGGGCACAGCCTTATGTCACGCGCTGAAACAGCAGCTATTACGGCCGACCCGCTAGACGTCGCTGAGACAAAGGCAATCGGTTGCTCCTTTTCGGATGCACCGATCGCTGGCATCGCCGCGCAGCGCCACTTGCGAAATGAACGCGATACATCTCGACCGTCCGTTGCATTCCCCCGAGTCGGTTATCTGAAATTCCGTCCTGGGAATTCTGTCTTGCAGCGGAGATCGTTCGAGGATGTTCTCGCCGCTTGCTTTTGATCCGAGCTCAGGCTTGCTTTTGAAGGGTCAATAGTTTGGTGCTTTCGAATCCTGTTGGTTCCGAACCGAAGCAAAGTGGCGGTTGCCGGACTTTGATTAACTCGAGGATTACCAGCTGGAGTGGAAAGCTCTCGCGAGCTCTTTATTGAATAAACAAATATAGAGTAATGAATAATGAATTTGGGTGGTTTTAACCTTTAACAGTAAGAAGCAGCAATGAACAGTAGAAGAAATGGTAGGAATAGGAGATTTTATTTTTTGATTTCAGAAGTTTTAAGGTATGTGAATAAAAATACCAATGGGATAATTTCAGAGAATTTCATATGAAATGTGTCGCATGAACACTATAAACACAAATATTGTGAATGTTACAGAACTTTTGTCTTTTTTTACTTTTTCTGAATTAAAGCAAAATTGGACAAGCAGAAACTTATGTAGGAATATGAGCAAGTGTTATTTTAGGGAGAAATAATTTATGAAACTCCAGTAAAGCTGTTGGAAATTTTTAACAAAATGTTAGCACATTTAATGATGCGGTACTACTGTCATAAATGTTGTTTAAAGTTTGTTTTTGACATGTAATGATGTAAAAAACGTATTCTGTATAATCTGGTCATTAGATGATATTTAAAAAAAAGCATTAATAAAATGTGTGTAGTTTCATTGAGCTGCAAACTCAAAATTTGACTCTCTGAATCTGCACAACAATAATAAATAAATAAGTTTATTTCTAAACTTTATGAAATAGCGTTAAATAGTATTCTAATTTTCTTTTCCTTTGGATAGTATAAAAAAAAAGCATTGTAGAATTAGAATTTATCAGTCATATATTAAAAAAATGCGTTAGCGTTAGTACTATGCAATTAAACGATCATAAATTTTAAAATAATTTTATGAGTACCATTTAATCTATTTTGGTGAAATCAATATCAACAAAAGCTTAGAAATGCTGAAGTGAACGAGCTTAATAGCAAATTCAAATCTAAAGCACCCTTTTTATAGCTAATACTTTTGTCTCCGACAGTCTATTAGATGATGGTTTAGTTTGAGGTTTCAGCGAGATCCTATGGTGCTCTTATCGCTGGTGCACTGAATAATCAAAACCCGAGGTAATAGAGATCACGGATAATCGAGACCCTGTTAATAGAGGTACTACTGAATTTGATTCATCTACCTTATCGATTGCAAATTAGAATAACTTCAACCCTTTCAACCGTGAATTATTTCCCATTATTTAGTGTTAGTACACTTGGAAAATTGAAATTTACGTTGAAGAGTTCTTAACGACATTATCTGAGGAAAATTTAATTTATTTTGTGCAATATAAAATACTGTTTTTAGAATTCTATCTTGTATTTAAGTTCTTTCTCATATAAATTCAAGATTCAAAATCTCTTTGCAACATTTAAATAAATACAATAATTTATTATTATTTTAGTAATTTTATTATTATTATTATTATTATTATAAAAAAAAAAAAAAAAAAAAAAAAAAAAAAAAAAAAAAAAAAAAAAAAAAAAAAAAAAAAAAAAAAATTGTCAGTAAGAAAAGTGAACTCTATTCTTTTTTTGATTAAACAAATAATACATGACGTTTTTGTTTATCTAACACATAATTTTTTAAAGTCTAATTGCATATTTGAATTTATCAACTTTATTATAAATGTGAATTTGCATGTAATTAACACCCTTTTGGAAATTTTCTGAACAAAAAGATTCGCTTACGGTGTGACTGCAATCTCATTAATTCCATGCAACATGCAACTAAATTTGGAATGTGAAAGTAATGCTTCCCTTCCGTTTATATTTGCATCAGAATAATACGAAAGGCCATACTGTAACTGCATAATATCGTGTTACAAATTGAATTCGAAAGTGAATATTTTGAATACAACACGAGTCTGAAAGCAGCCGCGTCAGTTATTTCTCTTCTTTAAATTTACAATATATCCTGCATTCATTTACAATAATCGTAGATTAATCAATGAATAAAACTTGAACATGAAAATAAAGCCGAGAATTCAAAATCCTTTTTATTTAAAAATTTTTTCTGAAGTTATCTTTACTTTTAGAACTTCTTATTTGATAATTGCATTCTAAATTACGTAAAATTAATTATAATTTATTTATACGTATTAAAAATGGCAGTTAAAGTTTATGTAAATGTCTTGAAAATTTAGCGGTTGATAATTATTATCTTCGAATATCTTTGCGTGGCAAATCATTAGATGTGCACATAATTATCGATACAGCGCTTGCTGTTAATTCGCAACGACATTTCACCCTAACAAGACCGAGTTTAATTATAAGAGCACGCATTCTGGAATTGCAGTCAATAAAGAAAAAGATGTCTAATGAGTCACTTTCATGGGAAAGCGCAGTCCTCTTGCGCAGCGACGCCAGCTTTCATAATTGTCCGCGCAAGAGGCTGAATATACGGTAATTGCATCACGACAAAGCGTCTTTTATCTGTAGACCAAAGGCAGCATACAGAATAGAAGGGCTTTAACGAATCTATACAGTTCTCCCGTCTCATCGATATCTGTACACGTGCCAATTAATAAATAATCGGTTTCAAAACTTTATGAATCTTTGAAATTATTTGCACGTACAGCTCAAAATCAATTATAGAAGTAATTACGGAGTAATTATTGCATTTAATTGCATTCAAGGTAAAATTAATTCAAAAGTTTATTACATTATTATGAAAATAAAATTGAAAAAAAGAGATGATTTTGTGAAACTGAAAAGGAATTTCATTTAGTCACTTTTTTAATTATTTTCGTAGATATAATATAAATAAACATGAATATTTTATTTTTATTTATCTGTGTTCTATCTTATTCTCACATTTTTAAATATACATCTGTTTTGAAGCACAACACTTTTATACAATCTGAGTTCTGGTAAACAGATTATATAATTTATATTTTAATGATATTCTTATGTAAAACAAACAATGAGTTTTTTTTTACTAAACTATGACTCGAAGTTTAATCAATTCCAGTAGAATGAAAAATTATTTGCAATATGGACAATAGAAAGAAATGATTTGGATCGAATCAATAATAAAAGCTAAGAAGCACATATGGTAAGTACTTCTAATAGAAGAGGAATTGACAATTTGGTGATCAATGATCATGGTGATGTTAT
The DNA here is from genome assembly GCA_030770465.2 of Perdita meconis. Lineage (NCBI taxonomy): Eukaryota > Metazoa > Arthropoda > Insecta > Hymenoptera > Andrenidae > Perdita > Perdita meconis. The sequence goes on along the minus strand of JASKOS020000006.1, from coordinate 9,204,298 downwards.
ACAGGAATACACATTGCATACAGAGTAGTAAATTAATACATTTACATCAACAACTTATTAAACTGCATTACTACTTCGTGCAATGAATAATTTATATGAAACCTAGATATTTCATGCGACTAGCAATTTAAAATGAAATTGATGAGGAACATCAACGACGATACCCTTTTTATTGACAGTTACATATTTTAGTATATGAAATGTTAATATTCCGCGATCGAAAACCTTTCCCAGCATCATTCGGTTGGAATGCAGATGCATCTCCAGAATGCATGCTTTGTGGCTCAGAATCAGGTTAACGTGCACTGCGATTGATATTACTTTAACTTTCTTGCATGACTATAACCTTGCCAAAAGACGTGGTATATTGACTATAATCTCGCCATCCTATGCATAGTTGTGCGTAAATACGGTAAACGTTTATTAACATTTCTATAAAATATTGTGGAATTTCTAATCTTTTATTATTCCCATATATCCATCGTGAAATTATAATTACATACATAACGTGTCCTCGTATTTTATTACGTTAGTGAAACGTGTTATTTACAACGCATCAGGATACTTTAATTTACTGCAATTTTATCGAAAATTAGTATTTCTTTGTAGTAAAAAATGCTGTTAATTCTCAACCGAGTTAAAATTTCTCAGGAAAAGTTATTTTAATTATTTAGAATATTTACGGTGACGTTAATAAAAAAATTTCGGTGATTCCAAAAATCTGATTTCTTTTAAGATTCCTCTGATTTAAGTTTGGGGTAGATTTTAGTGGAAGTACCATTAAGTAATTTTTTTGCTAGTTTTTAGTTCTTTAGAGTTTAAACATACTTTTCAGGAGATATTATTCCAGTATTTGCCACAATGTATTCGCTAAAAATTCTTTTGAGTATGCAAATACAGAGTGACGCCAAGAAGAAAACTTCGGCCATATAAAAAATCTGATTCTTTTCAAACATTGCTAGTTTTGCCGATTCAATATACATACTTATGCAAAGCGGCCTTCATAAAAGAAGTTCGACTATTTGAAAAAACCTAAGCTTTTATTTAAATTTTCTAGGTTTGTAGATCCCTATAGAAGTGATATTAAACCATTTTGTCTGTTTACGTTACTTTTTTAGAGTGCAAAAGCATTTTTTCTATTTTTTTATATCTTGAAAGCTATGATAGATGTAACAAAGTTGAATAATTTGTTTACATTTTATAAATTTATGCATTGAAATTGTTTGATATCTATGGTTTCACGAAAAATCACCTGCTCCAATTTTTATATAAAAAATGTAATTACACAGATTTATAAAATAGAATGTATAGCATTCTCTTGCAATAATTAGTCACTGTCACTTTGTATTCAAATAAAATTCAAATAAAAGTTCGAATAAAATTTGGTGTCTTTTTTTTTGTTTTCAAATATTTATCAATATGATTTTTCGTAATACGCATTTAAAATGTCTTATATTAAGTATGTACCTTGATTATCCAAATGACAATTATCCTCATGTTTAATTATCTAGAGTTTTAATTAATGATTGCACTAGGTATAAATATTCAGTGAAACTCCCAGTAAAACTTGAACTACGAATTAATAATTACTAATTATTAGTATTTTATATCATAAATATCAAGTCCGATAATCGATGTTCTACTACACCTGCATATTGAATGTCAGGAACAGATTAATCCAACACGTATTATCTTAAAATTTCAAATGGGAAAACTTAATTTGAAGTTTGAATAACTCGAAGATCGAACTGTCTTTTGGAGTGCATTGTGTTAAAACTTCGACGGTGTAGTCAAGTTTAATGTATCAAACTTTCTCAAGAAATATTATTTTAGTATTTAGTAAAAATGATTTAGGATATATAGAATGACACTAATATACATAGAATCTTCGGCAATTCAGAAAATCAAATTCCTTAGGAATGTTAAAATTCTCACCATGAATCATTCTTTCTAAACTCCCTTCAATTCGAAAAAAAATCAACGCTTCCCACAGTCCGACGCGGCAATCAAAGCATTAGCTGCTCATCCAAGCAAACTGACAGATGTTCCCGATTCCCGTCGCTAATGCGAAAGTCAGTTTTCAAGACCTCGCCTTATCCAGCGGAACAATCTACGAATTGTCTCACAGCGTTCGCGCGTGATGCGAGCTCCAAGCCGCGATGGAAATTCGCGTATCATGTAATGCCGTTCGCAGAACAGGATCGTGATCGGTGCGATCTGGACGGGGCGCGTGTACGAGCGTTAGCCATGTGTGCGCATGAAAGAGATTGCAGACGTCGTAAGGCCGACTTTCTCCTCCGGCGAGCAATAAGGCGACATTACGCAACCGCGATCTCCGTGCCTTTTACCGTGTTGCTGGCACGGAGAGCCGCTGGTCAGGCCCGTTTTCATCATCCGTGCGCATGCCACGAAACGTGCGGGCAAAACGTTTCGTTCGACGCGTCTTCCTCGTTGATACATTTTCGCGTTCACAACCGGCAGAAATGGACCCGAGGCTCCGTTCAGACGAGCGGTTTGCGGAAATTTGCCGTTGCGTTTCTTGCGTCTTTATTGCAATTTATTTTGCAGTTCGCACGAGCGATTTGCCGCCGAACGATCGCAAATACGCCGCCTGGTTGTCGCTAGAATTTGCAGTTCATGCGAACTGTTTCATACAAATCCGTGTTCGTCTAAAACGCAGCGGCGGATCGCCGCAAACCGCTCATTCGAACTGAGCCTAAAGGTAGGATTTCCTATTTGCGCCGATGAATCAACTAGTCGCAAAGCTGACAGAAATGCGGTTGATTAATTGAGGACGAAGTTATAATAGCGTCCACGATATTTTGAGGTCGTAAAAATGTTAGACTAACACAATTCACAGAATTTGAATTTTAGACAAATGAGACGTAATGTACATATTAGAAGGGAAGATTTTTGATTTTCTTCGGATGTAAATTATACCATCATCAATTGTTATTGACATTATTAGTAACTAGTATTTATTGACAACATAAAAAAAATTAATTACAAGTCTTCTATGTACTTTTAAGCTAATGAACGGAGCCGTCTCCCTTAAATCTATGGTGGAATACAATATTTTTTCGGCGGCTGTACCATTGATCTAAAAGACTGACAATGAGTCGAGGGGTTGGAACGCAAAAGAAAAGGGGAGTCGAGCCCTGTTTGAGTACATCAAATTGTGCTGCACTCTACAGGCAAGTTCGATGATTAGTATTAGGGTGGCTAACACAGATTGCATATGTAATAGTTCCTTTCAGCGTCGTGTCTCATATGATTTAAATAGTTATCCAGTATACTCGCCTACAAATCCATTTGTACAAATGCATAGTTTGCATTGTGAAAAAAATTAAAAAATAGATATTTTAAAAAAATTTCAAATACGAGACAATAGACAAAATTATAAAGATTTCTTTCATGTTTAACAAGAGAAAAGTACGAAAGTGTGTTTTGAACTTTTTAATCAAACTTTTTTTTGTATTTAGAGCAGAGTATGCATATTAAATCACCTGAGAAAGATGCAAGAAGCAACGCTTCTCCGTTTTTGAGAAATAAATGATTAAACATTTATTATGACATCCTCTAATATTCTTTTTTACGATCCATATGAAAAAAAGGTATACTATCTTTTATAAAAACAGTGACATATGAAGGAGGAGTATCTTCATGATAAAAATAAATGACAAGAAAGGAAATGAAAAATAGAAGTAAGGATTCCATTTGCTTGGTCAACATTTATGAACTGAAATTTCCACATTTTTAACCATTTATTTCTCGAAAAAAGAAAAGTGCTCCTCGAAATTCTCTGGGGTTGTTTTATACATGCTTCCACATATTTCATAAAAACTTGGTTAAAAAATTCAAATGATACTTTATCTCTCCTTGTACAACTTCAATTATCCAAACTAGACTTTGTTGAATAATAAAAGTTTTTTATATCATATACATTATAATAAACATGTGAGTATCAATATTTTTTGGCCATTAAATATACCATGTTTTTATCGATTTTACACATCAAAACATCAGAAATGTAGAAATGTATTATGTATAAAAACATTTGTAACTTCATAAAAAGTATTACATGTATTCATGAGTAACTCACAATGAATATAATTCAATCGCATGTCTAAATTTTAAGAGTCTACAGTACGTTCCTCTCACCGATCCTATAAATCTACTTTATGATCACAATTAATCCTTGAGACCCATATGTTATACAGTTTCTGGAAAAGATTTGTGGATGAGTTCGGGTCACCCTTACAAAGGATTATCCTGAAGTGTCAATGGTCGATTTTTATCAACTTCATGTGAAAGTGTTCGACGTGTATTTTCTTATCACTTAATATTCATGTTGAAGGGGTAAAAAGAGCCCTCAAAGTCAAGGGTGTGAAACATATTTGGCAAAATATCTTGAAATGTATTAGAGCTGGCAGAATAATAAAACTAGAGGTGTTTTACATTTTTCATAAGAAATTTAGTTAAATAAACAATTTCTATAAAACTTTTGCAATCTTTTCTCTACCTTTTTCTATGTCCTTTTTTTACCTTTATGTATGAAAATTCATTCCTTAGTACAAAATGTGAATAAATTGGAATTTTAATTTTTTAATTATAAAAGAAAGTTACAATAATTGAACTTTTATCACGGTTTAAAGCAAGATGAAGCCTTTGAATTGTTATTACCAAGTAAGTTGCAACTCCAATGGTACATTATTTAATATTTACATTACAATGTACCTTGGTAGTGATCCGTCAATTGTGAAAAATATTATGTAGAACTGCACCGAACAGCACTGCATTGCGTTGCAGTTTGCAGTCACAAGAGTTTTTTTTTATTAAAAAAGGTTTTACTATAGTATCATTCCGAGCCTTTAACAAGTTAAATACAATTCGTTCGACGATTGTTAAAATACAAAATGTATCTGCAATACTGGCTCTGAAAACAATATAAAGAATCGTTTGATATTGACGTAAAAAACTTCATAAAGCGATGAAATAAATTCATATTGGTTGCAACGGATTATGTCAAAAGGTACGTAAATTGCGGAATTTGTTAAATAAACTGTATTAAAAAACAACTGTTTGCATGTTTATTTATAGAATGATCTTTGTATAAGCTAACTGAGAGAGAAAATCTATAATAGTGGATGAATCGATTCAACGAATAGAAGCAGCCTTTAAACGATCGGAATGACTCTTCCTTTTTTGTTTGAAGAGCAATCATTTTTCTGTATCTGGGTTTTATGCTGTTTGATATCTGGTCTGATATCTGTGTATCAAGTTATTTGTATCATAGCAAAATTTTACTTAAATACTTGCTAATAATTAAATAGCTTCTCAAAACTTGTTCAACGAAATTTGATTTGGAAAAAATTGCCTTATACTTTTGTCAACAGAGCTCAATTCTTTTTCTCAGATCTTTCAATCCCATCATTCGTCCCAAGGATAAAGACATGTCCACTGTTCATGATCTTGTTGCTCTTAGTACTTGAAATATCCTCTATCTCCGATTATATCACTCAGTTAACGAATTAATGAGAATCTAATGAGATTCTGGCCACGTTATTACAAATGCATGCTAGTGGAAAGGTCCAGGATTGGTTCTACCTGCCTTTCTCTTGTACGTGATTGATTAGATTGGCGATACACTTGTAATTGCGTGGCCGGAATCAAATGAACTGATCGTACACATGTACATACAGACATTTTTCATCGCTAATTTCCTGAAAAGATATGAGAAAATGGTAATTTGACGCGTTGAATTTTTATTTACACAGATCCATCGTACCTTGCATAACGATTGCGATCTTAAATACAACTGTCATCAATTGTCATACAGGTGTCATCAATTGTTTCATTAACTCTCGTGTTTTGAAACGAAGTAATTGATACTTTTATATTTTTGACTCTGTTTCTATTTTTAATAACCTAGGTTGCTTCTTAGTCTATTGTCTTTAGTATTACGTATTTTTACGCTTTTATTTTATGTAATGTAAAAATAACATAATGTTACGAGGATCGTCTCATTATAAAATATTAATTCACCGCAGGCAAGCATATTTTTCAATCATTTGCAGGCAATCTTAATCAAAACTTTATTTTTTACTTATTAAAATTAAACTTACTAAGAGATAATTCATCATCCTACGACGTTACAATGAAAAGTATAAGAATCAAATGAATCATTTGAGCCATTCTGTATGAGAAAAACTTCTAGATCCTTGACTCATTTTTATAGGTCAGTATCATATCGCGTAACACTTAGTCTTCTAATGCTAATGCGATTATGCTTGTATAATTTCATTTGAAATCTCACCTCAGCGCTCACGATCGCTGACACACTATATGTTACGTCCTTCTGCTTTTCAAAGTTGTTAGCCGCTAATACGTATACTACCTGCTCCTTCCATAACTCAAAGTTAGTAGCATTTAACGAAGATTATAATTACGCGTTTCCTTGAAAAGCGGTGTTAACATTTGGCAGACACTTTTATTTGATCATTACTCACTTTTATTTTTAGAGAAATGTAGAAAGTAGAACTAACGGCATTAATAATGAAAATATTTGCATTAACTTTATTCTCTTGTGTTAAAGAAATTTAACATCACAACTTCACTGTGACTAAAATTACTGGTACGATCATTTTTTTTTATAAATTATACTTATACCTTGAACCAATTTTGAAAAAAGTTTCAAAAATTCATAAATATGTGTTATTTTTTAAGGTATTTAAAAAAAAATTGTGTTGGTTTTCATGTTAGTAAATAATAAATATAAAAAAGAAAGTAGGTGCAAAATTGGTTGAAAATAATTTATTAAATTTTCAAAGCAGTGAAACGGAAAAACTGATTAACTGAATACTATCTGCCTCAATACCTATGTATTTTAAAGTAGATTATAGAGTTCCTGTTGCCAATCGCATGTTCTGCGGGGATATTCATTAGTGGCTCCAGTCTGTAGGATATTATTAATTACCGCGTAGTATTTCGAAACGTTTCGGTATTACCAGCTTCTACGTTGAGGTGAACTTGATCATCAACGCATGCACAAACATTTACTTTTACTTCTACGTTCGAAATTAGAGAGAGGTTTGTCAAAGACGAAACATCAAAGCGATACCAAATTGCACCAAGCTCCCACTTGAAAATAACCGCGAGGAAATCGATGATTTTATCGTCCGTAAATATTGTCGCCAATCCACAATTACGACGTATGTACGTATTTTTTAAATAAATTTCATTCGCCGTCGACGGAACGTTTATCGTGAAAAAAAGCTCAGTGTACCGGTTAATTCGGTTTTATCGAAATCGATTGTTCATTAAGTTTATCACCGTAATGGAAGTGTGTGAGTAAACGTAATTACACGGTGTCTACATCAGAGAAACGACCATTAACGATGTTCACCTTTGCGCATGTGACCGCCGCCACCGTTGAAAAGATAAATAATGTTACACGCGTTCAATCTCGAAATTTAACTATTCAATTATGCTATAAATGTCGTTCTTTTTTCGCTTCACATTGTCGTGAAACTCGTTGCAACAGATTACGTTTTCCCTAAACTTTAAACGATGGCGGTATTTTTTTTTCTATTTCCTTTCTATGGTGATGGATGTTTTTTCAATCAATTCTGTTGTTTTCTCCTGACAAATTGTTTTCGATACGTTTCATGTTTCAAGCGTTTTCTTTTTAACCCTGTTGAATTTGTCAGGTTTTGTTGAATAGTAAATATCTCGATGAATATTATAAATCAGCAACCAGCAGTTTGAAGGAATTTGCACGATTCATTAAGAAACTAATACAAATTTATTCGCAAACTACTGAATATTTTAAAAATACTTTCTTCTATTTGTCAATTTGTAGACTAGTTTTTTTATATTTAGTAGTAGATTGTGGAAAAATAAGAAAAGTGGTAATAATAGTATTTTGGATGATAATATGTCGAGTTAAAATGCAACAATACATGAAAAAATAATTTGTAAAAAAAATAGCAAAAACTATCAAGAGATGTATTTCCAGGACTGTACAAAAAAACTAAATAGTAATAGTAATTGTACAAAAAATTGTAAAAAAATAGTTTTCTAGTCTAAGACTAAATTATAGCAAAAGATGGTAATGAATATAGCCTTGAATTATCTATAAAGACAATAAAGAGACAAGTCAAAAAAGGAAAAAGGGAAAAATTGTGGTTCCTATAATTCCATTCGCGTTGTTCAAACCCGCGTAATTAAAACCCGCCTTGTTCAAGAATCAACTGTATTTCGAAAAATGGACAATAATAAGCGGAATAGAAGGAATATAACCACAGTTGAACACCTCTTTTGTTAGATCCTCTATTCATTTAGTTAAAGTAGAGCCATGTAGTGTTTCATGTAGCAACCACTTGTATGTATGACGTTATTAGTCTAGGGTACTCGTTGTTCTTGGGCTGGTATTTGGTAGTTACTGAATGAAGCATTGTTTTCAATTCCTGTAATCCGTAAAATGTTCAAAGTTTTTCCCTTCAGCATAGTTTGACTTCTAAATAAGTATAGAGTTCATATATTATGTTAAAGTTGATAGACTAATTAAATAAATATTTTCTTAGTCTATTATTTATTAGTCTTGTTTTAGTATCAATCAATTTTACATTGTAATTTTATGAAACTAGGCAAACATACCAATACATGGACGGTAGTATCCAGTAGATTTTAGATTAATCGAAAATTATGGAAAGATTAGGTTTTTAGTTTATATTATTGTTTCTTTATTTTGTAGAGAAATTGTTTATTGCGTTAGAAATCTAACATTTTTGATAAAAGTGTGTTTTGTATGCACAAAAATATTTCATAATACTGTCTATCTATTGGTGATACAGGTTATGGCTACGCTTTTCATTTTGTTTATATAACAAATATTTATAAGCAAAACCTTAATACAAATGTCGGAATCAGCTAAACTAGTGGATCATCTACTGGCTTACTCTACCCGCTACCCTGTGTAGACAATCAACATTGTATGTTTTAGGAGGCATAAGAATTTTCTTTTGTAAGAATTGTCTTAGATATGTAAAGTCAAAAGTTAAACTTAGGAACATCTAGCTATAATTTTCCCTTTAATGACACTGTTTTTCACAATCGTATTGGTTTTGATAAATTGCATATATATGTCATGTAAATGAGATAAGATCCACATGTATATGTATGTATTTACTAGTGATAAACTACGCAATTTATTATTTAAAACAAATTAGTATCTTAGTTTTAATGAAAATTGCGAAATAAAGAAATAAGCATTTAAACACTACGCTTTTCTATTAAATAAAATATTCTTTTTCAAAAAAACAAAAATTATAGATTACTTTAATCAACAGATACAGGTTCCATGAACAATTTAATTTCTTATTACCACATACGAAAATTTTTATATTTTCCACAACCTAAAATTTTGATCTCTTCATAATTTTGTAAAATTAAGTGATCCTAGCACATAGAAATAAAAAATAATAACAATTAAAACAAATAATAATTACAATTAAAATAAATAAATATGGCAATAATTTCTTCAACGTGTTCGAATATGAATATGAATCACTATACATAGCGATATCACAACGTTCGAAAACTAAACACGTCGCATCGAACAAATAAAACTTCGATTAATCAAGTATTAACTTCTGTAACACGGTGTCGCGTTAACATCGCAAATCTCAGCGAAATTTCCTTGTTCGACGTTGTACGCACAGTTAGCGGACAGCTGTTCAATAACACCGCGGAGAAGCGCAGTTCGCATTGAAATATTCCGATCTTTATGGCGCGCATAGACGGGTGTACCAGTGATTCACCGGCGCTTCCGTTAACTGTGCGTACGTACAGCTCGAAGTTGTAAACACATCGCGGACCGAAATAGGGTATACATATTAATAGCTCGTCTCAAGATGCATCTGGACGAAAGTGGGCAAACTGCAACTAGGGGCAACTCGCGGCGAATCGGAAACCAATGGATGCAGAATTGTACGCGGCCAAAACGTTTCCCGCCTCGAGCTCGCTCTTCGGGTGGTTACGTTACAACTATCGATTGATCTCTCGAGTAGCTTGAGAGCCTATCCTACAGGATGCTCCAGTGCCTCGTAGGACGACCAACCTCGAGGGTAGGATTAAAACATTTTAATTCTGTCCATTGTTTTCGCCGTCAACGGAATTTCTTTTTCGCATCTCGTGTTGAACCGTTTTGAATCAGTTAGCGCGGGAATCTCTTGACCATCGATGGGAAATTATTTAATTTTAGTTATGTATACTCATTTTTTAAATAATTTATTATATACCTTTTTTTTACTTAATTTGGATAATGTAAAATATTTGGAAATTTTACGTTTTATAGGATGTATAAAATATGATAGATTTTTAGATAAAATTTTTTGTATACATTGTTTGAGATTATCTTGTATATGTATATTACTAAAAAAATATTATATAATTGAAAAAATACTGTAACATTATATTATTAAGAATTAGTAGATTGCGGATTTTTATGCAGATTTAAAATTTATCTTGTATTCTAAATATTATACAGCATATAGAAGTTTTGATATGAAAATCCACAGTCTAATTATCAGTTATATGTGTAATTAAAATGTAGAAATTATAGAATAATTAGGTGTAGTACAGAGAAATAAGAAGAATGTTTTTCAGTTTTTATGTACATGTAAGACTTACTATTCTGAATGTCGTTTTACGCTTTATTTTACAAATGTAAACATTGATGAACGAAGTATTTTAAAAATATTTTATATGTGAAAAATGATTTTAGCAATGCTAAATATTGTAATGTAAAAATGTAGAAATTTTATAGTAAACGAAAAAATGTGAAGAATTTGTGAAAAGATTATTACATGCTTTTATAACGTTTAAAATATGTATTAAAAATTGATCTAAATACCAGTACAATAATTGGCACGAATTTATGGGATAACCTGATATATCCAAGATTAAGTAGAATTTTGAACATCAATTTTTTACACGTAAAAAAATTTTCAAACACGACGTTAATTAGGGGAAGACGGCTGACATTTCTGTGCAACACAGCGCTATTACTCATTTGCGCACGTCTTACCAGATTACTCATTGGACAAAAGATTAAACTGCTTCTTAGATTTTGTATTGTGACGCATAGAACTTTATCAAACTCATGAATCTTTAACAGTCACAAAAGACGACAGAAATAATCAGCTCTAAACCTTTATAATCCGATTTTGTATTCGTAAAAAAGAAACCACGAAAGAGAAAATTTTTCAATAATAATGTTTGTAGTTATGATTCGTCAACGTTTTGAGTTAATTTTAAACAACTTTTTCCTTAGCGAAAATGATAGGTGGGGTTTTGTTAACGAAAGTTATTAACAAAAAATATCGACCAATGGAAGCACGAATACAGTGTATGAATTCCAGCGCGGGCTCCAGCAATGAGTAGTATTGGCTCGCCATCGTCCGCGCCATCATTAATCCGCTGTACTCGCTCCATAATTGGTCGGTGTTTTTCATTAATAACTCGTTAACAAAGCTCCACCTAACATTTTCGCTATGGAAAAAGCTGCTTACTTTAGTAACAACATATTGATTAAAATTTTAAATATAGTAGGACTTCGTCTAATCAATTTGATATCAGGGATAAAACTTAAGTATGTCATTGAAGAAGATTCTTTCTACTTTTAACAAACCATTACCGAATCGTATATTAAGTATTACTAAAAGTCCTATCATGCTTTTATCGCTACTAGATCCAACAATGCGAACCCAAGATAACCCAAATAGACACAAGAGAGGAATATTCCTCAAATGTGGAACCCTTTTCCGAGGGGAATAAAGAGTGAGAAATACGATATTAAAATTCACACACCTAGCACCGAATCCACGATGTTTCAACAGATCTGCCATTGAATGATGAATTACGTCCATTTATTTCGTACGCTCTCTTAATCATCCCCAACGAGTTAGACTACTCGAATAAAGAGGCTCAAGGCAAGCCCATCTCAACGCATCAGAAGTTCCCATTGAAGAAAGATAATTGGTTTAACTGATATTCCAAAAGAAGTATGTACTATTATCGCAGACAATTACTACTTCATTGACACGAAATGCACTGATGCTCATTCCCAAATATTAAATTATTGATAGTTTCTTCGCCTTTGACAGTCCAGTCAGAGTCAAACTCTTTAGATCGATTTAGATTTGATCTCGACGCAAGGACACACCGAAACTGTTAATTTCATCATAGACATCTAAGTTTATAATTGAATATTGCACCATCTACAATTCTCCACGTTTTCCGTTCATCAAAAATCGACCGAAAACAAGGCTCGTGTAATTTCATTAGACCGTCAAAGGGTTAACGAGAGCTCGAAAGCTTCGGATAGTTCAGGCAAGTTGCAAACCAATCAACGTCACGAACAATTCCCTCGCCCGTTTCCTCACGCTCGCTAATATCGTCAAAATCGCAATTTAAACGAAAAGATTGATTGATAGTATCAGAACGACCTTGAACTTGCTCACCTTGGTCCGGCCATGCGAAGACGTCGCTTCGTCGCCGTCGCCACGTGACGATAGTCCGATGGATCGTCTTCGGAAAAATCCGCAATGAGATCGGGATCAATTCGAATCGGAGCCGCACGGGAGGTGAAACAACGGGGATGCACTAGAAAAATAGTCGGAGGTGGAAACACTGAACCGGTCAACAATAACTTCGACGTGGGGATCGGGAAGTAGGGGGCAGCGTTTTAAAAAAATACGACTCTCGAGCTCGCGGCTGGGTGGTCGGACAATTTCGACGTCGAACTCGCGCCCTTTTTTCCGAAGAACGAACGTCGATCGATCGCCATTCGAGGCCCGAACTGTTCTCCGAACGGCCGCTGGCCAACGAGGCGGTTTTTCGAATCGTCACGATCAGGCCGACGACAATGGTGACGACGATGCTGACGACGCCAGTCGACGTAGCGCGGATGCACGGCAGGGTTAGAGGACTCTGAGGAAGGTGAACGAGGGGATGGAGCCGACTGTGGCAAGGGGGTGGGGGAGTCAAGTGAACCTGAGCGCAGGTTCGCGCGCTCCAGAAGTACACTTGCCTATCGAATGCACTTTGCTTCGTTTCGCCTCGATGCGAAAATTCAGACGCGACCTGCTGCGAGAGATTGTTTTCGTTTTGCGCGGATAGCCGGACCAGGGACGCGTTTAGGAGAGACCGGGGCTGGTAGCCTAATTTTTCCGTAGGTGATTTTTAATAAATAATGCGAAGTAAATATCAATATAACGGTATTACTGTATTTATCAAGGCGTTTATCTACTTGATTAAACGATTAAAGTTAATGTAATGTGATAGTGATTAAAGTATTTTAATATTTTTGTAAAGCCTTCCATGCTCTTCAATCAGCTTCAGAGTTAGGGTTGCTAGACTTTGGTTATGGAGTAGTCTGACTATAGATAAAAAAGGTTAAGAAAGTGTTATTAACATCTTATCTGTTGTAATAAAATAACATAATACTAAAAAAGTTGTTTTTCTTTTTATACAACATTAAAGCCGGGAATCCACCAGAAAGCTAAGCAAAGCTATGCTATGTTTAAAAAAAAACTTAGCTTCAATACATTTTTATGGATCCGTTTCCACCAAAAACTAAGCTAAGTTAATAAAAATCTATTGTTTAAATACAGCATAGCTTCGCTTAGCTTTCTGGTGGATTCCCGGCTTAACCCATTGTACCAATCACATTTTTCTATGATTCGTTGGTAAATTGAATTGAAGTTTAATTTGTCACAGATGTAAATTTTCAAAACAAATTCTAGGATAGAACATTTATATTTATAGGATCTTTAAAATTTCGTTATATGCTGTAACTGACCCAGATTGAACAGTTTCTCTTAAATTTTTATAATAAACTAAACATACTATTTAGTACAGTCTAGTATTTATAAGATAATCGCATGTACCTACGTGGAATGTAAAAATACTCTTCTTAGCAACAAAATAAAAAGTTTAGCCTTTATATTAGCAATGGGAACTTATAATGTAAACATATAGGTATTTCTAGATCTTATGTTATCTAACTACTAGTTTCCCAATCTAATACACGAGTCTTGCATTCGTATAAGCATAAGAATTGGTTGATCAGCTAATCATGTAACCCTGGACTTTATTTATGGACTTCCATTTATAAACTTGTTTTTTAACGTAATAAAATCCTAAACTATAAACTTTTTTGTCACTAAAAGATAAATTTATGTTTCATTTTCAAGGAAAAGGTTTAGAAAATTGGAAATCAGTATATCTTAATTATTTATAAGCTATGGAATACTAAGGTAAGGCAGAACAAGGTTTTGGTCATCTAAAATACATGAGAACTAATTTTTGATCATCTCAAAAGTATTTGACGTAATTTTTCAACATTTAAAGAACTGTTTTTTGATCAGATATTTTTTATATACAGATTAAACAAAAAATTACAAAATATACTCGTTGTAAATTCAAACTGTGGATGTTTATATGAGTTCATATCAAATGTAAATACATAAAAAAATGGAAAAATTTTGAAGAGATATAGAAATGTAAAACTAGCCATGTACAATAGATTTATTAGATAATAAAAATCATTTCAATATAAATAATTGAAAATAAAATATACATTGCAATATTTAGAAAATAAAACTCACTTTTATTCCAGTTTCAGTGTTTTATCTGAATTTCCATAAATATGTGTAGTTTACCGACAAAATAATTTTGAAAATGGTATCCAATTGTGTAAATTTACAAAACGATAGAATATTACCTTTATCAATTTCTGCAAGAGGAAATTTCAATATTGTAATTTTCTTTCATACACATTCAAAGCATAACATTTTATTTTATGTGGAATGATTGACCAAAATGAAAAATCGCTTTTAAAAGCTAGGATTTTGTTTCAAAATAAAGTTACTTTTCCTGAATTACTTTTACAATGCAAGTATTAAAATAACTGAAATAACGCATTGCTTTTAATTATCGTATTTTATTTTGTGTAATAAATGATTTGCAATTAGCTCTGGTACGTTGATGCAATAGGGTTGTAAAGTTGTACCCTCTTCATTACCAGCGTATCGTTTTCGATATTGTAACAACAATACGCACTATGTTTTTTATTTTTGAATTACGATTTCGGTTGCTGGAGTATTGGCTAAAGAAAAAATGCAAACAAAAGTCAAGACCCAAGTGCACTGAATTTTTTGATTCGAAGTTTTCGCTGTTTATCCAATCTCGATATTAATAAAATAACAAGTACGAATTTGAAAAGTCCCCTCTGCTAATCTTTGGAAATATAATAAAAAGTTTTTTAATATGCATGAAGAAAAAACCGCGACTGGGTTTTATAATATCAAACAAACTGAAACATATGCAGATCTTCCTGATCAATTTTAAATATTTCAGTTTCTCGAAAAACTTCAAATAAAAAATGCATCCTATCTAAAACTTTTCATCGTAGTTGGAACGTAGAAGAAAATATCATTTTCATCTTATATTCTATATCAATAAACGGCAGTATATTTTTCTTTGTTTAGTTGAACCTTTTGTTATGAAATTAGGAGGACATGTGCATTTAATGAAAGCTGTCAAACTGTTTAATTTGGAATATTTCCCCGCAATTCTACAGCGGAAGAAGACGTTCCGTCGCGCTTAAAAACTATCTTTTGTTCCAAAGTTCCGCGAGTGTAATTAACTACTTGTGTCGTCTGCGCTTCTGTTCTTTTCGCTACAAAGGAATTTGATAGTTTTCCTACTCACAATGGGACGAGAGACGAGAGGCTTTCATAAAAATGTCTGTTGACAGAATCGTTGAGACAGTTGATTCTTTAACGACGGCTGTGCTTTTGAAGTTTATTCTAACTTGACAAAAGTACATTTAATCTGTGCCATTTAATAATAGTTGTAGTATTTTCAGGAATAAAAGTGTTTAATTTAGCAAATTCTGAAGCCATTTGTGTTATCAAAATCATGTTACCAAGAAATTAGCGACTTAAACTTATATTTTCAATTTTAAATGACTTTTTCTAGGAAAGAAGCATATCCAGAATTTAGAATTCTGCTGCACGTTTAGAATTTAAATAACATTATTTGTCCTATTCAAAACTCGGCCCTTAAATGGCACCTATCCCCTAATCACGAAAATGAATTTTTATATTAGTTTTTTAATTTTTCTTCTGCCGATTTTTGTGTCATTACAACAGGTGATCAAGTTTGTATCCCTTAATTTAAATACGTCTGAAATTTTCGAGTACGCACGAAATTCACCGAGTCCTATTTATAAACGGTAATTCGGCTTATTCAAGTAATCCTTTCCACAAAGTGCAAGTAAATATGCAAATCGGTGCTCGGGATACGCGAGAAATCCGTGTAACACGATATTTTTGTTACGGTTTTAAGCAATTGATGCCATCAGGTCTATATTGACCGTGGAGTTTCAGTTTCATCGACTACGCTGATAATCCGATATTTTAACGCATTTAGCGCCTGAACTCGGTCAAACACGGATCACCAATTCCGTTTTCATTATTTTCCATCGCGACCAGTAAACCGTTCGTTTGACGTTCAATTTTTTCCTTTTCTAATTTTAATATCGATTCTTATCACCATCTTTGTTTTTGTACGAAACGCTGACAGCCGCGCGGTAATTGATCGCGTTTTCACGGTATGCATTGTTCAGAAAGTTTTATATTTGTGCCGGTGAAGCGAAACTAGTAAAATAGTACTGAAAGTACGCTATGCCGGTTTTATGTTAATGCAGATGTGTTTTAATGATTAATTATATTTTGAGCTCGAGAGGTACTGCAGTTACTTATCCGTAAAATTAAAATGCGCGAGCAAATGTTCACAACTTTTTCTTTTGATAAACAAGCACAAAATAGCGGATTGTTAAGTTGATTTCTCGTTTTAAATATTGCCTTTGTTTATTAGAAGATATAATAGTAAATTCACGGTAATTAAAATTATGTATAGTCCTTAATTACGTAATCATGCAAGTTTAATAACATCAAAGGCTCGTTGCATTTTCGCTAAGCTGGTTAAAGTCATTGCTCTGAAATCTGTAAACGTATTTCTCCCGAAAATTGGCTGTTCCTGATTTTACTATTAATATTTGTGGTCATTCTTCATTATTTCAATCGTAATAGCTTTATATTCGAATTTAAAGCTGAATTCTATAGCTGAGTATTGTATGTTCCCTAGTAATTAAACGAATTTTCATTTATAATTGTAGTTTTAACGAAATGATTCGCAAAAAGTTATCCGTTAAACAATACTTTTTCGTTTCACTTGCTTTAATTAAGAGTTTCAAATAACATGCGATTTCTTTATATTTCCATGATTAATATATAAAATGTTTTTCTAAAATCAAGTATTTAGTTAAATATAGTTAAGCAAATAACAAAATCATTTATAATATAGTAAAATAGAGTGCACGTATTTGTGGTAAACGTAAAAAAGTATTTTACAGATTGCAATGAACTTTTTCAATGCTGTTGTGTGAATGGGGCTGAGAGGATTTAGATTTAGAGCATTGAAGAGATGAATGCGATAGTCTGGAACGAGAAAGGGTGACAAAAGAGGAGGTGGTCGAGGGAAGATCGAGGTAGGTAGTAAATTGGCTAAGATATGTGGAGAAGATGAAAAAGGGAGGTAAATAGGAAGGTCTAGAAAAACCAGAGAGAATTACCGAACCTTTCTCAAGAAGCCAGTCAAGCATATAATTAAAGCGTAATGATATACGTATTAATATCGAGAGATAAAAGTTCCTATAAAGAAATTCCATAATTTAGTAAAAAGTTGGGGAAATGAGTAAGAAAGAGAGGAGGGTGAAAGACGAAAGAAATGCGATAAGAATAATTATCATAAAGAAATAAATGAACGTAACTTAAATAAGTTCGGAAGGATTAGAAAATTAAAGTAAATAGGTGACAGAGGGAGGTGCTTTTAATGGATAGGCAATATAAATAGAGGTGAAATATAAATATAAAAGTTATATAAAATATAGATTCTCTCTGTTACGAAGTGCGAATGATTTAAGCTTGAACAGATTAGGATAGACTATTGTTGGGCTACTCATTGTGAGACTGAGAGCGGATTTTCCTTTTTCCGTTTTCTTACTGCCTTCCCCTGCAACCAACACATCTTCAATTCGGATAACGGGAAGGAGAAAGGAGGACCGACAAAGTGACGAGGATGACAGAGAGGGATATTGAGACTCAAAGAGTAATGGTGGTTGTCGAGATGGATGGCAAGGCAGGAGGGAAGTTTCATCTTCTGAATAGTCAGTACAGATTTACATTGTGAAAAAAGGTGAGATGAGGGTGACTAAGCGAGAAGGCAGAAAGAGAGCTGGAAAGCGTGAACATTGGGGGAGAATGCGAAACGTTAATATTAGTTTGATGCAAAACTAATGGAAATTTTTTGTAATCCTTTGAAACGGTCAATTTTCATTGAATTCGGGCTTGTAAATTTGTGACAATTAACAGCACGTTTTGGAGAATAATGGCAATTATACTACTAATTAAACATAGTATTCTTAATTATTAAAACGTTTTATTAAGGAAACTCCAATATTTTTAATATTTATTAGTAGAAATCAACCTTCTCATGGTCTTCGATTTTTTTTATTCAATCGTGCATTTTATATCTTTCGATAACAGTTTTAATTTCGACAAAATACAAAGAAATTAAATCGGCATTGGTATTGTCTAAATTTCTCGCAGCGTCGTTATATATTCGACGTTTAAATTTATAATCGCGAGATGATAATAAAATTTGGTACAATTAAAATTTTTAGGTACAACGTGGTACAGCTAAGGACTAAATAAAAAACTACTACAACAATTAAAATTAAGAAAGAGAGAGAATGATTAAAAAAGGTATGCATCGTATACATCTTTCGTTTAGAAGTCTTAGAATGAATGTTTTCAATTATATTTTAAAAGTTCGTACAGTTTGTAGTGAGTTTTGAACCCTCTCTTGAGAATGACTGTAATTACATATCTAGTCTCTTTATTTCAGTTGAAGTTTAGCAGAGTGTGCGATCATAATTATGGCGAGTGACAGAGAAATAAAGGTAGAAAAACGTTCTACTGTTATAAAGTTATTTGATTGTGGACATATCTACCAAAGTTAATATTTTGAAGTTTGTAGCGCATGTATGATTATTAGTGTACAAGTCTGACGATGAGAGGACAGTCACGAAAATTATAAAAATACATGAATATAAACATTTAACTCATGAAATAGGCACATTATATGTATTACTAGAAAATACGTACATTAGACCTAAATAAAAGTAAGAAAGATTCTACTGAAAAAAACTGCTGTAAAAGAAAGGTTATCATAAAATGGACTGCGTGAATGTGTAACAAACGGAATACGTTTTTTAAAACTGCAAAACAAAAGAAAAAGACTTAAACGAGCCAAAAGATATGCAAATTGGACAATAACAGGTTGGAAAAATTTAGTGTAAACGAAAGAATAAAAATTCAAAGTGACAAGAAAAAAGCGTCCCACTTTGTGTGCTAGAAATCAAGTAAAAAATACTTTTTTGGTTCATGTTGCATTCATGAAAAAATATAATAGTGTTAATATGATGATTTCGGGATAAGTTGATGTAAGTAAAGTGGACAATTTCGTTAACATATATAAAATTCTATAGAGAGAATAACCTTAAAAAATGTCACGAACTTCCTCTCATTATTTTTGTTCAAGATAATAATCTCGAGCATAGTAAAAAGGCGTAACAGAATTCTATAAAACAATCTGAAGACATTATTGACCTTAACATCACGTAATAGCAGTCACAATCACCGGTCTTAAACTCGATCAAGTTTTTATGGAATGAAGCGAAACGTAAAGTAAAGGGAAACTGCCTAAAATCATAAAAACGGTTGTGGATTTATTTACCAGACGCCCGGAAAGAAATTCAGGAAGATACCTTGAAGATTACTGCCAGGCAACTTCAAGTAGTAAATCCTGTTAAATTTTTACTTCCCTACGATTCTACATCTACGTGTTTTAATATTTATTTTTCATTATTTACTCTTTAGTAGTATGTTACAGGCGCGAAGAGTAATACAGTTGCTTTCAAGTTTGCATCACACTCCGTTTTTAATTAACTTTAATGAGATAATAGAGCTTAAAATGTAAATTGTAATGTCTACACAGTCCGTCACAAAAATTTACATATAGTATATGTATTTATATTTCAGAAAAAATAGAAATCTTTTTTGTAATATCGTTTTTCATGTTTATTAACGTGTTATTATAAGCGACTATTTTTTTCCCGTAGTTCTCTGAATTCTTCAATAAATTCATTACTACTTTTCGACGTATTATTATTTTTGTTATTTTTGCTATAGAAATATTGTTTTTTATTTACTTGGAATATATGTAGATTCATTTCACAAGCATTCAGTCTATTTTTATGACCCATTTCTCACAATATTTCGCTCTTTTCAGACAATTACGAATTTTATTAATTATCAAGATCAATGTTCGAAGTTCTGCAGCTTCAACGCAACTGAAAAACGTAAATTCACTGCAAATGCTATCATTTTGTTCCGCTTGCGAATCAAAATATTTCCATTTATTGCCGTAGAATAATATCAAACTGAATGTTGTGGACGATATGTACTATTTTCTAAATACAAATATGACCTGAGTTATTGATAAAAGAAAATATGCCCATATTGAATACTACAGCTAATAACGCAAAACATGAAAAAATACAAGGTATTCAATTTTTTTGTTCCGAAGCGTACGCAGATATTTGTACGTGATTGAAAATCCATAAACATTACTCATTACAACGACATTCATCGACGTTAATTACAACTAGAAGCCTTCCAGTATGAAAAAGATATAAACCCTTTAATCGGATTGCATCGAGTACCTAAATACTTACTCACGGTATAAACTTCCCCCAAATCCCATCCCCAACCATAAACTACCCCCGCAATCCGCCTGAAACCCGGAGGAAAAAAGCGCAACAAAAAGAAAATCTCCACTTGGAACGAACTTAGACTCTTCCTCTCCCCCTCCGCCGCTCAAAACGAAGGATGCAGGCTGTTCAGTCCGCGCGATTTAATCACCCTCAAAACGGGCCGGGGAAGCGGGGCACCGCAAAAAGGCAGATATCGCGTCCGCATTGAAAAAGATCCGAGGAGTGAGGAGGGCGAGGCTTGTGTTCGGTGTCAATGGCAAACGGAAGCGCGAGTACGAAGGGAAGACAAGATTGACGAGCGCGCGGCGGGTTTTTGTAGCCTTGGAAAATACATACATACATACGTCGGCCGAAGACGGGCCGCGGCGTCGACGGGGTTGGCAAAAGGGAGCCGAGGGGGAGAGAGAGGAACCTCCGGCAGGGCGCCTGCGCCCGGATTTCGCACGGGGCTGCATCGGGGAGGTCGCGTTCGGAGTGTGGGGCGGCGAATATTGACGCGTCGCAGGCGAGCCAGGGGTTAGCAGGTGGCAGGAGCCTTCCAGAGGCCAAGGGCTCCTGGGGGCGGCCGAGGGATGGAGACATGCTCGACGAAGCCTTGAGCTCCTTCCTCTCTATGAAGAACTAAATCTCCTTTCATCCTGGTGGATGGCGGCGGCGCGGAGGGGACGGCGCGGCGAGATCAAAGTTTCAAGATCGTTAGGCAATCCGCTTCCCTTCCGACAGAGTATCACTCTCGTTTTAATTATGGAAAATTTGTCGTCGTTCGGGTTACGTTGAAATTAAGGGACCGCGGTTATGGAATACAGGTTCTGTTGTATGCGCGTCCTCGATGGAACCGACCGAAGTTGCCCATTATCAGAATTAATGGGTTTATACACAGAATGTATCGGTAATTATTGTTTTATGCAATCGCGCAAGGAGTAATTGAGGACCTTGCAGCAAGAAGGATGCAGTTCCATTTTTACCTGTCTTCAGTGAATTGAAAAAAAGTGTTTATAAAATTAGTGTTTCAAGTTAACATTAATTACTGAACACTAGATGAAGAAAATATATTTTCACACATTAAATAGTATATCTATTTTCATTTGCTAAGTGTTTCTTTCTATTTTTGGCGAATTTTTCAAATGTACAAAGAACGTTTGATGTTCATTAACTTTATACAATTTATTGATTTATTGTTGCTTTGGTAATTAAATATTGTATTCCTCTTTCCACAGATTATGATAATATTCATTGAGAACGTTAGATTTATTTAAATTGAACCTCTTTTCATCACTAAATATCATTCTATACATTTGTTTCACATGTGAATGTTTTTCTGCAAATTGTAGTAAAAAATAGCATGATTCTTCAATTTGCTCGTCTTCATCGTCTGTGAAAATATTCTCATTCCTGGTCAATCTACAATTGAGGTCTTTATAACAAGGCTGTTTACAAGGTAGAACATAGTTTGTGACTAACTGCTTGTACCAAATTATACGTTGGCATTGAACAAAACAATAATGGTTGCAGATCGAAATTTATAATAAATCGTACATTTAGTATCAGATTCATTACAATTCAATACATTTTTTTTTACAAAGTCAAAGCTGGAGCTGAATTCCAGGCCTGCTCCAACGTCTTCAAGTTTGCATAGAAAAATGTGTCGAAAGTGTGGAATAAAATATTTTTATCGGAATCCTTGTTTTTGGAAAATGGACTTTGAATAATTATTATGAGTCCTACAATTATTTTCAGGCTACAGATAATTTTATATACTAGGAGTATACAATAGTTTCCATCCCTTTCATAAAAGATTTCTTTATCAATGTATTATTAACTGTATAATAGTTTTTAGTCAAAACTTTTCTACAACTTATTTCTATCACCCTTCCTTACTGTTCTGATAAAAGGTGGACACCACGTAAAAAGAAATCCTTATTTTTTGAAATGATGAAGTCATCAATAAATTTTCGAATTTTCTCAGCATTTTGAAATCGTGCATTGGAAAGATTGTGTAGCATAGAACGGAACAAATTGAAATCTGATAGTGCTAAGCCTGAGGAATATACAGGTTATGACAACACTTTCCATCCAAGCTCCATTAACTTTTCACGAGTCACTAAAGCAACACGAGGCTTGGCATTATCGTGCAGTAAGATTACCTTGTTTCGCTTCGTCGTGGAATTTTACCAACAATTCATCATTTAAATACTAAATGAGTAGTATAATTATTTTTGTTATTTATTATTATTAATAATTAAATATTCTTTTATTGTAATACACAAAATATTTACGAAATATTTTTCAGAAAAAAAATTCTGTGAATATAAGTTGAATTTGAAAGTCATCGTGTTAAGTACTAGTATCAAAATATGTAAAAACAACAGTATTCATGCAACATTATTTTAAGGAAAGGTTTTCCTTTCAGTGTCAAAATTTTAACGTAATAAGGTTTGCCCTTTGAATATTGAGAAAGCGTACTAAATAGACAATGGAACAATGGAATTACTGCAAGTGTGTTAATGCCTCTGCAACTGGAACGAAATCGTACTCTCCATATTAAATTCCAACTGAGGGATTTTAAATGTAAATAGTGAACACGCAGCCATAGAAATGTCATCAAATGGAACATTTTTCATAGTTAAACTAATAATTTAAAGAGTTCTCTGAACATTAGGGTATATTTTTTGGATTACAATTTTCATTTAACTTATTGAAATGTCTCACATTTTAGTTACCAAGATTTTTTCATCTGATTGAATGTTGAATGTAACGTCAACCAGAACAAGAATATTGAAGTTAATATATGTATACAGGGTGAGGCACTTAAAACCGGCCACCTGAATAACTTGGCTGCTATTGGTTATAGGAAAAAATGCATCAGGCCAAAATTATTTGGTATCGAGGGGCTGATCATCCGATATTACTAGTTTTTCGATAGGTGGAGACGTCAAGGAGATATGAAGGTCATCTCTGTTTTTTTAAATGGAACACGGTATGTTTTTTTACTCACAATTTTTTTCCATCACAATTGGCTTAACCCAGACCACGAATGACTTTTCTAATAGGTCATTGTATTCATCTTGAAATACTCTATCAGAATGTAAGTAAAAAACATACCGTTCCATTTAAAAAAACAGAGATGACCTTCATATCTCCTTGACCAAATAATTTTGGCCTGATGCATTTTTTCCTATCACCAATAGCAGCCAAGTTATTCAGGCGGCCGGTTTTAAGCGCCTCACCCTGTATGTTTAAAAGTATCTTCATGGTTAAAAAAAATAATATTGACAATTTATTGGCAGCACTGTCACGAAAATCTGGCAGGGAGCAGAAAATTTGAAATTTCCTGTATTAGATGGCTGTTTTTAAGCGCAAACTTTATCTCTCTGTCTTGCAGACTCGGTACTGCCGCCCTTGTTCGCGCGGTTTCGACCGTAAAACCCCGACGAGGCGTGAAGAAATTCGCTACCCTCCCTCCATATAAGAAATTCAGTGGACTTTATTCAGTTTCATTTAGAGAGGTATTACTGCGCTACGTTTCGTTGTAAATTTAACGTTCAGCGAGCTACCAGGGCTCCATAATCGGTTTATAGCCGTCGATCTCCGAAACAGGGATTCGACAAGGGCAGTTGCAAAAATCAATGCTAAATCATTTTGCAGCAAACGCTCTTAACGAATCCGTGTCTGCCAATTTCATACCTCCGAGTTTATTATTTAACAATAGAGTTTCCCTGATGCCATGGCATAGGAATCGCGTACGTACGAAATAGTTTCGACGTAAAATTTAAATTGTATTTAGCTTATGAGGCAACTCAAAGTTCGACGCATCGTAAACTTGTAATTGGACGAAGGTTGTTGCTTAGCGTCTGGACAGCCCTTTGCATCATGACGTAAAATAAGTTAACAAAGTTGAATTCGGGACACATCCCTCGGGGGACGAAGACGGTCTTCATCGTGGTACGTATTACTATGTGAATCTGGTGCCACGTTCTCGGTCGAGTGTTCAGGCGTGAGTGCAAATTTGAACGAAAAGCGTATCATTCGACGATCTTAAACGCTCTCGATATGACTCCCAGAACGAACTTTAAGCGCTTCTGATACGCTGCAGCGAGATAGCGGCGTGGCCAGAGTTAACGTTGAATTTCTGCAACGTTAAACCTTTCGGAGTTACGTAAATGAACGAAGCAATAGGGATTCTTCTAGAGATTCTCAAGTTCGCCGAGTTTAACTAATTCCAATGAATATGGTTAATGCGAGCAAATAGGGTAAGTACATATTATGGTTCTTGCGAAACTTCGTATTGTTTTGTCATAATTGTACAGGGAATTGAGGAAAGTCCAAGCCACGGGTTCTCATTTCCTTTATAGAAACGGATATTTTACATAACCGAAAATTTATATATTTTTGTACACTTTTCGTTCCAAAAGTGGAATGTTTTAGAAGGTACTTGTGTAAATATTAAATTATTTATTAATTAGTTAATTCATGTTGAAAATAAATTTAGAAAAATTTTATGTTATGGAAATTTATGGACACTTTATTAATCACTGTTGAATTGTTCAATAATTAATATTCTGTTAAATTAATTTAGAATAATGTATATTATCACGAAACTGCAAGCTGTATTATTCATTTTAATGCGATTGGATATTTTATACGAGTTCGAGAAAAAATATGCGATATTTGTTTCACTCATTTTTTTGTGCAGCAAAGAATTTATAAGTTATTTGAGGTTTATGTTTATGTATGTTCAAGGAAAATAAAAAATGATAATTCCTTGGAAAAAATATGTTAAAATATAACAAGCAAGTTTTGAACAAACTGAATTTATAATAATTTAGTGTTTACTTATTAAATATAGGCAGAATAATCGCATATTTCATATTATCCATAAATAATAAATGAATTATAGAAACGCTTTAAGAAGAAGCAGAAATTTGATATATTTATTAAAGGGTCAAAGGATTATAAGAGGATTAGCTGAAAAATGTCAAGGAGAATTTATTTTAAAAATTATGAAAATACTGCAGCACAAAATTGGTTTTTACTTTTAATGTACATTTTTTGAATATATTCTGCTATTAACAGTGTTTGAAGTGTTTCTAATATATTTTCCTGAATCTAGTAAAACTTTTCAGCTCAATATATGAAGTCAACAAGTTATTATTCCATGAATTACTAGATTCGCAAAAAATTCTATTTATCAGAATCAGTGTAAGTCACAAAATATATTAACAGGTATAATTAAATGAGAAATTTATTAAGCTATTCTATAATCCATATGAGCGTCATTTTCTATTAGTGACATTTTAATATTGTTAGAATATTAAATTCCCTTGTCGACTGAAAATAGTTAAAAGAAATGAATATTTATGCGCCATAAGTCATTTGTAGTGGAAAGTAATTTACACTGATTGACTTCTAAACCCTCCATATAATTACTTGCATAAACAGTTTCTTGAAATAAAAAGTTACTTGGTTGTTAACAGAACAGAAACTTTGCTAAAGAAAAAATTCGGCAAAGTTTCTCCGTGAAATAGCAAACCAGGGGAAATGTTTCCTCGGGACCCTTCCTAGGCACGTATCGCTAGGTTTCACAGAACATGTGTGAAAATAATCCCTCGGTGCAATATCTGAATTCCCTTAACAAGCTGTCACTCGCAGATAACCACCCTCCAAAGGAACCTATATAACTCTGTAGCCTGTACACATGAGCTTACCCCTAGCAAAGCAACCGACTATGACAAATCGAATCGCCCTTTTCTCATTTCAATCTTGGACGACCGTAATCATCTCTATTTCTAATTACACCCTTCTCTGCTTTTCTCAGATCGAACACTTTCGTACTGTAAGAATTAATGGCAACCTGAATCTTTATTTGATGAAAATTCGTATGAAATTTTTACAAGAAAATTTGTTTGCGAAATGGAAATGTTTCAGCAGACAGGAATACTCGGTTTGTACAAATAAATCTAACGTTGTACTTTTGAGTTTTACTTTTATGATTTCATGTTAATTAAAAAGATCATTTGTCCGCGAACAGTGTACTTTCGCGTCCACATCAAGGCGAATAACAGTAAATTATAGCGTTCGCTACCATGTTCGCATGCAATATTCACTAGCAACGCCTGTAAGATAAAATTTATTTCCCAATGTATTACTATTGATTTTAATTTTAAATATACAGAAACCGAAATAATTGTGTCATCATGCTTAGTAATGCTTAGTCAACACAATATATAATTAGTAAACTGCAGAGCTTTATGCAAAATCGAAGGTTTACAAACACAAATAAAAAGTTAAAAATATAAGTAACACTATCTTACTTTTCAAGTATTGTAACTTGGATTATATTCCAAATAATCTTGCAGATTTTTACACACTTAGAGTTGTCATAAATGCATAAAAATCTGCGGTCTAATGATCAGATTATTCTTGAAACGACATCTGTATCCTGTTAACACTGGAACTTCTTTGTAACTCAACTTAATATTCACAACTGATTTTTAAATTTATGTAACAAATGAAACTACACATGCAGTTATTCACAAAAGTATTCCTCTACCTTGTAACATTTAATTTATCTATAGGGTCATTCGGGGTAAAAGGACGGGGGTAATAGTACGCATTGGTATTTAGGTTACTGTCTACTTGTTTTTGAACTCTTAATAATATTTGGAGTAAAAATATATCTGCTCTGATAAAGGCTTGAGCATAATTTCGTTTTGTTGAATCTATGAAAAATTATAATTTTATGATAGTTTCCTAAATTTGAAGTTTCTAATTTCTATTGTTTTTGTCATCTTTAGCTTCATTTATTAAGAATAATATAAAAATATGTTCCATCTGTGTATTATTTGTTCATTTTCTTTTACTACACCTGAATGCATACTTTTACTCTGCATGCGAACTTTTACCCACACGACTGCGTATTTTTACCCACATGTCGGGGAAAAGGTACGCAGTCTGACCAAGTCACTCTTTTGTTTAATTTAAAAAAACCGTTTGGTCTGTCGTCAAATATTCGTCACATTTTATGAGTCTATTAAATTCTTAATATCATGGTAGTTTCGGCTCAGTGAAACAAAAACAGCAAAAGTGCGTCCTTTTACCCCGAATGACCCTATAATACTTTTTTAGCATACATTACGTGCAACTTCTTAATCGAAAGTATTCTAAATAATTGAGACATTGCATGGAAAAAGGGCACGTAGCCCAAAATACCATGTCTAGAAAACCGTTTTCAGATCTTCCATTACAGTATTACTTAATAGAAAATAATGCAATTAGATTTAGAAATGATAATTGAATGTAATTACAGTATTTTTCGTTAAATAATATCACAATGAAAACTCTGAAATCGATTCTAGTGAAGTGATATTTCTGTCTATGTGCCCTTTTTCCATCCAACGCAACGCCTTAATTTAAAGTGCACTACCAAAGCTTTACGTTAGTACAAATCTTAATTAGGTACTAATTCTTACTTCAGTATTAATTAAATACAGAGTGACTCATATGACACGAAATGGTTTAAAATCGTCATAACTATTTTACTGTTTATTTTTTGGACAACAGTATGAATTATGAAGATTCTATGACATTAAATAAAATACGTAATCTGTCTGAAGTGAATGGATATTTGTACGAGTAGCGGCATATGGTCGAGTTCCTGGAGAGGTTAAACAGGTTTTAAAAAGCATAGTGCACAGGCATGTAACTTTCAAGTTACATTGCATTACGGCAGATTAAAACTGAACGTAATTGGTAAGTGACTAATTGGCCAGTGTAAGCTATTCGTGTAACACGTAGGTTCGCTGGTGGTGTCGACGAGGGCGGTCTGATAATTTCACCCTTGCGCCGCTTCGGTCAAGGTCATTGCCTCCAAAAGATCGTCACAGCGAGATCTGACGACCTTGCAGCGTTTGGTGCCCACACTAGCAGGGTCGATGCCCTCCCCTTCCTGACCTACGTTATGCAGGTACGCGTGCGCGATGCTCGCTCATGCACCGTGCAATTATCGTCAATTATGCTAATTAAACTGTCGCGGCAACATTGTCTTTGAAATCGAATATTTGCCCCGATAAAGCCGCGATTTTTTTCTTCTTTTCTCGCCTCCTAATTATGTACGTGCCTCGAACGGCGGTGCTTGTGTTAGCAAATTGCGGCTCTTAAGGCGAGAATTGGGCGCGAGGAATGAATTCTCACAAGCGCTTATTTCTTTCAATTAATTAAACGCGGTTACGTTATCGGAACAGGGAATTCTCGTGTTTTAGCACAGCCTACCTGTTACATTCTATAATTTAATGTACCCAGCAATAATTTTCCTGGAGAATGTTCCAATTTTTTATGGTTACACTGAATTACGATTTTTTTTTGTTACTGGATCCACATCAATTCTACTTAATGCTTTAATTGCATTGTTTTCTCATAAATGTGTGTACGTGTATGAAATATCTATTATTTATTTATATGTGTATTTAATTTAATATTTGCTGTTTAAGGCACATACTTTTGTTATATGACATATTTTCAGAATTTTGTTAGAATACATATGTATGCATTAATGTAATAAAATATAAAATTTGTGGCATACATCGGATTCATAAAAATAGATAAAAATACTTAATTTTATAAAATTCAGCTGATTTGTAATATTATCTTACTACATTGATGTACTTATTTTTTCAATCTGAGTCCGAATCTGAGTTTCTCTCTAAGTTTAATTTATTACTGCAACATTATTTATTTTAAATTAATTAACTGGATTTAGTATAAATCAACTTCATCTTTTTCAAAATATTTACTCTCCATCTAATTTTCTGCTGACGAAAACATCAAAGATTTGCTGAAGCTAAAAGCGGATGGATAAAACATCATTCGCTGAAAACTAAAAGATGAATTTTGCTCAAATAAACAGTCGCTCTTAGCCTGATGCATTCTGTGAAATATTAACTGGCTTATTTATACTGACTAGACATTTCGTTTTAATTTTTACGAATTCTCTGTGCCTTGCATTTCCTCGACATTTTACCAACTCAGTTTGTGCACTTCAATGTTTGTACGACGATATAGGTAGAAATGACATCAATTTAATATTTAAAGCCGCTTCAAAATGAATTTGATGAAAATGTTTATGAAAGATAGCCAATCATAATAATAATTCATTTAATTCTTTATTCATGGTATAAAATCTAGACATTTTCAATTTATATCGTATCTGCATAATTTTGACACCTTTACGGCTCATTGAAAAATATATTAATTTACTACTACATTTGGAAAGTATATATTTTACATAATTATTAAGAATGTTAAAATCTTTTCTAAATAGTAAGTCTTGATTTTTGTTTGTGAAAATTTGAGTTTGCACAAAAATTTGCAGTCTAATTATGATTGACAGTTACATTGAACTACTTATATAGTTGTCATTAGTGTGTACGATTACTTAAAAATTTTTATTTGTCTTTCTCAACCAGTTTCTAATTTTTTAATCCCAACTGTGATTATAAAATGTCACTATATATGTATATGAGATGACCCATTTCTCTACGATGACCAACAAGAACTGTCTGATTTTTTTGTAAGAAATTCAACAAAATCTGATAGAAACGCAATTAAAAATGTTCGTTCCAATTACCGTGAACCACGTATGGATTACGAACCTGTGAACGTGTTAAGCTAAATCTATCTATTCACACCTAAACCCGTGTCTTCGCTACAAAAGTATACTGTGAAATGTTTTTCAAAATTTATAACCAAACCTTTCTAATTATTATAAGATGTAGAGGAGGATATACAATTTTCGAGAAAATCGATTTTTAAGAATGAACCGAACAATATAATTATACTATAATAAATATTTTGTTGTGTAATAATTTTAGTAATCTTTTGCCAATTCGTATCACTTTCACAATTTCTAATCTTCGGATCTCCATTTTCGAATTTTAAATCTTTTATCTCAAATGCTCAGATTTTTAATCTCAACTCTACATATCTCTAAATCTACAACTAAAAATTTTCTAATTTACGATCGGAAAAGTTCAAAGTTTCGATTTTAACTCTTAAAATTTTCCATTTTAAACCTTCAAATCTCTGTAATTATTAAAAACTCTAATTTGTAATTTTTTCAATTTGATATCTTCAAATCTTCAACTTCAAATTTTCAGATTTCCAACTTCAAACACTCAAAGCTTCAACTTTAATTATAAAAATCTCTAAATCTCCAAATTGAAATCTTCAAATTCTCAACTTGAATACTTCAAATCTTAAATTTTAACTCTATAATTTTTGGTGTCAAATTAAAAAAATTTTAATTTCAACCCTGTAAATCTCAATATTGAATTCTTTAAATCTACAATTTCATATCTTTAAATTTCCATTTTAAAATCTTCAAATTTTTAAATTGAAACCTTAAAAATCTCCAGACATTTAATTTTAACTCTTGAAACCTTCAAATCTCGTACTTCAACTCTACAGATCTCTGGATCGATAGGGATTTACGATAAACTTTATATTGTATAGTAATTTTAGCACCTACATATGTCTTTAGTAATTCTTATGAAAATTCGGTTTTTAATCGGTAATTGATTGCACTTTATAATCAATTTTCTCGTAAACCATGTTTCAAACGAAAAAATATTACATTACATTTTCTTCTTATTATTTTACTTACAATCACATCCCGTCTGATTGTACTACGATTACCGCCCACACTGTATAAAGCAGTTTTCATACTGTAAGCAAAATGTGAGAATTTCTATTAAACAATAGAAATGTGAATATAAATATCCCTTTATATCATATTATTTGTATAAGAAACTATAATTTTTAAAAACTCCTTTCATACTAAACAAAATCAGGAAATGAGAAAAATTAATATACATTTTTACAGAAACGTATAAAATGAAGTGCTTTCATGACAAAAAGTGATGGAAAGGGATTTAAATGATGTATTTCTCAAAAATGAAGATGTAGTTTCTGAAACTTTCTTTCATTTAAAAAAAGTTTGGTTAAAATATTTGAAAAACAGTTCTCACGTTTTTTTACTTTTCCTTATCGAGGAACAAGGATGAACAAATTTGAACAAATATTAATCAGTATAGACAAACACGAATCAACCAACTTAGCCATCAATTACAAATTTTATTAATTTATGACTTACGGCTCATATAGGTGTGGATGTGGCTTTATAGAAACAGAAAATATCCCCCATCCGAAGAGCGTACAGGTTAGGACTATTTCCCCTTATTTCCGTGACTCTTCCTCTTTTTTCTTCCCTTTTCTCGAATCCCCTCTACCAGGGTTCCCTCCCTCTTCTCTTGAAAAGAGAAGAACATCTAATGGATTTAACTCCCCACGGAGAGCAGCAGGGTTGGTTTTGAAAGGAAAGAAGATTCTCTTCGGTGCTCGGATCGTCGAGCGAGCTGCGCGATTGAAAAGTGAATAAGTAAAATCGCGGGAAGTATTCGTGTCCCGATGCTATCTCACGGATACAGCGATAGCGTGGGCTGAAAGATCAATAACAAAAAATCTTCTCACTGTCGGGAGGCTATCACAGTGCAAAATGCTTTTAGCCACATAGTCCGTAATTAAAAATTCTGTGGCATTCCGGGAAAAGCTCTCCAAATTTTAGTTACGCATGCTTTTTTTGTTACTGTTCCTAGTTTTTGCAATGTTTGGGAATATTTTATTTACAACAGAATTTAATTAATTTTTATTTTTATTGTAATTGATAAACATTAGTTATTTTTTTTTTAACATATTGCTGGACAGTTTAACCACTTTTTGTGAATACCATTATGCTATAAAAAAAAAACAATACCGCTTCATGACAAATAACAAAATAAATAAACTTTAGCCATTCGTTGTAACTGAAAAATTTTGCATTACAGTAATTACAACTAACAAATTAAATGATTATTTTGATACAAACGTGCAGCAACATTTCTATGTTAATTAATTCGTTTTTCTTTTAAAAGTTACTTTAAAAACATTAAAACTGATTGAACGCAGCTTCATCAATGCATCAACAAGGTATCAGAGCTGTTTTAATCACATTACCCTGTAAATCAGGGATTCAATCAATTACATTCGACGCATTAATTAAACAGAAGATTAATTACGCTAAAGCAAACGTTCAACTTTGCCTAGCGAACAGAGGTTCATTTGCGAAGGGGCAAGGGGGACGCGGAAAAAAATCGTACTCTTGTTAATAGCGATCGATATTCGATGAAGCAATTAGACGTACCGATGGGGTGTACCAAACAGCGCCGACTCCCTCGAGATCGAAAATTCGGGTTCGGTGGTGGTGTGGCTTATCGAATTTTGGCAGCTATACCCTAGGGAATTTATCAGAATCGAATTCACCCTCCAAATCATTCACGTACATATGTACCCACGATAATATATAGAGGGCGGTTCATATAGAAAAATCAATGTGACCCTCAAAATACTGGGTTTCTATAGAAAAGCTGACTATTGTTTTGTTTTCACAGATTGCATTCATAATAAACAACTGGTAACAATAATAATATTATTTTACACACATACACAAAATATTTGAAATTAATGTAACTTTGATGTATTTATTAATTCCAACTGTTAACTATATATAAAATCCTTTAAAAAAAGAGATGTTTTTTCTTGAAATCCCAGTATTAAATAATACTTCCATGATGTTATGCAATTTCAGTTTTATAATTATTTTTTTGCAGCATAGTACAAGCAATTCAAATTCATCAAGTTAATAAATAATAGTAATGAAGCAAATGTCCCCATCATGAGTTGATGAAATGCAACAAACGAGATTTGATTGCGAGTTATTGCAATTCCAATTACCGAAGTTTTATTATATTAACAAATTCAACATTAGAGCGCGTTAATGAAAATAGATATTCTGTACATACGTACGTACACATATGTATAAACTACACTCAGGGAATAGGTTCAGTAGAAAAAGGAAATTTTCACTCCCACGTTCATTTTCCCTTTTGTCCCAGTAGGTTAGGGATTTACAATACTAATCTCGGGCTAATACCGGCATAGCGTATTTCGATAAGACTCTCATTATGTGATTACGACTTTGCCAAAGGAAAACTTGCAATTAGATTGCACTGGCACAGAGAAAACTCCTTATCCTCGTATACAGTGGAATTAATAAGTTCCACTACTTTAATTAAGTATTAAAAATTAACGTGCAGGTGGTATCAAGTTATCATTTTCCGTAATTGAAGTCTTACGAACTTCTTTTACTTTGGAAAGTTACAGAGATCGAACGGATCTTACAAATTTCATTTTATTTTTACTTTTCAGTATTAGTTTTATTGTATTACATTCATCCTGGCGTATTTTATTTAATATAATCTTTAAAGGACAGCGTAAGGAATAATTGCAGATTGGTTCTTAAAAACAAATTGTTCCTGCATTGTTTACCATAAATTTTTATGTGTAGACCAACCTCGATTATTGAATCTAATAGAGAGACAAAAATATTTGGATAATCGAATTTCTTTGTGAAACTTTGCGTATTTTCAAGCATAAAAATGCAAGAAAAGAACTCCTTGTACATAAATTTATGGATCTCGTATATTTCCAGTTTCCAAAACCGCAGAAATTTTTTGATACAAGAATTTTCGTTAAAAAATATTCCGAAAATGGAAGTTATCGGATAATCAAGGTTGTACTGTACATAAATTTTTTATATGTTTCTCTTTTATTTTCGAAAATTTGTTTTATCTTCGGTGAAAAATTTGACTATTTAGCAAATAAATAAATGGCTTCTACATACACATATGTATGAACAAAGGAAGTCGTCAAATATTCGCCTACTTTGTGAACAGTTTCGGTTAGAAGAATTTTGCAAGGTAAGGTGAAACGAACGAAACATCGAGTTTTTCCTTTTTCGCGTCGGCGTTGCAAGGGAGAAGCGCGAGAAAGATTTATCGAGCAAACAGAAATGCAATCTTCTACGATGAGGTCGGCATAGTTAAGTGAACCCGTTCGCCCAAGTATCACACCTAGCATCGTTTATTTCGCAACTCTTGTTGCACTTATGCAATCGTTTAATTACAAATCAAATACATACACGTGAAGCTTTAATTCGCGCTCTTCACGCATTCTGTTTCCACTGCATTACTCAATGCCAGAAAATGGAAAGAGAACTACAATTATGGAAATAACTATAATATCTTAATGCTTTGGGCATTCTAAAGTTACTACACTCTGTTTCGTATTTATAATCCATCAGCAAACTGACATTAAAAGATATTTCTATAAACTTAATTCAACAAACTTCATTCATAAAACATCAACAGAAAAAAATGTTTATTAATACTTCAAAAATGAATACATTAAAATTTTGTTTGCTATTAATGGTCTCATCATGAATTACGTTTGTACAAATATCTTCGTTATTATTGCAGACAAATACTAATCTGCAGATAGGTTATAAATATGAAACACAGTGAACAATCTAATAAATATGTTTTTGGACCTAAAAATAGTTTTTTAATTCTATTTTATTGATCAGGAAGTGTAATACTTTTTCATTAATTGTCTATAGCCACATTAACTATTTAAATTAGTTATTTACAACCACATTAACAGCATGAATCTTTACAAAAAATTTGTATTTAATTCTATTTCTTTTTACTCTATCAAACATATTGAAAATTATTACTAACCTTTTTTTGTTTACTATAAGCTTCATTACATTCTGTAAGAATAATCCTCTGATTATTCTTTGTTTGTATTCTTCGTCTTCATATGTTGTTTCTACTACATGTAGCGCGGGGCAAAAAAAGGAAAAGTAAATTAAATTTGGGTGACCGCCGCGTAACGCAAAAAACTCGGACAGCAAAAAGTAAATACGAAAGAGGTATACAAGTTTTCTAGCGTTTGATAGATTGTGGTTTTTCGCATGCCATTAAGTTTCTTTTCTTCCTTCAATTCTAACCATATCGATACATCATTTAACTAAACATGTTTTCATAGATATTATTCATCAATTCACTATTTTAATAAATACTTTTTATTTCATTTCTTCCGAAGCGAATGCTTGTCTACCGTCGAGTTACATTTGAATGAATTATTATAAATACATCTCCCATCCACCTGCGTTAAGTCTCATGATTCATGGGCATTTACTTGCGACACGTTACATCTGATGCAGCGCTAAACAGGTAAATTATTACTGTACACGCGACCAAAATGCAGCTTCCAAAGCAGGGGCTGGTGCTGCGCGGAACAACCTAGACTCATAATTCTATGCACGTTGCGTAATTGCGTATTATTGCATAACATGACAAGGACTTGGAACTGGGAATTAAACGAGACATCTACGTTTTCGTGCGAACCGGGCAAACTGTTGAAGTATAGCCTTTTTGAAATATTAACATTAAAAAGATTTGTTCTGTACTTCTGCAAAACATTCGGAATTTATTATACGCTGTTACTTTAGATTTTATGTTGCTTTCATATTAATTTGCTTATTCAGCTGGAATGTTCATCCCTTTGTTGCATTATGTAGCAAATATGCTACGTATTTTTCATTTTAAGTTGCTTGTGTTATGACTGCAGTAATGTTTAAAGAAATTATCATAGATTATGTCAAATATTATTGGTTTTTAATTTAAGTAAGAGCAAAATTGTAAATTTGTAGTTCAACGTTTAGTTGAAAAAGAAGACAAAAATTGGTATTCATCATCTATATATTTAAAATGTATTCTTTTTTAAAAAATGATTAGTATGTTGTTCGTTTGCATCAATTCTTCTTTTCAAGTCACAACAATAGAAAAGAACTTTTATGTTGCTATTTTCACGTGGTGTAATCCAAAAAAATATATTTTTAAAAATTAAAAATATCATGCATCGAAGGGATAAAAATACAGTAATTAAAATTTTATTAGTTACGTACAAGAAGAATACAGTTAAAAATTATTAATTTCTGAACTTATTGTTCGATATGCAAGTATGTAAAAATGTTTACCTGAAATTATCCGCGAGCGAAACTCTTTAATTAATAAAATCGATATCAGTGACATACAGATACAATCAAAGTGATAGAAAATGAAATACAGAGTAATAAAAAAGAATTGGTTAATGGAGAAATCAATTTAATTGGAAAATAAAAATTAAGAAAAGGACTTATCTATAAAACGAAAATAAATGGCCAAAAAACATAGTGTAATAGTGTAATAATTCATCGTACCTAATAATGTAGAAGTAATTTTATTCTCGTCGATATATGTATATAGAAAATATTAAAAATACTGTATTAACTGCACAAAACTTTACACTTCAACCAAAAATAGGTTCATACAATTTACTATAAACTATATATTATGCAAACATAAAACCCAAAATATTTTTGCACGTATATAGTACTTTACTTGATTAATTATGTAATAGCTGATAAACGGTTAAGTATAATGGTTATGCATATACAGTACTATATCAATTTGCTCAATATATGCTAAACACTTTAAACAGCGTCAATTTAATATTACACAGTACGGTGATCATACATAACCGATCGTTATATGCATTATGCAATTAAACATTATTACATTGTACGGCACGGGGCCTGCGGAAACGTATGCCGCATCGTATTTATAAAACATGATAACGATGAGAAGGTATAGTTTAATGAAAATAGAACATATGAAGTTCGTTTTCAAGCATGTTCAATAATAATTCAACTTCTGCTAATATAAACAAGCAACAAACATTTCCTTCCCATACATTTTTTAGATTGTTATATCTGTACTTTGTTAATGGCTCATGTAAGAGTGTGGATAAATAAATAGAATAGTAAAAATAATAGTATCTTGTTAATTTACATAATCATACATAAACTGCATTACTTCATTATTTGAAGTGAAATCGAAATACATACATGAATTTCTAAGTGTAAAATTGAAAGTTTGGATGAAATTAATTTTACTCCACTGTTTGTGAAGTGAAAAGAGAATTATTATATTATAAATGTAGAATATTGGACAAACGCTATAGTTAATTTAATGTTTAATACCAGGACTCCATTTGCATTATTTTAGATAGAATTTTTCAAACTAGTGCAAAATGAATATATTAGCTTGAACTAAATTATTTTAATTAAGATTAATGGCTTGAACTAAAATTTTATTGTTTTTAACATTGGTACTTACTAAAATTGGCACTAAAATCATAATAAAAGCTATGCAAAAGTAACTATAGCAACTTAATAAAAACTACATTTTTATACTACAAAGCTATCTTTCTTTAGTTTGCAGAAGTGAATTTCTAAAAACTAATAAAATACAAATGATTATTGTTATTAAAAAGAAATTATACTATTAACTGTTCTAATATAACAATATTTATGAATTCTATATTCTACAATCCTTATTTTATTCGATCTAAATTTTTTACGAGTAAAATAATCCAGGCTTCTCAAGACATGAAAATACAGTAAAATATCCTTGGAAGGCACGATAAACGTGAAATATGAAGCAGGAAAAAAGGTAACGAAAAAAAACCGAGTCGGGAGTATCAAAGAAAATATTTGGCCGAATTTTACGTTGGACGAGATGTTCCGTGTTTACTGATTCAGGAACTGTATCCGAGTAGCTTGCCCGTTGGATGAAGCCCTACACTAAATCACTGGTGAGATTAAATTATAACGCAGCCTGCGCGGAATGAGAGCATCGAAGATTCGCAATTACCCCAACGAAATTTCATTTGAGTCCCATCGACGGCAGGAGAGCCCGCGAAAAATGCTGCAAGTACTGCAATTTCAAAATCCCTCGGCTACCGATGGACATTAATTGGATCCGCTCCATTTCATACCGAGCATCCAGCTATTCACTCTGGCGTTGGAAATCAGTGATTAACTTTATGTATGCGCGAACGTTGCGTTGACTATGAAAACAGAGGAAATCACTGCCCCCTAATGGCAGTGCAGTTTTATGGAACGTGGAACCGTTCGAAAGTTATTTGTCAGAGGTTAATCGATGTTGGTGCAAATCTATGAAAGTATACTGCGCGCATTTACGTACATTAATTAATTAATTGCAATTTCATTAGGAATTACTGTTAATCCAATACCGCGTTGCGTGCATTAAAATATGTTATATTCATATATTAATGTATTCGTGAATAATTTAGTAGTCAAAGTGTTAAACGGTTTAAGAATCAATTCGTCAAAATTAAAAAACTATTATTTACTTTCAGTTGCAATTATTTAATCCGGCAATTTTGCAATTAACGAAATGTATCATTGTTTGATTAAAGAATTTTTCGATTGTTATATATGCAATATTTATTATATTTTTGTGTTGCATTTTTAGGAATAATATGTATTTATTAAATTAAAGACACGCGTATCAATGTTACTAAAGAGATTAAACACGAAAAAATCAATATGCATCTTTTTAGCGATTTCTTGAAGGACATTTGCAACTAACTGTAAATTTAATAATTTGTGAGTAAAATAGACAAGGATTTTATTAAATTTATTAGTAATCTTGAACGAAATTTTGAACATTATGATAATTTGAATGTATGCACAACATATACAAGTATTATATAATTTTTTTTCCCGTTCAAACTCACTCAAAGCAAGTAAAATATCGATTTCCATATTTCACGTAGTTTCACGAATTTTATTTGGAGTAATAAAAAAATCTAATCATATACATCGAAAGAGAATTTAATGATCTACAGTTCATCGAAATTATATTTATAAAAAAGATGTTAATTTTTTTATATGTAAGTTTTATGTATCAGCCTGAAATATAGTCCGGCAAAAGTTTGCAAATTATTTATCAGTTTCGTTAATCCGATTTATTCGCGAATTTTAGGAGCTGCTAAACTGTCAATATATTTTTCTTAAATTTCTATAAATCTAATTCACCGATTATTTCATTAATAGAGAAATCGACCTCAAGTCAACAATATTTAGTAACTATATTCACAATTTTGTAAAATTGCTTACAAACATAATGACAAAAAATTGAATCTTCAATTGTAAGATTTCGTAAGCAGGATAAACTATTAATTGGAGTAATTTAAAAACATTTACAAATATCGAAGGCAACAGTTTTCGAAATTTTAAAGCGTGTGAAGAACCGTCAACCCTTAAATGAAGGAGGTCGACGTCACAAAATCTAGAAAACGACGTAGAACGATTTGTGGAAGGTGTTCGAAAGGTGACGATTTATTTGCAAAAATAAGTCGAATCCTATCTGTAAAAACTAATTAAAAATATATCAAGGAGATGCTACTCTGTCACTGAGAGTCGTGCAACCAGATATTAATAAATCGTTTGGAAACTTTCATCAGCTTATATTTCAGCCATGCATATAAAATTAAAATATAAGAAAATAAACATATTTTCCATAAAGATGATTGCGGTGAATTCTTATAGATCATTAAATTCTCTATCAATGTACATAATTAGATTTTATTATTACTTCGAATGGAATACATGAAGCTGCATGAAACATGAAAGAGACAAACAATAATTCCAGATCTTAATCGAATAGGAAATGAAAAGTCGTTATAGCTTGTAATTTCCAGGTAATCGTCAATAAATGTTGTACTACAATAACTGCACCCCAAGAGTCGACAAGAAAAGCCTTTAATTAAACAAAAAAGGAACTAGGAATAAGGCGAAATTACTTAAGACGTTCGTTTCTCGAAGTAAAACTCTCGCTACGATTACCTCCGCAGAACTAATTAATTTTGTATGAGCGCAAAACGCGAACCGTAAAAGTGGGAAAAAGGGTTTCCCTGGAAATTCGTCAAATATTTAACGAAAATCCAGCTCGCGAGTTTTTTTCACCCTTCAAATTCTCACCCTCGCCGATACAAGTCATTCGATTCCATTCAACCGTAGTCGGTGAAATTCGGAGGGTGGTCTGATTAAATTCCTTCCGGGATAAGAGTGCGGCCGGAGGGTAGAGGGAAAACGCGTGGGAAAACGACCGAGGAACCCTCGAAAATGTTGGAACAACGGAGGCCCCTTCGACTCGTGTGCTCGTTCTATCGATTCACTAACGAACGAAGATCATTCCTACTTTGCGATCCAGATTTTATCGGCCTGCACGCCCTTTCCACAGTTTTTTTGCTGCTTCCCCGAATTGGTCGGGTGAAGTCGTATTATTGGAACTTCTTGTACCCTCGACATTTTAATCAAGTACAAGCAAGAGCAAAAACGTCTGCGACGGGTAACTTTATTTCGTATTGTGTATAAGGAGAATAATCTCATTAAATGAAATGGAAAACAACACAATACAGTATTTTACGAAGCGTGACGGAAAAGAATAATTAATTAAAGACGAAGTACACCTCTTAAAATGATAAAATTTTTATATTTGATTTTTTCTAGTAAGAGTAAGGATATCTTA
Source organism: Perdita meconis (assembly GCA_030770465.2). Classification (NCBI taxonomy): domain Eukaryota; kingdom Metazoa; phylum Arthropoda; class Insecta; order Hymenoptera; family Andrenidae; genus Perdita; species Perdita meconis. The sequence continues at coordinate 9,162,958 of JASKOS020000006.1, read as the reverse complement.
AAATATGTGAATACAAGAACTCCTAGAGTTTTTAATCGAAAAGTGAAAATGCCTTTGCTTGTGTACATACATTTTATAAATTGAAATCTATTGAGATTATTCCTAAATAGACTGATATATTTTAAATGTTTTAAAAGATAAACATTTAATGGAAATACACAATGTAAGCTACTATAAAAAAAAGGGATTGGAAAATACAATAGAATCTATTATAGAATTTTAGAATGAATATTAAATTTGTAGCTTTTGTTACGAGCCGAGGGCAGTGCGAAATGTCCGAGGATTCAAAATGGGAAAAGTCGCGGACGAACCGACGTATGGCTAACGCCGGGAGCCGCTAAGGATGTGGACGAACCAATGCCTAGCGCCTTTAGCTAGCACTGGGAGCCACCTGGATTCAAAGGGATGGAAAGGGTTTCGTGGACGAACCAGTATATGGCTAATACTTGGAGCCACTAGAGGGAGTGGACGAACCAATGCCTAGCGCCTTTAGCTATCATCGGGAGCCACTATAGGTTATTAGGAAACGATGACGATACTGTCATCGGGGAATCACCGAATTTCGTTGTGCCTCGTAACTTTATAATTGAAATATATCTCGAGCGGTAAAGATATATCGTTGTGGGTTCGTCTTCTTATAGGATTGTGGATGTGAAGGACTTAAATTGACTCTGACTTATGATTTTCAAACACAAATGATCCAGATATATTGTTACAAACTTTGGATATTCAATGAATACAAATGGTTAAAGTGTACTTTGTCGCGTACTCTAAAATCTCTCTAAGTTAACGCACAGAGATTTGCGGGGGTCTCGGAGAATAACGTTACCGTAAGTTAAGTTACGTACTGTATTCTATTTTACTCGAAAGAGAACTATTGCTCGATCTTGTCGACTAGCTTGAGCCGCGTACTAAACTCTGACTAGTCTTCAAATGAGCCCACGAGGATGAAAATCCGTCTCCTTATATACCCAAAAATCAGTGAAAATTAGGTGGTGGGAGGCGCATCGTCATGCTTGGTTTTCCTGGGAAAATGCGGCGGTGACGCTGTGTCGCGTGGGGGTGAAGTCCTTATCTAAACTTTTAAACTAGGGGAATCTAGACTCTAAGAAATAGAGGGTATCCTTAAGGGATATTTGAAATATACCAAACTATGGGAGCACGGAGCACTAATATGTAACGGAAAAATCTAACGTCATCGTGGGAGCGACGGTTGCACCCCGTCTCGCTGGCGCCAGGTGCTCCAAATGTTCAAAAAAACGCGTGCTCGAATACTGCGTATGTAACACTTTCAAGAAAATATAATTGAATTTGTTTTTATATTAACTGCAAAATTTTATCTAAAGAATTACCACGATTTATTTTTGTAAGATTGGAATGATTTTCAAACTTAAAAAAATATTAAAGTTTGATGAAAATTGAACTGAATTATTCAATACGTTCCAACAATTAAGTTGTATACATGTAGTTTAAAACATTTAAAATATTCAAACAATATTTATATATAACATTAAACAAGAGATGCTTTTATGTAGCGCAATAAGTAAAGCTGTTTTTAGGGTACCAAATTGCATTTGGTGTATGTACAACGTAGATGTAAAGCTCGACCGATAGACATACACCCAAAGGCGGAGTTAATAGGACCAGGCGGTTCAACAAAGGAGTTGGCGAACCGATTTTCGGCTACCGAATACCCACACACACACCGCACCCTTAATCAGCCGTTCGTTTAATATACACGTGTACGTACACTTCTTGCGGTTTTTTTAGCTATAACGAGCAATAGACATTTATATCGTTCTCAAAAAAATGAAAGGCACAAAATATAAAAAATAATAGTCACATACGTATGATAATTATCGCCTGTGAAATGCATTGCAAATCTGCACAATTATTTCTAAAAATAATATGAACTTTAACTACATTATATTGTGAGATACACTACCACTAAAAAATTTGGAATCACTTCTCAATTTTCGTAAAAACCATACTACAAAATGAAGTATCTTCAGATTTAATATTAATAGTTATATTAATTTGTTTGTATAAAAAAAAGTCTAGCTTTCATCATTTACAAGGTAGTTTCAAAGCTTTGGACAGCAGTGTACTTGCAAATTTTATCGATTGAATTATTTTTGTTTGATTATCTTTGTATGTTTTCTAAATTAAAATTTGAAAATGTTCGTAAATCTTTGGATGTCTGTTATTGCAGTTTAGCCCTCTATAATATGATTTCTTTTATTCGTATTGCTTTTTGAACATATTGGATTGTCTAAAAAAAAATCATGAATGTATTTTTAAGTGGAATTCTATACAAAGTTCACTATCATTTATTTATTTCATGTCTATGAGAAGCTCATAAAAAATGAATGAAAAATAATGTAATTATTTGTAGATATTGAAGCTTGTGTATTGAAATTAAAAAGTTCTTGCTTCCCTTATAAAATGATTCCCAATTTTTGAACGGCAGTTATAATTTCTCGATATTCGTATCATTTTTTTCTGTCTTAAATTGAACAAAAGTTATGATTAATTTCAATTGCTGTGTAATATAAAATACTAAATTGAATAGTTATACATAATGGTAACTTTAAATATTATAAATAACTGGTAAATTAAAAATGAATATTCAGCCACGAAAGAAAATTATAATACTTATTAAGATGAGATATTATGTAATCGACTATGAATATACATAAATTGATTAAACAAACACAATAACAAAAAGTCAGTAGAAAATAACACTTTTCGGTGAAACAATAAAAAAATTAGCAAGTCAATGTTTGGCTATCAATTTCCCGAACAACATTTATTCGAATACATAATAATATGTACTCACATTAATTTTCAGCTTTCAAGTCGCTTGCAGAATAAATGCTTCCTCAAAATGAAAATCGCTTCCGAACGGACTTCCTCGAACTAAGAACGTAGAACGGATAGATGAGTTTACGTTTCCTGTTCGTTGTCTGAATCTGAAAGAACAAATATTATGCTTTACGTTTTAAAAATATCTTTCTACGTATATAATATATCATTTTTCTCGACTGAAGATTGTTAAAGGAATCGAATGACGTCAACGAAACAAAAGGGAAATCGGTTTTCTTTCAATTTTAAAACCAAATAAAAAGCGGATAAACAAAGCCGCGTGTATAAACGTTTAAAAATAACGAGGCGATCAAAATAAAGTTACAAATTAAAGAGAAACCTAGTGCAATACAGAACATCACTACAATTAATAATATTGGTGTCTTTTTTTTAATAGAAAAATGTAAGTATCACTGATAATACATTTATACAGGTATAGTAAGAAATATAAATGTTTATAATAAATTGCTTTGTTTTATATAATTATTTCAAAAATTGTGAACATGAGAGATTTTCGAAATGAGAAGGTCTAACTCACCACAAAAATTAACTATACATAATTGTCCAATAGAAGTCCTTTTGAATTTCTACTTTACTACGCTATTCCATATGAAAAAAAATATCAGAGTACCAACATTACTGTACACTAATGTATACAATTACGTTCAATGATAATTATTGAATTACGATCCAGAAATAATGCATAAGAGAAGAGTAAACAATGCGCGAAATAAAAATGCACGCGAAAGATTCTCAACGCAAAAAGTACGGTTACACCCGACGCCGACTAAATCTAGAGGCTGAAATGTTATATTCATTGAACTTGCAGCTTTTTACGTTATTTTAAGCAAATGAAAACGTCAGCTTATCAATGCATCACTTTCTTCATTCAGGATTGACATAAAGTCATCAATGCAAAAGAGAAATAGCATCCCCGTTAAATTCGATTGAGTTTTCTAACTAAACTATGAAAAAATAAAACAGAGAAAACGTAGAAAATATTCATTAGCCTCCTTCTTGCAATACTGGCTTCCTTTTTGAAAATAAATTTAAAATTTATTGTTTGCACCTGTTGTTTTCGAATTTGTATTGAAAACTGTTCTTCTAACTACGAGAAACAGAAATTGATAAAAGGAAAGGATTTTGAAATCGTGTATCGAGAGATTCTTAAAGCAAAACTACGGTTTCACCCACCGTTGACATACATTATGTAAATTTAAACCAATAAAATTTTCTTAATTTACATTTCATTTGAATTATTTCACGTAAAATGAAAAGTCGGAGTGTCAATATTACTATACAATATCATAGAAAATTACTTTGGATGATAACTATTAAATTACGGAAGCGACATATATATCATAAGAGCAAGAGCGAGAAATTCTCAAAGCAAAAACTACGGTCGCACACGACGCCATCTAAATCTACAAAGTTACAGTGTTAAATTTATTGAACATGCAATTTGTTACATTATTGCACGCGAATCCAAATGTCAACGTATCAACATCGTCATCTGTTAACAAAGAAAACTATACTAAACGATAGCACGTATAATTCTTACCGCATGATCGACTCGCCGAGACAATCTTTTAGTGTCACTTGGGTTCACAGACTTTTGTATCTCAAAATAGTCAAACTTTTTATGTGAAAACACAGTAAATCGAAACACAAAACACATCAAAATTGAAATTGTACTGAATAATAAAAAATAAAATACTTGTCTCACGAAAAAGCAAACAAAAACTGGAAGACGATCTATGCACCTGAACGAACGAGAAGAAACTGTTCCAAGTGATTGAGCATGCGCAGTAACAATCACGTGACTACAGTCTGTTGAGTATTTTCGCGCCCTATTTTTTTAAATAGTATCTACATTATCGATTTACGATGTTTTGTAAAAATTAGTGTGTTATTTCGTCAACGTAATTTAGAAATTATTTTTCCATATATGACAAACAGAGATTATTAAAAAAAGTAATAGCACATAAAACATCGTAATTACGAAAGATTCTCAACGCAAAGACTACGGTCACACCAACATCAACTAAATCAACAGACAGGAAACCTCAAATTTATTGAAGTTCAGTGGCGGATCCAGGGGGGGGCGATAGGGGCGATCGCCCCCCTCCCCCAAGAGTAATAAAATATAAAAATATTTCCTCACATTCCGAAAAACTTATTACGTATATACTGAATGTGTTACATGATTTCTATTCGAGATTTTTCTGCTTAGCGTGCTCACTAGTGCGCTAGTGCATAGAAGTTTTTAAAATATTTTCAGAATATTGCCTGGTAAAAATTCGCCAATGTAGAGCAGAATTTGTATTATGAAGTATCGTAATCGCATTAATTGTAATATCTTTTATATCTGTTTTTCTGATAAAATAAAGTCTTTAATCACAATTATATAACACGTAATTATTCTAATTGCTTATCAAGGTTGAAAAGACGGTTAAAAAATAGACTTTTTTACTTTTATACATTTCGCCCCCCCCGCCCCCCCAAGAAAGGCTCCTGGATCCGCCACTGTTGAAGTTACAATTTGTCACTTTGCTGCACGCAAATCTACATGTTAGCGTATCGATATCATTGATACGGTAACACGCGAAACTACATTGAATAACAATACGACTCTTACCGCACGATTTGCTCGACAAGATAACCTTTTTGCCCCGTTTCAGTTCATAACCTATTGTTTCGTGAAATAAATGTACACGTCATGCGAAGACATGAGAAACCGAAACACTGAAGCTAGGAAAATTCAAGCACCACTGAATAGCAAGGAATAAAACACTTGTTCTACAAAGAAGCGGATTGAAAGTATCAAACGATCTTCACGTCCGAATAAGCGGGAAGAAGCTGTTGACAGCGATCGCGCATGCGCAAGGTCACGTATCTACGGTCCGTAGATTCAGTAGAGCAGATTGTTCCCACAATATGCTTGTACCATTGGGATCTACATTATCGACGAGAACGTTCCAAATGGTTAGTTTTTAGTTTTTTAAACGTCTGGAGTTTAGTAATCTACCTCTAGCGTTTCACGCAATGTCGATCGTGTTAACGCGAGATTCGCCCTCAATCTGAAGTCACTGTCAGTCTTCGTGTGATCATCTCCGCTTAGGATAGTCAATCTTGATACAATGCGCGGGAATCGACGCGATTAATGATGTAGCCACGGTCTATTGTCTTCGCCGTCAATGTTGCTTTACACGTGTACGTAGTCTTCTCAGGTCACTGTATTGTGTACGCAGTGACGGTGACGGGTCGCCATGAGAGAATGCATACTGTGCTAACACGGTACCCTGTAATTGCTGATACGTTACTTGACGACGGGTTCTCGATCGACAATTACGGGGGAACGGTTTATCTAAGCCGTTTCAAACGATTCATGTCATTGTTCTCTGCTACGCTCTCTGATTAAATCACTCGAAAAAACTAAAGCATTTCCTTCAGAATAGAGGTTAGAATTAGAGAAACAATAATTTTGTTTCAATCATAAGGTCTGGTTTCTGTTCCTGCACTGACTGCACTAATTCAGAACTCTATCTTCTTCTATTTCACAAAACGGAAGGGGATAGCAAGTAGTTGGTCCTGCATTAGTTCAGTTTCATAAAACAGTCACACAACCCGCAAATTCTAGCGACAAAGGCGGCGTGTTTGCGATCGTTCAGCGACGAATCGCTCGTGCAAATTGCAAAATAAATTTGACGCAAGAAACACAGCGGCAATCGCCGCAAACCGCTCCTCTAATAGTCTAAACTGAGCCTAACTCTGTTAACATAACCTATAATTGTTTTGCTTTTCTTTGAGGCCTGTAATCTGTAATTGATTAGGATTAGATTGACAATACATTCGTATCTGTATATGTGCAACTTATATTTGACAAGATTAGTAAAAGTAAAGTGGTTTATAACTTTGAGGGTACTGAGCTGCGTACGATTACCTGCGTATTGATTTTTCGAATATGGATATTCAGAAAATTGCATAATTACGTTCAGCGATAGTATTACATCGGAAGCAATTACGAATAATTTACAATCCTCGCATTTGCCCTGAAAGTTTGATGTCGCTGTCGTTGAGGGCAGCATTCGTACTTTGAAACGTGTTAATTCTCGTGTCTGTTAACGTTTACTTTCGCCCCTCCGATAACTACCCCATAAAATTTACAGCATAGTTCCTCGAAAGACATATCGTCACGTTCCCACGTATGAATTATGCAAAATGCGAGAACTCAACGCAAAACTCTTACGGTACATTGATGGTTGGCTATTTTGTAACTTTTGATATAGTATTATGAGCTTCAGAATTCTATTACTTTACTATGCTGATTTGTGCTTACGGTCGAATACGACAAGATTCTTACTCAAATATCTCCTCTGTAAGTTATAGGCACATGAAGTTTGTAGCGCTGAATGAGCTATAAATTTCTATTTAAGTACCTTACAAGTGCTTCACAAATTAAATATTTACTCTGTTAACATTTTTTTGATGATCATTTTGTAGACCGTAGAAATTAAAAATAGCGGTTACAAAAATTTAATACGTGTTATGTAAAAATATAGTTCAGTTTTTATTTAGTCAAATTTATTCGGTCAAAAAATAAGATACAGTAAAATAACATGGAAAATATAATAATTATTAAATTTATATGTTGTAATTGTGATACAATAAGAATAATAATAATAATAATTCCATAATATTTCATTTATAGAAATAATTCACTTTTTATCTTTTCAATTTTATATGAAAATATGTATATGATTGTAGTTACATTCTGACATTTCATTTCGAGTCGCATAAGGTGAATTTAGTAAATTCTGATGATTCAATTTTATATAATTTTTAACGATAGGTGAGACCGTAGTTTCGTTTTGAGAATTTCTCGCGCTCACTTTGCTTTAATAATTATTATTTCTGTATACGGAATTCCGAAGTCGTTTTCTTTCTTTAGATAAACACTATAAATTCCCCCATAATAAATTCAAATGGAATATTGGTCATATAATACTAATACTATACGTACATACAATTTTTTCTTTAATTGTATAGAGTCATTGTCAGTTTATAAAAATTTTGCGGGAAAGCAATTTGAGACAGAAGTCACGTAATCTCTACTGCGCATGCGCGATCACTTTGCCTAGTTTGCTCTTGTTCACGTCGCGTCGTATATATCGTCTCTCGATATTTGCTTGCTTTTTCATGGACCAAGTGCATTAATCTTCATTATTTAAAACATCTTTAATTTTGCGGCATCAGTGATTAGATTTTTTGTGCTTTTGTATAATGGGTGCATTTATATTGCGTTGCAAACAGCTCTGAATGGAAGCGATGCTAGGAGGTTATCTTATCAAGTAAATTGCGCGGTAAGACTCATCCTCGTTATTATTCTGTATAGTTTTGCGAGTTCGCAGGCAACGATATTGACATGCTGACATTTGGATTTACATGCAACAAAGTGACAAATTGTAACTTCAATAAATTTGAGGTTTCCGGTCTTCTGATTTAGTTGACATTGGCGTGACCGTAGTTTTTGCGTTGAGAATCTTTCGCAATTACGATTTTTTAAGTGCATTACCTTGCATACAGAACTTTGAAATAGTTTTTTTATCCATCTCTGTATGTCATATTTGGAAAAATAATTTCTAAATTACATTGACGAAATAATATACACTAATTTTTACAAAACATCGTAAATCGATAATGTAGATACTATTTAAAAAAATAGGGCGCGAAAATACTCAAGAGACTGTAGTCACGTGATAGTTACTGCGCATGCTCAATCACTTGGAGCAGTTTCTACTCTCTCGTTCAGGTGCGTAGATCGTCTTCCAGTTTTTATTTGCTTTTTCGTGAGACAAGTATTTTATTTTTTATTATTCAGTACAATTTCAATTTTGATGTGTTTTGTGTTTCGATTTACTGTGTTTTCACATTAAAAGTTTGACTATTTTGTGATACAAAAGTTTGTGAACCGAAGTGATGCTAAAAGATTGTCTCGGCGAGTCGATCATGCGGTAAGAATTATACGTGCTATCGTTTAGTATAGTTTTCTTTGTTAACAGATGACGATGTTGATACGCTGACATTTGGATTGGTGTGCAATAATGTAATAAATTGCATGTTCAATAAATTTAACACTATAACTTTGTAGATTTAGATGGCGTCGTGTGCGACCGTAGTTTTTGCTTTGAGAATCTCTTGCTCTTGCTTTCATGACAGATATTATTTCGCTGCCATAATTTAATAGTTATCGTCGAAAGTAATTTTCTATGATAGTGTATAGTAATATTGACGCTCTGACTTTTCATTTTGCGTGGAATAACTCGAATGAAATGTAAATTAAGAAAATTTTGTTGGTTTAAATTTATACAATGTATGTCAACGGTGGATGAAACCGTAGTTTTGCTTTGAGAATCTCTCGGACTCAGTCGTTCGTAACTATTATTATTTGTTTGTACAAGATTTTGAAATCCTTTCCTTTTACCAATTTCTGTTTTTCATAATAGAAAGCAGTTCTCATTATACATTCACAAAGCAGCAGGCGTAAACTGCTATAAAATATTGGAAAATAACATGTGGTAATATGATCAGTTTATATTTTTCATTGCAACTTTGTAAAAGTAGTATTAATGTGTTTTATAAATATTCTATATCTGAAAATCAGGAAGTTGAAGTGGTTAACAATACTGCTAAGTAAGTTTTGAATGCATTGGTATCAAATTACACCAAAGTTCAGTACCTAATGTTATTTAGATCTAAAAATTCGTAAATTGATATTTTATGTAATATTCCAAAAGAAATTTTCAGCGTTTTCGGTTTTCTCGTTGAATCGTTTACTTAGGAAACCCAATGAAATTTAAAAGAAAGTCGTTTCTGTCTTATGTTGATATTTTTATTTATTTAATTTATTTATCTTGTATTAAGAAAAATCACATAAAATTATTATTATAGTATTATAATTATATTTTCCAGAATGAAACGAAAATCTCATCCTTCTGCTCCATACTTGATATTCTGCTTATCATCGATTTTTATCCAGTAATCGAGCCATTATGTAGTGAATTTGGACGCAGCTAAATGTAAATAGACAATGTTACTCATTTTAACAAATATTATCTTTATATTTCGTGCACTTTACTTTTTTCTAATTTGTGTGAATTGGTTTGTAAATTTTGTCATTATTCTGCCAAAGCAATAATCATGTTTCAGAATCGTTTAAAAACAAGAACATTTTTGCCTTGATCTTTTAAAATGTTTCTTTCTCAATCAGTCATGAAATTTTTAGCATTTACAAATTATTTTTTACTGTAATGGAACGTCGATTTGCTATGTTGTCACAGCTAATTCATTAAATAAATAAACATTGAATAATAAACATTAGAGGGATGATTGAGAATTAGATAATTGACATTCTACTACACTTCATTTAAAAATGTTTTATTTAAATGTCTCGAAAACAATGCATCTTTTTGAAAAGTATTTAATATATAAATATTGTGGTTTACAGAAGGAAATACAAATAAACAATTTATTTATTTCCTATTTATTGGACGGTTTTAGTGGTACATATATTTTGTTCTCTTTGATTCTTATTTTACAATCTTTTAGTATCAGACTTCATCTTAGCAAAGTATTTGATAAACTAACAATGTTTATTAGTTTCGCATTTTTTAATTGTTGCGAATTTTTGAATGAAAAAAAGATGATATAAATGCAGTTTAACCTGTAATCACATTATAATATGCAATTGTTTAAAAACACTCACGTTTATCATTCAAACTATTCCAAACCCAAATATGAAGTATACATACACACATAGAATAACAAAAATAACTCTTAAATGTATACTTCTTCATTCATTTTTCTACATCTCTTTGAAACATACTTTTCAAAACTGTGTCACGTACCCAATTATTTTTTACGCATTCTTTTCTTTACCTTTGCGCATCTACTTAAACTCCTTTTTAGAAGAAAACATATTTATCTAACGAATGAGTTAATTCAATTTATTTTTTACACTTTATTCATTCATTTTATTTACTTCTCCATTTTCATCCCGGGTCAGAGCATAGAAGTTTTCTCGCATTTGTATCCCACTCGCACTGCATTTGGTGTACTTAACCCGTGAATAGAAGCGCGACGGAGAACCGCTAAATGCTAAATGTTGCGGGCGAAAGTTTAACGCTCGCAGTTTCGTGGCAATGTCCAGTTTCTTTCGCGGGGTTGTCGGTGCATACCGCACTGCGACATCCCCGCATAACTTGATGCACCTGCAGTCACAAAAAGTTCGACCTTCTGCGAGTAATAAAAGTAACGCGGTTACCTCGGGTCTTTCGTAGGAATCCGTCTTGCGAGGGTGTTGCATAGGAACAACTCGACCTCCTTAAACGAACATTACATTTCGTTCCTCGTTATTGGAATTTACTACAAAACTAATGGAATACAAATATCTTTTTTGCTTTTTCTTTTGTGAAATTCGTGTTTACTATAGAATCAGAGAATCAATAGTGTTGAAAATTTCTTTCAGTTTCGTGTAATTTGTTGAGTGTACGAAAATGGGTGAAAAAATGTGGAAGTATTATAAACTTAATTAATTTTTCTATTAGAGGAAAGTTCGAAATGCATAGTTTTTTTTCATTATACATACAGAGTATATTTTCTGTAGTAATTTTAATATTATATTTTCTAAGTAATATTTTCTAAGTCATTTTTCTGTTTCTAATAATATATGAAGTATGTATTAACATATTATTTCTACCGCGGTATCCATACTTCTATTTGACCAAAAGTGGTTGTTAACACTTTTTATTTGATAGAAACCGTATCAACAAATACCGTTTTGTACAAAAAGTAATACATGTGGAATTAGTGTTTCAGCTCAAAGTCTTAATGCAAATAATGCATTACCAGTAAAAAGAAAAAAGAATTCAATACAAGTGTTCAATATGGTTCAGGTTTCAAGAACATTAAATAATTTTTTAAACATCATAGTCGTAATGAGTTTCTTAAGTACCAGTCGTAACTCAACAAAATACATTTAAAATATTGCTTGAGATTTTTAATGGTGCATTTAGACCAACTGACCAAGAATATGAATTTGTGTAGAGAAGCAAGAACAAAAAAAAAAGAATGCTTGTTGACAATTGAATTTTGTTAAAATAGGAAAAAAGGCATTTTTGATTTCTGATACTTCCTTGCAGAAAATATTTTGTAGCTCCAGTTTTTGTCTCTCTTTTTCTGGCATCAAAAACTGTTCTCCCTGGCCTCCAGGGTAATGGTAAAGCATATGATTTACAAACCCACTATGAAGGTCGTAGCAGTTACACAATTTTGAAAATTATGCAGAACCTACTGTCGAAAATCCGAGTTGCTAATGATGTTGTTCCAGCAACTTTTAAACTGCAGTAAAAATAAACTCCTGCACGATGTTAAATTCCAAGCTACGAGAGTTGACCTTATTAGCTTCTACTTTGTATGTTTTAAATATAACGATTCATTGTTAAAAAAAAATTGCAAGCTTGTTAAAGAACTTCCACTGTGTTCTGGAACATTCTAAAAGTCTTTTACTTATCATAAATTCTTTTTTTCTTCAAAACAATTTGTTAAACGTACCAGTTACTTTTTATTTCTAATTAAACATAAACATAGTTTAATATTTTAAGAAAAAACTGTGAAACTGGGTTAGAGAGTTTATCAAGAAGTTTCAAAAGCTTTGGACTGTACAAATAAGATAAAAATTGAAAATTTATTTTATTCCTTCATTTCGGATAAATAGAAAAAGACAGTAATACTAATAAATCTGTACTATATTACAAATATTTTTATATTATTAAGAAATGTTTGTTTCAAAATAATAAAATTCCTTCTTATTTATTTATATAATTTCTTATCTTTTTTATAGGAAAAGTAGATAAAAATTCTGATACTTAATTTTTCCAGTTTACTCGAACCAAAACTAGAAGCTAACTATTTATTTACTGGAGTAGAAGAATCTTAAAAGCAATATCATTTTCGAAACTTGTCGATAATTATTTAGATTTTACACTGGGTATTTAGTACAATTTAAAATAATGTATTTGACAATTGCTATCATAATTAATCGTTTAGCACAAATCATGGAATTTTAGGTTGGAGGATCATTTTTACATAGGTATTGTTATTAAATAAATTTAGATCAGTTTAGTAATTGATATCCAAAAATCCAAATTATTACCATGAGAAGCTTTGATAAATACTTATTTGTTGAACCTATGGAAAAATGTTGCAAGTAAATAATAATCGTTTGAAGTCCCTTACGATATCTTCCGCATCGACAATCCTTATTGATCATTAAAGATTTTGTCATGAGGAGTATAAAAACCCTTAAAAAAATTATTACTAAATAATGCTCCTTATGCTATCATTACGTCAGAATAAATCGAAATAGATTTTCACGAAAAAAATTGGTATGGATTTTTATTTGTTTAAGGATACCTTGCAGTATGTGCGTGCATATTGTTAATTAAGCACTTTAAAGTACATTTGAGTTCATGGCTGGGCCAAAAGATATTAATTCGGGCGGAAGGAACAGTAGTCGCATAGCTTTTAATATCAGCCATTCGTTTCAAAAGCCTTCTGAATGATCACGTTCATTTGTATCCGTCATGAATACATGAATCCACATAGTTATCGTCGTACTGCAGAAAGAACTGCATTTCGTTCGATATCACCTACATTTCTGATTTTTCCCTTGAATACATCGGCCGGCATAACGAAGCCGGGCATTAAAAAGTAGAATATGTACAGTGCTTCTAAGCTCATGCACATCGATACTAATTACGGCAACCTCGTTTAAAAATGTGCGGTAAAAAATATGTAGTTGGCGGTTTTGCATTACTATTGCGTCATTGAATAATTGAAACATAATAGGCAGCAAGAATTTCCGCCTATGTTAGTTCACAATGTTTCTTTATGTTTTCACCTTTTTGGTAGATGAACGACAGTTTGAAAAAACGGAGCTAAATTTAAATACGTTTCGAATTTGAGATAAAAGTTCATATTCTCTTTGTGACTGGACAAGTGGAAACGGAAATTTTTATTTTTCGTTTTTTATACGTTTGACGGTATAATTTTATGCTTCTCGACCTGAAAACTTTGCTATTCATTTGTTTCAAGTTTAGTTTCGTACATGCTGGACATTGGAAAAGATTTAATATTAGCAGGTTTATATAATTCAAAGTAAATTTTATTTTATTATTAATATTATAAACTATAAACAGTACTTATATTAAAAGGCAGTTAATGAAATAATATATTTCGATCGTTTTAACTACTTTTTACCATAAATCATAAACATTCAGAAAAATGGTTTGTAATGCTAATTACATGTTGATGAATTGTAAAGAAAATCTGAATTGCTAGGGAAAGTCGAAAGTACAAAGTCAGAGGCTAAGAAAAATATCAAGCAGTCTTTAAAGAATTCAATGGAACGTTTTTGTAATTTCAGCGACGTTAACTTAGACATTAACGTCAACTTAGAGTATTCGAAACTCCAATGAGAACAGCCACTTTAATTACATTCCCTCCTGTTTGTCCTATGTTTTCTGCTTCTCTTAATTAGAGCAGTTAATGGTTATGACTTTCATACACGTCGCTGTTGGACACTGCAGAAAGGAAGCATAGAGAAACTAAGCGCTTATAAATTTCAGTTTATTTTCATCATCTAAATAATTGAATTTCGCTAACGAAATAACAGTGCGAATTGTTTAGGATAGTGTTAAGTGAATTGAACTACAGAGATTAACAAAAATGTGATAAAGTTAGAAGCATAACAACACATTTGACCGCGTAACATGCTTGCTGTTTAATTCATGAACAGGGTGCCATTAATGTTAGTCAAAGGATATTTTAATTATATCATAGTTAAACTGTAATTACCGTAAACCGAGGTTAATTTGCAATAATTTTGCATATTTTTATACATTATTTAATTAAAATTCGTAGCTAAGCAGTATAAAAAATTTGGAATTATTCACATTCGTTTTTTGGGTTTCAAATGAAACTGCGTAAACGTGTAAACTATAATTGACAGAAAATTATTTACACTACCATGCAAATTTTGAACGTGAAAGAAATGTGTTAGGTATTATTTTTTCGTATTATATTAATAATGTTCATGAAATAGTTTTCGTACCTCAAATGTACCCCAACAGTCAGTTAATATTTTTTTGATAAACAATGGTGATATTCTGTTGAAAGTTCTTTTATACGTTGAATCAGTATTTTAAACTGATCCAAATCTCTAGGCGAATCACCTATAGTTTCACAGAGAAATTTAGTTAAGCGTTAGTACTTGGTTGAGTGAACACGCACATGTTCATTCGACATGTTCAGTTAACGAGGGACGATTCCAATTAGCATAATACCTGAAATATAACAGTAGCTATTGAATATTTTATTAATAAAAAATAACTGCATATAAACACAAGTTGGTTTTTCATTATAACTAAATTAGATATTAAAGAGTTAAAATTACAGTCAATAATATGCAAGTGAAAAGTGTTCTAAATTGAATATCTTAACTTATTATTTTCTCAATATTTTGATTAGTTTTATAATTATCTATATTCAAAAAGAATAACTATAATTGAAGAATAAAATAATAGTATATTATAATCCGTAGATTTTTTTTATGCACATTTCATCGCTTCTCTACATGTTCTACTCACTTTTCATCGCGGAAAAGAAAAGGAGGTTGCGGTTTGACCTTCTAATCCGATATTCGATTCCTCTTTTATCGCGTACAGGGAAATTCGATTCGTTCCCAATTCGTTTTACCAAAACGTGTGAGAAATATTCAAGTACATAATATCGAAAGCCTTGACAAATTTAATGATGGCAGCAGAATTCCAAAGGACGAAAGGAGCAATGAGAACTAAATAGGACATGCAACAGAACACTTTTTCATATAACATTTTATTTATGTTTATAATTATTGTTTTTTATTTATGTTTATAATTACTAACTTGTAAAAAATGTTACTATTAGGCTAGTTACGCATTAACCAAATAACAATACCACTATAAATTCATTTATTTAGCGCATGTCCAATATAATAACACAAATATCTATAGTTTATTGAAAAAATTGCAATTTGATAGAATTGACGTAACATAAGTCTTTGTGCCTGTATTCGTTTACATTATTTGTAGCCAGTGTCAGAATGTCTTATCTTAAGGAATTATGTAGACTGCCATTGAAACGTGACAAAGATCTCTGTTCGTAAATCTTTTCACGTGTCCAGCAGTTATCGCAATGCGAATATAATTTGTCAGCACGGCAGTCGATTTAATTCGAGCGCGTTAAGCAGATTTCAAGAGAAACGGCAGCGGTTTGTCACGCAAGAGTTAGGGTGGAAGGAGCGAGGGGGGACTGGGGGCTGTAAATCACTCTATTAGGATAATCCGACCGCCATTGCACTCTGATCGCTGCTAGCCTAAGTAACGATGCATCTATTATCAAATTCACATCATTGTGTTTATACATATTATTATCGATGGATTTGCGTCATTCGTGCATTAATATCACTGCGGGTATATTATAAATGTGGTGAAGTGGCTACCTGTGTTCGAATCTCATTGTTGCGTAACATACTTCTTTTAATACATCGCAATATTAAGCTGATACATATGAAATATTAAACTTTTAAATATAATTCATTAAAGCAGGCATCATCTTTCAAAACATTTCGTATTTAATCGATACAAGCTTTATTCTAGATCTATGCAATATCGTCATGTTTTTGAAAATTAAAAAATGTAAACGTTGATTAGTGGAGCTAAAGAATTAATTAAATAGCATTGTACTATGCAATCACGATTCTTTCGGGTATCATGAATTAAGCAGTAGAATTTTTATTAAGAAGTCGTCTCTATGTAATTCTTGAAATATTACAGAAGAAATGTTACTTAACTTTTTATAATTAATTACAGAATAGCTAGAGAAATCCTTATAGTATTAGTATTAGATATAATTATTTAAATCTTCTTCTTCTTCATTTGATCACATATTTCTGTATTCACATCAAATTAACGTTAAAATAAAATATTTAACGTATA
The DNA here is from genome assembly GCA_030770465.2 of Perdita meconis. Lineage (NCBI taxonomy): Eukaryota > Metazoa > Arthropoda > Insecta > Hymenoptera > Andrenidae > Perdita > Perdita meconis. Next base: position 9,145,997 of record JASKOS020000006.1, on the reverse strand, counting down.
AAATCGTGAATTTCAAATAATTAAATACTTTTAAAATAATTTCTTTAAAGTGTTTTTAATTTGATAGTAATTGTGCATCACACAATATTGTAGTGGTATCAATTATGTAATTGTGAAATAAAGTTCATAAATAGGTTATTGAATACAGAAGCTTCGATCTGCTCTTAAGCATGCATTGAAAAATTAAAAGAAACGAGGGTTCTTTGATTGCCTTTGTCTTCTATAAGAAGACCGACTCTTAGCAAAGAAGCTTACTTGTATGACTATTGAACTCGGTGGTCAAAGGGAAAACGAAATGGAGGATAATTCAAGTACTCTTTTCAGAGTATCTTCAAAGGATTTCAATACGTGAGATTTTCTATCGTGGAGTGATTTTACATTTAGAAATTGCTGAAACAAAGTATAATTGAGCTGCTCCCGAATCTATTATTAAAAATACTTCTCTATTTTGCTTTACAAACAAAGTAGATAAAGTTGTTAGAAAACAAGTTCCTCCAATTGTATTATGATAGTAAAGATCTATTTATAGTAGAAGATTTATTAAATAACTTTATACATTATCGGTCAAAACTTTAAAATTACTTTCTAATTGGACTTTCTCAAAATTAATTAAAAAACTTGTCTGTTTAGAGTATAAAATTTAAATAATCAGAACTTTTGAAGGACATACTTTTATTTTTTATAACAGAGCAATCACCATTTATTTCTTTTTTAAAAAACAGAACTTATTTCAAATACGTTGCTTCTGATACGATTAATATTTGTGGCACATATAAGTACTTTTTTCACAAGATATTCCATTTTTCTTGATGTCTTTTATTTACTGATTTTTTTAATATGCTTGTGATACACTAGAAGATTTGTACAGGTCTGCAAAATAGTTTTTTCACAATTTTCATATCACCATGGTTCACTTCTTTCCTGCTTGTTACTTGTTTGGAATGTAGTCAGGCCGCTTCTGTAATTGCATCTTTCTGAAGTATTTCACTTATAAATTGTGCAATATTGTTTCCAAGAATTTTAATATTATCTATTCTTTTATCGATTTGTTATCGAAACTGCATCTAATCAGCTTTATGGTATTTCCATCTAAACTAGCATACTTATAAGAATAAGTACGTTTATTATGCTATTACCTACAATGATTTTATCTGAATAGTGATCGCTATCAAAAAGTTCTCTACATGTTTGCCATTCTAGTAGATCAACTATGCGGGAAATGCATAATGTATGATCTATTGAACTTTTTTTTTCTTCGAAATATTAACGTTGCTTCAACATCGGTGGTTATTAATAAACTGTATAATAAACTGTATAAATTTATAATAAACTGTAAACATTTATGACAATTCAAAATATTATAAAAATCTTCGAGATTGTTGACAGATCCCAAAATATACAAAATATCAAAAACTTAATTGAAGTTATAATATTTAGAAAATAAGACACACTGTTACGCAAATTTCAATATAATATGTGCGTTGCTAAACATTTTATTTTTGATAAAAATCCGCAATCTGTTATTAACAACGCGATGCAGAATTGTGTTTACATTCTAAACATTATAACTGTTCATCTGATATTTTATAGTTTTTGGCATCATTTTGATCTGGTTAAGAATTTTCTGAGAGACATTAAGTTTTATTCTGTTTATATTTTATATATTTTTCTACTCGCAGAGTCGTAATTTTCGCATTCTAGTACAATATGTTTAATATTTATTTAATAAATATGAATGAGTTAAAAGCTACGTGGTCTATTCAGCTCGAATTTATCTTTGGCGAAAAACTTTTCCCAGACCATAATGCTTCGATGATTTCAATCTTCTTTAATTCTCTCCAATAGAAAAAATATGAATATATTTGCGTGCAAGTATTCGAATCTGTTTTTTTAATGAGAAAGCTTTCCCTACTTTCAGTACACACAAAGATTACGGAACTCCGTTTAGCAGTATGTTAGATTATTAAGTAATCTTGAGGTCAAAGAGAGAACTGCCAGAAGCGAGGTTGCTTCAGAAACTGAAATTAAAATTCTTCGCTCATAAGAGAAAACTTTCGCTCTTCCATTTACTCTCCAGCCATATAAGAGAATATCAAAATGATACGGACGACCGTGAAGCTTATCAGAAGACCGTCAAGATCGACTTTCGGAAAGACGCGGGGAAAATTGAAAGCGTTGCACCTGTAAACAGCCAATCAGCCGTGTAGCACAAACATGCGTCAAATGCTGTAAACGTGCGCGTATTATGCGTGGCTGATACTGATAAGCAATCAGCGTGATAGACCAATGACGTCAAATGCAGACACGCAATGGCATAATACCGTGTCAGGGATATTTCCAATGGTCGTTGATATGTATCAGAAATATGTACTTCAAAGTGCACAATTGAACTTCCCATTAATCAAACGCCGCATACAAGCTATAATAATATTTACAGGACACAGTGTATGAATTGGAATCGAGGTATTAGAAAATGGAACTGTTATTGATTCGAATTCTATGGATTGCTCAGCTCACATCGCTGCACTTTGTCGGTCCATTTCGTCTAGTTTTCATTCGAAACCAATGTCTACATTAGTGAATTTTTGTAACAGTTTCTAATTAGGTATCCACAGAATAAATAATTATGTCTAATCAAATAGAATTTTCACTAACACTTTCGCTTCTATGGGTTAGGAATAGTCGATTCAGATTCGATTTTCCAGAAAATCGATTCTTCTGGTTGAAAGATTGATTCTTTGAACCGATTCTCTGCTCTTCGATTTTGCAGTTGTGTCAATACATCGGTACACATATACACATACACATAAATTGGACATATGTATTGTTAAACAACAAAATACAAACACGTACAACTAGTCCAAATGATTCGCAAGGGTTACTAGAAAATCACTAGACGGAAGAATGCCTATTTCTATTATTTTATATAAAAAATATATAAAAAGTATATATCTACATATATTATATACATATCCAGATATGTACATTTTTTATATTTTTTTATATATAATAGTAGGAATAGACATTTTTCCGTCTAGTGATTTTCTAGTAACCTTTGCGAATCATTTGGACTAATTGTACTGTTTACATACTACATAAGTAGACTGCGGATGTTTATGCATTTGTGACAATTTTAAATTTGCTAAAATGTGTATGGATGTGCATTTAAAAGGTAAAAGACATTTTTATTTAACTCTGTTTTCTTTCTAATTTGCATAAACATCCTCAGTCTATGTGTACGTAAGTATTAAAAGGAGCATCTCATATTTGAATTATTTACCTGAAATATTGTCTTCTATAATTTAAATATTTTTTCATCGAAATCACACGAAAACAATATTATCACTTCTCACAGTTTTCCGTTCAATCAAAAATTTCTTCAACCAAAGGAAACTTCAATACAGTTCCAGTCAAAAGTTCTGATAACGGAATCAAACTTTCGGCAAAGCTTTGTAATGGATTTCCAGTCGAAGAAGAATCCGGAATGAACGAAGGGAAGCAAGAAAGAATGGGTCTTGGAGGCTATTTTCGTAGATTAGCTTAGATCCTTCGAGTAGCGAAAATCCCTCGTCGAAAAGCACCTGGGACCATGTACGATGACCGTCTTAACATTCTCCTGCCTTAACAGAGTGGAATTTCACCTATGAGACAAATAAAGGTGAGATCAGTGTGTAACCTTTATTGACTACTTACCCGGAAGTCGAATCCTCACGTTCGACTTCCCTTAAGGGAGTAGAAGGGAAAGTCTCTTTAGGGGCACCCACTCTGTTTTAACATCTGGAAACTTCCCATTCGCTTGCTCTTCCAAGATTACACAAGGTGCTCAAGAGCCGAGCGCTTTAATTTGTTGAGCGTGTTAGCAGAGTGGAATAGATAACAAAAGTTTACCCGAAGTCAGGATAAGGGAACATTTTATTAGTAAACTGCAAGGAATTGGATCTTTGTTAGCAGACGTTTGCTCTTTTTGTTCCGTTTCGTTAATTAAAAGAGAATATTTCTGTGCATAATATTCTTGAATGTGTATGAAAGCATTTGCAGTGTCAGAAGCAGTAGTTAATTTGCATGAAATAATTAAGGGTAAAGATTGTATGCAACTTAGTAGTTTAGAAAAATTAAGAAAGTACGATTATCCAAAAATTAACAAAAGGGAGATCTTATAATAGTTCATGAAATTATTTTGTAAAAAAATTGAAAGACTTCAGTTTAGAATCTATGTATATGCAAGACACTAAAGAAAAAAGTCATTAGATTTGTTTTAAATGAGTATAAATTTATATTATTACAAAAACAGAAAGATTACAAGATTCTTTGTATTTAATTTTTACGTTGTTTTTATTTAATAATAATCTTCCATCATTCGGTAAAGAAGCATTTTCAGATATAGATTTTAACAACTTGTTTACAAGTATTCTAAATAAAAAAAAAAAAAACAAATTCTAATATTTTCTATATCCAATTTTCTAAATGGTAACAATTTTTTTTAATATTAAACTAGTAGAACAAATATTTTATAACATTTTTCTGTAAATAACCTTAATTTTAGTCGAATTAACTAATCCAAGCACGCTTTCACGATCAAAGCAATCAAGAAACTGTATCGAGTACACAATTTCCCTTCTTCACTTAAAATACTTGCGCCAAACTCATAAGAGCAGGATAAAATTAACCCTTCAACTTAATACAAAGAACTTTCCAATCTAATAAAATTCTACAGAAATGAGAATGAGGAGGCAACAAGGAAGAATATTGCAAGTCCTCAATGCTTATGGCAAACTTTCTTTTCACCAATCATAACTAAATAGTCAATCAATTAAAACAGTGAAATAAAAAACGAAAGTGCAAACGTGTATTGACTAGTTTATTTCGATAGTTTACAATTAATCAATTTTTATAACAAAAAAAGGTTCTCTAAAATGATTAAAAAATTCAGTACTTAATCTTCTCGAAATATTATTCTGAATTATAAAAAAAAAAGGATCAACTTGTGGCTCAAGAGGAAGAGGAACACTTGAGAACTTTGATTTGACTTGCAAAAGAGGTCCACAACAATTTCTACTGATTGTATATAACGTCCTTACCCTATCAGAGGCAAGGACGAAGGTTATTCATGGTGGCGAGGGTTCGCGGAGCTATGATGAGGGAGCGAAACGGGGGAGTAGGCGGTATTTATCGGTGTGGTAAGCGGAAATAGAATTCGGACGAGAGATTTTTCGACATATTGGGAGGACTTTCTATACTTACACGGCCAGATGCTTTCGCGGGGAATCATAATAAAAAAAAGGGAACCCTGCTATTTGTGTGGATGATGGGACATGCTGTAATTCTGTTCTGGTTCATTATGGGTTATTGCCACTATCTCTGTCGGTGTATGACGGTTGCGTGGTCTAATTGCAATGAATTATGACGCCGGTCCACGGTTAGTATAAAAATAGAAATTTTTATGCTTTGTACCTGAAGAAATAACTTCCTCAGCGAAGACGTCTATCAGCACTTTATTTTCATTGTGAATTTTCTTTTAAAATTATTACTTATCATTAGACTTTATTATAATTTTATTATTTTTAAATTCATAGACAAATTTCACTTTCTTAAGAGTTTCTTTTATATCCCTTCATTGCTCTGTCTTTTTAAGATATATTTTGATTAAACCATAAAGTACAAGAAGTTTCTTCGTTTCGTCCTGGGATAAAAATGTGCCAAAAATGGAAATATTGACTTTAATCTGAAAATAAAAGTTGATCTTCAAAGAAGCTTGAAAACGTCCAATTAAAAAAGTAATAAATAGTTTTATTTCTTCTTGGTAATCGTGAAACTTCGTTTTATTACACTTTTTTTAAAAAATGCGTCAAAATTAGTGGAAGATAAAGTTTTGAAATGTTCATTTAGTTATATTTACTACATTTAGTTTTTTTTTATATATATATTGGGAACAAAGTTCCCGTTGGGAAGGAAATCCTGTGTAATAGTTTTTATGCATGTAATGTTAAGCAGATGTACTTAATTTATATTTGTAATTTTTCAAAGTAAATTGATTATAAAGTTTTTTGTAGCCATTTTTTACATCATTCGTATTTTCGCTTCATAGTATTTTATTTTCATTGAATATAAAATACAGACTATATACACATAAAAATTGATAACGAAATAATATTTGGGAAAGAACGTTTACAGAGTGGTCAAACCTCGAGTATTTTTAAATCATTCAGGTAAAAAGCAAATCAATATTCAACTATGGTATTTCCCTTGGTAACATTGCGGAGATATAATACAGGATAGAAATTCGTATGAACTTTTTTCGGAACCTTCATTTTCTCGGTTTACTGCATTGGTTTTCAAATATACGTTTTTCTGTACTTTCGCGAGATGGATTGCTATCCATAACACTTAATTTTATTGTTGTATTGCACGGTTCTGGAGGAATAAAAATATTTATGTAATGATTTAGTGTACTGGCCGTGGAACTTCTGTATTTTATCTGTGAGAAACAAATTCACAAAACAGTTGTTCTGAGCTTTACGAAAATGTACCTGGGACAGACCGGGACTGTTAATGACTTAGGGGAGGTTTAGGTTCGGGCAGATTAGTTCAGGTACAGACAATATGAAATTGCTAGAAATTTTCCTTTTACGTCACTAGTAATAAAGCAATTTCGAGGGTGTTGAGATATTTATAGCTAACGGTAGTTAGCTTCTGATGCAACGGACAGCAAATTATTGTGCAAGTTAATACTGAATATCCTCTTTATGAAAAATAGTGTTTATTACAGAAAACAGTTCACAGACTAGTTCACACAATAGTTGCATAGTACTTAAATAAAATATCTGAACAAGTAAACCAATTATGTACAATTTAAGAAAACTGCAACAGCAATGTTCTCTCCTTGTATTAATGTTTTACATTGATATTTAATATTTTTAAATATTATACAATTGTTTTATACAACAAAATTTTGTAACATTTATGAAAAAGAATTCAAGGTTTTGTCGTTTATACCCACGATTTCCAGCTTTTTTTTTAGTTTTTTTTAAAGAATACAGATTATTGAGTAAAATAAAAAATATTTCACATAAGTCAAAGCCTCAAAAAATTCATATTTAATATATTTTTGACTTATATTTCAGTATCGCATATTATAACCTTATAAGTGTGATTACTAAGCATTGAGAGATAAAAGCTAGAACAGTACTTTCTATTTTAAGAAGTAATTCGCTTAAGCTAGTCGTGCTAGAATTAAATTAGTTAAAAGAAGAAATAGAGCTGTTACACTTTTAAAACATTTAATAAATTGTTTTGTTGTAATAAGTTACAACAATGTTGTGATAGTTGTAATAAGATTTTTGCAAGACTATTCAGAGATCACTTTTTAACTTTTCCCTTTTTTGTTATTTTCAATAATTCAACAATATCCACTAAAAGATTTGGAATTTGAAATATCAGACATATTGCAAATGTGTCTCAAGTTTGATTATTATAAGTCATGGAGTTGATACTTCAAAGTAATCGGTGTAAAAATAATTAAAGACACGAAGCCACCCCTAGTCTGTGCTTCATTACTTATTCTGACAGTACGATTTTACTGAGGCAATAGAAGGTAACATGTAGCATGCAAGAGACTGCGTAGCAGCCTTTCAACATTAATACATACTGCACATGACTTTCTTTCTCAGTTTTCCCTCTAATTCTCGTGAATCACTCTGCTTATAGATTTTAATTAAAAGTGAAAAGTAAAATTTTTATATGAGTGGTTCGTAATAATAATAGTGAGACTTTCATTATTGATTTTTCGAGAAAAGAAGTTGTCACGGAGAAACATATCGGCTCTTTTAATACGGAAAAAGTAGTATATATGAAAATACTTTATTGTTATACCTATTAATACTTTAAAATCGTCTTGAACAGTTTTGTTTTTAATAATATTGGAGACACATTATTATTATTCTGAGTAACACATGTATAAATCTATAATAAAACGAATATTGGCATATAGTATGCAGTTATACAATTCAGCAAGTAGATAGGTAATTGAAACACAATTAATTAAACACAATACTAATTAAACTAATTAAACACAATAAGACCAATACGTAATGTTCCATGATCTCAACATCATAAAAATCGTCTGCTGTGCTATGAAAATCTATTTGCTGGAAATTCTTCATAAGTAACTGTATAAGTAATTCTCTCGTCTTAACATCCAAATTCAACGACTATAACACCTTTTCAACATTAAAGTAGAAAGAATCATAATCTTCTCACTACTCACTTATAGAGTGTACAAAACATTAGATTTTTCATGAAGTTTTGTAGATTTCTTTATTTAAAAACTCTTGTTAAACCAATCAAATTACAATCTTTTCATAATTACAATAATTTTATGGTAATAAATCGACTTAAAAATTAGTGATTCGCAGAATTTCATTAACGATCAGCTAACAAATATCCGATATAATCCTCTACATAAATTATAGCAAATTGTGATGAATAAAAACTGAAAAGAGTCTTTCTTCTGCGACATTGTCACACGCAGCACGTTGCCAAAAAGTTGGTTCAATGGAATTCCACTTTTATTCCCATAATCGTCTACTTTTGCGACCTTACCCATAAAACAGCTAAAGCACGCGTGTTTCCGGGAAAAAGGTATTCCTTTCTCGCGTGGAAAGAAAGCAAAGAAGGAAGAAAGACTTCATAATATCCACGGAGACATTGCGACACCATTATCTTTAAGAGCATATTACCTTTAAAGTGTCACAAGTCCTCGCATAGTGGCACAATATCGATGAGGCAGGAGAGCCAGATGAACAGAGGAAGTGAACGGGCCGAAACCCTCCGCGGATAATCACTTGGAGAGAATAAAAGTGACCGACCCTCGTCCTCTTTTCTTCCCTTTTCCCCCATGCACTTCGGAAATTTTACGTCAGCCATGGAAAGTAATACCTTACTTTCCTTCACTTTAGCCGAGATTGAGATTGCGTATTCCATGCGAGCGATGACATAAATGAAAGTCCGTTCAATATTGCATTAAGGAGACCGATGCACATTTGGGCAGTTTCAATTTACATCCTTAAATATGTTTTCTATGGTTTTAATATCTGTGGCTGCAAGGAAAAACGACGCTAGTCACATTTAAACCACTGTCCAAAATTTTCAGAAAAATTACCTCTATTAAAAATGTGTGCCAAATTTACTTGTAAATAAAACAAAACCTATTTTTTCAGTGTATGTATAAAAAAAAGTAGATTCCAATTTCAAAAAATATCCAATTGTGTCACTTGTGAAGAAATTTCTATTTCTATTATTTTTTATATTCATTTTTTAATTGGACGGAAATAAATACCAATCTTTAAACATTTTCGTGGAAAATATGTGGCATTTACTTATTTTATCCCAACATGGTTTCAGAGGTTTTAATCAGTGATATTCTGCATGCTTTCAGTAAAACACTGGCTATACAGGGTGTTTGGGATAGTATAGTAAAGCTTTGGAGGGGTTATAGATCACGTAAAAACAAACAAAATACTTCTATATGATTTGGGTCCAAAGCTCAACCATTTAAAAAAAAAAACTGTTATAAACATTCAAGCTACAAACCGCTATAATTAAAAATAGGAACGTTTTTCGTAAGCAATTTCTTCGCTAAAATAAAGATTACGATCTTGGTAATCCAATAAGTATAGTAACTGTGATATTGTTACCTTGTATCGCGAAAAAATAATATTTTTCTAACCCCCTAAATTATCCTTTAAAATCGGGATAATTTAGGGGGTTAGAAAAATATTATTTTTTCGCGATACAAGGTAACAATATCACAGTTACTATACTTATTGGATTACCAAGATCGTAATCTTTATTTTAGCGAAGAAATTGCTTACGAAAAACGTTCCTATTTTGAATTATAGCGGTTTATAGCTTGAATGTTCATGACAGTTTTTTTTCAAAAATGCTTGAGTTTTGGACCCAAATCATATAGAAGTTTTTTGTTTGTTTTTACGTGATCTATCACCCCTTCAAAGCTTTACTATACTATCCCAAACACCCTGTATAATAACATTTCCTTTAGGGAATTTAAATGACGAAGTTTTAAAGCATGGAGGTAATGAAACAAAATTTCATAAAGAAGTATTCTCCATGGAACTGAGGGAATGTTGAAGTATACTAGATTTGTAAAATTATTCTGATTGTAAAGTTACAAGGGTAAATATTATTTACTTGTGTAATAAACAAACAATTCAATGTTATTGCACTTTCGATGATACTTGTTTGTGAAATTAATGTACTTAATTAATTCTCCGTTAAGCTTATTTTAATGGTTATGAAATTTTACAAACTGCTCCACTTATAAAGTAAAAGAAGGTTTCTGGATCAGATTGCAGGTGAATAATGATCCTTACATAGTTTAATAAAGAGTAATTTCGTTAAATTTGACAAAATGAATTGTGTGCTTTTTTCATTTTTGTTTATGGCTTTCATGAAACGTAATGTCTACCTACATAGTTCAAATATTTTGCATGCAGAGGAATTTCTTCATAAAATCAGTTTTGTAGGATATTATTAAGGTATTATAGTTATTGATACTTGCGTTACTAATATTGAAGTTAGCTTTACTCTAACTCTTATACATTTTTTCTTTTTTTTTTTTATTAGTGTTTTATACTTATTAGACTGCAGATTCTATGCATTTATAATCACTGTAAATATTCAAGTTTCATTTTTTTAATTTCAGTCTGTAAAAGAATGAATTTGCAATGTATAAAGATATTTGTAAGAATATTTAACACACTGTTCCACTTCCTATATAAAAACTTTCTTTTATTAACAAAGTGAATAATATCTCAATTATTATAAAAATATTCCCCATATCTACAAATTAGCTTCATTGATTTCCAATGTTTCATAAAAATGAATTGTCTAGATTCTAGATTCTAGACGGCAACAAAACGTAAAGTTGTCAAATGATCGTTACCCTAAATATCTTCCGTGTACGTATGGATTTCAAGCTAACCTACGAGACATCAGAGAATCATTCTAATCCTTGACTCAACACAGACTTAAAAACCAGCAGCATGTCCTTCGTCACAGCCCCATCAGAAAGAATAACTATTCTCATTTCAACCGCCACTGACGTGAATTCTTCAGGGCTCTTATCTCCGGCATCCACCAGAAGCTTTAAACTGTGTTTCGCTGACGTAAACAGAGGCACATGTGCGCAACCAATTTTGTCTCCAGTAAATCCAAAAGAAAAATAAAGAAACACGTAAACCGAGCATTCCTATCAGTCTCAGTGTATTTGCATTCAACGTTTACAAGGGACGAAACAATTTAATTGTTTGAAATAAAACGCCGTAAAGGGCGGCGCGCTGTACCGTTAATTAACAGAGCAATTAGCTCGGTAACTTCCGATGAGCAAAATTTTTGTTCGAACTTCCCTTTTCAACAATGCAGTTCATATTCAGTAACAATTCCTTAACAATTTCCATTATTGGGTGTGTTCAGGTTTAATTGCCAATCAAATTGAATTCGGTCTGCGACGAATGACTTTTCAGTCACGTCATCACTAATCAGTTATTGCTGATTAACCTGCTTCCGATCGTTGAGTTCATTGGATCATTTCAGGAATAATGATGTAGCGAAAATCACAGTCATTACGCATAGAAAGTGAAACAAGAAAACATTTAAAGAGATTGCACGCTCTGAAACGCGTCTCGTAAAACTTTACCACGGAAAAAAGAAGAAAAGAAGTAAGTCGCATGGTCTCACGAGACATATTTTAGCGCGTGTTCGCTCCAACTCACGAGGTATGGGATTAAAGTATAAAGGAAGAAATAGAAGGCGAAATCGAGAAGCTCCGACGTAGAGTTCTGTGTAACGCGCATTCCTATTCAGTGTAATGCAATTTCATCGTGATACACTTCACGTTGCAATATGGTCTCTTAGTTTGCGTTCACGTGGTCAATTGATACCGATATGCTCGTCAGTACATGACGAGGTACTCGACAGCAAACGTTGGCGTATATCTGGACACATCAAAGAGGAATGCTGGAAACTTGTTTACTATTGGAAACCTTCTCTATCGATCTGTCTGCTAATGCGTTATCCTCAGGTACCTACATATGTACACATCTTCACGCGTCACCCAAGAACTCAAACTGTTCATCAATTTGTGTAACATCGACACAGAATCCTTGTCACTGTTGCTATTATCTTTGCCTGTGCTTCATTTATTCCTTCACTCTTTTGCTTATATGTTAACTTATGTATAATCTTTTTTGGGAAAGAAACTATTGTTCTATTGTGAAACTATTATGATCACTCTGTGATCCACTTTTGTAGGGTGACCTAAAGTGAATGAACACTGTTATATGTATAACACGAAAAATGAACACCTATTACGCTCTTTTCATGTTGAAAATTTACAACACTAGTGGAAACCTACAAATGTGTTGCAAAAGCGTTTTTCTTCTTACTTATAACTAAACTGCAAATTTTTATACATTTATGACAATCCCAAATGCACAAAAATCTACGAGGCTGTTAACAGATGTTAAACTATACAAAATTTTGAAAATATACATTAAGTTACAATATTTTGAAAATTAAACATACTGTTAACTTCCAATTCTTTATTTGTGCTTGTAAAAAATCAATTTTGTATACAAATCCGCAATATACTTATAACTTACATTGTAAGTTTACTGTTTTAATGGCGTCCCACAAGTTCAATGCAAATCTTAGTCTTGCATTTTGAGATGCGTACTCTATGATAAAACTTGTTTTTGCAATTACGTTATTTAGATGTTTCTTCAATTGAGAATATCGAATTTCTAAGAATTTGTAAATTTTGTTATATGTTTGTGCATTGAGTGAGAAATAATAGTGAATATACAGAAAAATTATACAGGGTGTAACAAAAATGTTGCAGTTCCTTGAAAGAGGTAATTCCTGGGGTGATTTTAAACAACTTTTTCCTTAGCGAAAATGTTAGGTGGGGCTTTGTTAACGAATTATTAACGAAAAACACCGACCAATCGGGGAGCAAGTACAGTGGATTAATGATGACGCGGACGATGACGGACCAATACTACTCACAGCTGGAGCCCGCGCTGAAAATCATCCACAGTATTCGCGCTTCTATTGGTCAGTGTTTTTCATTAATAACTCGTTAATAAAGCCCTACTTAACATTTTCGCTAAGGAAAAAGTTGTTCAAAATCACTTCAAGAATTACCCCTTTCAAGGAACTGCAACATTTTTATTACACCCTGTATAAAGAATGTTGTGTAAGAAAATCTTGGATCGGTATTGTGACGGGCACCGTAGACCTGCATATTTACCTACAATAGGTGCCTGTCATAAATTATGGTAGGCCCTCCAGGGGTATTATGAGAAGAACCTCCTCGAGTCGCTTACGTTCAGTTAGTTCTTTTTCTTCGCCAATGTGTGACCGATAAGACATCGAATAGTTTAGTTGCGAACGTTTTTGAATTTTGTTAATATATTTTTGAGTTTTATTAATATATTCTTACAGTTGAAAATTTTGATTATGGGTTTATAGATGGAAAATTCTAATTATGAAGTAGCTATTCTATGTAAGATGTGTGATCTTAGTGTTGATTTATAAATATTAAGTTTTAACAAGTGTTCATTCACTGGAATCACCCTAATTCCTTTCAATTTCCTAATTAGATAGAAGCTTCAAGCCGTACTCATAAAAAGGTATTGAACTGGACTTCAGCATTGAGAAATAGAAGGTGGAATGTTAAACTGTTCCTAATATTCATCTAATTATTGATCTTCCACTGTACCAACTCGATCTTCCTTCATTCGATTCTGCGATAATTAATGTCTGCTCGACAAGGGGCTCCATTACGTTCGCATTCATCGACCATCCCGTAGCGCTTCGAAATGTCAGACGAGCATTCCGGGAATAACAAAGAACGTTCTACAATTAAAACCGTAGTCAACATCGGGAAAGTATTAATTTGAAGTTGTTCAGTCTAGACAAGTACTAAGCTGAGCAATTCGTTTTATTGGCAGATTAATGCAATATTAAAATGCTAAGGGGAAACTTGTTGAACTTATTACTTGAGGAATTTAGGAAATATGCTGTTTTCCTTACGTGGAATATTCTGATATCCAAGTAGAAGGTTTCACTCGGCTAGGATACTAAGTATAGTAAAAGAAAGAGCAGAAATGCATACTTTGCTCAAACATAAATGGTGAAATAAAAATACCGTAACAGTTAAATCGAGTAGTTAAGATATAAATGATAAAGTTAGTTAATCAGAAAAGATTAATTCGATAGGAGAATGATAAAGTGGAGCAGAATTTAGAGAACTGTGTTTTTTCATTAAAATATCGTACTTACCAATTATCCATTTTCAAGGTATTTTTACGTATTCAAAAATTTTTAGTAAAATTGGAGTCTAAATTGTGTCGATTACTGAGCTTTCAAACTCATTTTATTCTTTATTTTTTTAGACTATTTATTAAACTTTTAATATTTATGAACTAATAATTCAAAAATGCAAAATATTTAAGATCGTGTCATTTTGTTTTCAGTGAAGTTCAGGTCAAGCGATTCGCATTATCAGTCTCACTATCAGTAGTCAAAAATGAATGAAACTCCAAATATTTTTTACTGTCTATATAGAAATTTAATTGCAATAATAACAAAATCCATTTAATAAAAGTTCAACTTTCGATTGAATCATGGAATCTGATAAATATCATGGATCAGCGCTATTTCATCAGTCGCAGGTGGCAAACCGGTGGAAAAAACTTTTCGCTCTTTCAGATATCTTTTAACCTTACGCATAGCAAATGCCAAAGCACCACGGTAATTCTTATCGAAAGAAGGGAGTCCGTTTCCTTTTCAATACTTCTTCAGGTAACGATCCCCCACCAGAATACACGGCCTCCGCAGCAGTGGAGATCCGCCTTTAGTCTGTTGCCGGTGTTCGTAGGGTTAACGATGGTTTCCGCCAAATCAGCCACGGGAGAACGATTCCTCGAGGAACGCGACGGCAACGGGCAAGAGCAGCGATGGTAATTGCTTTACGCCAGGCAAACGGCGTCGTGCCATTCAAGAAGCGGCGAAGCTTGTTTACCAGCGACTATTTAGAGCTGATATCGTGAACGAATGACGGTAATTGTCGGCCGACGCTGTTGACGAAATCGTGAAACGGGCGGCGCGGCGTTCTGGGAAATAGCCGAGGACAAAGAGCGAGACGGGAGAAGGAAGCACGTGAATAAAGTCGCGATCGCTCGAGAAAGGGCAGCAGCTGGACGATGAGGGACGCCGCGCCGCGCCGGTGCATAAATGCACTTTTTAATTACATTTGCGAGGCTGCCGGTTGCCTTTCGTTACCGTTTGGGCCTTTCTGTGGGTTCGTGTTTACTCTGTTCAAGAATGAGTCGAAGGGTAGTGCATATTGTTCGGTTTCTATTGAAATCGTTGGTTACATTTCTTTCATTCGTTATTTAGTTCTTTTAAGTGAAAATAGTGGGGATAGGATCCCACTTCCTGGGAATAGGAAAAGGAAAATATTTATAGTGGAATGGTATATATGTATAGTTGAATGGTTTGTTTACGAAATTTCCATTCACTATGTTGGTATGTTTTATTTATCGAATATGAATCATATAATTGTATGAGCAGGTGTATGAAATGTTAAAATGAAAATATTAAACTTTGAAAAGTAGTCTGGTAATTAATGAAACTTAATAAAGTTTAATAAGGTTATGGGAATTTAGTCAACAAGTTTTCAAACTGCTTTCTCTTCACTTTAAGTAATACACCGCAAACAATTTGCTGATTTGCTTTAAACAATTTATTTTATGAGTCTTTCAAGAAACTTTACAATAAAAAATTTTATAAAAATCTAAACGAATCTATTTTAATTATCCGTATAGAGAAACGTTCAAAAGTCGATGCTATTATTTATTATTAATATTCGATTGAGGCGAAAAATCATGAGTCATAAATCACTAGTAATATTTGTAGATATTAACTATTTCTTGCTGTTATAAGTTTATTAGTTCAAAAACTGCTATTACAATAACTCAGATAGTTTGTTTACTATTCATAGATGAAATATGAATAATGAGTATATTTGCATTTATTGCAAACTGTACAGTTCTTTCAAAATTTATTGCACTGAATTCTCAGTGAAAAAAAATGAAATTGGAAATTGTGTTTTTATTCACATTCAAAGATTAATATTTTTATTGTAATACTCTGTCAACTAGGTCTAAAAAATTGAGATATTAAAAATTGTTCAATAAAATTTAAAACAATAATAATCCCCCGGTGATAATATTAAAGATTAAAACCCTGAATCTTTGGAGAACTGTAATACCATCTGCAGTTTATACATATAATAACATGAAAAAATGGCACAGCGATTCCAAATTTTACAGTCACGTCAGAGCGTACAATAAAATTTTACATCGGTAGGCATAAACTTTATCGTCTCGATGTAACAAATGCAGAGTAAGAGATTCAGCCATAAACTTTATCTGTTTTTAATGTTTCAGGTATATTGCTGTTGTAGTCTGCGAAAAGAAAAAACCATAAAAATTGATATAATAGTAATTTTCGTCTAGCTTTTGCATTTAGGGTTATACAGAAACGCATGAATAATAAAGAAATGGGTTACTTTTAGTAACGTTTAAAACACTTAATACTACAAATTTCTAAAAATTAAAGTACACTACTTCCATTGAACAGAAAATAAAAGAAACATAAGCTGCTCCAGTTTTGTTAACCAGAATCAAATGAACAAATGACTGGAGTTTAGTATTAACATAATTACAAACAGAAACGTATAGAACAAGACATTTATCATATCGGCAAGATGCCGATATTTGGAATATTTATTTGACAAAAAAGAACATTCCACATGTTTCAAATACTTAACAATGAAAACATTAATAATTCCCCGATGATAAATTATTATTATTATGATAATGTTAAAAACTAAATTCTACTGCACTATTTTTTCATATTATATGTAAAAATTGCAGATGGTATTATAGTTCTTTAAAGATTCAGAGTTTTAGTTTTCAATATTATCACCAAGGAATTATTGTTTTAATTATTAGTTATAGAACAGTAATTGATCTTAGCATTTCGCAACTAACTTGTTACGATTATAAGGCAATAGACTTTACTAAATAGACGTTGTACAAAACCGCACAAAAAATTGTGCGATCGATAAAACCAGCGGATGCATGTGCAGCTATTAGATACTATACACCTGTGTGAAACATAGAACAGAATATGTGTAATAAGTAAGTGAACTTCACCCTTCCCCCTGTTTGTTTGCCGCGAGTGCCAGGTTCTGTTTCCCTCCTCTCCGCGCTACTGGTATATTCATAAAGTTATGGACCACACTGGCAAATGAAATGATAGAGTACATTCGCGATGCTTGACAAAGCATTAAGCAGCGTGAAACCACGTTTAGGATAGATTTACAGCAGCTTACGTTCCGCGTTTCCATGAAATCCCTACATCAGTTCGTAATCTGAATTCGTTGAAATCGATGAATGTAAAATCAACATTGTAGGACGATCAAACTTCCGAGATCCTTCGATGGTACACAGAATTTTATCTCGAAAAATACTGTTACCCTGAAAATGATTGAAAAAAATTCCTACCTTTCAGAGCTTTGAAAATTCGAAATTCGATTTAGCTGTTACAAATTTAAAAGAAATTATTTATTTACATTTTCAATTTGAATCACGGCTGAGGAGTAATGGGAAAAAATTTATTTCCGTTAGTAAACATTGTTTTTTAATGAAATTTATTTCTTAATGAAAAATTTTTTCTCAATAAAATTGATGATTAACATTTAAGTAGATTAACAGTAGTGGTGGCCTACTAGTTTGTATACGTTTCAATCGAATCAAATATTAACCATGCTGAAAATCTTTCTTCGTAAGTTAATCATATCATATTTAATTATTTCTGCTCTATCAATCCACTTTTAAACTGTTGAAGTATTTATACATGCTATAGATGGCTTATAGGCTCTGCTCAGTATCGGATAAAGCTTTTAAAGTGGAAGGTTCCGCCACTTGTTGCTAGCTACTTTCCGCCACCGATTAGAGGTGCTAGACCTATCTGTCTACATATGTATTCTGAGTCACGGGAATGCAAATTCATTCTTCATACGCGTTTGTGCTGTCAGGGATGCCACGTTTTTCCCGCGAGCTCAGCGTTTCCTATTATTAGACACACTGTAGACAGTGAATACGTAAGCAAGGAAGGAGATGATGACATCTGTGCCTTCATTGATACTTTCATTTTGTTTGAAGTCATTAATATTCTAGAATTTTATTTTATGGAAATATTAACTTCATGATGTTCCTCTTTAAAATCCGATTTGTAACTATTTTTAGCAATCAACAAGTCGTTTCCTTTGTTACAAATACTATAAACAACGGAGTTTTAAGTTGCCCAGGAATAAAAACCTTAAATATTAACACTAATTTCTGTACATTTCTCTTCACATTAAAACAATTCTTGAAATAATAAAAGTACACTGTTGACTTTAAAGAAGGGAAAAATTAAGCTGATCCTTATTAATGAAACCTTAATTTCCATTATAACGCCTTATTTAGTTCTTTCAAACGCAATCATCCATATTCTACTGTTTACAAAAAAACCTGAAGTACTGTCTTTCGATTAATTAATGTCATAAATAAACCCTCGCAGTCTTTAAAGTGCTGATTGCAAAAAAAGGTATACATCTCACAGACCATTTCGCGTCGACATCAGCCACTAATTTATGCAGACTGCATTTACTATCTTGGATACAATCTACTAAATGACTTGCAAGAACAACCAAGGCCTTCAATCTTAACATCTCCTCTAATTATACAATTAACAGTCGTTACGCCTCCCTTTTAGGATCGTCTCTGACACTTTATTCTAAAAAGTCTTGTTTTCGTGGGCGTTTGTAAAAGCTAACCCGGTCCATTCGACCTCTCGATACAGTCGATATCGCATTTAACCGGTTCAGATACGAGACTTTCACTCTCCAATAGTCTCACGTAACCTAACCCGGACACATCGCGTTTACATTGCATCGTCATTTATTTCCCGCGGTGCAGCGGTATGCAAATTGTTAGGTTTGATAACTTGATGCGATCGTTTCATAGATCGGCTATTTATTTACGAACATTAGCGAGTAATCATTTAAGAAACGCTTATATCTATGAATTCGTAACTTGGATAATTCTTAAAGTATTATGGAGTTAGAAATGGAGATAATGGGGTGTAAGGTTTTAGTTAATAATCAGTTATTACTCTAAACTGTACATGAAGTTACTTCTGTAATCTAAAGATAGTTCAGATAATACTGGTTGAATATTTGTATATCATTATTGGAAGAAAAATTAACAAAATTAAAGGGTGTAGAAGAAGAAACAATAGAGTATAAAATTAAAAAACGTGAAAATGCATGAAGATTTGATATGTGATTGAACCTAATTACAACTCGTTTACAATATTCGTAGTTATGGTAATACAAATAGTTATAAAGAGTTAAATAAATTTGTCACTTTAAAAAAAACTGTAATTACATTCTGGATGTTTTTGGCTGCGTTTAAATTCGATGTCATATCAGCTTTACTGATAAAACTTAAAAACTTAGGATAGCCTAATAAAATGTTTTATCCTTATTAATGTTCCACAAAATTTGCACTCTGGTGTTAGCTTCGTTATTAAAGCCTCGTTTGTTAACTTTGTTCTTTTCTGTTTAATCCTTGTTTATTATTTTTTATCAACATTATTAGAATATAATACAGGGTGTATCAAAAATGTTGCACGTCCTTGAAAAGGGTGATTCCTGAGGTAATTTTAAACAACTTTTTCCTCTGCGAAAATTTTAAGTGGGGCTTTGTTAACGAGTTATTAACGAAAAACACCGACCAATCAGAGAGCGAGTACGGTGTACGAATTCCAGCGCGGGCTACAACTATGCGTAGCATTGGTCTGCCATCGCCCGCGCCAAGGTTCGTCTACTGTTCTCGCTCTCTGATTGGTCGGTGTTTTTCGTTAATAACTCGTTAACAAAACCCCACTTAACATTTTCGCTGAGGAAAAAGTTGTTTAAAATTACCTCAGAAATCACTCCTTTCAAGGACGTGCAACATTTTTGTTACACCCTGTACATCCTCTAACGAAGAGTAGAAAGTAAATTTTTGTATAAATTCAATAGACTTCATTTATTTTGTTTTCTTCCTTTAGTTAATTGTTAATAATTAGACAGCGGATCTTTATGCAAAATAAAATTTTTGCAGGTACACATAAAGAACTTGAATTTCAAAAGCAGTATGTTTAATGTTATAAACATTCTAACATGAATAATATTGCTGATATTTTGTATATTTTGGCATCTGTTAACAGTCTTGTAAATTTTTTGCATACTTAACATTGCCATAAATGCATAAAATCCGCTGTCTATTAATAATGCTGAATGTATTTATGAATCGGAGTGTGTACACAATATATAAAAAATTCAATGTTATTGTAAATTAGAATCCAGTATTTGTTAGTAACAGACTCCTTTTCAAGGGAAATTTATGCGTGCCAACTCATCGTTGTTAATAACGACGCGATGGTTTGAAAAAACGGAAGAATAATCCGAAAGATAAGCGAGGTTGCATAGTACTGACGAGTTCATAACGAGAAAATGCTGTATGTATGTACATGTTTTCGTCGATCCTTCCTCGTTCACGTGCGAGCACGCACCCCCGGTGCCGGGGTCGTGACAACCGACAGATAGATTGCAATGCCGATTTCGTCACGTTTTTATCGCGCTCCTCTTTTTCCCGTTGGCCAGCGAGCGACGCGTCGCTATGCGGCCGATAGAATACAGAGAGGAATCGAGCAGCGGCTCGTCCGATCGAAGTAACATCGATGTTTCCATGGTAGTTTGCCGGGCCAGAGAAAGCGGGCGAACGCGAAGGAAAACAGGAGTTAACCGCGAGCGAATTGCACGGTTGTTTTAGACAACCGCTGATTTACTTCTGCAGTTGCTTCGGGTTTAGCTCCGAGGATTTTCTCAAAGACGTGACCGGAAGCTTTGTCGTGGTTTTTCTGACGCACACACGTTAACAGGTTCTGATATGCGTTTACCCCTCGGTTAACGTTTTTGTTGCGATAGAAACGTGATGCAATCTTCACTCGCTGGAGTCTTGCAACTCACTATCGGTAATAAGCACGTATTGTTATCGGAGATGAAACTGAAGAATAGAATAATTTATGTGAAATACTGTATATTTTTTATACAGTTGAAATAAACCTTGTTTGAGGTTTTGAAGATTTAAGGAAAAAAATAGGAAAACGATCAGTCAGTTCAAGAAATAAAATAAATGGTGAAAGTAACAGGTTTACAGAGAGTAATTATTGCATTGTATTTTTATTAATTCATTGTTATTGTTTTAACTATTGGGAGTAGTATCAATAGTATAGTAGATGCATGATTGGCGAGATTACAGCAACGATGAGTCTAGCTATAATCGTCTTTTATTTTTTATTCATGCCGTGACTAAATAACTTGATTAAGAAAATTGTTTGCTAAAAAAATGTACAAATGATTATGTCATTTGTTGACCCTTTTATGAGTATGGCAGAAGACTTTTGCTAAGTAAGTAGAATACAATTGTTACAGAACAACCAAAAAAGAGAATATGCATATTACCAAGTTCTTCGCAATTAAAACAAATCGTATTACGTCATTAACATAAGTGATATTTATGAAACATGAAATAGTAATGATCGTTGTGACTTCTCGTCGCTCATGTGCATTAGTGTTTATTCGACTTTTATTCGCATCTTGAACCTGATTTGGATAAAAAAAGAATAAATATGAAAGCCTTATTCGGCAGCTGTAATAAATTCACTTCTTATTACTAAACCTTTATTTCATCCTCGAATAAATTTACTTCGAAAAAAACTGTTTCGTCAGCCTTTTTTAAAAAAAAAGTAAACAAATGATTGGTCTTTCTCGGATAAATTGTTTTGTCGGTTGTATCTTCAATAACGATAAATCCAATAAATTGCGTTATTCGTATGTTTGAATGTTCTTTTATTCGTTTTTATTTAGATAACTTTTTCGCCCATTATACATCAACCACTTGATGTTCGTCTTGATTCAAAAGATTTTCGATACAGTAGAACAGATTCTCAGTTATCCCCAATTTTTATTATCCAGGACTTCAATTATATACATAATGCATTCTCGAGTATAATAGAATTTCCAGTAAAATTATAATTATAAGATAGTAAAAAAGTGTTTTGTTATATTCACGAGTTTTCCACCAAAAATCAGGAAAATGGGCATCATTTTCCGTCTACTCAGTCTAATATAATATCGGTATAAATTCTTCTTAGTCAAAGTTCATTATAAAACCATATAATTATTCATAGAATAAATATTTTATTACATTTTTTTGCTATTTCATAGAATAAATATTCATAGTACAAAAAATCTGCATTTTAATAGCTAATGTATAATAAATAATATATCATAAAGAAAAGATAATTTACAGATATATTAAGTAGACTGCGAATATTTATGCATTTGTAGCAAATATAAATATGAAGAAACGTGCAAAAATTTGAACAAATGCAAAAATATGTGGAATATGATCAATATATTAAAATCTACAAAATTTGGTTCATTAAATATGGAATTACTTGTATAAAAACTCAACGTTTGAAGAAAAAATATCCCTTTTCTCAAAAAATATCGAGTACTGGTGAAAATTTGAAATAAAGTAAATGGAAATAGTGAAAATGAAATACACGTTTAATAAGATACCATTTTGAAATAATATTTCAATCTGTAAGAACTCATTTCTTTGGAAAATTTCATTTAATATTCTTAAACAGCTGAAGAAATACAAATATCTATTTCCTGTCATCTTATTTCTATTTCGCCAATACTGAAAATACTTAGTCGTTCTAATCATCGTAAACTCTTTGCATGTGGCTCTATTTCGATGGTCTGAAACTGTAAATATTTGACAAGGACTGTACATCTAATATTTGCAGTAATGCGTAACGTTTGCCGAAAAGTTGCTTACAAATATACGTATGTATTACGTAAATACGTGCAATGTTTCATGTGGTCCACGTGTTAGTGTTTCATAGCAAGTTGTGCTATGTAGAACACATGTACAATTTTGTTTCAACCCTTTTATGGATGTGCATAGTGTACCACCATTCTTCGAGTGTCGTGTTAAACGTTTATTGGAGTATTGCACGCACGCCACGCAGTAAATTTAAACGTGCACCTAGACGTTTCTGATTTTCTACTGCTTTTAAAGCAAATTTACTGCTCCTGTTTACTACACGCTGCTGCGAAACACGTCCTCAAGTAGCGGTTCTTTTTCTATTAAAAGTTCATCACGAAAAAGTACGTTTCTAGCTTGTACTTTTTTCCCACCAAATAGAAAGTCTGGCTTTCGGGTCGACGGATTCAATGAAATCTTCGAAACGTACAGCGAAGTTTCTTCTTTTCATAAATCAACCTCCCTCTGGCTTATATGGGATCAGTTCCTCAAAAGTTTTCGAGTTCTTCAAGTTTGCCGCGTGTCTTAAACATGAATCTTGTTTGTCGTAGGTCATGGCCATTGTGACGTCGTCTTGAAATGCCGGATTTTCATTGGGATGATATTTACTTTTTGATATTTTTGTACCGTTTCCTTGTAACATTAATAAATTGTGATATTAGTTTCCAGCGACATGTGCGCATACATCAAATCCCATCTCCATTGTATCTTACAAATAAACATCGAAACAAATATTGAAAATGCGTGTTGATCAGAAGTTATGAACCTCGAATTTCAATTAAAAATACGTCAGATTTTGTGATTGAAGTGATCAATAAAATAAATTACATCTGCAGCCGATATTAATTCACCAATTTCAAATAATTCATTGTACCTTGGTGTTACATGAAAGTGTAATACAACGTATAATACATTATAAATTTAACCACACGATTAAATGACCCGAATCATGCATGTCGTTGAGAGCATTAATGAAACATAATTGTAACCTCGTTTAAAATAAAACAGGCGAAAATGTCGCGTATCCTAAACGTGTTGAAAATCTTCCAAAAAAATCGTATGTTCTCATTTGCTCTTAAATTCGCATTTCATCATTCAGCGAACGACCTCGTTCCTAGTGAAACGACGAAACGAGAGGCACTCGAAGCATTCAATAAACTTGACTACATGGAAATCGGTCATGAGGGATTTCTGCAATTCATATGCGTGTGCAAGTGCACGCGTGGCCACCAATACGTAAAAGTAAAATCGTAAAGAAGGGTAGTACATGAACGATTGAACATGGAAGTGGAGAAGAAAAGTAAAAAGTAAATGGTATGAATACAGAGCATCTGAGAACTTTTCAAGAAAAATAAAAGAAATATGAAAAATAGGTTCGCAGAAATAAAAAAATATGTAATTAAAAAGAAAGTGAAAATAATACCTTATGTTGTAATATAGATGTACGGGTTAAATGCAAATGTTTGTAGATGTTTCGATAGATGCAGTGTTTCACAAAATGCAAGTTTTTTTTCCTATAGATTTTATAGTGTGAAAGGCATAAATATTGTTTAATAATTGAAATGAGCAATAATTTAGAAGAATTATTCGTTTCTTAAATTGGGAAATAATGTAGTATTTATTGTTCAGATGTTTTACATAAGGAAATCTATAAAGTAATAATATAAACATTAGAAGTAACTGAAAATTGTTTCTCCACTTGAAATAGTATTTTTTATTCAATTCTTCAATATTTATTCAAATTTCCAACTTCAAACTCTCAAATCTTCAATTTTAGCTCTAAAAATTTTTTAATTTACAACTTGAAATTTTCTTATCTACAACCCGGAATATTTGAATTTTCAATTTTAACATTTGAAATTTCCTTTTTGAACTTTGGAATCTTTAATTTCAAGTATTTAAATCTTCAATTTCATATCTTCAGGTCTCCAACTTCGATTTCTTTAGATCTCAAACTCGAAACCCTAAATTGAAATATTGAAATCCCCAATCTGAAGTTTTCATATCTCCAACTTGAAATTTTCAAATCTGTAATTTTAACTCTAAAAATCTCTAAATTTGCAACTTGAAATCTTGAAATCTTTAGTTTTATATCTTCGACTCCTTCATCTTGAAATCTTTAAATTTCCAGTTTCAAACCTTCAAGTCTCCAATGTGAAATGCAAAAATTTTTGTTACATTTATAGTTGCTACAAAAATGTTAACTTTTATTTTCAATAAATATAAAAAAATATATTTAAGTTTCATTAACTGCAGTAGACTTTCTTTAAAGACTTCCAATGAAGCGCTTAGGGACTCCAAAATTATAAATACGGTTCTGGATATCTGCATTGAAAGTAACAGCAACAGTATCGATATTTTTGATATTTCGACGTTTTTTAGTAGTGCAATTTCTAAATAAAAACGAGGAAATATAAGTGGAAGTAGGGTTGCGTTATCCTGAAACGAGTCCTTTGGTCTCGTCAACTAATTTGCATGTCACTGCGACAGATGTCTACGTATCCCGGCTTCTTCTCCCCTCGTTTCCCTCTTTTATCCCCGCTTCTTTGCTCCCCTCTGTTCCCGTCCTTTTCTGTATGCACCAATCTCTCGCCGCTTTCTTTTTTATTCAAATGCCATCTCGCGGAATAATAAAGCGCGGTTCCTTTCACGAAACACGAAGAAAATCACGGCGTCTCGTCGCGTCGCTCGCCGCTCCGAAATCGACGGAAATTACAATAAAAGCTGTCGTTTGTTCCTCTAATATTTCATTTCGCGCTGTAACGCGTTTCTGATTTTGCAATTTCCAACTTCCGCACACACGGAATTAAGTGCTCCTATAGTCGGTGAGCTTTAATTAAAATATTCAATTTGGGGAATGTGTACAAAAGAAAAATATTGATGATGAGGATGCCATAACGTGAATACAAATTGAACGATTCATTGAAAATGAAGCTTTCTGTGTGCTGGGAACACACAATGCAATGAATATAATTGGGGTAGATAAAGAAACATGTATTAGGTTATCAAGACAGCGAATACTGAACTCGTTAATATTTATACATAAAGATGGAAATTATAATTCGCCAAATTTGAACATTTTTTTAATATCAGCCTAATATAGTTACAGCTGTGGCTTTGAAAATTAGACAAAATTTTTTAATTCTGGAAAATTTGTTAACTTTCAGATCATTCAGTCGATTTAAATACTCAATTACCGCTGTAATTACTGTGTACTGATAAATGTAATTAACATGCAGTTATACTCAATTTTTTAATATTACTGTTGCATTTAATATTACTATTGCAGTTTGAAAATCGTTCAATTTTCTAACACCATAATTGCACAAAGGCATGATCTGATGTTATTGAAATAAAAGTACATAGTAGATTTTCTATTCCTATTCTAAGAAAACTTTAATATTACAGATACTAAATTGTATCTACACGTCATTATGAATTACTATTAATAGATCACATCTTAAGGTGACAAATTTAACTTTACTGCAGGAACAGGGAAAACTGGAATAGTAGCAGTGACGCAATGGATGTCTTGTTACAGAACGGGTGGATTTATAGGATTAGAGGACATCCCGTGAGATATGATCCAATCGCGGTCACTCCATCATGCATCATTGGATGATCTAATTAGACTCTCCACGTACCACCTGAGATACGCATAATTCTGTATTACATGTGTCGGAGGTGTACTCGAATGTTACAGTTTACTCAATTAAAATTTTATTATATATTCGATTACAAATTGCGAATACAGAATGGGAGAAATATTCTGCAGAAAGTGATTCAAACAATGAAAAATGTGTTTGTCTTGCTACTTTAGAAAATAATAAGTGGAGAAAAAAAATGTTTTACATCAATTCTGTTTGTTAAAAATCACAATATTTAATGAAACTTTGATAACACAGAAACTATGATTTCCTTGAAACTTTACGGACTTGATGGAAACTTTAACAAAAGTATCAAGCAATCAACAATTTTTTTAATTTTTCAGCATGATAATAATAATAAATCTGTGTTATGAAGTTTTTAATACAAGAATGGAGGACAACATTTTTCATTTAAACTACAAACATCAAACAATTGCATTATATAGGCTTATGGAGTACAGAAAAGGTATTAAATTTTCATTGTAATCATTTTTTGTGTCTATTACAGTTTTCAAAACATATAAAAAAATTAAGAAAGTGTAGATTAAATTTAAAAGGAAATTCTCTGACATTCTAAGCAACAAGATACATGAATTGTTTAGATTTCCTAAAACTTCAATACACACAATAAACACTCAAAGCTAGAATTACAAATGCAAAATCAAAATTTTTCTAATATACGCTTGAATGCTGAAAAAAATCATTAGATAACATGATTTTTTGGCCAAATATTAATACCGTATTATATACAATATATAAAGAAAACTTTTCCAAGGTGATTAAATACGTGACATAATTACTATTATTATTATTTATTTATTCCTTCAAACCGTATGCAATTTACATGGCAAATACAAGTTTATTTATGTATAAATACAATACAGTCTGCTCACAAACGTTAATAATATTAAATTAATTGACATACATTACATTAATTATTTCATTAAATATTTATGTGACACTGGTTAAGAAAACTGTAGACTTTAGATAATTGTGTTTAATATTTCTTGCACAAAACATATTCTCGAAATTTATAACCTGTTAGTTTCCAGTTTTTCAGCTACAATAATAAAATGTTGATTATAATAGTTGAGACATTGGATGGAAAAAGGGCACATAGGCTAAAATGCCGTTTCAAGAGAATCGAAAAATAATGTAAGGATCCTGGTGCTGATTACGTCACTCTTCATTAAGTAACAATCACACATTCATTAAGTGCAACAAGAACTTTGATTTTCTTGACACTTCAGCCTAGGTGCCTTTTTTTCGATCTAACGCCTCAATTATAATATAAAATCTTAATAATTAGTGGATAATTATTATTAAATCGTGGTTCAAGTTTTATTTAAAGATTTCTGTGAATAATTGAAATTCTGGATAATAAAAGATGGGGATAACTGACATGAGACTCGAATAATCGATGTCCTACTGTATCATTACCGAATTCTTGTGTAATCAAGACAAAATATTATTGCACCTTCATCATTACATAACATGAAGCATACTAACAATCGAAGGAAGTAACAATCCATCGAAATAAATACGATCGAAAGGAATTAATCGATGAATCCAAGCGTTATGTGGAGTAACCCGATGCATCTAGATATACCTACATCTTCCCGAGGCTTCGAAAGGAATCTGGTCTCAGGCCTGCGAGTACGAGCAGAGGTCGTTGAGGTCAAGGCAGTGAGGGCGTTCACCAGAATTATTCTCCTCGGTTCTTCCTCCTCTCCTTAACTGCCTTTGCCGGCGTTCTCCGCGCACTGGCCTGCCTTTGGCGCGCACAGACCATTCGAGTCAATAAAATCTTCTCTTTCGGCTAATGGAAAGCTTCCAAGGGAAACGCGCCGCGTTCCTTGTATTTATTTTCCCTTTCAAGCAAGCCCATGTTTGTGCTTTCCCGTTTCTATCGAATAAACCCGGCCACTTCTCAATGAAATTTCGTCCCCGTGGAAGCGATTCGCGAAACAATGTCGCACGACGCGACGCGACGGCTAAACTATTCGCCTGCCGGGAGGAACGGGCTGGAGCTCTGAGTAAAGTCGTGATTCGCGCAAGGAACATCAGGATGCTGTGTTTCTTTACTGGAACCTTGTCGCTGTTTGTTGTCCTTCTTTTGGAGCCATCGATTCATTTTCTCGTTTAGAACGAAGCTCGAGTTAGCACGTTCCTTCACCTCGCAATCGGGAACGTGCTTCTGGTAGAGTAAAATGTCCGTTATGGCAAATAATGCTTATGCAGAGGATTATAGAAAAATTATAGATTCAATTGTGCCAAAATTGGGTAATGATACAAATTGGAATTCTGTGCAGTTAAATCTTTTCTGTTAATTCCCACTATATTCAAATCTCATTCTCGCTTGACACTCTGTATTAATTTAAATGTTATGAAACTCAGTGCTATATATAATAAGCAAGATTTTTGACAATGTTTGGTGCTGTTCATTTTGGACTTTTTAAGTTAATGTTGTTCTTCAGATTTATTTGTTGCAGAGAAACAAATGAGTTTACTATACAACCTAATGCTATGTTGTAAATTTTAACTTGAGCACTTATATTAATAAAACGTTTTACTACGGCCATTATTAACATTAGGAATTACTTAGAAAAAAAAGTATTAAGAAGCTGTATAAATTCTTGCTAAAGACAATAATATTAAAAGAGTTTTTCAAAAGTAATACACATCAAACCTCATCAATTAATTTGTTTATATTTTTAATTTCTAAACAAATTTACTATTATTGTTTCTCTTTGTATTTCTATAATTCTTAGAAACTTATTGCAAATAACAAGCTGCAAAATTACAATAACGAAAATATTTGGAAAAATTTGCTATAAAGCATTTTTCACAATGTCTGCATACAAGGATAAATTACATGAACTATAACTTATATTTACGATTAAGAGAAAAAAGAATTAGTTTCTATATTTCCTAAATGAATTTAGCAGTATTTATAACAATTCTATTAATTATCAGTGCATATGATAATAGGAATGTTTGTATAATACTACGTAATATGGCTGGAATACAGTGCTGTAATGGCTTTGCATTTTCGAGAGAAAGGTCGAGAATTTGGTGGGTTTAGTTGGTACACTTGGCTGAAAATTATTGTAGTGAGCCTAGTTGTAGACTGTATCTCCTTTGTTTGTGTTTACAAGTGACGTTACCAACAGATAATTGTAAATTTGTTTAGTGTATATGCTTGCGTGAAGTTGACATATTTGGAGTGCACTGGATACAAAATAGGGTTGCATAAACGAAATTATTGTAAATATTATGTAGAACATTTTGTAGCTATTATGCTGTTATAATTAAAATCATTTTCAGTAAATTGTTAGGTAACCTTGATAAATAACACACGTTCGAGCAAAAATGGCAATGCTTATAAATTGAGTTTTAATCAAATGCGTATGCACTCGACCGATTTTAAAAGTTGTTTTCCCAGTTTGCCTTTTTGTGAAAAATCTGTTCTTTGTAACGTAACATCAATAACGTATCACTCGGTGCAAACAGACTGATAAATATCACGTATTTTTAGAAGGCTTTTTCATAACAATTGCTTCGAGCACTAAAATTCGAGTATTGTTGAACCTTGACATTTTTCTGTTTATTGAAAGTACACACAGTTGGAATAAATAAAAGTTCTTGGAATAAATAAAACATTACATCTCAGTATGCATAAATTGATTGAAATATTAAGTAAATTTTCTGTCATTTATTTTCTACTCGAATAACAAAACCATTTATTTAAAAATACAGTGTATATTACAAAGTACATTATTCAAAATGATATTTTAGTTGACTAATATTAATGCTAAATAATGTTGTATAAAGATACAAGCATGGAACATTGAACATACTTTGAACAAATATTTAATTATTGTACCTTCAAATAACATGCAGCACATAGCACATTTAACATAAAGCATAATATATTTAACTAAAATAAAGACTATCATGAAGTAATGTTTCTTTTTCTGTAAAGTTTCATTTCCTTAGTCTTTTTTCGTATAATGCGAAATGCAATTTAGAATATTTACAGATAAAGCAAGCACATTAATAAAAGAACAGTATCAACGTTACGTAAACAATGAAAGAAGATTTAGCAACAAATCTTTTTTTGCTTAAAGGTAAAACCTACAAAGGTGCTTTTTCTTTCTAACGAAATCTTCTTATTTGCCTTTCTTAAAGCCCATTTGCACAAATTTATTCTTTGAAGAAGAGAACGAATACCTTACGCCATTTAAGAAACACAAACGCAAATAAAATCTAAACAAAATTTCGAAAAGATAAAGCTTATAACATTATAAATTTTCTACGAAGAATTTAAACGCATATCTTATCCGCTTGAATTATAGCGTTGTAAAATTATTTCAAAATCTCTTTTCTTTTAAAAGGCGTTTCGTTACGAATTAAATAATACAGTCCCAGCGGCGAATGTTATTTAAATAATAGACCGAAGGTACAGCGTTATCCATTGCAGATAGGAGTATTATCGTGTTCACTGACAAGAAAATGATAGATGAATGGACCTCACTTCGCGCTCATAAATTTGAACGCTGCCGCGGAGAATTAATTTGAATAATCTGCATCTCATATCACAGACTTTTGAGAGCGTTTAGCCGCCGATTTTACGTAAAAAAAGTCTGATTACGCGAGTCTTTCAGTAACAGCTTTTATTATTCAAATCTCCTTTGATTAAAAAATATTATAGCATTTTTATGTAAAATCATTGTTAGATTTTGGAATAAATAATTTTTGAACACAATAAAGAGTGAATATTTATATTTGAAATAGCGATTTATGAATCAGTACCGATTTCTTTATCATTTTCATAATTAATTATACTTAGTATCCTGGTTAGTATTTAATATCAACAAATTAAAATTTTTAATACCTATACTTGATTATTCAAAATACGAGAATCTGAAAATTTTGAAAACTATATTTATGGATTTGTATGAAATAATAACACAGTATAAAAATGAAATTTCTACTTAGACGAGCAATAAATTTTATTATGTATTTCTTAATGTTAGAAATTCGATGTTGCGAAAGCGAATATATGAATCTTCGCAAATGATAATTAATTGAATGTATTCTTGCTGTAATATTAAACCTATTATGATTAGACCTCCGCAGCAAAATATCAAACTCCGTGACCCCAGCTCGACGAGTAGGAAAGTCAGATGCCTTTACAATTAACTGTCACTTTACCATTGACAACATACATTGTGTCCAACATTTCACATCACTTGACTCTATTCAGTGAATAATAATTTGATTCGGATGAACTTTGCAGACTCCAAAAGAAACCCGAGATTAGGATAGGATCTTCCGATGGATAGAAAGAGACAAAAGGCGTGGTATTTCAGAGACTATATAGATTACAAAGTTTGCACAATCGACGATAATCGCTGACACAATTATGAACTGAAAGTTTCGCATCTACGAACCGATGTTGGAACTTTCGCTAATACAGAGGTTTTTTTTCTAAGTAGTTAGTTCATATCCACAACCGGATTGTTTTTTGCACTGGGACGTTTCGTTATTGGAATTGAAAGTTTTAGAAACTGTTTGGATTGCTTTTGAAATTCGTTTTTATAATATTTAGTTAATAGTTTAACGCACGAATTTCGCCTTCGCTTCACCGATAAAATATTCTTATTTTTGTTTGTATACAAAATTATAGCCTGCGGGTATTGTATCAAGTTTGCTTCTTTTTCGCGGGTGAACGAAGTATATTCACGCAGTATATGCACAGATTGAGCAGTCAACCGTGCTCGTGCACGTCATGGGCGTGTGTGTTGAAGTGTTAATAATTCTTTCAATCGATATAGAGAATTTAACTTAGTTCGAGGGGAAATAAAAGATGAGATAGCCACATGAAACAAAAGTCTGCTGTTCTCAATATCGGTTTGTGAAACTCAACGGGCTTTGCGAAATTATTCTGTATGTAGATTTGTTCCTTTCCTCTTCTTTTTTTTTAAGAGTCGAAGTATTTTCATCAAAGTTAGTTGACTTCTTAACGATCATTTTATCAATCATTGAAATAAATTCATAAGTTCAAGGAAATTTAGATACAAATTGGTGACTCAGTAGAGAAGTATAACTACAAAATTAAGGGTGAAACATTAGGCTAGAGTTTATGAAATCTTGTGCACAGAAAGATCAAGCACTAAACAAATGGTTCGATGATTTTTTTAAGAATCAACTTCAGTAACATTAAAAATAAACTTTTGAAAAAATCTTTGAAAATTAGAGGATTGAATTTTTATGCAATAGTGAAACTCCAAAAAATTGATTCGGTACTTTTTAAATTATTTAACAAATTATATGATGAAGGCAAAATGCAATAGACTTACCTCGAAAACTACAAAATGCTAGAGAATGTCGCAAGAAACTCGCTTTCATTCACTTAAAATAATTAAATGAACAATCTTCAAAACATAAAAAACAATTTTTAAATTTTCTATTTATGCTGTATGAAATACGGACAAAGCGGCATTTATCCCGCCGCGTCGCGACGCCTCTCCCATACTTACCCTATACGAAATTCTACTGTAAGAAATTCTGAACTCGTCTACGGTAATGCAATTCAAGATACTGCCCTTCCTTCGTTAACGCCACTAAGGAGAGATGCTGCACCGACGCATTGTCTAGTACTACGTCCGTGTATTCAATACGTCATCCTCGCATTTGCATAGCCAGTCCGTTGTTACATGTTGAATTGCATTGCTTTGTAGAAATGAACGTGCTACGAATTACTAATTAGCACGCAATAGAGACAGGGAGTCTTCCAAGACATCATGCTTTGCCGTCGAAGGGAATTGTATAGCGTTGTCGGATGCAATAGCATCTTTGAACGACAAGGATTTTGTAACTCGAAATTTCGTATCAATTCTGTATTCATATCTAAGCAAACTTCATGAATTTATATAGGCAAGTGTAGAGTTTTCTCTATATTTATTACACATACAATGATTTAGTTAGAGATATAAACATGGTGTTGTGCATCTAGAAACTGCAAACATTTGTGTATAAAAAAATAAATGCTACTTAATTTGGAAAATTACATCTTTAGAATTTTAACATATTAATAATTATTTATTCGGTAATTGTATTTTCAGTAAAAAAGAATATATTATCCATTTCATTACACAGATTTTAGATATTTATGAAACATTTTTATTCAATATGTTTATTATTAGATGTTAACTTTCTTATAATCGCGCATATTGTTAAATAATATAGCGACAAAATTTTCATTAATAAAAACGTATAGTTTTAATTCTTCGGATAAGTTTGTCTAAGCGATTACGCAAAATGTGTGAATAAGAAGGCTTCTGAAATAGAAACGAGTGGCATTCATTTCAGAAAACTCTATTGGCGGTTGATTTGAAGCTGTAAGCTAAGCCCACAAAGTGTCTCTTCAGGTTGTGGAAAAAGAGGAAGTTAATTGACTCTCAATGAAAGGAACGTCATTTCGATACACCATTTGAAAAGAAAAATGCTACAGAAAGAGCAAAAACATCGTAACGACGCTTTCAAAGTATCATAAAAATATTTTTTTCTTTTATGCTTCATCATACTTTTATGAATTTTATGTTACTGAATTTTCATTTATTTCACTGAAAGAACATGGAAGAGAGTTGACGTAATTCTGAATATACGATATGAAAATGAAGGTAAATAGGAGTAAAACTTATAATAATTAAACTAAAAAAATAATTTAATTTAAAATTATTTTCAATTTCCTTAAATCTCTTTTTATTCTTTTTTTAGTGCTTATAAATTTATAAAAAAATGTTTCAATTTCGAATGAAAAACTGTTCATATATAATCTATCACAAACAGTTTCATTCTCTGAAATATTTTTATATTTATATTTTTTTCTGTTCGAATAAAAAATTTGTACATTGTAATGTCCATACAAGTGTATAAAAAAGTTTAATAACAAGTGTTCCTTATTCCCAAGCAGCTAAATTCGCGATGATATCTTCATAAACTTAAAATCTCATTAGCACAGAGGAATTCTATACACATTACCTGAAAATTTTCCCCACTTCATTAGATTGTATCTTTCATGAGAGTTCATACTAAATAGTAACAGTAAAAATATGCCACGACATTTATTCTTACTTAATTATTAAAATAAACTGTGAATGAAAAATGCAATCTTCATTCCCACTCATGATTATATTCTGTAACCTATGTTAAATAAACGATCAATCAAGAAATTGATAATATACAAGTATAAATGTAAAATAAAACACAATTGAACTTAATTTTTTAAAATAATGATTCAATAGAATGTATTTAAAAAATACAAAAATGACCGTAAATTGTTTATTTCATGTAGCCTTAACTGCGAAAGTTTTGCTTTGTTCGACCGTTCAAATTTGAAGGAAAAACCATTTTCACAAATTGCTGCATTAGCTTGAAAGTGCTTTCATAATTCTCCTAAATTGCATAAAGGATTCGTGTTAATTCTATTCATAATTGTGTAAATTGATATTATTCAGAGTTGTGTAAGCGAATGGTACTTAGTTTAGCTATCGACTATCTTTTATTTCTGCGATTACAGCACCATAAAAGATAATCACTGTCACGGTTCCGTGCATCTTCCTCGAAGCATCGCTCACTCTTACCTCCTGCTTCATCATTTCTAGTTTATTCTATTGTTAGAGAGCGTTCTGTGGTAACTGTACCAGAACGTCGGTGCTCCTCTTTGGTAGCCGTCTCAAAGAACAATAGAACTTTCCGGCTGAAAATAATTTGAAGGAACACGTAAACCCTAGATCTAATTAATTTTTCCAAGAGCATCAGATAAATCTAATTACCCTCGCTAAAACCGTTTTTTGTTGCTTAAACAATATTCGAATGAATCTTCCTTGTTAAAATCTTCGTAGATTGAAGTTAATGCATCGATAAACGACCGAGAAAGGCTGACTTATATTTACCAAGTTCTTCAGCAGCGTTTGCTCTTTGCAAAGTGCACCATTAATTTTCGCCTTTAGGGTAGTAACATCGCGGTGGTCCTTTTATGCATGGGAATTTTCACGGCAGGTTTCTGAAACCTTCTTCATATTCTCCACAGTGTTGCAATTTTTATGAATAGGAGATTTAAGCTGAATATACACGTTCAAATCGTTGATTAATTTTCCAACAGGTTTTCCTCTACCACTGAAGTGCATAGTTTTTCCGTCGTCCGCTTTGGATCGTGATTAATGCATTCTCTTCTAACAACGGCGCAGCTGCTGTCGCCATTCAACAACTCACTTGAATATTGGAACACTTTCTTAAAATTAAAAGACATGATTTGTTAAATATTGAAAAGTGTTTGAACGTTTTCATTTTTAAATGCATAAATCTCTGAAACATTTAAAGTTCAACAAAAGAAAGTAGAATGGGACTCTGAAACTGTCAGACCGCTATTCACTGATGATGTCTTTTCAGTAGTAAGTTACCTAATGTAGTCAGACAAACTGATAAGATCGATGCCACACAGTATTCGATGTATCTTACTTTAAAACGGTTCTACATTTGTTTACTACTTTCTCAGAAGGAACTTTTGCAAATGTTTAGAAATATGATATGCAGTTTTAATCACAATAATTATCAAAATAATATTTACACTTTCTCACAAATGCATTATTAATTTGATTAAGAAGAATATTATCCTTTATATTTATTTATGCGTATAACAGCAGAGAGAACACTATCTTATGATAATGAATTCTAGACTCTACAAACGAAAAACGAGAATCATGTCACTCAAACCTGCAAACCGAAAAACTCAAGCATTTTGTAATATTTGCGCATTCCTGTTTCTTTTTTAAACTATAAACTTTCTGTAACGATTTCATACTTTCGTCAAATATTTCGTCAAATTAACCCTTGAGCGTTCCTCTCAAAAACCCTTTATGTGCAATAATTTTTATTGTTAGCGTTCCATTGCGAAGCATAAATAATATTAATAGTTTTTTTACATTTTCTTCGAATTTGTAAAAACTATTAAAGCAAACAAAAAGTATGATTTGATAAAAAAAGATCCAAAGACCGCCTAAGGTTTAAATCGAATACTGATGCTACAAATATGATATTGAGAAACGGACTGTCGATTATCTTGTTCACGTAGCAACAATTTTATAATTTATCGAATACGTTCGACATCAGTATATCGTTTGCTGAACTTATCTGTCGATTGCCTGAATTATTTTACTGACGGATCATTATCTGAAGAGGGTAACGACAAAATATATAAATGGAGTGGATTTTTATTCATATATTCATACAATCAGATCGTTCGTGCAATGGGAGTTTATGTACTCCCCACAAGTTACGATTTTTCATTGAGTTAATAAGTTCATATGTAACGAGAATTTTATAAAAGGTTTCTAGTTAATTATACATATAATGACGCTACAAACCTCGGGAAACAAGAATTTAATTTGTGAGCATAGTGATTGGGTAAGTTTGAAATGTTTTAGGTTGTTGACAGATATCAAAATCTACAAAATATAAAAAAATATAGTTCAAGTTACAATATTTATAAAATATGACATACTGTTAATGATATTTAAATTCATTTTATGCGTTCCTAAATATTTTATTTTGCATAAAAATCCGCAGTATAGTTATGACACACGTATAGCGGCACGTAAATAAATTCAACAGTTAATAAATTAATAGTAACTTATATTACAATAAAATCTAATCAGTTACAAAATAATGTATTACACAAAATGTGTCAAGACAGAGTTGTTTATTTTTTAATAAATATTGTGGTTCGTGATTTTTCTCTAGAAGACCATTTTTTTTGAGTTTTTGGGGTTGTCGCTGTTTTTGAATACCCGGGCCACATTTTTGTTTCATATTATTCTAGTCGGCACAAAATGGGTTGTAGGCACGTATTATATGTATTTATGTTGGCTTTCAAATTACTTTATATGAAAAAAAATCGTGATAATTTATAGACAATTTTTGTTTTTTATTGAACGTTGTTTCATAATTAAGATTTAGATTAAAAATTTTTGTTTTAAATTTCGTATGAAAAACTAATTTAGGAAACAACTATTAGTATTTTTTGCTTCATGCCTTTGCATTTAATTTCTTTATTTCTACTAGTTTGCGAATTACAAAATAAAACTGCAAAATATACGAATTTCAAGATGTTAAATTGTAACTCTTTAGTAAATTAGTACTTTTTGTACCGTAGGCGATATGTAATGCAATGGGTACAATGATACAGTATTTTCTGAAAGTAGAGTAATTGATTTATAAAGCAAAATATTTATATTTATATTGTTTTCGCTGTGTTTAAAGACAACATTAATTGTGGCTAAACTCGACAACCCAGAGTCATAAAATTTAATATACAACTTATTTCAGTTTTTATAATTAATAATTGATTACAAACAAAATGATGGTGCATGAAAAGTGAAGCTACACACTAATTAGCAATTCGCAAGATTTAATTGGTCAAGAAACTTGTCATCACATGGAGTTCGATGAATAACAAATGTAATTATTTTCTTTCCTTTATATTAAAAAATAATTAAGATTCAGAAGAGCAAGATTAAATGAAAAGTTATTTTTAATTGTTCATATGCAAAACTTATGGTTATAATAGATATTTTAATAGGAAGATAGTTAATATAAAAATTTTATGAAAAACTTCATATCATACTTTTATCATGGTAGTATTTTCTAGTCATTGAGGAGTGCAAGGTTTCAACTTTGACCAATATATCAGTTTCCAATAACCAATTATTGTATTCTAAAATCTCAAATGACGCCTGTCACCTGATATGCGATTAGGGTGAAATGATGTATAGGAACAAATTTTGTTGTCTGTTCATGGTTTCTAATAGTAAACAAAAACAAAAGTAACCTTCTCCAATGTTATTTAAGTTGTTAAAATCTGAATTTGATCAGTAAATTTTATCAGGTGCTGTAAACTGCTCAAAAACTACTTTTATTATGTAGTTTCACAATTTTCTTATGATTTTTTCACTAATTTATTATTACGAATTGATCTCGTGCAGTTCTCCTACAGACAACAGATGAAGCTATAGTTCCGGGTTTCACCATTTTTTACCGTTTGTGTGTGACAAGAAAATTGTAATATTGTTTTATAAATGAATTCAATTTTCATAGAAAATTGAGACTATAAAAAGATTATTAAATACAAAATTTCAAACGTATATCTTTAAAAAAAACGTGAAAATAAAACTTTAAAATTGTGGAATCTGAAAGATTTATTTTACAGAAATCACCTTTTCCATGCTTCATTTAGATGACTAGAGAAATGTTTCTTTAACTGTTAGAAAACATTCGAGCCATTTCAGGCTTTTCGTTCCACCATAATGTCCATATTAAATATCTCATACTGACAAAAAGCTGCTTCATATTCCAAAAATTTACATTTCGATCAGCTGTTTTAAAAAGCACCATTCTCTAATCACAGCAGTAGATCCAGATCGAAAAATCAGTCCGGAATCTTGAGGCAAACGTTTCCCAGTGATGTAATTAAGTCTCTTCCCTTCCGCGGGAGAATAAAGGAGGTCGAATTATCCCCGGTGCAAGGGCCGCGGCGTCATTAACGATATTCCTCCCCTCGGATGCGAGCGGTCCACGATTATATTAATATAGGCGGATGATCGCGGAGCGAACGCGTGCGAGTCGTGTGCTGATTGGAACGCGTCGTTCGGACGTCGTGGGGAGGTGGTCGAAGGGTGATTTAGCCCCCCGTATCGAGGTCGCATTGTGCGTCCGTCGCCGATTCTTGTCTCGCTGCCAGCTGTTGCTATTTTTTTTTTTCTTCTCCCTATTTCTCCGCGTCTCGTTCGCACCCCTCCCCGAACGAGGCTCGTTCCACGACTCTCTTTTGTCGAGCATCATCCACGTTTCGTGCCAGTCGATCCGTACCGAAATTAATCAAAAGGGAGCGATCGCGAGCACGTGGGCAACCCCTACTGCGCCCGCTGCTCAAACGAAACGCAGACGCTTCTCGCTACGATCAAAATATTAAATAGCGCGACAAACCCTCGGGGGCACCGGCTCTCCCCAACAATGAGAGGTGGCGGGGCTCATGGTTATGAAGGGGGATTCGGGGGTTCCCCGAGTATGGGGCCACGTGCCAGCCATGGGAATATAACGCCGCAACGGCCACGTGTCCACCACCTAACGGGTGTACACTGAGAAAACGGCCACCGGTTGCTTTTTAACCGCGCAGAGCCTGCCGATTGTTTTCTTCTATAAGCTTTCCTTCTTTAGTCTCGAAATCTTGTCCATGAAATTTTTTTAGTGAAACTGCTAGAAATAGGATAACTACTAGAAATAGAAATAGGATAGTACGTGATTTTGGATTTTATACCAGTAGTCGGTATCCATGGAAATGAAATGCTTGGAATGCGAAACAGGAACAAAAACTTAAACAGTTGAATACAATGGTCAATGGTCAGTGTTTAATTGCTAACTATTAAAAGGTGGAAATTATACATATTCCTTATATTTTCTATATCTTATACATATATTCCTCTCGAAGTTTTAATGATGTCAATAGGAGTCATTTAGAATTTTTAAATTCAATATTTTTTTCTGCAATTTTTTACTTTTCATAGTTTCTGATATTCAAGAAATGTTAATCTACAAAACAAAGTTGTATTATTAAAAGGAAATAATTCAGGTCGGAAAGGGTTAAATAATTTATTTACCATGAAGAAATCTAATAAATGAGATTTAATTGTGTAACAGTAACGATTTATCGCTTCTTACATAAATTACTTTCTTGATTTTAAAATTTTTAAATGAGAACCTTTCACGGAATTTTGAAATAACTGAAAATGTGATTTGCACGCATGCAGAAACTTGAAACCGGATTCTTAGAATGTGATTTGGATTTTAGAAATTCTAGCTTCGTTAGTTATTTTTAAAAATTTAAAAAAAGAAGCAGTTTTTAAGGTAGATAAAATTTCATCTCACCGGCTAGAAGTTTATGTGTAAATAGTATTATCTAATCAGCAGAAAAATTTCGAGTATTGTGTATGAGAAAAAAGAAAATTCTTGTTATTAATTAACGAAAAAAAAAGATAAAAAATTATGCGCCAAAACATTCTAAACATTAAAATTATTCCTGCACGTTTCTAAGTAATCATTCACGATTAATTAACCTTTTTAAAATTTTTTATGATGAGTTCAAAAACATTTTCCTTTCAAATGATATCATGCATTTTAAATGTACTATTTTTTAGTTTCAGTATCTAAAAAACAGACATATCTAACTTAAACAGAGAACAGAAGGCTTTTGAACTAAAACCATCTGGGGATTTTTGAGGAACCAATTATCGTCGGAAACAAAATTAAGCGTAGCCACTAGCAGTGTTTCACAAGTGTGCTATAACGCACCGCAGAAAGGGGTTGAATGATAGAGGGTGAACACAACACTATATTGAGTCATCTGGTGAATCCACTGGTTATAGACTCCAAACTCCCGTTTCGCTTTGTATTAACGATCTACCTATAACCCGCTTTTCTCTGCATATTAACTGTGCAATGGAGAGTAGATAGAAGCCGTGTTATCATATTCTACCTTCGATATATATTTTATTTACTGAATTGATTAAAAAGTTGGTTTTGTTTATTAATAAAAAGTTTTATTCCAAATTCCATGTATAAATGCAAAACTGTGTTAAAGAATGCATTATCCATTGTTTCCTATCTTTTTTTGACATCGTAGAGAAATTTTATTATCTCATCTTTGATTGAAGTTCTTTTCTCTTAAATATTACATTGAAAAAGAAAATGAAAAACTTGTCCAACACAACATTTTTTCTATCCTTGCATAGCCTTGTACTTTTTTTTATGAATAAACATCCACAGTAATGATAACATTTTACAATAATTAGGAGCTCTTTGGTAAGGAATAAAGCGTGTATTGCAAAATGAAATAATTTGTTATCAATTTATTTCTATGAAATTTATTCTCCAGTATAAGTTAAACAGTGAAACGTACCATACTTATTTAAATAGATTGTATATTACAACTTAACCTTGCACCAAGACCTCATATTCTCTAAATGCGACTTCTCTGCCGTCATATGGAACGTATAATGAACCATGCGATCTGTGGATCTGTGAAGAACATTACACAAAGGTTATTTTATAGTTTCGATAAAATTATTTAATCACCAAAGGAAATTGTAATTTAATGTTTCAGAAAACTAGAAATGTTTGTTACCTAAGGGAAACGAATTGTTTTACATGAAACAACTCATTTTGAAAAAAATTGTAATTGCTCTTTAGTTTTCAAAGCGAATCGTGTTTCAAGAATATTGAAAAATTTATTATATTTAAGTTTATTATTTTAAACAGTTCGAATGAGCATAGCTCATAGACAATATTTTGAACATAAAAATGTTTCAGTAAGAAACATTTCCAGTTACTATAATATTTCTTCCATCTTTCTGCTGTTTCATAGAATCGTAAAGCACGTAACAATTTATTTTTAGAAAATAAAGCAAGCAACGTCAACTAACACATTCCTACTTCTACCATTGGTGGATAACGACTTTGAGAACAGGTTCTGGTTTAGTGGCCAAGTAACTCGAATCTTTCCATGTAGGTGTGTAGAATATGTCAGCGAAAAGAGTTTTCAGTACTCGAAAAATTGTTTAACAATAAGTAATAAGACATTTCTCAAACCTACATAAAAGAATCGTTGAACAGAATTAACGTTTATCTTAAAAAAAAAAAAAATAGTACTTTATTATAACCTGAATTTAAGTCCTCCAAAAATAAAAAAAATGCCATAAGTACTTTCTTCAGTACAATGAAGTAAAACAAAAACGAGTAAATCACTTCTACAACTTTAAGATTAATAATAATTTTAGTCTTCACTCTTTTAACTTGAAGTTAAGTTCAGTTTTCAATAAATTCACTGTTTTAAAGTTTTAGTTAATTTTGAAAATTCAGGATCAAAGGCACAAAATAAATTCTTCACACAAGTAAAGTTGTGGCTTAAGAAATATTCGCATATTAACCCAGCTACGTTCCTCTTAAAAATATAGAATGGAACAACTTTTATTACTATCGTCTTGTTAAAAATGTAGATAATGAATCTTTTATACACTATTAAAGAATTAGAAACCTAAATCTGTGGTTATAAGGCAAAACATCGAATGTCACATATTTTCATTTCCGAGATATTCACGTGTAAAGTTCTGTTTAACAATACTGCAGCATGATCACAATTCTGTTAAATCCTTGTTTTAAAAGGAATACTTTCGTTTAATACACTTTCTTTCCGATAATAATATAAATTCTGCTTTCCAGGCTTGAGCCAAGACACAAACTCAATTTTTTCGAAAATGTGACTAGCGTCGTTTTTCCTTGCAGCCACAGAAATATCAACCATTAAGTTTTTCACATTTTTCCCAAAAATAAAAGCAAAGACCGTAGCAGAGTTAGAAAAGATGTGGCGAGAAACGTTTATCTATCGACCGCCTAACCGAGAACCTTCCCTTAATCAACTCACGGGCATTAAACGAGTTCTCATTGCACCGCGAATTACTCCGCGTTTGGTGCACCGCGATTGTCTCGCAGCTTACCTTTCCCACGCACGGGACGCCCTGCTGATACGCGCGTCCGACAAAAAGCATCTCTCCTTCCACTGTTCTTCCGGCTTCGACCGCGTTTTCCGGCACGTAACCGTTCGCCCCGCGAACCCAATGAAAATCGGCAGGCATCAGAATCTGTCGAGGGAAAAAGAGCCATCTTGAGCCATCTGCCGCGGTTTTGCGAGATTCGTCGATAAATTGAGAGAGAGAGAGAGAGAGAGAGAGAGAGAGAGAGAGGGAGAGGGAGAGAGAGAGAGATCATAGGGGGACGGCGCTTTCTGCCGTCCTAATCCTTTTCATACGATAGACAAATATATTATCCGGAGCCAGCCGACAGACGCGTAATTAACTAC
This sequence comes from Perdita meconis, assembly GCA_030770465.2. Lineage (NCBI taxonomy): Eukaryota > Metazoa > Arthropoda > Insecta > Hymenoptera > Andrenidae > Perdita > Perdita meconis. The sequence goes on along the minus strand of JASKOS020000006.1, from coordinate 9,102,294 downwards.
GGTCACGCCTGGCCGCCATAATCGAATCCACAGAAATTGATTTCGACGCAGGGCGATCGAGTGTACTGCAGTTCAAATAAGGGGCAGCTAACGTGGGATCGCTCGCAAATATATTTAAGGACCGTGGCCAATGCAAACGATCGATATTGAGAGACGATAAAGGCGAGAGGACTCGATGAATGTCGTTTGCATTATCCACGTTCGGATGACAATTGAATTTTTTTGATAACTGTTTTCTATTTATAACTGTGATCATTGTTTATTGATTAGTAATTAGTATGTACGAGCTTGTTGACTAATATGGCAACCGCTCATAGTGATTATTACGATGACAATGATGGGTTTATTTATGATTAGTGTTGTGACAACATTATGGCTAGAAGTGATATTGGACGGCGACTACTATGATTACAAACATTGTGGATAATTACGGAATGGTCTACGGCGTAGACTCTACGCAATCGTTGAAAGCTATTATAGTTCATTACTCAGAGCATTTTCAATTAAATGTTAAAAGAAAATATAAACAGTTTATGTAGATAAGTGTACTATATTTGTGGACCACATGCTTTTTGCTAATTCAGTGATAAAGGTGCAGTATCTTTTTTACAGAAATTATGGAAAATTACAACTGTCAATAGCAAGTCAATCATGATGATAACATAAAAAATGTATACAGGGTGTAACAAAAATGTTGCAGTTCCTTGAAAAGATTCCTAAGATGATTTGAAACAACTTTTTCCTTAGCAAAAATGTCCTCCGAAGCTTTGTTAATGAGCTGTTAACAAAAAATACCGACCAATAGAAGCACGAATACAGTGGACGAATTTCAGCGCGGGCTTTAGCTGAGAGTAGTATTGGTCTGTCATCGTCCGCGCCATCATTAATCCGCTGTACTCGCTCTCCTATAGGTCAACGTTTTTCGTTAATAACTCGGTAACAAAGCCACAAATAACATTTTCGCTGAGGAAAAAGTTGTTTGAAATCAACTCAGGAATCACCCCTTTGAAGAAACTGCAACATTTTTGTTACACCCTGTATATTTCAGAAACAATTGAAATTCTGCTTTAGGTTTACTAAATTTATTTATTTATTATCAGTATTATGTGTTACATTTACTGCATACGAAATATTAAATGGTTTTTCCCTATAAATGTATAGAAATAAATTTTGCTAAAAAATTCATAAGACACTTCGTAATATGCCCTCCTTAGGTTCCTTTATCCTGGCATTTGAATCGTGTCAATAGTAGGATTCTGATATTTTTAGTACCTCGCTATATCGTGAAAGTCATTATTTTAAATCATAGTGAGGTTCTATTGTATTAAAGAAATTAATGTCAAGCAAAGCAACGGCTTCGTGTGTTTCGCAGTATATGCAATCTTTAAGAAGTGAAAAGCTACTTTTAAATTACTGAATTGTTTAAAAATCGTTTATTTTTTACCTCGAAATCGTGTTTTGTGTGTTCATGGCCATTGTGAGAGATATAAGCAACCCCGTGTTCAGGCTTCACCTTTGCAGGGAGTATGTCACCATGGTGCATGGCACGTCCAACTACGAGAGTCGTGCCATCTAAGTCCTTGCCAACTGTGACCATCCCTGGCACCGTGTAACGGGCGCCAGTAAATCTCACCCACTTGTATCCTGCGACAAGAATTAGAGAGCTTAGACAAAGGCACGTTTTTCTATCTGCAGAGCGTTAATAAAAACGTGGAACATTTTTTGGGGACAAGTCGAGACGCAAAAATAATGAAATAACTTCGAAAAATAAAACTATTACCATTATTTTTTTTCTTGCAATTATTTTCGACTTTTCAAAGTATATTGACATAAACGATAAAAGTTATAATTAACCTCTTAATTAGGTTTATCTTAACATAATATATAAGACATCTAAAACCAAAGGGATGCGAATTATAATTTTTCTGATATCGCGAAAATTGAACTTATTTCTATTATTTGCTTGGCAGTAAATTTTTGCACCTTTTAAATGACACTTTTGCACAATAATTTTATACGTTTATAATATAAAAATTAACTGCTAAGCAAACAATAGAAATAAGTTTGATTTCCTTGATATCAGAACATGTTACATCCCTTTAGTTCTAGGTACCTCATTATTATGCTTTCTTCCGAAACTACTTGTTGAACAATAATGGTTTATAGCTAGTAGTTTGTGAAAAAAAATTTTATCTGCCTTCTGAAAAAATTTACAATCATTTTTTCTAACGCAATTTGTTAAATGTGACACAACGAATGTTTGCGCAATTTAAAGTTTTACACAAAATACGCATTACTTTATTCCTTTTATATTGGAAATTTCTAATTCAGGCGTTAAGAGGTTAACAAAATATTTGAAAAGAATGAAAAGCTCAAAGAAGCACTTGAACTTAAAGATTAAATTTTTTCTTTAGAAAATGTAACAAACATTCATCATGATCGCTAATAACTAAGAAGTCGATAAAATCTTAAATTATAAAATCCTTAAAAAGGGAAAAAATAGCAGATGTGTATTTTGTGATTATGGTATCAATCCGCAAAGGATAAGCTTTGAACCGAAACTTGAGAATATAGGTATGTTATTTAATTGATATACATATACATATGTTCTGGTTGCTTGTTTGAACTTTGAACTGACAATTAGTATTATGACGCTATCGATCGTATGGACTTGGGCAATAAGTTACTATAATACTGAGAAGTGGCATAGCTAGAAACTGCTAAACTCGGTTATACAATGACACGGTGCAACCAATTTGAATATGCATATGCCAATAATTTCGACGAATTTTAATACAATTCAAAATTGATGCTTAATATTAGATTGTCTCACGAGTTTATAACAGTTATTAAATTTTAATTAAAAAATGTTCGAAACATGATTTTAAACACTGTTACAAAACGCTATCATCCTTTCGACTGCATCGTCCTATTCTTTTTTCCTCTTTGATAAGGACATTGTGCCACCGTTATAAAGCTTCTTTCCTTTTTCATTAAAATATTTTGCGTCATAATAAGAAGTTATAAGGTAACCCAATACTTTGCGGAGGTATGGAAGCTCATCCAATGATAGTATTTTATGAGCATAATAATACTCTATGAGGATAATATTTCATATATTATAAGAAGATCCTCTTAACTGAATACTATTTCACTCGCTATATTGTTCGTCGGTTATATCAATGGCACGGGCTACATTGACTCCGTCTGTTGCTAATTCTGTGTGCTGAATGAAACTAATAACAGCAATTACTTAGACAGATGGAACAGCTTGACTCCAAATTCGAAATAGGTTTTATCAAATATAGAATTTTTCGACGTAGAATTGCTCGTCCATTGTGATCTGTTGACGTTGATGACTATCTTTAGGAGCAATTTATTGTCTTGATTGGGATTACACGCAGAGTTATATTTAAAGTTCAGTAGAAGTTGCTCATTAGCTGTAGAAATTCATTGACGCGAATCCGTAAGGTGAATGAGAGACAAATAAATATTGCGAGTAATTAACGAACAATATTGTCCAACCGTTTCATGTCCACTCTATCGCTCTCAATGCACATCAGCTTCATACGTGTATAATTCGTATTGTTATGATATTATCAATTATTTCCCTTTGTAGATTATTTCTTGGAATTAATTAGTTAATACATTCAATAATTGTAGTCATATTCATTGTAATTAATTGAATTTTTGAAAAATATAATTTACAATTTCGATTTATTTTTATGACATTTATTATTATACGGATTGGTGTGCATCGAAGGTCTGATTAATTTATAATATCTATGGTTAGTGGGATACGTAACAAATTTATTAATAATAGATAAATGATATGCTATTAGGTATATTATTTATCACTATATTTGGTCCTATAATCTGTATATGGATTGTTAAAAACGGTGCATTTTACTGACTTGGAGTATTTATGCAAATTCATATTTTAACAGTCAAAGATGAAAAATTGAAATTCCAGTAAAATTGTGCCGCATTAAAATAGAAAATGAGTAAAAGAAGAAAGATATTCTCAAATACCAAAAAATTTAATTAAATAAATAAAAATAACAGTGTGCCGTATCTCCTAAATACTGTAACATAGATTCTATTTTTCATTTTTAACATATTTTGCATTTTTATTTATTTGCATTTAATACATATACATGAGTTAACTTTTTTCATTTTCATTTCCATCGGATTTGATTGAATTTCTGTTTCTCTTCTTTAAAAAACAACTTGGACTTGTTAGTAATGGTCTATTTTTCGCAGCTTTTTTTATCTAAGATTTTTAATAGCAAGTAGTGCATTGCTTCCTTTGATTAGTAGTAAATTATTTTGTTTTTGGTGAACTATGAGCATCGAAAATCTAAAGAAATGGAATTTTGTTATCATATCATTCCAAATTTTTCTTTAAATTGATTTCCAAATTTTGAATTTAGATAGAATAATACCTGCATAGAAATACATTAAATTATATGTAAGTTGTACAATATAATTGTTTAGTATTGTCAAAGTGCATTAGGTTTAATTTCAAAGTGAGATTTCGTACGCGTATGTAGATTACACTTTTTACTGGATAAGTGTTCACAGATATTCATAGATTCTCTTTAATCAATTGATAGGGATTCCTTGAAATCTCAAAATCTTATCAAGATGATAACGTGATGGAAATTCTTTATCTTTCATTGCATTTTTATAATCGAAGTATCAGTGGATTATTAACATTTACTTGATAAAAATGAGTTATTATATTGGAAGAACTCGAAAATTCAGATTTCAATAAAATGTCGCGAAATAAAAGAAATGTATGTGAACAAATTATTATTTTTAAAATTTTTGTGAATTATGAAGATACTATATTTTCTTCAAACATTTTATAATTTTGAACGATTTATCAAAATTTATTACAATATAAAGCTTCTAATTTATTCTCAAAAAATAATTTTGATATCTTATTGTAAATAAATCTTTATTCACATATGTTTACCTTTATACGCAATCAGATATTTTCTTAACACTTTAACTTCATGTGTACATCCTATATTTCTGATACACAAAGGAAAACGTTGCTTCTAAACAGCGTCGAAGGAAAGAAAATTTATTTATCGAACGTAGATATTCCGCGACTCGTCTCATTGTGATGCACGAGATCAGTGAAAGTGTCATTGTTAGGTCACCGTTATCGGAGTTATTTGCACTGCTGCACATGCTTACCGGAGTGAAATACATTATCACGCACAAATAAGGAAATATGCGTATAAAGGTAGAAAATTAATGTTTCAACATGGGAAATTCATAAAACTTATTACATGCTTCTGCATTTCGATTAACCGACTAAAATCGCATCTTCTAATACAATTGTTCTTGTCTCTCACGAATAAATTTATACTTGTACGTAAAGTAATAGAAAAGTCAATTGTTTTTGTAAATTACAAATAACAAAAAAAAGTTTCTTTGAGTAATGTGACACACTGTATAGGTGGAATAATTTCGACGTTTACAAATTTACTTCCTCTTGTTCTATTACAAAGTTAAATTAAAAATGTAGAAACATAACCACTTTAGGAGCTGATTTCTCCTCTTCAGGCTGCATTCCTGCAGAAAAAATGGTTCTTCGAGTTCTTAGTTATGTTCTACATCTTCATAAAGTTTTCTTACTTTTATTACTTTGGATTATTGTCTGAACAACTTTGTTCATTGCTGTTTCACACTTAATCGGAATAAGTTTCGTTTATAATTTATAGTTTCAATTTCAAAATTAATTAAAATAAAAATCATTTCAACTGAGAATTAATGCATAGAAATATTTCTTTAAACTACCAAAAGCAAAAAGTCGAAAAATTGTAAAAGAAACTACATTTAAGAGTAGATTGCACGTCCGAAGATATCAGTAATAAGATTACACAAGAAGATAACGACGATATGTCGATTACACTTCTAAAGATAGAACTGTATGTACCTGTAAAATATATTTCTTTCCTTTTATTGAAAATGTGAAATATAATTTAAACTCAATTTGAACGCAAATACAAAAGGATATAATTTTTCTACTTCGAGTGAAGTACTCCTCCAGTATATCAAATCAATAATTAACTGATTTTTATATCGCAATATAAATGAAAATATCTGCACTGTTTGTTCAAGTTTTTCTCGTTTAAATTGTGTTTGACAATTGATAAAAGATGTGTAGACAATTTAAAAAAGTGTTATAGAGCAATTAGTAGTACTGATTAACCCGAGTCTTTCTTTTAAATATTCTGGACGAACAAAGCTGTAAGAATTAATTCTAAGTAATGATTGTAGAAATTATAATTTGAATAATCTCGTTACTTACCAGTCATTGTTGCGTTGATTATAAATCTATCTCACTGCGACGCTCAAAATACGTTCGAAGCGCGATGGATACTATTTGATCAGTGAAGTTGCAAAGCGTAGAAGTAGAGGCGCGGAGACGACGATTTTTATATACTATCAGTCTTATCAGTGTAAACGCCCCGTCTGAACGCACAGCGTGATGTAACGTCACTGTATATGTATACAAAGTGAATCATTGTATATTACCCAAATAGTTTGTTCCGTTTCTCAGGTGTAATGATTCATTCTATAGGTTTTACGTAGTAACCGAAATAATTCTTTGAATTTGAATAACCTATATGTATGTATACATTCTTTATATTTTGATTAGTGTTTTCGCTGAAATCCTCCGAATTCAAAGGATCAAGATTTAATCGAATTGCGGGGCTTTCAAATTAAAATCCCGGTGCCTGCTTCTTTATTGCAAACGGATCATTACGCATTGGTTTATTATAATATGTGCACATTTCAGTAATTTAATGTTTCTACCTCTATATAGGTAGAAATTCTGATTATCATTAATTTCCTTCACAAAGGATAATATATTCCAAAAAGTACTATGTTTACTTTTAATGTCTAAGAAATAGAAAATAGATACAAATAAATGCAAATTGAAGCATTCATGTATTTCATGATAATCAGATAGTATAAAAAATGGGGAACGTATAATAAAAAATCTTTTTATTGGCTTTCAAGCATTTATTATCATAAAATAATGTTACAAATAAAATTAGCATAATTAATACATTTAAAAATTAGCGGGGATTCCTTATTAAAGTGACTCTAAAGTTTATATAAAGTGAACTATTTTTAACAAAGGGATTAAGTAAGTCGATCAAATTCTTTCGAAATTTATAGCTCGAATTATGTTTTATCTCATATTATTTTTATTTAGAAAACGCGAAAAATCAATCGCATCCTTGAAGCTTCAACGTGGAAATGTAGACTTAATATCAAACACTCCTTGATAGCTTCTCCCCAATTCTTGTCTCCCAATTTTCTCTTGATCTCATATATCGAGCCGTCACTCGTAGAAATTCAACCTAAATAACAAAAAGTGAAGCGCGAATCATTTCTTAACAGCTTAATCGCGGAAAAAATGAACATCTTATCCGTGGATTACTGTTATCTGGGTAATTATAGAATCTAGATCTATTTGGTACAGAGTGTTTCTGTTCCATGTCAATGTGAATTCTATTTGGATTAGACGTCGTCCTATTATGTTATTGATGTTAGTAGTATCAGAGGTAGCTATGATTGTGTGTCTGATGCGAGGGTGTGCGAATCCCGTTGCCATAGTAGTACTGTTACATAGCGTTGCCTGTCCATAATATAACGATGATGCAGCTGTAGTGGTGACAATGCTGTTGGTGATGAAGGAAATGGATCTTCACTTCCTTATTCCATTTTAGCGATTGATTACGGCTAGTCTTGTGTTTTGTATTCCAGTATTCGTTCATTCGCTTCCGCATTCGCGTTCACTTGTGTCCGATAATCATTCGTTTATACAGGGTGTAACAAAAATGTTGCAGTTCCTTGAAAGGGGTAATTCCTGAGGTGATTTGCAACAACTCTTTCCTTAACGAAAATGCTAGGCAGAGCTTTGTTAACGAGTTATTAACGAAAAACACCGACCAATCGGGCAGCGAGTACAGCGGATGAATTTCAGCGCGGGCTCCAGCTGCGAGTAGTATTGGTCCACCGTCGTCCGCGCCATCGTAAATCCGCTGTACTCGCTCCCCGATTGGTCGGTGTTTTTCGTTAATAACTCGTTAACAAAGCCTCACCTAACATTTTCGCCAAGGAAAAAGTTTTTTAGAATCACCTCAGGTATCATCCCTTTCAAGGAACTGCAACATTTTTGTTACACCCTGTATATGCACTCAGAACTCGCTGTACACTCTATTGTCTCTATTATTCGTAGACAACTGCAAATATTCAATTTTTCTTTAAACTAAACCTTTGTATGCTAAGGATATATGTTCAAACCCTCCCACAAATTTTTAAATGGCGGCTTAGCGTTTATTTCTCTGGGTGTTTTACTATTATATAAACGCAAACATTAATTCCTTCAATCTTCAAAGATTTTCGCTGATTTTAAATGTTACTGGAATTCATCCTTAAGATACTAGCATCTAAAACTGGTAAATCAACTGTCTCACATTCCCAGACTATAAAACATGTGCAAAAACCAAAGCAATCACGAACACCTGAAAACCATTCCTTGTCAGTCAAATGCCCGTTCTGCAACCTATTCTCCCTTGTGCTCTACATGGACACGACGCTCCGCGAAACTCCAGGCATCCTTGTTAATGTCGAACGATGCAGAAATCGCAACGGAAGAACGTCGAACTTTCTCGGCGATTTAACAAGAAGCGAACGATTTGCTAGACCGGGTGGGCGACCAAAGAAAACCGCATGTCACTTACGCGGACGTCTCCGCGTTCTCCTGTTACGTACCCTCAGCTCACGTTCACGGCAACCGTACGTCTAGCCTACGCTTATTATCGTCAGATGGAATCAAACCTGAACCTGCTTATTGCGTAACGAGAGAAAATATCACTCTCGCGTTTCTCCCTAGAAAGGAGGGATCGTGAACGCGAGCAAGCGAGGGTAAGGGCATCTGTCTGCAGCGCGTCTACGCGCGAGATCGACAAGCATCCGTTATAAGCTCGTTACCGCATCTCTTGGGTTTATTCGAGGCAAACGAGTTCTGCTTTCACGCACTCTCACTTTGTTACTTTTATGCGGGATTAAATGTATCAGTGCAGACGTTGATCTTGGGAACGTGTTCCTTGATCGAAGGTCATTGCCAGTTAGATGCGAGCCTATAGCGAAGGAATGTATTTTGTTTTTTTTTTTTTTTTTTATCTGTCAAATTCCTTTGCATCTAAATATTTAATTGGAGGAAGGGAACTTGATTTTCTCGTATATTGTACAGGGTGTAGAACGTAACTGGATTCTTGTATTTCTTTTGGATAATAGAAAATAATAAATAATGTTTATGGAAAATTTAGCAATAGCATGAGAGATTGCCCAGGATTTTGACCATGCTACGCTCTTCGGATATTTTTTGGCTTTCATTTTTGGGGAAAATGTGAAAAATTTAGTGTTAGTATTTAGGTTTCTTATTCCCTAATATTATATAAAAAATTCATTATCTACATTCTTAACAACACAATAATAGGAAGTTATTCAATTTATTGGTATTTATTAAAGTAAGAGTTTAAATCTTTAAATATATAATACTCAACATTTTTATTTAAAAAGATTTGTAAGCTTGCCTTAACTAAGCCTTAAACTAGAGAGACTTCTTGAGTGAAGTTCGAGTCTCTTTAGAATTTAAAAATAGCTCTGAGACTCTTCTACCTTTAACGATATTACAAAAATATATAACAGTAAAAATAAAATTACAGTTTTCAAAGAAACAGAATGTAGTTACAAAGAAACAGTTTTTCCAAGAATAGGATCTTTCGAAATTTAAAAATCATCATTTTTCTAAATACAATGACTGGAATGTCGATGTTTATACATTTACAACGGGTATAAATGTATAAAAATATATAAATATAAAACATCAAAAATTACTATCTAAACGACAAAATACACATTTATTTGTTTGTATCTACAAAAACATTCTTGTTTATTTGGAATAAATTATTCTAGAACTATGATATTTATCAATAGACATTTAAACATGCATTTACTCACTTTTATTTTAAGATTTATTTTAACAAAAGAGAGAAGTTAATTGAAGTCAATCTAACTGTTGCTATCTCTTCCATTCGTTAGCATGTAGCTTACATTTAATTTCACACTGAAAATTGTAATTTCGTTGATGACGGTACGTCAGTCTCCGTATCTAAAGCTGTCGTTCGATCAGCGAATTTCGGTCCTGCTGAATTTCGTGAAATGTATATTTGCCAGTGTTCAGCCTCGATAAGGCGGTAATCTATATTCTCCTCTAGCTATCGGTGTTTTGATATCTTGACAAACGTGCGAGATGATTATCTTTCCTGAAAGGTGTTTACCTCGTGCCGTGCCTCGTGGAACGATGCAGTACTTCCAATTCGATCGATCGAGTGTGCTTCATAATTGATTAGCGTTCGTATAGAATATCCTCGATATTCACGATTGGGGCAGCTATGGATTAACACATAATCGCTATAGTGAATTCATAGTGGAGCATCTTCTTTCTTTAGAGTCACAGTCCACTGATGACGAATTTATAGTAAAAAAGGTTTTGTTAAGACAAATTTTCAAAGTCGTCTTGATGAACAATTCGTCAAACATTGATCGAAAAGGCACTCACTCGTGCTTCTATGAAATCTAATAAAATTTTTATTCCAAAATTTCGTTTCCTCTGACGCAGATATTTTGCAATATCGTCCCTCTTTTTAAATTGTAATAGTGATTATAATAAAGTCAACAGTTGACTAGCGTCTGCCTGTCAATATTTGAAGTCATTGAATTTTTCACGTGCCTGTCTCATGCATGTTTTATTTATGTACATCGGCGCGACACATCGTTTTACATTTCACAGTCCTACTGTCGTACTTTTTCTTTGCCAGTTTAGCCGGCTTAACGCACGATGTTTAACTGTGAGCGTAAATAAATGAAATAAAGAAAGGATTTCCGCTTGTTTTAATCTAGTAAATGTGATGGAAAAATCCAGAGTACATGGTGATCCCGATACAAAAACATGTATGGTCCGTTTAGCCTTAGAGGCAGTTTTAAGCTCGACAAGGGCGCTTTAATGAGTCGACTGAGGTGAATTGTATCTACAAAAATACAGCATCTCCTTTCATACATCCCTCCTGTTCTTCTTTTTAGTTGGCTCGGTTTATCTGCTTGTGGTTTTTTAAGTTACTGTTGTATAAATAATTATTCTTAATAAGTGCGATCGGTGAAAAATTGAATTAGTGGTTTAAGTAGAATTTGAAGGGAAGAAACAATGAACAGACGCGCGAATTGCGAATAACACTATTTCTATAATTTACAGTAGTCGACTATACGACTTAATTATCCTTGATTCTTATGATGAAAAATTTTAATTATGTAATGAACTAGATATAAAAGTATTAGAGTAGGACTACCAGTAAAATTTGAAGTATACAATATTTTAACAATTTATATGATGAATATCAGGTCGATTAATCGAGGTGAAAGAAATGAATAAAACATTGTTTTATTTCTTTAAAAAAATTTCTTTGACATACGTATTCATATAAACATTTAAATAGCAAGGTTGATACTGTAAAATTTTATTTTAGTTTTAAGTCATTTTTTACCAGCACTTGATAGTCAGTGAATTAATTTCTTCCGATTTATTCAAAATACTGAATGCGTTAGTTTCTTTTTCCTTTTTGTTAATCGTCCGTAGGAATTCCTTTTTCTCTTCAGCTAACATTAATTTACCACGTACATTGTGAATTGTTCTCTCTGCAATATTTCGCAGGTGAAACATTCAACTACCATTAAATATAAGCAACGTTGTGTTTGTAGCCGTTTCAAAAGAAGTCGTACGTTCTTGTAAGCTTCTATGTTTTTACGTTTACACTGTTATTGCTCTCTACGTATTCTTTCTCGTATTTCCTAGAAGTTCATCCCTTAAAAGATTTTCATTCTGGAATTTTACAACCCGCTGAATTCTCCATTCTCAAAGGTACGAACATAAAAACGTAAAACGAAATTATCAATTAAAATCATCGTGCTAAAAATGATATGGTATCTAAAAGCAAAAATGGAGGCAAGATGAAATCGGCTTTATTATTAACTAAAAAAATTACAGAATATATTACCAGTTCAGATAATTTAATATGGAAAATCTTAAGGTTCTACATATAATTTTTCCAATAAAATTTTACAAGTGCAACCACCAATATAAATTGTCCCTAAGGGTCTATTTCAATCTCGCGGTAGAAAACCTGGGCAATTTATAATGAGTACCTTTTTAGTAAATGCAAAATACAATACACAGCTTCTTATGCGTTATTAAAATACTAGTGAAGAATAGAAAGCATTATTCAAAGTACTAAAATAACTTTCGAAATGTGTTTTTATACACAATGGTAGCACATTAGACAAAATGAGTCTTAATTACTTTGTATGTATAATATAAAAAAAAAATAATAAATTCAAAACGAATGCGTAAGTTCTGTTTTAGCTCGAATTACTAGTGTACGGAATAATCTATTGAAATTTCACAGCAATCGATTGGTCACTTTTCCATATTTTACCTGCACGAGGGGAAAAATAACGTTTTGACAAAAATTCGCGTAAAACTTCAAAGCCGTAATTCTATAACAAACACGCACTCGTAACTAATTGGCAATTTCAACTTCACAGAAATTTTTCAAAAGAAAAAAAGTCATGTGGTTGGAAATTTGATTTTGGACTCTATAGCTAATTGAAGTTTCAAATTCAGAATTCTTTTGTTATAATGGTATTTTTGGGTAACCGAAATTGTCGAATCAGTTTAGGTCAGGATTTTGAAAATTTATAACCAGGATTTTTTCACAGGATTTTACAACCGCTTTTCGTATTTTGACTTTCAAATTCGGAAGCACAATACAGAACACAAAAATAGAGTTTTTGACAAAATTTTGATCATCATTATGGAAAAAACTGAATCGTAAAATTTCTAACAAAAAAAAGAAGAAAAAAGAACAGTTATAAATTATCAAGAAAAACGATAAATTTGTTACGATAAAACAGGAGTAAAATACAACATCAATAATTAATAAGAAATCATTTTTTACATATTAAGTTTCTTAAAACACGTTGTTAAACAATGTATGATACCAAAAATATTCTAAGGTTTTATAAACAAATTTTGAAGGTGCGAAAACACTGTAAAATATTTCAAAAATCGACGTATGTCAAATATTTTCATTTTGGAAATATTCACGTTTAAAATACTGATCATTAGTAGTGTACTAAAATCTTAAATTTGATAAAATCCTCGTTTTTGAAGGAAATCATTCGTTATCAGGAAATCATAAATTTATAAACAATATCATAAATTCGGCTATACATCTGCATTAAGACATAAACCCAAACGTTTTGAAAATGTGACTCACATCGCTTTACCTTGCAGCCACATATATCGGAAAAGAATTCTTGAACCTAACTGAAAACTTCTTCTTTTATGCTTTAATATGTATATATTAACTGTAATAAATAATATATTGATTTATTTCCATTATTTGTTTGAAAAAAATTCTCAAACATTACTTCTCAGGTTGTTGCAATGTTTTCTCCTCTTAATTTAATTTCTCTAACTTAAATTTATAAAGTGTCCAAATATTTGTATGATTCACGGTATTCAAAAACCAGGAAATACGAATGAAAAATCGACCCCTAATGTCGCAATTAATCTAACAGTTCAAAAAGCAAGTACATCCTCGAACGTCATGATTCATCGCTCCCTTCGCTGCTTGAAAACTGGCAGGAAGGAAAGCAGGGGTGGTTCGGACCACGTTCCATGGAACGGCAAACGTGACATGGCGTGGACCCCTGGCCGAAAGCGGAAGGTCAGCGCAAAGGTGGTTGACACGACGAAACAAAGCGAAAAATAGCCGAAGATTCGCCTGCGTGTTTCCTTTGTTCGGTTTCTCCCGCGCCGCGCGCGACGCGACGTCCCGAACTTTCTGGCACGCTGGAGGGGCTTGAATCCGGCATGGCGATGGATCGATACAGCACCAAGGGGTACCGTTATGGGGGTGGCTCGGCGGTAATACACGGGGGTTGCTGGCGTTGCCCGATGACGGAGAGACGCTACGTGTTCTCTGCTCCGTTCGAATTCGAATGGCACAGCCTAGCGGTAGCATCCCCCGTTCGTCAATCCTTTTCCCTCATTCCGGAGGGTCTTTTCTCTTCGCTCGAGTTCGTTAAACTTCCCCGGTCGGTCTACGCACGGCTTCAGACTCCTCCGACGATTCCTCCAGACCAGACGTCTTCCTTTCTTTCCTTCCTTCATCTCGCAGAACGTTCCCGCGTCGCCTTTCCTCCTTCTGATTTTAGTCACTCCGCACCGCGCCGAAGTGTGCACGTTTTGTCCTTCTCTCATTGGAATGCAATATGCACCGCGGCGCGGCGAAATTGCAAGCCTTTCATGGGATCCCAAAAAACTGTTTATCAAGTTCGCTGCTATTGACGCGAGCGTCGCGTCGCGTCTCTGCAGTTGTTTCGGCAATGCCGCTGACGCGACGCAACTGTTGCGGTTTCGTCTTTGTCAAATTTTCGATGGAGCGGCGATTGTGCGGCATGGTTACAATCGAGACGAGGGTATTTTGTGTTACAACTTGTCGTTCGATGTAAAAGGGGACAAATTTTGAATCATATTTGTTTTTCAGAGAGCAAGAGCGTGGTTGCTCAAAAGCAAGGATATTCGAATTTTTGTAATTTTACTATCTTTCTGCTAATATATCTAAAAATTATTTGGTAATTTATCTCTTCACGTATTTTTCCCCTAATAACATATATTTGCATTAATAATATAGAGAAACAAACTTTTGCCTAAATATTTTATTCTAATTTCAATTTAGAAGGTTCAAGTATGTTGTATGAATTTTTTCGGATTTTTTCAAAGGTTTTTATTCACTGAAAAACGTAACATAAATCAGTGATTCTGCTTTACGATTTGAGGTAGCTGTAAAAACATTTACAGAATAAGAGTTAATGTAATTAACACTGGATTTACAGATGATTTTCGCATGCTGTTTTCTACGATACATTAACATCATATATTTTTAGAAAAACACGTAATTCAAAAACATGGTCCTATTCGTATTCTTTATAATTCTCCGTTTTTGGAAATTTCTTATTATACAAGAATATTTTATATAGGATACACTCATTATTTTCTGTGATTTCTAATTACATTAATATATTCTTAAGAAATGATAAGGATTACTCATAATAATGTTTTTTGAGATGAAGTTACTAATGCAAACTGTTAAACACTGTTTGAATAACAGTCAACAATATGTTGAAATAATATTTTCGATTTTTTTTATTATTACTTAGTTTATATATCTACTAACATTTGAAGCAAATATTTTTCAGTATTCTCATGTAACTTACAATAAATTTAATACTTCGAAATTTGTTCTGTGAACATTGTTTTGCATATTAGTAAATTTAGGTATGTTTTTTTTAATTGTTTACTGCTACTCACACAAAGTAATCACAAAACTATGTACAAAACATTACAAAAAGTGTGAACAATTTTGCCTTGTAGCTCACGCGTTTTAACCAGAATTATCAGTGTTAAATAAAAATGTATAACATATGTAACATGTATAGCAGTTATAGTGGATGATTCAATCATTAGAACCATAATACAAAAGTACATATTTTGTGATTGTTAAAAAATATCACAGTATAATTAGGCCTTCATTTGATTGTCAATAAAACCAGTTAACAGTTTCAAACTAATTTATTATTGTAAACAGACAAACGAGTTCTCATTTTATCAATCATGCTTTCTCCTATGAAAATAACATCCTAACAGTAACAATAAAGCTGTACTTATTAAAATAAAAGAGAAATGAGCTTAAAATATTGAAAGTCGTTTAAACTATTGACAACAACTTCATTCGGCTATTAATTAATATAAGCTTTTTATTCAGCTATTAATTAATATAAAGCATTTATAACGTCTCGTAGACATTTTGCCTTATGTCCGAACAGAACTTAACAAGCTTACAGAGAATTACGAGAAATCTTTCCGAGGTCATTTTATACCTTGATAACTAAGTTGTGTCTCATCAAAGCGGAATATGAAGGAAGCTGAGAGAATTTCCCGAAACAAGGTCAAGAACGATAAATTTATAACAGGAAAATACTGTGTAGATAGTAATTCTTATTCATCCATAAGAAAATCCTTTCAGGATGATGTTACTAACAACCTATTTTCAAGTATTAAATATTGAAACTCTGTCCAAACACTGAGAAACTGTGAAAGCAAAGCGTGAAACATTACTAAAATTATTGGAATCGAAGACAGATTGTTAATGGCCCCCAAGTGATACGCGTACCGTTATGCAAAGCATTCGACACAAACGTTTTGAAACAGTTATTTTATTTGGAGAATGTGCTTCCTGGAATCCACGGACCCGTTCGGAACGAGTCCATCCATATGCCGCGAGAGACACGGAAAGCAGAAGCTGAACCAGAACTCGAATCGTGATTCGGGAGTGGCAGGAGAGAACAGCTGCTCTCTCGTCGGATCGAGGAGAGTCCTGCAGCTGCTGTCACTATAGTATTGTTGTCACTGCTACTGCTACCGCCACGGCCACTTCAAACCTTCGAAGGTGGAATGACACCTATGTACATTTGTAACTGTAGACGACAGTGAGGCCCCGTTACGCAATAAGGAAGTGTTTTATCAGCTACACGAGTGGACAACGAAAAATTCGCGATTTATCGCCGCCTCTGGACGATAAGTATTATGTATCCTGAAACGTTGCACTTTCTCCTCTGGTTTCATTGTTAATTGTTCGACTGATTTGGAAACTGGGCACGGACATGCTAATATTGGTAGTGATCTTGTCGAACTAGTTGTGTATCTACTACTCTGATGCATGCACAATGTGGTATTCTGAACGAAAAGTTCTGATGTAGAAATGGGAACAAAATCAATTGCTTTTTCATTTTATTTGTTACTCCCAAAATTTTATGTAGATTCTAGGAATCACAATATACACTATATTAAAAAAATTACATGTATTAGAAGAACTGACGTTTAAAAGTGATGTTACACTTTTGTGAACTTTACTTGTAAATAAAATGAATTAAAACAGAACACAGTATAGCAAACTTTACTGTTATAAATGTATTAAAATTTCAGAAACTTCATTTTAATAAATATAGATTCAATTAAAAGGTTTGCATATATTTAAAAAAATATTTGAAGCTATACTTTAATTAAATTAAATTATATAATAATTAACCTAATACAATACTCAGATCTTTTTTCATCCCATTATGTTTAACATGTCTTTCTACATCTTCTTTAATCTCGAGAAAAATGTAAAAAAAGTTATTCTTGATATTTTTGTATTTCCCATTTCCTGGCATCGTACTAAAAGTTTATTGTCTGCATTCACAATGACATGCTGGTAATAAAAATTGTTGCAAAGAGGTTTTGAAAAGAAACGTGCAAGGGTCAAGGCCAGAAATATTCTAAAGAAATAATAGTATACAATAGGACCTCGATTAACCGGCCCTCAATTGTTCTCGGTTCTTATTGGCCACTGTTTGAAGTACTTGATGTTTCAGTGGAGCTTTAAAGTTTCAACTGTAGTTTAACAATCGTCTGGTAACAATTCCAAAAATTTTCATTAAACAGTTGTCTGATAAACATGAAAAAATTCGCATTAACAGGGTAATTTAGTTTTGAAATACTGCTCTACAAACTGCTCCTCTTTTTTATGAAATTTTGTGAAATTCTGCTTGAAGGTGTGTATATAACTGAATTGATAAAAGAAATTACAAGAAAAATATAAACATTGAAGTATCGAAAATTGTACAGCATTAAACTTATGTGAAAGGCTTCACTTGAAACAATTACCTTGTCTTTCTATTTCAAATGATTTTAATTACTAACACTACATTCAACTTTTTATACAGTTTGAAATGAGGAATCAGAAACAAAGATATTTTTAGCAAAGTGGTTTAAGTAAATGTTTGTTCAAATTTTAAAAAGTATCCTAAATTTAAGAAAATACATCTAACGCATTTATCTGAAAGCATAAAAACGCTATAGCAAACTGAGGTTAATAGAATAACATTGAACTATTCTATCTCAGCCCATACCTAATTCAGTATTCCCCGTTAGGCACTTTCTGACATCAACTCTAGTGATAGTAACTCAACTCCGTCTTATTAAAGCTATCAAGAAAAGCCTACAAACCCAAAACTTCTTGCACTGAGCAAACTTCTTATAAATTACTATCCTACAAATTTGTTATTTATACATTAAAATTGAAGGGGGACAAGTTGTTCCTCGTCTTTACGGTATGTGTGTACGACGCCACGTCTAACTGGAGCTTCAGATCCGTATAAAAAATTCAGCTACTCGACTAAAAGTAGAGGGACAGACAACTTGCGTCTGTTTATTATAAGCAGCACTCCAAAATTTATCATGTTACTAAGGCTTATTATTATAAAAGCCGTGTAATACTTCAAATATTAGGTGATCCTAAAGTATAAGTACAGGAGAGAGCTGCATGCTTACAGAAACGGACACTGTGCTTAAACTTCATAATGTAAATATGTAATGTGAACATGTAGTGCAACTATTTTCAAGGAAATAAATGAAAGTAGCAATAAGTACCACCATTAAAATATTGAAACTAAAAGCTCCTTCTTTCGGAAAGGGAAAAGTGTTTTAAGAACTTCTTCAGAAAATTATTTAATTTTTGATCTAAACTTGTTAAATTATACATTGTATGTAAAAAGTAAAGTGAAATATATTTTTTTTTTTTATTTCTTAAAATTACAAGATACGATAATTGTAAGATATTAAAAGAAGTAGGCTAAGATTATCCTTTTTCTTTTTTCCACAATTATTCCACAGTCATACATGTTTCATGAAGCCACTTTTGGCATTCCAATCAGTCTTCGATTTAGTTATGTAGCAATTTTCCTGGCACTCAACACAGTTCCTTTTATATTTTATATGGATATTGTGGAAATCATTTGGTCGACTTAACTTGTTTTGAAATAGTGCTTCATCGATCCCGACTAAAAATGCGGCATCTACACCAAATGTCTGGAACGCTTTCCTATTTCCGAGTGGTATATCAAATATAATCTATTGCGATAAAGATACATTCTGCAGACTTAATGTATTTTAAAAATCAGAATATAAAAAACTTTGTATTACTATGGTAGTAAACATAGAAATGACATCAAAACACGAAAAATCTTAGGAAGTATCACAAGAAACTTGCTTTCATTCGTTTAACATAAACAACAGCGTTGAAGAAATAAAAAAACGATTTTGCGATAAGTATCATCTCTCCAGAATCTAAGTAATCTTTATACGTACAATATTTTACTTTTTAAGTAAAATTGTTTGCAGTTATTTATAGTTACTAATTTGCAAATTACTGTTTTCTGTGGGCAACTTTTACCGTTCAGATGATTTTTGAGATTCATATTTAAAAATTTTCGACAATTTCATACCAAAACTGAAACGAAGAGCGACATTACTTATGGGTCAACTTCTAACTAACGTATGATCAATAACTAGTTTTCTCGTTTTCCAAGTTGGCCGACTTCTGACGCAATAAATGAATTTTCAGAAACTTTTATAGAATACTATGATTATTTTTAAAAAAGTCAGCTTTGTTACATATTCTATAAAGTCTAAACAGCATAAAGTCTCACTATTTAATAAAAGAACCAACACTTACTACTATTCATGCAAAGAATTTTTCTTATCTGGTCAAGTATTGATGCCTTTACCTTACTTTCTTTGCTGCTTATAGCCGACCAAAAGTTATCAAATGCGAATGTAGCTTGAAAGAAACAATGACTAAATAAAACTAGATAGTACACGAAAAGTAGCCATATACTTGCAAACCAGAATCCCCGCCGTCGCGAACCGCAAGCATTCGTCGAGCTGTGCGCACCAGATCCTTCTCGTTCTCCAGCGAGCGTTCCAGCAGCAGGATCATCATTAAAACGGCGACGCGTCTCTGCCAGCGACAGATTCCTTTCCGTGGCGTTTTTCCCGGGGAGTAAAACCTACGCGTCGGGGGCTTTCTTTCGAGCGGGTCGCAGGGGTTGGGTGGTCCTCGCGACACGAGTATATTCGTTCCGCGGTCTTTCGCCCCTTCTTTCCCCGTCTCGTGCCCACTCCCTTCCCCTATCGGCTTCTGCACGCTCACCCGGTTGCAGCTGCTCATCACACGGGGCCCCACGCCATCTGCCATTAGAAGTTACACATGCACACGCGCTTCAGACAAGACCCCAGGATCTGTAATGGTTTCCTCGCTAATACCGGGTGTGCCGAAGTTTCGACCCGACCTTGTCGTCCGTCGATTAATCCCACGTCGGTTTATCGCCGCTTTCGTGAAGGAGGCAGTAAAGCACTTGACGCATTAGAACGTGGATATACCGAGCCGCCTGGTCGATTCCCGCTAAATGTTACGGAGGGTTTTTCTTCGAGGCTGCGTCTGAAAAATGGGAATTAACTGTAATGAGATATTGTTCTAATGGCGCGAAGGATGGAGGGTCGGATAATTATATTGACCGGAAATGGGTGTAATTATTCTGCTTATTAGGCGGGGAAAATAATATTTAGTGTAGATTCATTTTTGTGACATAACATAGGCATTTAATATATGTATTATATATAGACTGTGGATTTCTATGCAAATTTATACTATACCTTCGTACCCATAGAAAAAGTACTGAAATTTAAATAAAAATGTGTCGTCTAAATATTATAAAATCTATCCTCGTACATTTTCACATATTTAAAATTGGCATAAATATATAAAAATCCGCAGTCTGTTTATAAGTCATTTTTAGTAAAAAGTCAAATAGCAGTTTTGACAGACGTCGTCATGTTACCGAAACTGGGAGTAAACTTGTAAAATGGCAAGATTATAAAGGTAAAATAATGATACTAATTTTTTAATACAATTTTAGCATTTCAGCAAGCTGAATTTAAAGTCGATTATTTTCTAATTTTATTTTATTTCATAAAGTAAGAGTAGTAGTAATATTTTTATAACGAAAACATACTTCGTCGCTGATTATTTAGTTTCCTGAAAGGTGTCTGAACAATATACATAAATAAAATAAAAAATGGAAATAGTTAATTATTGGTAATTACATTAATTCTTAGTAATTTTATTCCCTTTTTTTGAAATTTCATTTGTTCGAACTATTTTTATATTTTCTAAAAAATATAAAGATATAATATTATAGTTCATTAATATTACATGCATGTATGTTTCTTGTTCCTGGTAAATTATATAAAAAATTCGCTGTCTACATGCATAATAATTCGAAATTTCTTGTTTCTTGTCTACGTTTTAGTATTTTAATATTGTGACACTGAAATGATAAATTTATTTTACTCGAATCTTTCTTTAATCCCCTTCGTAACAAGTTTCAATACATGCAAATTTTGTCAATATTTATGTACCGCATCCTTACGCTTGTTCCAACACCCTAATAATAATTTTCTTACATGCTTCATTACTATTGATTGTGACGAATCGCGCTTGCCTATATTAAGTGGAATTCATTTCCAACCCCCATATGTACTCACATTTAACCCTTCATTGCATATTATGGTTATTTCTTCTTATAAACTCATTCCTGTTTCCCTTGTTTCTAAAAATGAACTTGTGTGTGTTTCTTTCATTTCTTCTTTCTACAAGTTACCAACACATGTTGATTAGAATTTGATAAATTTCATTCATTTTCTGTTAACTCGTTACTTTTACCTATTTTAAAAGTTTATTTATATTTTATGATTTTTATTGCGAGTTTATAAAAAACAAATATTTGCTACATCTTCTAAAATGATACAATAAATTTTTAATATCTCATTTCTCGAATCACAAGATTACTATCTATTAAAAATTAATCTAGGAATTAAAATTAAAATCGTTAGCAAGACAGTAATTAAAACAATTTCCATATTACTCAAAAAGTTAGTCTCTAATACCAACAAATGTTTCCCATACATGATTATGCTTATGTACACATAATAAGCGTAAATACTAAAAAATAAACATGGATGTAACCAAATCCAATGACATACAAAATATAAAAAAAATATTAAATATCTTTACTAATATTTAGGAAATAAGACACAATTTCAATTATTCAATTGTATCTATAAAAAATTATAAATTTGCCTAAATATTCACGGTTTAATCATAACTGTTTCAATAAACAAAGAAACGGACAATAAGAATACTATGAAAAATTAATAGACGTAATAATACATTAAATTGTCAGCGGAATCAAAAACTACAACTGTAAAAAAATATTTCCAAGAAGAAAAAAGCTAAAAGCAACACGAAATCTCTCCTTTTTATTTCCAGCTAATATAATAAATATACGAACATTGAGCCGCTTTAATCTTTTCACGGCGGTTCGGGTTACAACAATGGCAGCTCGAAACCGTGTTCATCGGATTATTCTTGTGCAACGTGTTTCAGTTCCGTCCTTCTGACAGGAGCTGTACAGAAATTACTATAACGGACACCGAGCGTGGAGAAAATACGGGAGGACGAGGGGAGGGTGCGCAGCCGGCACGCGACATATCGGGGTTGCAACAATAGCTGAATCATGGCTCCCCCGTTCAAGAGTTTCAGGCGTGGCTGCAGGCGTTTTTGAAAAAAAGTTATTCTATTTGAACTGCCCCTCCTTGTCGGGCTCACCGTGACGCCCAGCCGAACGAAAAATTATGTACATGGATCTGTTCGTCGACAGATTGTGACCTTGAGTCTTCCACGAAATCAAATTACCGTGGTCGCCAGTGTATGAAGGATACCTTCGCCCCTGCAACGTGCCTATTAAGAATTTCATTTGTAACCATTTGTTACTACTAGTGCATCATGCTAAGTACAGACGCGCTACATTTCTTTCAAAAGTGAAACAGTTGGTGAAAAAACATTTAAGTGCGCGATGGGGTGAAAGAAGATTTGAAGACTGTAGCAACAGTGAAAGTCTAAAAAAATTGCGCGAATTTAACATTTTTCTGATTTACAAATATAATGTTCTTTTAACATTGAAGTAGTTAATTGCGAACCAAAAAATTTCTTTATTGTCTGAATGTGGAATAAAATATCCCTAGAGTTTTGCAAAGATTTTGTTTATCTTTGCTGCGAACAAAATTCTTAAAAAGACTACTGTTATTTTAGTATTCTTAATGAGGCTCCTCCCTTAAGTCTAAAAAATGAAATAGAGGTGTTCCTTCTAATTTTCTGAGCTCACTCGATATATCCTCTCTCAGGTTAAAAAAAAAAAATTTAGTTAAAGCACCAAGGACCATCCTGAAATAGGCTCATGGACATGATCAATCCAGCCAGTAATAACAATAACAGTTCGTGTGACAATTCGTGGAAAGGTTCAATTAATTCGATTCGTTAGCCACTTAGGATCTTTGCACGGCATGCATAACGAGTTCCCTTCAAACTATTCGCTGCTCGTCAAAGTGTTCGTGTCGCCGATGAACGCGGTTCGCGCGAACTGCTCGCGAACTCTATCGCGGAGTCAGCATTGGAGAGAATAAGAGAACTTGATCGCGACACTATGTAGCGAGTCCTTTTGCTGCTGGGAAAGTCGAATTCGAGTGATGAAGCAGTTGAATGCGCGATTTGAATGAACTGCGCCCTCTTTCACAGATAGTTGAGCGGTCGTTCATTCTGGAATCTTTTGTACTTTGAGGATACTTGTCAGGCATATCGAAGTTACTCTTTGCCGTTGACTTTATCATATTTTATGAGAAACGAGAGGGTTGGTCTTATAATTCGAATAATTCTATTTCAAGTTACTACTCTTTGTATTGTCTTTGTAATGCGAGGTGTTTGGTTTTATATCAGATATGCAGTATAAGAAATTGATTTTCATGTAGTGTGATGTGAATATTTCTGTACGCAAAGTTAATTAAGGAATTATAATCATTCGTATACGAGTTTTCTTTTATCGAATTATAATACAAAGATTGAGTATCACGTTCTCTTTATTTTTGTGTGTGGTTTGATGATTAATATGTAGCTTCCTCGATCTAAGGTAATGAAGGTGACGAAGATAATTCGAGAGCAAGTTTATATTAAGATATTAAGCTTTTTCGGTTTTATTGTGGAATGAAAAAAATTGTGAATAGGAAAGAAGGTTAAAAACACAGGCTTAAGTGACAGCAACAAGCTATAAATTATAATTATCAATGATTGACACTTCCACGGCATCGTTTATCGGGAAAAAGATGGTAACGCTCGCCTTAAATCGAGTCGAAAACTCCGTCCTAAAACTGTAGCATCAACCAGAGCAATGAACTTAAATAGATAAAATCTACAGGATCGTGTTCAAATTTTTCTGATAATTAAAACTGACCTCGTATTTGTAGTACATCGAGTGTAGCAATAATTAATCTACTATTTAAAAAAAAAGAAAATTCTGATTTAAATTATTTCCATCAAGTTGGAACCTATAGTTTGTTACGTAAATAAAAAAAAAAAAAAAAGTAACAAGGATTACTTGTACAACAAAATTGTTCTGGGATGCGTTAATAATGAACAATGGACAAGACACACAGTTTCCTAGGTTCACTGACTGTGCAATTTCACGCAACAAAACGTGATAGAAATTCATTTAGACATGCGATCCGCGTTAACAATTAATCGAACGAATATAGGCGAGCGATTTACATAAAAATGAATTTAAAAGTGACGCGACGGCAATACAAACGAGTACATCGGACGCAAATAAAATTAACGTGACTGAATATTCATGCCTAGTTTATTCGCGTGCACGAGGATTTGCAAGGGAATGCTTATGAAAGACGATCGTGATGCACTTTCAAGGGCTTCGCGCATCCAATTCCCAGAAGACGTTTGTTAGCGTTTCAAAAATTAAAACCTAAATGCCCTCGAGAATCCATTTCCGCCTCGTTAGCGATGCTCCTTCGCTTGAAAATACGCAAGTGGCAACAACGGTGGCGAGGCACACGGTAGGCAAACACTTGTTGTTTCCAGCAACCTGCTGACGCTGCCATGCTCCCGCGTTCTGCATGTTTGTTGTTTCGGTTGCCGGTCGAACCGTCTACTTTAATGCGTCCGTTAAAGGATTATGGTCTGAGACAAATGGCATGTAATTACGGGAATGTTGCTGACTGCGTATGGGATACCGAAACTATACTTTCGTAATTTGTTTTCTGTTACCGAATATGAATCAACCTTATTGTTAGCTGCAAATACGTACAGGGTGTTCGCACCATTACTAATCAGCAGTTTTTTTTTATAAATAATAAATATTAGAAAGAAATGAAAGAGGAAAAGGTAAGACCATTTTTCATAAGCAACATAATTGCCTGTATAATTTTGTTTTATTTGGACTATTTTTTTTAGAAATTAAGGCAACCTTCAATTTTTTAAATAGAACGCTGTATATTTTTTATGTTATATAAAAGCGTGTGTTTAGATGAATTCATCCATGTGCCATACAATTACCTTCAAGCTCATACAAGCTCAGAATTAGAAGATACATTTTCAATATTTTAGACTAATATGTCTACAGATATTTTTTATTGATACAAATACTTGTAAACACATTGGTTCGAAATATTGAAAATGTGTCTTCCAATTCTGAACTTGTATGACTTCGAGTTCTACTTAAAAAATTGAAGGTTACCTTCCTTTCTCAACGAATACGCAAATAAAAAAAAATTGCATACACAGTTATGTTACTTGCAAAGAACAGTACTTTTTCCTCTTTAATTTTTTTCTAATACTTACTATTTACGAAAGAAAACCACTGGTTAGTAATAGCGTGGACACCTTGTATATAGAATGGAAAATGAGAAGCTGTGTGAATAAAAAACTTGACGGATTACTTCTTGCTTTGTATGTACTATATATATTTTTTTTAATTAAATACGATTGGTATAACTTTTGTATTTATTTGTCATGTTAATGATGATAAACCTTAAATTTATGTTTTTATAAAATTATGAGTTTTGCAAAGTAACATACACAATATCATGTTAGATTACTGATATTAAATTAGTGATAAGTATTTCGTATATTTTCCCATTTTTTTTTTTATTAAGAAATAGATAAAACTAAAAATGTATCCTGTCTCTTAATTGTATATAATAATGTACACACATTTTATTTTTGTTTTTTTTTTATAATGCTATACTTTTGTATTTAGTTTATACAGTTTTACTCTTGTTGTAAAACGCATATAAAATGCATAAAAATGCACGGTTTACGTATAATATATTAATTTACTCATTGTAAGACATTAAACTTACATTAGGCATTAAGCTACGATTTTTATTAATTTTTATGTTCTTTTTGTGTAACATAAAATGCAATGCAAAATACTTTGAACTATTTCATTCATGACAGGAAAGTTGAGTGAAATATTGATCTACATTGATTTGGAAATTTATTAGTAAATTCATTTGCAATATAGAATTATTAACAACAACTGTGGTAGTTAAACGAGGTGACATGTGCTTCCATGAGTAAACCAGCGAAATTTGTGGTATTGTATTTCATATCAATCTGAACAAAATCCATAATTTATTATTATTATATACGATAACATCTAAATTCTAAATGATGATTAGTTTTACACGTTTTACATTTACTGTAACATTAACAAAGAACATTCATCTTCAGATTTCACAATCAATAATTCAAATCTCTTGATACCTTTGTTAGAAATGTTACAAGAAGGCTGTATATAAAGAAAATATTTAACAAAATGAATATAATGAATATAAACTAAATGAATATATTAATAAAAATTTATACTAAGAAATTCCAATTTGTTGATTGAGCCATATCTCGAAAAAAACTTTTCATAGTATTTTACAGATTGTATATTCACAATATTATTGTTAAATTGACACACTTTATAAAAAGACAGAGTTGAGCACTAATCAACTATATTCTAATGATTAATAAGTAAGTGATTACTAGAAAAATTGTAATAATTATAATCATTAATCATGTAATCATCACAGAAAATAGTTTAGTTATCTTGTACAACATTTCTAATCTGTAATCCTTTGTTATTCATTCATCAATACTTCATCATTTTTTATTAACCATAATCTGTAATCATTAATCACATTACACTTTATCTAACTCTGAGTAAACGTTACTAATTACAAAAAGCTAAATTTGATAAATTCGTGATTTATCTTAAATAAGTTTCAGTATTTCATTTTTACAACAAATGAAATTGTTCCTTTTGCTCACTTTCAACAAACAAAATAAATATTAAATATTAAATACAAAACAAAAATAACGGGTAATATTAAAAAAGACACGTATAAAAAGTATATGAAGCATGAAAGGCGAGCGATAAAAGCTGAAACCAAGAAGGAAAAAGGGATAAGAGAGGACAGTTACTCGCATTGATCCCGTATCTTCAAGATTGAACGGGATCTTTTGTGAGTGGGCGAAAAGAGAGGATCCATCTTTCCTTCGTTGTCTATGGCTGTGTGGGGTTTGAAGCTCAAAACTGGCATTAAGGGGCACGCTCAATAACAACACCGTTGCCTATTTTGTCGGAACGCGTGGAGACATCAACGAAAAGGTGTCTGAAGAGATAAGATTCAGCCCCTTTGTGAACTACTGGGGTGTTAAGATGGTGCCACATACGAGGAACTGTAATTTGTCAGTATTACCCTTAGGCTGGTGAGATTACGAGATCCCTCGTCTTGTCTAAATCGTAATAGAAAAATTAGATCGTTGGATGTCCACTCGAGCTCTATTTTCCGCTTAAACGCGTATGAAAAAGCGTACGAAGGAACGCGATTCTTATCAAATGTATGGCTGGGGTGACAGCTCGCGATGCATCATAATAATGCGGAAATTGCAGCGTGTAATAAAGTTCTCAACCCCATTTTCCTCTAGAATTTCCCCTTGAATAATACCGCGGAACCTCGATCAGCGTTTCAACGATGCCGTAATTGCATAATTATTAATATCACAATGCGACGCTGCGTGTCAGAACCAGATCCATTATTGTCTCTCTGTAAATTCGCTGCTATTTTCCTTATTTCTTAGGATTATTCTCATTTATTTTCATCCGCGCCTTTGAGAAAGTGAAATAAATTATTCTCAAAAAGATGTTTTCTGCTATTTACTAAAAAAAAGCTTACTACAATTAATTAATAAATACTGTAGTAAGATTATTTTCATTTCACAATGTAAACATTTTTTTCACATACCAGTGCAAAATATGTCACCTCGATCGCCCTGAGTGAATTTCAATCATGTAACTGCAAATATTAATTTATAGAACCACGAATCTAATTTGTAACAATTATTTCCAATAAAGTCTAGCGGAATAAGAAAGCACAGTGAAATAAATTAAGTATTAGGGGAATGGAAAAGTAATCCACTATTTTGTTAATTAGGGGAACCACCATTTTTTTTTATTTTTTTATGAAGGGGGAAGAAGATTAATTTTCCTGTCGACTTGGAATTTGAAATTTGCCGAAAAGGTCGGAGAAAATTCTCAAGAATGGCAAATATTTTATCCCTTAGCATTCCAGGGTGGGATGATCAATGTTCTGTACCAAGGTTAATGCTCGGGGGACCCTACAGCATTTTCATTGTTATGTTAGACATTATAATAAGTTTTTTTGTTTTAATATTGATTTTATTAAACGTAACAAAGACGTTGAAACGTTATTTTTATTCGCTTTTATTCATTCAGACCCAGATAGTAATTGTAAATAAAATGCTATTAGTGTGTTTTAATACATTATCAACTCATCTGTTACTAAAAAAAATTTGAAGAAATTGGCATACGAAAATATAATATACAAACAGTATACAGATCTTTCCTGAAGTCTTGCATCCTTTTGTACAAAAAGTTTACACTTTCTTTCTTTCATTTTATCTCTAGCAAGCGAAATTAACAATGAAGATCTTTTAAAAATTGGCTACCACATATTTTCATGAGTTACTATTCAATCAAATAAAAAAAACATGGATTGGAATTTCTGTGGGATGCCCTCTGATACGTTAAAGGTTAATGAATGTATTGTTTCTGAGTATGTTGAAACTAGACAATAAAATTGATGATGCAATAGTGTAATTACTCATGCATACATTTAATGAATGACAAAACCAATTTTTCTTTGGACTAAGAAACTAAAATTTATTTTATTCAATCATTAAACTGAACCTAACATTACTTTATTTATAGTTTTTTTTTCCTTTACACACTTTTTCATTTTACTTTTTTTATACTCCCTGTTTCAAGTTCAACTGTTAAAATGACCTGATACCTTCAAATATTTTTACCAAATTTTGGGTTTTAAGTAACTACAAACTAAGTACACAACATTCAGTTATAGAATGAGATAATCTCAGCTTGTTATCACGTTTCCCAGAGGGTTGTTAGTTATGATTGTTTTTTTGTCAGAAACCCAGCGCCTGATAAGCGGCAATCGTTGCTGCAGCACTCGGTTTCGCGCGACTGCGATTCGCATGTAAATTGCGCTGGAAATTGACAGAACGAAGCAGGTCGCCTGATCTTGGCCGCCGTCTCTTTACGGGTAAGTTTCGAGACGATTGGGCATTAAGGGTGGAACGTTGCAGCGAAATCGAAATTCAAATCGTTCGCCGTTCCTGTGATTCCGCTCGGATCGATAACGTTAATCCTGCCTGTGTGTGCACTGGCGAACAGAACAAGACACATGAATATTTTACGGAACTCGTGATAGTGTACTGCAAGATGCATCGTAATTAATTCGCGTTAGAACCGTGTACGTTTGCGAAATCGTCAATTTATACTCGTTTAATTATCAAACGGGGATAATAGAAAATTTTACGTACCATTTCGCAAAGAATGTTTGCGAAACATTTCAGAGTATAAATTGATACGTCGCATAAGCATGAAAAGCGTTTCTAAATTTGATGTGAAGTTTTAAAAAAGGGATACGAAAATACAAACGCAGATATGGGATTAAACTTCCGCGGGTCGCGGGTTTTGTATCCTTTTTTTGTTGCTATCAGACAATTTCTTTTTAAAATAATGAGGAAGGAAATTTACACTCGAATGAGTCGTGAGTTGAAACCATAATTATGTTCAAATATTTATATCTTAATATTGATGTTACATACCTAACAACTTTGACCTCCTTAGAATCGAATTTATTAAAGATGGAATCAATTTTTCTTCGATCGTGATTACTTTACTTGAGATCTCTCAATCATGTGATGGGATTCCATTTTCTTCTTGAACGTTTATACATCATAATTTATCGTATCTTCGTTGCGTATTTCTCAGTAATATTTCCTTGTAAGCAGGAAAATGTAACCTATAGATGTATGATAGTAGCACTGAAAAATAAAGTTAATAGTTAATAAGTGGATTATATTGTTAAATAATAGTTATCAGAAAACAGAGTTGATATAAAAGAAAAGTACAAGTATTGAAAATTAATAACAATGAAGAAGAATTAATATTTAATCTAAAAATCAAGTGAAACATTAATTTTAAATTCATTATTGTATCGTATTATTGTATTATCTTCTATATATATTTTATTTATGATGTTTTATGCATTATTGAATTTACATACATATATACAAGCTTATATATTGTATTATATTTCCATTTCTTACAAACGCATAATCATCCGCAATTCAATTATTGAAGTAATCATCAATCATTCAATTATTGAGGTCATCCAGTAGTTTTGAGTTTCATCAATTTTCAAATAATCGAGGAAGTATGCTATTATAAATTACAACCTGTAATTTCAGACTTTAATGAATTCTGATAACCAAAAGTGTTTTTATCAATTGGATTATCTGTATTACATTTATGAAATATAGAATAGTTAAAAATATTAAATATAAATGTAATAAAATAAGAGTGTTCTGTTAAAAACGTTTAATGATTATACCTTATTATTCACGTTTTGGCACAAAAAAAGTGAATTACCACTAATGCTGAAATTAATCTCTATATATTAGATTGTCGTTAATAAGCTATAAGTTTAAAGCAAGAATATTTAATAAAATTGAAACAGTAGGTTAACTAAATTGATCAGAAATAATGCTTAATAGATTTAACTAATCGTACGTAGCGACTGCTAATATTAGAAAAAAGTCATAGTCACCTCATTTACTTATACAAAATAACCTGTAGTATAAATGAGTGCTTTCGTTGTTATTCATCAAGCGCATTTAAAGTTAAGTGAATTAAAAATAAGCTGAATAGATTCCAAATCTGAGGCTCGACTGAATTGACCCACTCTCTCAATTGAACATAAAATGTGAAATAAAAATTTGCACGCTTTATACTAAAGTATTTTAATGTCACACTGCGGGAGATCACGTTACTTCATTCTTTATGAAAACCATTTATAAAGTATAGAGAACGTTCATTGAATTATTTTCGCCAAGGACGTGTTTTTTTTTTTTTTTGCATTATTGAAATATTAAATTGATCTTTCATCGAAAGCAGATTGAAAATCCCACAAGATTACTTTTTCATCTAAGCTTTTAATATGTAAAATAAACTGTTACAAATTTTTTAAAACAGCATAACTCTTAGCTAAAATGAGCTATTCACCACTGCTTTTGCAAAAAGAATTATATTTCTCTTAACTGCAATATTAATTTACCCTGGTCCATATAGTATCTTAATTTTTTAATTTGTTACTAGAATAAAATAGAAAATTTATGAATAACTATGTTCTTTCAATACATTTGTTAAGTTACTATACAACACGTAAATGCTATCCAGAGTAATTTAGGACAGGATAGTGATTGCACTGATTGCGAATTCGTGCCAGAATAAATTGCAATTTAATAGTAATTTAACTAAAAGGAAGTTTTAGCGAAGCACAGTTTCTATCAGCATCTTAAATAATTGGAAAAAACAAAATCCTTCAAGCATTGAAACAAATATTAACGTGTTTGAAAGTCTTAGAAATCCAAAATTGTATTCATCAAACTTGACAAAACTAGTATTTTTAAAATGATGAAGCTGTGACTCTCACATTAAATATGAATTCTCGAATTTGTTACATAAATATTCTCTAGTTATCAAATTTATCAAAATCCCTATCTAATTAGTTTTCAGTATCAATTAAATTTTTAATTCCACCTTCAGCTGCAGTACCACCAATGAAACGAATTTTGCATCCAAGCTTGTTCCAAAGTCCTCATCTTAATTTTCCTTCATTAACAGTTCGGAACCAATAAATTTCGGAATAAAGCATTCATTCAACGACAAAGCGTCGGTACTTAAAAGCGTTCCCAGGTCCATGACAAGAGCCGAACAACTTCTCGGGAAGTTGAATAACAAGATTCAACTCGTGGCACAGCAGAGGTTTAGACCTATTGCTTGTTCGCTCGTTTTCAAACTAAGAGGGTGAGTATGTCACTAACTAAGCAGGAGGGGTCCACATCACGGCTTTAATGCCTGTTTTCATTCAAAGAGCCAGAAGCAATCAGTTCGTGAACGTGTGGTATGGCACCGAGTCCAATTAAAACAGTTTTTTGCGAAATTAATCGCGACAACCTTTTGCACCAAAAAATTCTGAACGAGCTTCTAACGACTGCAAAAATGTGAAGTTTCTTTTTTAACTACATTAAAAAATAATTTATGTCGTTGCATGAAGTACATTTAAGAGATTTATATTATATTTTGAATCGTTTTACAGTAAACCTGTCAAATCCATTAGATGATCGATATGATTACTTTATAGATGCATTTTATTCGTGGAAAAACCTTGTGCATAATTTGAATTAAACGTTGAATAGAAATGCAGGAATAAATTTTACTTCCTTTGAATTTTCTATTTTTAAAAGTGTGTCATATTGGCACTCAGAAAAAATATTTAATTAGCAGTAGTTTTGATATTAATAATTTATTTATGCATAAATATGTGCTTGCAAATACATATTTCATAAATATTTTTTAAGTATATTACTTGCCAAAGCTATGAAATTATTTGCTAGATCAGATTGTTTCATAAAATGAAATATTATAAGTAAATATTATTTATAATTAGGTTTTGAGACTATAGTACAAACAAACTCGATTATTGAAACGTTTTGTTGACCATGCAATTGTAAATTGTTATACCCATATTTATTTTTTGCTTATTCGTATTATTGTACTGAAAATATGTAAAATTTCGCGCGATAAAAGTCGTTTAATTATTGAAAATTCTATCAACTGAAGATTTTTGAAAGAATAATAATATAACTGCTTATTAGTAGAATTGAAAAATTGTTGAACTAGAAATTAATTATTAAATTTGGATTCAGATTACAACAGAAAATTTTCAGTCTCCAATTTTTTAAGAAGCTCGAAGACAAAAACAGAAAAATAAATATGCAATTTTACATTTGTTAAGATTCTGTGTTTTCCACAGGTTTTGAAACTTTTATATATAATTCAGACACATAAGGGTTTAATATTACCTCCGATATATTCGATCTGTAGTTACTGGAACCTTCAGCTCCTGCCTCTCAAACAATCAGACACGCAGCGGAGTCTATACGGTTGCATCATGCCAGGCGATTCACTCGACGTCGACAATGTCGCTACCAATGTTTTCAATACCAGAAA
The DNA here is from genome assembly GCA_030770465.2 of Perdita meconis. Lineage (NCBI taxonomy): Eukaryota > Metazoa > Arthropoda > Insecta > Hymenoptera > Andrenidae > Perdita > Perdita meconis. Next base: position 9,068,619 of record JASKOS020000006.1, on the reverse strand, counting down.
CTGAAGAAAATGGGAGAAATAATGAAAAGTGGTGGATGCTGAAATAAAAAGGAAAATATCGCATGAAGACGTAGGAGAAACTCGCACAGCAGATATAAAAAAGGAAAAGCCATAAAAAGCATCTGTTTGCTGATCAAATGGCAGCGACAAAATTGAAAAAGATGAAACTAGAGTATGACAATAGAACCTTCTTCGATGGATACAAAAGTTAAATAAAATAACAATAATCCTACATGAAATTAATTTTATAAATTCTAATTTATGCTGTTGTCACAATAAAACAGTGCCTTTTTCGATGAGAAACTTTCTCCTCTTATTCATTGTCAGAATAAGTTAAAAGAATGAAGATCCGTCAGTAGTTGAAACACTTACAATTTTTCAAAAAACAATCCTACATTTCAAAATCTTCCATTTGTTCTGTAAATTGTAATATTTTTGGTTTGAAATGTTCTTATTTAAGATTTTATCGAATTGCGTTTAGCGCATGGAACAACGCAACGCCAAACATTACAAATATAATCTGCCTGTGTTTCGTCAAAATTAATTACGATCTACGTTTCTGTATGTTAATTTAATTTTGTTACCTGCGCGCATGGATTTTCATGAAGGTGGAATTAACCGTGCGGGTTGTATTTTGCATACCATATGTCGAAAACTAGAAAAGAAAAAAGATATCCTAGCCCAGGAAAATTAGATTAAAAAGTGGGCAATCTGCGAAAAAACTAAAAATAAGTGGATCTTTTCACGAATCGCTTATTTCTGTGATGGGTATGAACTTTTAAAAGATCACCGTCGATTGGCTGCCGGCTTCCCCACCCCCCTCTCTTTTTTGGGTCAAATGTCAAAAAAAGTAGTTTTTCGCAAATAACTTAAAAATGGTTCGTCTAATTGAAAAATGTTTTAGATAAAAATTTAAGAGCCCGGAATTCTGCGTAAAAAAGGTTTTTAATGTTTTTATGGTGGTATGTACAACATTATAATAGAAGCACGTTTATTGAAGGTTATCGCAAAAAGGATTGAATTTATGAGAAAATATTATAGAACCATTTTAACGCAGAATTCCACGATCTTAAATTTTGATTTAAAATATTTTTCAATTAAACTACCCATTTTTTGAGTTACTTGCGAAAAACTACTTTTTTCAACATTTGACCCAAAAAGGGGGGGGGGGGAAGTCAGCAGCCGATCGACGGTGATCTTTCAGAAGTTCATACCCATCGCAAAAATAAGCGATTCGTGAAAAGACCCACCTATTTTTAGTTTTTTCGCAGAAATTTCTAATTTTCCTATCCTCTGTATTATGTGGGATGTTATTCTTTGCTTTCATGTTACTCTATTTGAAAAGAATTTTTAATTATACTTAGTAAGATATCTTTTAATTCTTTGGCGGGATTTATGAATATCTTTATCCAAGCAAAATCCAAGTAAAAAAAGCTTTTACCATTTTTTTCTGTGTCTAGTAGTTTTCTAGTTATTTAGGTTAGTAGGTTTTCAACCCCTAATTTTGGAGGGTAGTTTCACCCCTTAAATATGTTTTTCCGTCCATAAAAAAATATTCATAAAATATTTTTGTATGTTTTACCAACATACCAAGTTTCATTAAAACTAGATTTTCGGAGTCCGTCATTTTGACGGATTTCTTATTCCATATTCACACTTACAGGAATTAACACACTATTTTTTTTTAAATTCATGTTGACATTTAAAAATATAATGATACGAACTGGTTTATTTGACTTATTTAGAACATTTGTAAGCATTCATCACTATGATAAGTATTTCATTTCAGTAAAACTAAGTCTGTAACACGTGGTAAATCTAGTGTTAATCCTGCTACGATCTTCGAGTTTTTATTACTCATTTACATTCTATTTCAGTGAACAAATGTTTCAATTTTTAAAAAAGTGTAAACCAATTACTGTTAGTATAAACGTTTGCTGTTGGTTAACTTCCATCAAAATTTCTCTGTGTACCTCGTTAATTATGGAATAACTAGACTGCAGATGTTTGTTGCAAATACGTATTTTCAAGCGTATTGATATTTACCTTCTAAATATCATAAAATGTATTTTATTTTCCATATTTCACGTATCTTTGCATCTGTGTTTATCCTTATAAATTTTAGCACATTCAAAATCGCCAAATGCTAGTAATAACAGTTAATGTTCTTATAAATTCAGACTTTTAAGAGTAATATAGCCAGGTTAAAATCAGTGTGTGTCAATTGCCCCTAAAATGCCCCGCAATTCTAACAGAACTAAGGAGGAAAGAATGCGAGGCATTAAAAAAAAGAAGGAGCCTAATAAGAGCCATAGACAAGCGATCATAGACTGAAACAAAGTGATGGAGCAAGGGGAGCGAGTGTTATGGAAATAAAGAAATGAAATAGGAGGATTACAGGGCCGCGGGACGAGGAGACCGGGAAGAAAGGGATGAAGGGGAGCAAGACGGTAGAGGTCAAAGAGAGAAAGATAGTCGGCAACGGGGCGGAGGGGAAGGACAATACAGAAGAGATGAGAGAAGAGGCAAGAGGGGAGCAAGTTTATGGAGAGTGAAGGGGGCGAAGGGGGTGCTGCAGACGCGCCTCGACAAGGGTAAATGTACGTACGAATGCACCCCAGATTGGCTTTGGGGTGGTTTCCATGGAGACCAATTCGCTCGGCCCGGGGAAGTCGCCGTCGCCGCCGTTGCCGCCACGCCGCAGCTTTCCTGGAAAATCGCACTGCGTCCAACCTCTAAAAAGTTCGAATCCGCCGTGTTCGACGCATGGATTTTCCTAATTTCATCGCCCCTCTCCTCCTACGCCCTTAATCGCAACCCTTTGAACTTTCAACTACTGTGGACGGATGCATGCGTCCGGGCGACCGATGCTGGCTGTGCGTTGAACGCCTATAAGCGGCGGCGGATGTCGTTCATGGATGCAGCTGAAGAATGTCCGCACAAAACGTATATTCTATAAAATAGCTTGTATTATGAATATAATGTTAAGTTAAAGTAGAAACTATGTTTAGATTGTAAGATATTACACAGTTTTTGTTATTTGTTCTTTTTTTTTTTTTTTTTTAGAGTTTTAACTTTTGAAGATCGAAAATACGTTTTAGGAAACCAAAATTTTGTATAAACACAAACGATCATTTGAACAATATAATTTTTCCTTGTTTAACAAATATCTATGAATCCCAAATTTCAACAACTATCACATATAAAAACACCAACATTTTTTAAATTTCTTTTACAAATTTTGTTAACCGGTACAAGATGAGAAAAAATCGTGGTTCAACCGGATGAGGATTGATTCTACGTGAAAATACAAAAAAAATATTTTATATAAAATCGGGAAAATCGGTTTTGACAAATAATTTCCGTAATATAAATTTTACTATGATAGACATTGTATTTATATTGTAATTTTAGTAATTCTTATAAAAATCACTTTCTTCAATTTCAACTTTTCTAATCTCCAACTTCAAACCCTCAAATACTCAAATATTTAATTTTAAGTCTAACAATCTCTAAATCTGCATCTTCAAATTTTCTAATCTTCAACAAGAAATCTTCAAATTTCTAAACTGCGATCCTAAAGATCTGCAAATCTCCAATTGTAACTCTTCATATGTTCAACATCAAATCATTGAATTACTAACTTCAGTTCTTCAAATCTCTAACTTGAAATCTCCAAATCTCTAAACTGAAATCTTAAAAGTTCTTCCGACTTCTCTTTTCAACTCTTCAAATATTCAACTTTAAAGTTGATGTGGCACTATTTCCGCCTCAACCTGAATAATTAATGAAAAATAAAATATGTGCCATATGTAAACCACTTCAATTTATGGTTTAATTTTTTTTCAATTTTTTTTTTTCATTTGGTGACTATAAGGTGTTTTTATGGATACTCAATGCTTTTGATGAAGGTCGTAGGTTTTAAAATTACAATATATAATATTTTATTTTTATACTTACCAAAAACGTTCGATATGCCTTCCCTTCATTAGGGTTTTGTAGAAGATTTAACATCAATGAATCGAAAATCGAGGTTTCTATTTTTGCCTTGTCTTCTATGGTACAGCATGGCTTTTCTGTTCGAATCGATTCAGAAATAGTGTAGATTATTTAATATTAATAAAGTCTTTAGATACTCCTGTAAGGAGATATCTCCCTGCTCTATCCATCTTTGATCATGGGTTCATGGAGATTCACTGCGTTTTATCCATAAAATAGTTCTTAGCTACAAATATAACACTTCAGAGTTATTTCGGAAAAAATCGAACTTTAGTGAATTAATTTGGTAGTTAATAACAATTATAAGTTATAGTTACGTTACCCTCTTTTTTTTATCAGACCTCCCACATTTCTGCTGGATATGAATATCGCTCGGAAGGATCTCAGACGCCATGAATCATTTAGAGGTTAGAGGACGACGAAATAGAATTTTTCTTCTTTCGGCATAATTTTCCGAGGATCCTGAAGTATAGGAAACGATAAAGAAGGAATCATGTTTCCTAAAGCAGTATATTCAGTGGAATTAAATTGACACTGAATAAAACCAAAGCGCATCATAAATAAAGATTTTCTCTTTATTTTACTTTCTACAGAAGTGTTCATAATTCCCCAGTGTAAAATTTAAAAACGAGGTTCATTATTTAAAATAGCAATCAAATCGTAATTACATTGATAATAGAACTGTAGACGTTAAAGTTAATTTATTTCCTTGTAGGAAGAAATTATAAATTACAGAGTAATGTCTGCACTAATTATAATTTACAATTAAACGTCAGTATAAAATAATATATTAAATTACGTGAAGTGCAGCAAAAAAAAAAAAAAATTAAATTATGTACTTTTCTTAAGCTGAACATTTTGCTAAAGCCATTTAATTAAATTTATCGTAGGACTTCAAGTTAGCATACCTTAGATTTTCCAAACGAAACAGCGTGAGACATTAAGATCGCAGATTCGCGAAGAGCTAGGATACGAAAATTGTCCTGATAAGTAATCTTAGATCCGTGTCAACTCAATCTTCCTCGAGCCATCTGACTTGATTATCTGACGGGTGCGAACAAACGAGGGTCAAAATTGCGAGGGAAGCGAAAACCAGCCCCACCTCTATCGTATCAAGATATTTGATACGATGCAGAATTTCGTGCCAGTTTTCCATTGCTGGACTCGTTCTTATTTTTGGCTTGTATTAAAATTCATAGAAAGGAAACTATTTATGTTACATGTTCAAACAAAAAAGTAACATTTTTTGCACTTTGGAAAGTGAAATACAAATAATTTAATTTGAAATTTTTCAGGAACAGTATTTCTAACAAGCTTATGTGTATGAATATATGAACACAAGAAAAAGATAAAAAGATATATTTTTATAAAATACTATATATCATGTCAGTTTCTAGTCTGGAATTTATTCTAGTTATTCTACATGAAATATTAGGTCACATATAATATTTGCAATATTGATTTACATATGTAGTTATGATAACTAAAATACAACATACTAATAGAAACTGATTTTAAATACGTATAATGTTTTATCACTCATTTTCGTCAAAATGTTTAAGTTAATTATTCAGTATTATTTATAGTTGTAACTTCTCTGCGTTCAAATACCTGTGACTGCAATTTTATCAAAGTGACATTATCTGAACTGTCGCTCAAGAATTTTCAGTACCTTAATCGAGTTTATTTAAGAACTAGTTTAAATTGGATGCATAATTTATCAACGTAACATTTCATTCAACACTGTTGCATAATTTTATTCCATTAATTTCCGTGCTCTGAGTTATCTCGCAAAATAACAAATTAGATTTAATGCCAATTCTACATCGTGCATGAAAGGTCACCCACTTTATATTCAGTCTGCAACAAAGGTACACACATTATTAATCATTTTTTGTTGTTGAATTGTTATGTTGTAAATAATTTCTTTATATATTGTATTTGTAATGCCAATGTTATACATTGTATTATATAAATAAGAACTACGGCAATGTTATTATATGAAAACCATATTAAAACATTGTGTGAAAATTTTGATCACTTGGAACTATTTTGTAGCGTAAAGACATTCAGAACTATTAATCAATAAATTTAAGGTAACAAAGAAGAAATTCTAGAAGCCTTGACTAATAAAAAATGACAGGTGTTCGGCAGAGTAAATAATTTTAGAATATTGTCTAACATGTAAATCAAATCCTAAGTGCAGTTTTTAATACACCTTTTATCTCGTCATTCATTTAATTTAATTTGTTATCAAAGGATATTATATGGATATTTAATAAAATGCTTATTAAACAATATAACTCCTTTGCCCTATTACGATATATGTCTGTTTCATAATGTTCAAAATACATATATTACAAAGCCACGATCAATGTTCATTACAGACAAAACATTCTATTTTACAAAGCCATTAGACAACATTGTTCACCAATTAATCCATTAATCCATTAATTAGTGAGTAGAATAAGTTTTTGCAGACTATCATACATCTACGTTATATTTATACACAAGCAACAAAACATTTACCTTAACGATCTTCTTTTGTCAAGGGCTTCTCCTCCATAGAACTTTCACATAAAACCTTTCAGAATGCAAGGGACTCATTATTATGTAACGTCATTACGTTGTATTAAATTACGGTACAATTTCTTATGCAATCACTCGAGTTCTTATCAAGAGCAATGCGTTTCTTTCTTCGGAATATAACTGATTCTAAATATGTATAAAGAGAAAATAACAAGATTAAATGAATATCGAGAATCAATAATACTTATAATAATAAATACATGTTTCTCAATTTATTCGAAAATTTTAAGGTTACGCTATTAATTAATTTTAAATTGTTTATTACATAAATTTATTACTATTGTGTAGCATTGGGCTACTATTGTAACTTATGTTATTCAAAAGATAGAATATATTAATAATACAGCAACTAAAATAGTAATATGCGTATTATAATCATGAAGATTATAATTGATTTAAATGATAATTATAATAAATGATGCCCAACTCTTCTGTACCTCTTCTTCTCCTACGAACCCGACTACGGAACTCGACTGGTATACTCGCGCTCCAATTGGTCGGTGTTTTTCGTTAAGAACACGTTAATAAAGTACCACCTAATATTTTCTTTAAGGAGAAAATGGTTCAAAATCAGCTTAGGAATCATCCCTTTTAAAGGCCCTGCAATATTTTTGTTACACCATCTATATGTATACAGGGTGTAACAAGAATACTGTAGGCCCTTCCTGACTTAATTTTACACAACTTTTTTCTCAGCAAAAATGTTACGTGGGGCTTTGTTAATAAGTTATTAACGAAAAACATTGAGCAATTAGACTGATTTCGGCGCGGACGATAGCGAGCCAATACTACTTGCAATTGAAACCCGCGCTGATATTCGTCTACTGTACTCGCGCTCTGATTGTTCGGGAATTTTTGTCAATATCTCGTTAACAAAACCCTATCTAACATTTTCGCTAAGGAAAAAGGTGTTTAAAATCACATAGGGAATCACCTCTTTCTAAGACCTGCAACATTTTTGTTGCACCTTGTATAGATTTTTGTAAACTTTCGTGATGCACACTATGTATGCAAAAAAGTATCGAAAAACTCTCGTAATGCTAATAATATACAGGGTGAGTCAAGTAAAACAGAACACCTAAATATCTCTATTAATGTTAAAAATTGGAGGAAATGTCACAGAGATAAATTGTACTGTCTTTTTCAAGGTTTTTGAAGGTCACCGATGTTTTTTTAATGGAACTATATATTTCTGACTTCATTATACATATAGTATTTGATATCAAGACAAGTTCAACGACATAGGATATTATGACCTTGAAATTTATAATATAGCAATGCTAACTTTAAAGCGTGCGATTTTGTTATTTGGATTAAATTAAATGGTACAAAATGATGTCCTTCAGCAATGTAACAAGCATTTAAACGTATTATAAAATTCCAGTATCCAGTCTATACAGATCAGTGGCCCTCGACGAATAGTCGGTAGACATTGGTCAAGACGCAGGGAATAGGGTAAACGGCTCTCTGAGAACCCCCCAGTTGTAAGCCTGGAGAAGCGGCAACACCGCGAAAACAAAATGGAGGATCGCCGCATCTTCTCTTTGTATTCCAAGTTCCATTTAAAAAAAAAATCGGTGAGCTTCAAAAAACCTTGACAAAAACATCATTTAGGAGATTTTTTATATAGCATGCCCCCTTGAATAGTACAATTTACCTCTGTGACATTTTCTCCTGTCTTCAACATTAACACAGATATTTAGGTGTTCTGTTTTACGTGACTCACCCTGTATACTGACATATAAATACTTGCAGGAGAGTAACAATTTCACAGGAATAAGATTACTCTTACTCTTTCAATTAAAATTATACATAAATTTATTAGTAAATTACACTATGCTACATTATAACATTTGAATTTGGAACTTTTAAGTCATTGCAAGAAGCATTGATACGTAGGACGCCGAAACTTTCATAATCTACAAATGCAGAAAATAAAATTAATCATTTTAATATTAGGTATATGAAATATCATAAGTTAAGTACATAACATTATTTGATTTTTGTATTTTCGACTCTTATAAAAAGATTACACACAGTATTTATAAAATCGTAATATTTGCTAAAAAGTAATCATCTAAATAAGATCATTATGTGTAAATTGTAAATGACTTACACCTGTAAAGGATTCCAAAGAAAGGTTTGAAAACTTTCCAAAAGTCAGCGCAAATCCTTTCTGAGACCTCGCTATTAATAATATTAGAAGTTTGCTTTCTCTAGGATTTAAATTATACCAAAGCGATTTGTAGGCTGTGCGACCAATCAATTCACTCTAGAAAACGAAAATATCAAGGTAAAACAGTTCGATAAAGTGGTAGAAAATTATTTAAACTATCAATAAGTTAAGACTATTTTTTTGTAAAAAGTGATTGCAAGCACTAAAGCGATTGCAGTTAAATCTCCCCGTAGATATCGATTTATATTACCCACAATTCTTTGGAGTAATATTGCCCGGTTAAAAGGCTCTCAGTAGAAAACCGTATATGGATTTTATACGGGTCTAAAGTAAATACAAAATACTGTACAGAACATCGAAGTAAAAATTACATCATTTTGTTACGTTGCAATGACATAAATGTTACAGAACATAAACAGTTCTTTCAAACTGATCGCTTTCGTTTTTTGCCGAACCGATCCGAAGCTATGCAGCTCAACGGGATTGCTACGTCCCGAATCGCTTTTTGGGATCCAGCACATGCATAAGTCTCGAGATCGCAACCGGTCTCAAGACCGGTCTCAAAAACTTGGGAGTTCGTTCGATCTCGAGACACGAAAATCTCGGAATCCAAAATATATCATCACAAATCCATAACAGCATGTCCAAAAGTTGCCCGCGGCCCGGCGCGGCGCGGCGGGCAATCCGCTTCGCCCGTGGGCGCTCGGGGGGCACCGCGTCGTGAAAGAGTGGGGATACCATGGAACCCCCACTACTTCACTCCGAGAAGCGCGACCGCGACTCTGATTCCCCCACCATTTTGCTCTCAAGAGCGGAAGTCAAGTCGCGTTTCGCCCGTCGGGCACGGGCAGCTCCGCGCTGCCTGTGCGGGCAAAGCTGTGGACATGCCTGCCAAAAGTTGCTCGGGACGAAAGAGCGATCCGGTGCCGCACGCGAATGCTCGCGGAGCGTCGCGGCTGCGAAAGAGTGGGGACTGACAGTGCGATGCGGCGGTCTATGGTAGTGATGGGCGATACAAGTATCGATATTTCGAATATCGATACTTTTCAAACTACATATCGATATTTTGTATCGATGTTTAATGTGACGATATATTCCAGTATCGATACTTAATTTATGAATATCAAAGTTTTAGCATAATCATATATAGTCTGTCAATTTGACGTCATTTTTTCTACTGTATTTCAAATGTTAAATACAATTAAGTTTATTATAAATAAAACATTTATTAATTTGAACGAATATTGATTTTTATTTCTAAAATTCTAATGTAATTGTATGTATGTATGTATGGTATCCTTAGTATCGATAATATCGATGTTTTATTCCCGATTTTTATGTGTATCGATACCAAATATCGATACAATTTCAAAATATCGCCATCACTAGTCTACGGGTGGGGACCATCGATTCCCCCACCACTTGCCTCTGGGTCGCGTTTCGCTCTCAGGCTGAGGTCCTAAGCTGAGGTCCCGCGGAGCGTGCTAATACGAGCCGCGCCGCGCCGCGCAAAAGCAGCTCGGCGCGAGTCACAGCATGATCCGTGCTACACAACACGCTTCCCCTTCCACGGACCGCGGTTGAAACGGTTCTTGCGCTTGCGTAGCACGGATCACGGCGTGACTCGTGCCGAGCTGTTTTTTCGCCGCCATCGCTGTCTGTGGCGCGGCGCGGCTCGTGTTAGCACGCTCCGTGGGACCTCAGCCTCAGAGCAACGCGCTGCCCGTGCGGGTAAAATTTTGACCCTCCCTGCACTAGGACTTCGAAGAAACTTCTTCCGGGAGCAATACAGTACATAAACTTCTAACAGCATTTTTCGCGTGTGTGTTAATATTCTGTTTAGTGGCTACAATGCATCATATGAACTTTGTGCACTATAAGTTAAACATAATAAACCATTTATTTACCAGTCATTTCAATACCTTAATGTTGAGGTATTCTCCAGCGAAGCATAATATGAATGCTTCAGAGCAAATGGTAACGTAGAATATAACGGATTTTATCAATAAAGGAAGTCCATTCTCGCTACCGATTGACTGTAACGAAAAAATGTCTTGTTTAATGTATGCACATTATTACACTGCCGCTTATAAATATCAGGATATTTACTGTTTTTATACAAGATGTTATATTTATTACATAAATCTATCGTCTCGTTCAAACAAGTTTTATAACAAAAATATTTAAATACAATTACCTCGAGGTCGTCAGTAATTTGTGACGTTTTTTACAATTATTTTACACAGTGTGGGTGCCCTAATACTTACAGCCAACACTGCGACATCTTAGAAATCGTGTTTAATTATGTAAGTATTTTATGTTATAAGGCTTGTTCGAATTGGGAGACGAATTAATGCCGGTAATGTATACATTTGTAGATACTATAATATGTTACTCACAGTCACTATAAGAAATCCTAAGCAGCACGTAATAAGAATGTTTGCCAAAAGTTGGCTAAGCGCCATGTATGTAAACAATTCTTCAACTTTCTGAGTAAATACAATGAGCTCTTGATGTCTATTAATAAAGAATTGCAATTGTTCCTTACTTTTACTAGAAATATCAGATAATGTGTGACACATAATGTCGACTTGACACCCTATATGAAGTATCTAAAAGTAATAACACTGTTGTTATAAAACTGTAAAAACCAGCCTTAACACTTTCGCTGCGACAAAAATACAGATATAGAAATTACTGCTTTCTTGCATTTTTGTGCTTTCACTTTGTTGGACTTTTTTGAGTCACAGTATTTATTTGAAGTTCTCTTTTCATTTTAATATTCAGAGAGCAACATCTAACAGCTAATCAACTGTACTAATAGCTTGTCTGCCACGATATTTTTTCGATAATTTCAACAATTACATTAATAATAGCGAAAGTGTTATGAATTATAGTGTAACACGTTAATTATCTAAATTATTTAAATTATTTAATCATACATTGTTTAATCACAAAATATTCTTAAGTAAAACATAATTTAAATGATTTTCCATCTACCCCGGTTAAGTAATCACCAACAGACTCGATTTGGTGATCACACAACCGGGGTTTGCTATACCAAGTGCACGTGTCGTAGTTAATAGCCACTAAATTACTGGGTTAAAAAGTTGAATGAAAATTACTGGAACAAATATAGCAACATCATGACAAAAATGATATTTCAGCTTAATTTGTAACTACTAGTAGGTCTCGGTTAGAACGAGTAATAAATCCGAAAAATTAATCGTATGCAAAGATATATTAAACATTTTCATTATATATATTTCTTAAATTAAATCCACTTTGTATATAGCAAATATTCAAACAGTGCGAATTCGAATAAGACGATCAATTTCTAGGATTTGTTACTCGCACTGGGTGAGATCTACTACATAGTATTTCAAATACGTAATATTACTATAAACGACAAAAATTAAATTACATCGAATGAGAATATTAAGAAATTATATTGACAGACATCAATAGAAAACTAGGAAGAAAGAAAATTGTTTATTACCATCGAGAGCACAATAATTAAGAAATTAAACTTTATAATGGACGTTTCAGTTAAGGAAGACCCATTAAATATCTCATTTGTTTTTAACGACATAAAAAATATATCTATAGAATAATTTAACAAGCTTCAAAAGAAGAATTTCACAGAAAGAAAATTATGTTTCTCATTTTTTTTCGATCATTTTTCTCAGTTTTTGCAAGTTCATAGGTATTTTTTGTCGGAAAAACGAATATTTTTTCCTTTATATCTTATTTATTCATATAAATGTAAATTTATATGAATTGTAAACTCATTCACTTATTCACCGAAAATACAGAGCTAAATAATCGCCTTAAATCCTTTTCTGATATACGTATCCATCTTTGAATAACAAAAAAATAATTATTGTCATTCATTACTCAAAATATTGTAAATATTGTTAAATTATTGACATGAACACAATTAGTCGTCCATACTCACCACCATTATAAGTAACGCGGTGAAGGCGCCATACATGACAGAAGCCGCAAACTGCTCAAAAAATTGACACGCTACTACGATTTCATAAATCGGCGTCTCGTTGGTGTCAAAGGGCAAATCCATTTTCAGAAGAAGCACTCTAGACGTGGAATTGTCAGTTGGTTGAAATATAAAACCAACACCATAAAGAACCGTTGCCGTCACGTACATAGATATAACTATGGTCGTTAAACGATAAGAAAGGTGTGCTATTTTCGGTATCGAATTATTTGTATCAATGACAGTATACTTTTGACAGTCTTCCTCCATGGTTAATAAAATATAACGAAGTTTGCTGGGAGACATTATTTTAGCAATCAGTCCTTTTGAAATTATAATTATGTTCGTAGATGTTTAAAAACTATTTTTTTTTTTATATATAAAATAGAAAATCAAAATACATGCATAGAAAACAAAATGCTTCTAAAATTTTAATTTGTTCGTGGCAATTGATCAATCTATTAATAAGGAAAATCCATACAAACATTTTCAAAAATTATAGCGATTCCACACATCTATAAAACTACTACTATTAGAAGAAAATTCAGTAATTTCATTCAAAACGGTGAAACACTGTTATGTATTTTGGATCAGACTTTTATTTTGTATGAAAAATTTGTTAAATTAAAGTTCACAGCAGATGTTTCTAGTGAAAAAACAACCCAGTTAATAGACTAACAAGAACAACGTTCAAAAATTCGTTCTTTCATGCAAGGTTAGATTAACTCATTACTCATTAGTCAATAGGAATCATAGCAGAGACGAAACTTGAAAGAATACAACTTACTCATTATGTGCCCAGGCAATTATTAATTTGATAAATATCATACTGAACGCAGATACGATGCTGAACGTGTCTATTATATCCTCGAGGTCGACGGTTTTAAAGTACACGATAATATATTTGTACTGAGAGATTTGAAATATAATCAGAGTTGTTAACCAAACGAATTTGTATATTCCTGATCCTGGTATGCTAGGCCAGATACCAGAAAAGTAGAGGGCACGCTTAACCGAATAACTAATGGTGGTCGGTGACTTCATTTCCCACGAACTTAACTTCTTCTCCGATATTTGAATTATAATTCTCCACTTCGCGATTTTGCGGAATCGCATCAATCACCGTCTGAATTGTTACAAGCTCGAGGTTTGTCTGCTGGTATTGTCACCATCGGTAGTGCTTCAGTAACGTCTTGCGACAGACTGAGAAGTTCTGGAAAATTTCCGCGGAAACACAAGCTTGCAAAGGCGAATCGGTGGCGGCCGTTCGTTTTGCATATGCCTATAATTTGTAAACATTCGCGTACGGTTCCCATGAATATTGCAAATAACACTGTAGTGATTACGAGTTTCCTAGAAACGGAAAGAATTCTTAAGTGAGTGTTGGTGAGGTCGTAGTATTGTGCAGTGACAACAGATTTCCGTTTGAAATTCATGACGTATAAAACTTGCATGTGCATGTTAAATTTATTGAATCGTCTCTTGAAGAAAGTTGAAAAGTTTCGTAAGAATAGACAAAAGCTTACAAAACAGAAATTGATGCATGAAATCTTGATAAAATCATATTTCATTCAAGTGAGAAGGAAAACTGAAAAAGTTGCTTTCGTACTACGATTGTGTGGTCGAGAAAGTTTCAATTTTATGGGGAAAAGTAGCCATGAAATGCGTTTTATGTTTAGAAACCTATAGCAAAGAAACCTTTATACGTCAGAAAAATTGTGGATTTTCTGTTTACTGTCTTGTGTTTTATAATTTACTCGAGCAAATACTGTAAAATTATACATGATTTTAATGTGACATTAAAGTGGTAGTGTTAATTTAAAATTTTAGGAAAACTGGCAAAAAGATATTTTCAGAATTGTGATTTAATTACTATAAGTATTATTAATTTATAGTGAAGTGTTTTGTAGTTGGTACAACTAAAAGTAATATATAGGTTTATAGTAATACTAAATATTTCAGAACTAATTAATGTCTTTTCCAGTTAAAAAATTACAGATATTAGCAGCGTTTACCTTTGCAAAAGCTGTGTGCAATACTATTATTCACTTAACTTATTAATTAAGTTAAAATTAAAATGTTTACCTTAATAATGGTTCTCTCTGAAGGGTTGTTCTTTCGTACAAATTCCCTTAAAATCTATCATTCAAACGACTCATTGTATAACTTAATTACTTTACGTTGCTTTGTATAATTTCTTCCGTAATCACTCAACCTCTTCTCACTAATGATACGTTTCTTCCCTTGCAATACAATTAATTCTGAATACAAAAAGAAGAGAATAAGATTAAATAGATGTCGAGAATCAATAGCAATGATAGTAATAAATACATGTTTATCCGCATTCTTAGCACTATCATGTGAAATTAAATTATTAATCTAAATTGCATATAAATTAATAACATATTCATTACAACAAGAATATGTTAGTTATAACTAAGCTGTGAATTTTTATACACGTATGACAAATGTTAATATGCAAATATCAACAAGAATATCTATAATATTTGGAAAATCGGACACAGTTATTGAAGCTTTGGTTTTTTATTTGTTCCTGTAAAAAGATTAATTTGCGTAAAAATTCCCAAAGAACTATTCATAATAATAAATAGTGTCATGAGAATACTTGTAGCGGAGCAATAATGTAACAATAATAAGTTGACTCATTGAATTAAAATAACACATTTGTTTATTCTTAAATTACAGTATGCTTTATTATTATACTGTCAACTTGAGCTTTCAAGTCATTGCAAGAAGCATTGAAACGTAGGACGCCGAAACTTTCATGATCTGCAAATGCAGAAAATAAAATTAATCACTTTAATAATATATAAAATATAAACTAATTCCACAATATCATTTATTGCTGTTACGAAATTTCAAAACATTATTTATAATACGACGTAATATTCTCATGATTTTTATATTTTTGTATGTCAACAACTCTCATAAAAAAAACTACATGTCACGAGTTTGGTTAAAAAGTAATTATCTAAATAAAATTATTATGCGTAAATTGCAAATGGCTTACACTTGTAAAACATTCCAAAGAAAGGTTCGAAAATTTTCCAAAAGTAAGTGAAAATCCTATCTGAGATCGCTTTATTATTATTATTAAAAGTCTGCTTTCATGGGGATTTAAATTATACCAAAGTGACTCATAAGCTGTACGACCGATCAGTTCACTCTAAAAAAAGGAAAATGTAATAATTAATAAGAAAATCGATGACATCAACGAGACTGTAACAAAACATCACTGACAAAGTACAATTGACATTTGACAATTGTACAATGATTACTGGGACACCCTGTATTTCCTAACACCCTTTAGTTACAATATGTCTGATAAAATTTGTGCGTCAGAGTTTAAACATTCTATATCACATGTTATTTCACAACCTTAATGTTGAGGTACTCTCCAGCGAAGCAGTATATGAATGCTTCACAGCAGATAACAACATAAAATAATGCAGATTTTATGACTACAGGAAGTCCATCCTCTTTATCGAGTGACTGCAAACGTAAGATCGTCTCCGTGTAAAATATGTTATATACACGTAATAAATGTATACAGGGTGTCCTAGAGTAAATGTAGGAATCATTAAGAGGCCATTCGTGGGGTTAATAACGAGTTATTAACAAAAACTATCGATTAATTAGCGAACGAATACAGCGGACGAAGTTAAGCACGATCGATGACAGATCAATGCTACGCATAGTTGAACTTCGTGCCGGCTTCGTCCGCTGTACTCACTCTCCGATAGGCCGGTATTTTTTGTTAATAACTGATTAACAAATCCCTACCTAAAATTTTCGATAAGTAAAAAGTTGTTGAAAATCACTTTAGGAATCGCCGCTTAGTAATACCTATACTTATTTTAGGACATCCTGCATGTACGTAGTGTATACTCACAACTACTATGAGGAATCCTAAGCAACATGAAATTATAGTATTTGACACAAGTTGACTAAGCGCTATACTTGTAAAGAATTCTTCAATTTTCTGTGTGAATACGATGATTTCTTGGTGTCTAGTAATGAAAAACCGTAACTGGTTTTTGCTATTACTGGAAATGTCCGATAATGCTTGACACATAATGTCGATTTGACAGCCTACGTGAAGTATCTAAAAGTAATAAGAGAATTACAATAAAAGTGTAAAAGCAAACTATGAGGGTAAATCAATAATTATTAATTCATCAATGGATATAAGACTCTACTCATTCAACTTTGAATATAACAATTTTGCCTGATACTTGTACATATTAACTCACTGTCATAAATCAAGAATTTAATTCTCTGAATGCTGTTAAATTAAATGTTCAGTGATAGTAATTCTAACGATCCTGATACCAACCAATGTCATTAAAATCTGGTAAAATTAAATATATGTAATTAAAAGCGTCCTCCACATAACCGGAATTCACTATACATATCAGACAAGTCGAAACCAATAGGTTTGAAACTACCACGATTGAAAACAAAAGTAATCAAAAATATACTGTAATAATATTTTAAAATAAATCGCCGAAAATTCACCAAAGAATTAGCATAAGAAATGTTGCATATTAACGATAATAAGATAACACTTTATCTTATTATCTAGTTACTCTAGTAATACTGAAAACATGTGTGCCCCTACCATGTGCGGGACTTGGCTGGCATTCGAGAAGCATACATAAGTACTTACTTCAGGCTTGAAAAGCTAATAATATCTATGCATGCATTTAAATACGATATAAACAATTTTTCTTTCTCTTTGCATAATAGTATCAAAATGTCATACCCACGACTTCAAATAATTAGTGTAATTAAGATATTTTTATATTAAAGGAACTCAACATATACGCAACAAAGATTTCTTACATAAGAATCAGCATTTAATAGAAAAGTATTTTTAATGTTATTCATTCAAAAAAAAATTTTATATGGAAATTCTCTTCTAAACTTCTACCAACTATTGGGATGAGTAGAAAATGCGTGCCATTTTTTGTTATCATATTAAAAGAGAATCTTTAGTTGCAGTTTAGCTATTTATTAATTGAAGTATTCTTCATTTTGCGATATGATCTTGAATCATTTTTCGTATAATATCATAATTTTATATATCATAATATAATTTTATATTGAAACCTTCTCAGGTTTCTAGACGAAAAATGAAACCAGCGACACGAACTTTCCACTCAACACAATTCTTCAATTAATAAAGTATTCTAAATATTGCGAAGCTAGATTACCACACTTACCACCATTAAAAGTAACGCGTTGAAAACGCCATATGAAAAGGCAGACGTCAATTGATGAAAAAATTGGAAAGTTACCACGAGTTCATAAATAGGCGAGTCATTAGTTTCAAAGGGCAAATCCATTTTTAGAAGAAGCTGTCTCGGCGCTGTGTGGTTTCTTGGTTGACATGCGAAACCCACACCATAGAAAAATCCGGACAAGAAGTAGAGAACCATAACTGTGGTCGATATACGATAAGAAAGATGTCCTATTTTCGACATTAAATTATTTTTATCAATGAGTGCGTACTTCTCACAGTCTTTCTCCATGGTCGACAACATGTAGCGAAGCACGCTGAGGAACATTATAATAGTAATCAATCCTTTCGAAATAATAATTATTCGTAGACATTTAAAACTAAATTATTTAGGTACGGGATACATGATTAAAATAAATGGAAGAATTTTATTATGAAAGGAAAAGGCTTAGAAAATATTTATTTGATATAAGCAACTCATCGTCTGTTAACTGGCGATGAATTATATGTTCTTTTTAGAATTTCTTGATATTAGACAAAACTAATGAAACTTTTCAAAATCATAATCGCGGATCATTCACTCTTTAATAATGGATAAAGAAAAACATCATTCATCAGTAAGGATGCTGACATTCATACAGGACAATAATATACAACATTAATTAATGCTCGGACATTAATTAATTAGTATATAAATTCAATGAAGTGACCTATAACACAGTTCGAAATACACCTCAAGTGTTTCTGACCAAGGAGTACCCTGGTTAAGACTATTACGAACAACATCAAAGATATATTTTTACATAAAAAAGTTGTAATAATTCTTTTCTAATAAATCATTAAAAATCACAACACACATAAAATTTTAAATGAAAACTTACTCATGGTGTATCCAGGCAATCAGTAACTTGAATAACGTCAAACCAAACGCAGCCGCGAGGCTCAATGCGTCTATCATGTCCTCAAGAGTAATCGTTTTAAAGTACACGATAATATATTTGTACTCAAAGATTTGAAATATGCCCAGGGATGTTATCCAAATGAATTTATGCAGACCTGAGCATGGTATGCCAGGCAAGATGCCAATGAAATGGAGAGCATGCTTTACAGAATGGTGAAATGTAGTCACTGATTTCATTTTAAACGAAATTATCTTTTCTCCAATATCAGTGGTATAATCTCACTTTGCGTTCTTCTGAATCGCATCAATCGCCGTCTTAATTGTTACAAACTCGAAGACTGATTGTTGGTAAGTTCACTGGCGGTAGTGCTTGAGCAAAGTCTTCTGACAGACTGTAAACCTTATGAAAATTCTCGTACAAACACAAGGTTACAAAGATAATCTCGTGGTAGCCATTCGTTTCTATACGCCTGTTATTCGTAGGCATTCGCATATGGTTCGTATAAATATTGCAAATAATATTGCAGTTCTCACGAGTTTCCTAGAAGTAGGAAGTATTCTTCAGTGTGTGTTGGTGACGCCGACGTACCAGCTTTGTTGCAATGATGACCGATTTCCATTAAAAATCCATGACAGGCATGCGACACGCAACCACATCATAAATTTATTGAGTCGTACCTCGAAAAAAGTTTGTAAAGAATCAAAAGAATATACAAAAGCTTGCAAAACAGAAAATTGTGCGTGAAATTTTGATCAAAAAGCATTTGTTCCGTCTAAAAAGGAAAACTTAGAAGGTTGTTTTTGTATTTTTTGCTAAGGAACTTGTAGTTAGCAAGCATGTAGATCTCGGAAAAGTGTGGACTTTCTATCTATTGCTTCGTACATTATATTTTTGAAATCGTGTAAACAGCTACAGAGGAAAAAGTGTACTAAAAAGAGTGGGAATTGGCAAATAACTGTAAAATTGTGTTTAAATTTAATGTGTCATTAATGTACAAGTGTTAAAATATTTTCAAAGTAATAATTTAACTACCTTAAATAGCCTTATATTAAAATAAAAATTTTATAACATGAAATGTTTCCAAAATTTGCAAAAAGATAATGTAAGCATAGATTTTTAATAATAAGTAAATATAAATTCGCAATGAGTTGAAACGAAAATTTAACAAAATGTAACAACGCTAGAATTATACAGGTCGCTTAAACAAGGAATATTTTTATTTGTCAGAACTGAAGTCATTGCTTAGGAAATGTCTAAAACATATATTTAATGATTAATTTTCTTATGAATAAATTTTATTATATTTAAACTGTATCATTATTTTATTAATACATTGCATATAGCACTGATATGTACGATGCAGAAGTTCTTAAAATCTGCAAGAAAAAATTTTATTTAATCAATTTAATTTTCTTTCAACCTTTAAGTAATCTGTATTGCACATGTGTAGCTTAAATTGTGTTATACAGGGTGTTCGACAACAGGTGTCACAAATTTTAAGGTGTATAAAAACGTATAAAAACCTGTCTGGCGCAAGGGTCTTTTCTACTGTTAACGCCCGCTAGATAGATCAGACACGTTGCTGTCAACACTGTATCCACTTAAAGGTAACTTACCTGGTAGTCAAATTAAAGATGTCATGCAAAACCACAATAATTTTCCTCAAAATTTGGTTGAACAGCGACTGGTATTCGGTCTTCAACCAATCTTCGAAGAAAATTATTGTAGTTACGCATTTCCTCACACTCACATGCAACTTGTAACACCCTGTATACACGAATGTGGTGTACCAGTATTAGCCCGCTATACATATGTCCAATCTGCAAGCGGTGTTATATGTACATTTTTCGGCATCCACCATTTTTTCTCGTTCTCATTCTTTGTTATACAAAGTATCCCAAGATTATTATAGGACAAGCGAACTTACATATTGCTGATGGTAAAGCCCGATTTATACATAACCGGGTCGCGACATAGTCCGTTTCGTCATTTGTGTCGTTTATCTATAAACCACTACACATAAAAACACGACCACTAATTTAGATTTCTGCCTCGGAACGGACACAGCCCGGCTATGTATAAATCGGGTTTAAAACAGATAGAAAAGTCCTTTGCCATTTTGCGATTTGAAACTCTGTTTCCGAGATATTAGCAGTTAAACGAACTCCAATCAACTTATCGGTAGACCACACATAGACGCAGACACAATCAAGAAGCAGAGGTCAATGATCTGATTCGCACGCTTCTTAGGCCTGATTCCCATTGAACGTGATATCACGCGCCGAGTCCGAGCCGCGTTTGGAAAATGACGGCGGAGAGTAGTTCGGCGATTCATCACGCGCCCGCGCTTCGCGACACGATCCGCTCCACGAGCCCTTCCTCACGCGCAACCCGAGCACAAGTCGCACCATGGTGATGGCTGGAGCGTGTGGACGTGAGGCGTGCACGTTCGGCGAACGGTTCACGTTGATCCATCGGTCGTCGGATTTTGGACGTGCGTACTGCGTTTGCAGACGGGTTCACTGCAAGTGTTCGCCGTGCGTCCGTATGCGTTCGCGTTCGGTTGCACGTTCAGGGGGAATCCCATGGCGCATGGCTTGTCGCGGGGCCCGGTTGGCTTAGGGAGGGAAGATTCGGCCCGGTACTTGCCAATCCAACGCGTTCGCCAAGTCGCTTATCGACCCTCATGTGTGCCGCTATCCCGCCATTCTTGAGGTGTATCCCGACCCTAGCATGCCATACCACAGGTCGTAGGATCGCGCCTTTAGGCGTATCACGACCCCGGCGCGCCAAGCCACGCACCGTGGGATTCCCCCTTAAGCAAGCTGCTGCGCCGCACCGTAACTTCCCACCAGACAACAATAGCTCTATCCCCACTCTTTCACAACGCAATGCCCGCCAATCGCTCATGGGCGGCGTGGATTGCCTTCCGCACCGCGGGCAACTGTTGGCCGTCCCTGCTTTACACGATGAGATTTGCTTAGAGCAGGCATGTCCAAAAGTTGCCCGCGGCCCGGCGGGCAACCCGTGTCGCCCGTGAGCGATCGGCGGGCACCGCGTCGTGAAAGAGTGGGGGAACCATGGACCCCCCAGTACATACTTTACTCCGAGAAGCGCGACCGCGACTCTGATTCCCCTCACCACTTTGCTCTGAAGAGCGGAAGTCGCGTTTCGCCCGCCGGGCATGGGCCAGCCCCGCACTGCCCGTGCGGGCAAAGCTGTGGACATGCCTGGCTTAGAGACATGCTTTGAAACCAGGCTTCAGGATAGGTCTTATCACCTCACATGAGACCTTGTCCCGAGGCATATCTCATCGTGTAGGGCTTACTTTAGTTGTGTCTGCACGTACTACAGTCCAATAAGATGTTGGCACACTACCCATCAACTGAAACTGCAGCGGGGAAAGGGGAATCATCCACTCGCATTACCCGATTCTGGGCAGTAACGCCCTCTAGTCCAGACGGATTGCCATTATTGGCTGATCCGATCACGTGGTACAGGATTCTCCTTTCCCCGCTAAGGTTTTAACGTATCGGTAGTGCACCAACATCTCGTCGAGCGTGTAGCTGACTGGTCAGCTGATTGGAGATCCTTTAACTGCTAATAGTCTTATAGTAATATTACTGCTAATAGTAATAATAATCCTTAAACTGCTAAAACAGAGCCTCGGATCGCAAAATAGTAAAGAACATTTCTTTCTGTTTTATCATCAGGAATAAGTATGTTTTCGCTTGTCTCATAGTTTTGAGATATCTTGTATATAGTGATGTTCTGTTATTCTTGCTTGTAGTGAAACAAAAACGAACCGATAACAAAAATGAATAAACAAGAACACGGACGACCTGCGTTAGGGCGTGTCCAGACGAGTATAATGTAATGCCTTATCTACACTGCTGTTACCGTACAGCTCGTCTGCAGTGTGGGTACGTTTGCGTGTAACAAGCAGCGAGCAGTGAACCGTGTAGCCAACAGCAAAAAAGGTTCGCTAGAAACTGTATGTACATTAAAGGATTTCTTGGCTGCCTACTCGCAAACAGCAGTGTGGACCAGAAATAATATGCAACACAATACGACATACATGTACTCACCGCGAGCAAATCTAAAGTCTATCCAACTAGAGTTGGCGCGTCGAAGGTGGGGCCTACGAACGGTCCGAGGAGTGGTGAAGCTCGACGAACAATGAATTCCCATTGTCCGTCGAGCCCCTACCACGTAACGGGCCTTTCGTAGATCCACCTTCGACGCGCCAACTCTAGTTGGATGGACTTTAGTTGTATTGCACATTGCGTTGCGTGTTATATTACACTCATCTGAACGCGTTCTTATATTCTTGCCGCCAGCCCTGAACTATAGGCGTACAGCGGGCCCCTACTGTACTTTCTTTATTTATGTTTTACGTGATTAATATTACGAAAAGTTGAGCCACTACAAAAATAATCTTACATTGGAGAAACTTTCTAAAGACAAGTCCATATACTTTCCAGCTGTGATTGTCAATCGTTTCTGGGCCCTTAACATGAGAAGAATTGTAGCACGACTGTCCGTAGGTTGAAAATTATACCAACGTGAATTGTATATGGCATAGTTGATTGACGTACTCTAAAATTGAATAAGAAATATTTTAAATATACTAATCTTATTACTCATAAAACTTTGGAGTAACATTTAAGGAAATTTTATCTTCATACTAACCTTGTTACTGAGATATTCTCCAGCGTAACAAAAAATAAATGCCTCTAACGTAATGGCAACATAAAAGAATAATATTTTTATAACGATCTTAATATTTTGACCCATATCGAACGACTGAAGTAAAAAACAGAACAAGACAAATGTTTGTTTACTTTAAATATCTAGTTCTTACGGATGTTAGTAGCTTCTTTTACAATATCTTTTTGATAGTTATTATTTTAATATCTTACTATGAGCTTGTTTATATCTTTATCAGTATCTAAAATTATTGAAAGCGACTGAATTTGGCTTCCATACTATTCCATTTGTACATTAGACAAAGCAATACATATGTTGTAGCTAATAAAGCGTGAATCGTCCTTCTATGCGTTGTAAGCTTATCATATTTATTAGTACATAAGCTTATAGTAAGAAAATAATGTAATAACTAGTATCTTAGAATCGTTTAAATTAAGTAAATGTAATGAACGGTTTTATTAGAATTCATGAATACATATTATAATGAATATAAATAATGAATAGTAGTTAATATGTACAATCGGAATTAAGGCACAAATAATGTTTGCAAGTATTACTTACAATTATTGTTATAAAGCCTATACAACAAATAATAATTGTATTACATAAGACTTGCATCAAAGCAATGGATGAGAAGAGCCGTTCAATATCATCCGAAAAAATAATAATTCTGTAATGTGTATTGATCAAACGTTTGATAGCATCCTTCGACAATTTACGCTTTCCTTCCTCATTAGACAGTGTTGATAGGGCTTGATGCATAATTTCTATCTGACCTCCAACGTGAAACACCTAAATAATTGCATTAATTGAGAAACGATACATCAGACATTTTCATTTAACCACACGCTTCATAATTCATAGAAATATTTCCTCATTTTCTGACATTACAAAAGCATGTCTTATTTTTCATAAGCTCATATTGGGTCCCAAATTAATATATAATAATCACTATGCATGATTGAAATAAAAGTATGAAAAGTTTTACATATTGTATAACTTATAGCACTATGAGATGGATTTACTCGCTATTGTTTTGTCACGTGGGGATAGCAACGAGACTATAGCGAAAGGGACAAGTCGAACTTGTAATGAAAAAATACTGCATTTTTTAACTCTCTACTGTACATTGACATTAAAGTTTAGTAAAAACAATAAATGTTAAAAATACAAACTGCAATCATTTAAAAAACAATGATTCTCTCTTTCGCAGAAAGATTTTATTTCAATACCTTTGTAAAGCTATTTAAAATTATTATATAAATTGAAAAAATAAAAGTAAAAACTTATTGACTTTATACACTCACCAATGTAATTATTAAAGCATTTAACAAAGCAATAGCGGATGCAACAGCTAGTAATTGCAAAAATTGTACCAGAAATACGCATTCGTATATCGGTGTTTTGTAAACTCCGAATGGAAGTTTCATTTTAATTAATAATTCTGGAGAATCCGCGTCAAATTTCTTGTCATCTAGTTCCAACGCAATTTCAACAAAGATACCACTGTAAGTAACTACCGCCATCCAATATACACCCATTATCATATTTGAACAACGCTTCGAAAGTTTAACTTTGTTTATCATGATGTCTATGTCGAATTTAGCAGTGGACGAATCTGCCCAATCAGTAGCTATTCTGGCTAGCATATTCTTCAGTAAGCTGCAAAACATGCTTATTTACAAAACAACCTTTTCTCATTTCTAACAACATTAGTTCATTGAAATCTAAAAATAAAAGTTTCAAAAATACAATAACATATTTCCGATGACATATTCAAATATAAAGGAACTTCTTAGAAAATAGAAATTAATAGAAATCAAATAAAAATTAAATAAGTACGACTTTCCCCGACTAAGAGTTCATCTTTCTAATTAAAATCAATTTAGAAAATTGAATATTCTTTGGTTTTTGGTAAATCTCCATTAAAGGTATGTCTCCATTTTTTCTAAATCTTTTTATACTGATTAGTATTTTTAGTGCGATACAACGTCTTTTTGTGATTGAGTATGAGCCATAAACAGCGACCCCGCTTAAGAGTTCAGGACTAATATCTCTCGTGAGCATTTGTCCGGGGAAAGATGTATACTTCTTTCCAATTATCTTTGTCTCTAAATATTATTTAGCTAAATATTATTATAGCTCTTTCTATCATAGCTTATACACTCATTAAAACATAAAATCATACGTTTACGAATCAGTGAATCTCCCAACACGTAATTAATAATGAATCTAACCTCTGCTCATTAATAATTCACGAAGTTCCTTACCGATGTTTCCTCCAAAATATAATCAATTTGTAAAACAACAACGTGTACGGCAAAGTCGTGCTGAGACTGTCCACCAAATTAAGCAAATCTTCAATCTTCAGATGCTTGATTATGTACCAATATTGAAATATTTGTGCCATAGTCATCGTAATCATCCAAGCAAGACGAGACACATACAAGTAAGGCGACGGCCAAATTCCAGTAAGTCGTAGACCGACTTGTACTATACGACTAATCCTGTCAGTGGGTATCATTACGATCCAAATTATGTCTTCGATAGTTTTCGCTCTGCAGTTAAACGATTTCTTGAACGATTTTATTCATTGCCACATAGAAGTACCCGCTCAACCGATCACGTATGTACAAACGACTAGACTCTGTGAACCGAAGATATCCTCAAGCTGGTGTCACACTACTTGCGCAACGGCTACGATTCATCAAATATTCATATCCTGCGAAGAAGATACGAAAACCAAAGTTGTAACATGGAAACCGACACTGTATGATTAAAAGAAAAGAACAAGTCTTGTAGTTCTACTCTGCGCATTCAAAATTTAGAATTTTGCTGGTGCGCAAATACTCTCTGCGAAAGGAACACATAGTCGGATAGTAGTACACGTCGCACAAGTGTCGAAAAGAATACACTTGTCAGTTGAGAAAGTTGATAAAACACGAAAGCTGAAGTAATTGTTTATGTACATATAAGTGCAATTTTCACAGTGACAGTCGTATATTTAATATGTGTATCTTTTTCTTTCTGACTTAACATTTTGTGCTTCTTTTTCTGACAATAAGTGTCACTCTTGAAGTCTGGGACCATTGTCTAATAATCCGATATAATAGTCTGATTGTACAAAATTAAAAACAACAGCAGTTTTATTTGTAAGCTGCTGTAATAGTATGAATATTAATATTTCATATTTATAAATATAAAATTTTGCTGATCGACAACTTGGAGAAGACATGTAATCGTTATTTAACATGTTTTAAACAATAAAATTCTCAATAATACCAACTTTCAATATCTCGTAGAAAGTTTTAAAGTACTAATTGCAATATAACGAAAAGTATTGTTTTCTGAACAAAGTTTAAACCATAAACATCTAAAATCTAAAACAACAACTGTTCAAAGTTCTGATAAACTTTCGATGGTGTACTATGAAACAGTGTTGATGCAAGGTACCCGCAATTATTCCATGCTTCAAAAAACAGTGCAGAAGTAAATGAAACTTTTCCCTTAAAGTGGATAACACCGCGAATATTGTAACAAACTATTTTAATGAAAAATTCAATCCGTAATCCGGTAAATTAAGGTAACTTCTTTCTTTTGAAAATGTTCAAGCTTGTAAAATGTGTGAAATAAAATACAATGTCTGTTAAAAATTTTGAAAATAATTAAAAGCATTTTGGTAGTTTGTTATTCACCATTTACATATTACAGTTTTGTATCAGTTGTTTATTCAAGTATTCACATTTCTATTGTTAATCAGTCAATTGCCGTTGTCTATCGCACCTAACACAGTTTGTTTTATTTTATTTGTCTGTTTTCGATTCTACTGTTTTTCTACTGCTCTTTGACTCTTCAGAGTACGTTTTATCGGAAATTCAGTGTACTCTAAAAATTGTCGATTGTATGTATGTGCATACATACATACAGCTGTGCGACAACCAACAACAAAGGTTGTTTCACGAGTTGTTACACGAATACATATATATGCAACTGTAGTATAATGGTGTTCCTCTGGCTACAGTAATAGTGCCAACATAGTTTTCAAATATTAAACGTAAAAATACCCCATAGAAAACCATTACACATTTATGCTGTTAATAGATATAAATACTACTTTTTGTTCTAAACAAATTAAGCTCATTTATATTGATCGATGATGTTGCTTAAATTACAGGAACTATTTGGTTAATATTGCATAAACATTCATACCTTGTTGCTGAATTTTAAATAAGCCTCGTAAAAAAGTAATTAACTGCTCTTATTTCTCTTACTACAGACTTTATTACTGTATTTCACTTTTACTACATCTCATCTTCACATCATAATCTTTTGCTTAGATATGTTATGGCATTTTAAGCTCCATTTACTTTATACTATCTCTTGTCAATTATTGAACATCCTAGTACATCGCAAGTAGCACGGAGATATAGGAAGCAGAAGTCTTTAACACCTAAAAATTGAAACACATCAGTTTCATTATACATACAGTAGAATCTCGATTATCAGGATCACAATTATTCCTATTTTTAATTATCTAGGCTAGGAGTTCTATTAATTGATACACTAGATGTAAAAGTATAAAGGGACTCCGAGTCTTAAACTATGATCTACTAAAATTCTACTAATCATTAGCATTTTATTTCATAAATATCAAGACTGTTAATCGAGATTCTACTGTATACAAAATGTAATGCTGATACAAAATTATTCGTGAATTGGACAACGGACGATAGTAATACATAAAAAAAGCCCTAAACTACAATTGTGAGTGACTTTAAGTTTTCAAGTATAGCAGTACTTTTAGAAAAAATTGATGAACTAGCACTTTCTGCAGACCGACAAAAGTTATGAATAGTTGTGAAGCAGTTGAGTATTCATTTATTGGTTTGTGATTAGTTATCCTTAATCCTTACACTAGTAAACGTCTCTAAAGATAGGTCTATAATATTCCCAGCCGTTAGTGATAATGGTATTTTACTCTGCATTAACAATAGCAAGAACATTCGACCCTCTCGAGGGTGTAACTTGTACCAAACTGCATTATATGCTGCCTGATTAATATTATCGCCCTGGAAATGAACTTTGATATTACAATTTACTTCTAAAATAAACGAACTTCCCTTCCTAATATTCCTTGTATATTTTTAATGTTACCTTCGAAGTTAAATATTCACCGATGTAACAAAGTAGAAATGCTGCAAAAATAACATTGACATAAAAGGGTGCGCATTTACTTAAAATCGAGAATTGTTCCTCTGTCCCAAACGACTAAAACATAAAAGATAATCACGTGTTTGTAGAAAAAAATAGATGTTAAAATTTTGAAACAGATTTCTATAATGTTAACTAACAATCACGTTGATGAAACCAAGAAAGCATAGCTCCGAAATGTTTGAAAAAATCTGCAGAAATGATATGTAAGTAAACGCATATTTAATCTCATTAGATAAGTAAATAATCTGTTGATGCTTAATAACGAGATTTCTTAACTCGCGCCGTGTGTATTTTTCCTCATTCATGGAAAAATTTGCGAGCTCTTGACACATGATGTTAATTTGACCACCTACGTGTAGCACCTAAGCATTAATAATACGTTATTTACACCGTTTTTACGTGTGTTAAAATTACTTAATATTTCTCCAATATTTGAGAAAAATTTGAAAATTACGAATTCAATATACTCACTAATGCTGCAAGGAATGACATGAACATTGAGGCGCAGTAGCTTACGAAGTTTTGTATTGTGAACTGTATGGTTATACAAATTTCATATATTGGAGAGACCATAGGGTCAAAAGGAAATTCCATCCTAACTAATAGTTTTCTGTTGTTTGAAGGTTCATCGGTATCGTCGTGTGGCACCAAGGCAGTCACTAAGTAGAGGATACAACTCGTCCCATAAATGCTCATAAGGTAATTCGAAATGCGACTGGATAAATTAATTTTATCCATCATGAGTTGCTTATACTGGCTGATTAAAGCGTAATGCTTCCAATCATCGGAAACAATTGTCAGGATGTTGCAAAACATTCTATATAAGGTAAATTTCACTTTTTAGGGTCGAAGCAATTGCGGTAGGCGGTTCAGGGTCGCCAGCCCCTCACGCGCTTTTCTAGGAGAAGTGCTCCCACCACGGCAGTGCCTCGTGTGCGCAAACGCATCTGCCGCATGAGTTGGATATCCGTGAGTGGACTCCTCTTCCCGTTGCGCCGCAAGTACAGAGAAGGGTAGATCACGGGTCTATAAAGAAAAAGAAGGACGCAACGTGAAGAAGCGTAGACAGGTTTACGCCGTAGACCAGCGTAGACTGATAAGGAGTGGAGCGACATAGGAAGAAGCGAGAAAGGGGAATGAGTAGGGGAGTCCCATGGATATAGGAATAACGGGATGGAGCATAAACCCCCTTTTTAGGCGAGGGGAGTGAAGCTGCTCCCGGGGTGCGGAAACACGGTCACGTGGTTTCTGGGGACTCGTCGGTGATTGGTTCTAGTATAAATGCGCGAAATTTCAATCTGTGACCTTCAGTTCGTTGACAATTATAAATGTACGGTAGAATATTTTCCACAAAATACAGAAATAAAGTGTCTTATTTATAAATCAATATATTGAAGTGTTAATGGTGTCCTGTAAATGCATGTCATTGAGAAATCAAAATAAAGTTATTAAAATTATTAGTCTTAGAAAACTAAAGTGATTCGTCCAAATAAGGTTTCATAATAATTCGTTTAGAGTTTAGTAATAATAACAAAATATGTACTGATATTTCTTCGGATTTCTTCCCTGAATTCGTTAAAATTTCTTACATCTGGAATAGGTATAATCATGGTCATTTGTCTCATTTCCAAATTAAATACCAAAAAGGAACGAAGATTTTTCATGTCCATTGGATTCTAACCTTTAATAATTTTATTTTGATCTCTCAATGACATGCAATTACAGGACACTATTAACACTTCAATATATTGATTTATAAATAAAACACTTTATTTCGGTATTTTATGGAAAATATTCTACAGTACATTTATAATTGTTAACAAACTGAAGGTCTCACATCGAAATTTCGCGCATTTATACTAGAACCAATCACCGACGAGTCCCCAGAAACCACGTGACCGTGTTCCCGCACCCCGGGAGCAGCTTCACTCCCCTCGCCTAAAAAGGGGATTTATGCTCCATCCCGTTATTCCTATATCCATGGGACTCCCCTACTCATTCCCCTTTCTCGCTTCTTCCTATGTCGCTCCACTCCTTATCAGTCTACGCTGGTCTACGGCGTAAACCTGTCTACACTTCTTCACGTTGCGTCCTTCTTTTTCCTTATAGACCCGTGATCTACCCTTCTCTGTACTTGCGGCGCAACGGGAAGAGGAGTCCACGGATATCCAACTCATGCGGCAGATGCGTTTGCGCACACGGGGCACTGCCGTGGTGGAAGCACTTCTCCTAGAAAAGCGCGTGAGGGGCTGGCGACCCTGAACCGCCTATCGAGATTGCCTCGACTCTATTGAGTACTTATTGAAATAGTCTTTGATCAACCCTTAACTAGTGAGTCTGATTCTCAAGGATCCTTTGCAAAGTTGTATCAAACTAGGATTTAATATTTGAAACAAATATTTTACATGAATTTTTAAAGCATTTCTTGTAAGTTTACCAATTTTTTCGCATTTAATAATCACCTTGAAACATCATGTATGCAAAACAGTTCTAACAGACTGTTGTAACATAACAATACTAAGTAATAAAAGAAATTCTTTAAAGATTCGTATAAAATATTTATTTCAAGTATTAACTCTTATAGTTTAATTCGAGAAATAATGTAATGGGCATACTGCCTAAATATTTATTAGAAATATTAAGATAGGGTCTTTCATTAGAATAGTCGATAGAAATAAATTTAAAATGTCAGAATACTATAGAAAAAATTAAGAAAAAATGGAAAAAATGAGATAATTCATTGACGCAATGTCAAAACATGACTGATAACTAATAATATTGCAGACAATAAAAATTGATTTTTTGTTTTTTTATGTAAATGAACATTGTCCAACAATTGAAAATGGTTTTCGTTTAATAAAACGCCTTATTTTACAAATAAACCTGTGAATTTATAGAAGGCCGTTTTGGACCACCGGGGAATGTTTCAACATTAGTCACTTTGCTGTATTAAAGAGTTATTAAAGTTTAACGAATAAATCGATACCTCAGTCAAAAACGGAAAACTATTACAGCATGAATCTTACCTATAATTACACCACATAAAAATTAGCTTCAACAATGTAATAGTATCCAGTAGAGCCACACTCATCGCGTCCAACAAGTCTGGTAAATCTATAGACTTCAGATAAACAATGATATACCAATACTGGAACGCTAAGAAAATTCCCAATAAGTTACACCAAAAGATACGTCGCAAAACCAGGTACGAAGATTTCGGCCATATACCGACGAGACGGAGAAAAATCTCGATGGGATAACTAATCGTGCTGTTAGCTGCCGCCATTGGTGACAGTCTCTCTTTGTCGAATATCCTCTCTACTTAGGCAATCCTGTTCGCGTGCGATGAAGTCGATGAAAAATCTTCAACTGTCCCGTTTCGAAATCGTCGAGATACGGTGGCACAGGTGGCGGTAGTAGCAAGCTGACAATTGAAGCAAATAGTTTTCTGCGAAATTGTCAAGTTTCTAAAGTTTATAGGTAAGTTACAATTTCCTTCTGCTGTTTGGCGATCGATGTCGATTATCTATCGTATACTATTATCTGGCATTATATTCCGGCAGGGCAATCTGGATCGGAACAGACATGCAATCTATGATTATGACTATGTATGTATGACTTTTGTTTCTTTTTTTTTTTTTTTTACCTTTAGTACAACACAAGGCAGGGGAAGGTTCTACGGAAAAAGAAGCATTTCCAACATGTGTCGTCCTAAAGTTCTTCTTACTTTGCTGTGTGGAAAACCAGTGTGGTTTGTTCTACAACTAAAGAAATGGGTGAATGAAGTGCTTGATGCGTAAATGTAAATAATGGGATTTTCTTAAATTTGCACAATACTGGTATATGATTATTATTTGTATTTTGTATCAATTGAACTTGATTTCTTATCGGAAATTCGTTGCTACAGGTGGGTTCCAATTTGAATTTGTTTTTCATCATAAAATAGAATGAAAGAAACATTGAAGTAGTGAAAAAAAGAAAATGTTTTGAATTATGCTGTATTCCAATCGTTATTTTTTTTACGAAATAACGGATAAAAAGAACAATGGTTTTGTATATTAAAATCAGTGTATTATTTTAATAAGCTTCGTAGGCAATTATTAGGAGTGTGCGAGTATCCGAAAATATGGGTACCCGAGTTTCGGGTCGGGTCAGGATTCGGGATGTCGAAGGTTTGTAATGTACGGGTACCTGCAATTTCGGGCACCCGAAGTTGTAGCCGCGTCGAGTCGGGCGAGGATCCCGAGAGTTTTTAATATTCGAGTACTCGAAGCTAAGTTCGAGTCATACTTTTTCATGATTTTTTAATCAGATTTTGCATTTTAACATTCTGGTTTGGAATAATTTCCGTATTTTTAGTATAATTAAATAGATGTAAGAATCCACAAGGAAAGAAAATATTGTGTGAAATAATATTATTTTATTCTAAATTTGAATGAAGAAAACACAATTGTTCCACTTTTTTTATATTAATCTTGTTCTCGTAGCTGTGACAATATTTCCATGATAATATGCTCCAATATTGTTTATAAATAAATCACTATACACTTCATAATTAAGCAACAGAATGCTAAAAATACATTTGTGTAATTTTGTCCTTGATATAATATAAAATGAGAAATTTAACATTCTGAAAAATGATCCACGTGTTATAAAAAATTAAGAGCTTTAGGAAAACAGAATTTATCAGAATAGTAAAAAAATTGTATCATTTCCGACTTCTATTTATCGTTTTCTCATACAAAAATCTCGTACAAAAATAATTAACTGTTCTCTTATTTTTTTACTGCAGTGTTTATCATTGTATTTGAATTTTAATACATCTCATTGTTATACTCTTATTAATATCCCATGTTTGGATATCTGATGGCATTTTAAGCTTCAGTTAATTTTGTGCCGTCAATTATTTGAAATTATAGCAAGTAACGCGGAGATGTAGGAAGCAGAAGCTTTTACCATCTGAAAATTGAAATACATCAGTGTCAGTGCCGTGAAAATAAAGACAAATTTGTTAACGAACCGATAAAATAATATAATCGTTGTAATTACGATAAAACCAAAACCAAAATAATGGATGAAAATATGAATTTTAAAATATAGCAGTAGTATTTAAAGAATAAGAAACTTGTTTTTAACGTTATACAGGACGAAAGAAATCATTAATAATTTAAAAACAGTTGAATATTAATTTATCGATTCGTCGTCAGCGATATCCTTACATTGGCAAACGTCTCCACAGAAAGATCAACAATTCTCCCAGCTGTTAGTGTTAATGGTTTTTTACTCCGCGTTAAAAATATCAAGAACATTCGACCCTCTCGAGGACGTAACTTGTACCAAATTGCATTGTATGCTGCGCGATCAAGATCTCTACTCTAAAATCGGCATAAAATTGTGCTTCAAATTTATAAATTATCCCCTTCTTAATATTTCCACTTTTATTGTTGTTACCTTCGAAAGCAAATATTCACCGGCGTAACAAGGTATAAATGCTTCGCAATTTAGGGTAACATAGTATGGTATGCATTTGGCTAGAACCGTGGACTGGTCTTCTTTTCCTAATGTCTACAATATTGAAGACAACCATACGTTTAAAGAAGAAGAATATCTAAATAATTTTTGTTTTAAATGTTATAAATTCAACTTACGATTACAATGATAAAGCCAAGGAAACATAAGACTAAAGTGTTCGCAAATAACTGTACGAACGTTACGTAAGTAAACATGTATCTAATCTGGTTAGAAAGATGAATAATTCGTTGATGCCTACTGACTATATATTTTAGTTTTTCTCGCGAACTTTTTTCGTCGTCGGTGGAAAAATCTGCGAGCTCTTGACATATTATGTTAATTTGACCACCTACGTGTAGCGCCTAAACATAAACCATGATACGCGAAACTTTTACATCGGTTTCTTTCTATAAGCTCTGTAACAAATTTAATTTTGTTGAATATAAAATGACAGAAAAGTTTCTGAAAATGAAAAATTATTAGGGGTATAAAAACGTTTCTATAAGAGATTTCTTTTTTAATATATTATTAACCGTATAATAATTGTTAGTCAAAACTTTTCTCATCACGTTCTATCGTATATCGTTCTGACAAAAGGTGGACACCACATAAAAAGAAATAATGAAGTCATCAATTGATTTTCGAACCTTTTTAGAATTTTGAAGTCGTGTATTGAAAATATTGTATTGCACAGAGTGAAACAAATGAAAATCTGATTGTGTTAATCGTAAGTCTGGTGAATATGGCTATGACAACACTTTCCATCCACGCTCGATTAAACTGTTCACGAGTCACTGAAGCATCATGGGACCTGACATTATCGTGAAGCACGAGTACCTTGTTTCGTTCCATCGTGAAATTTCCCAAACAATTCATCATTTAAATATTAAATTAATAATATAATTGTTATTGTCATTTCATTATTATTATTATTATTGATTAAATATTCTTTTACTTTTTTTCCCAATGTCGTTCGTGACAACATTCACAACTATTTATGTTCAATCAATGGAAACTTGCGCATACCCCTAATAGATATAAGTCCATGTATAAATAAAAAAAAAAAGAAAATATGAGAAATCATATTTGCTATTCACTAGTCTTACAGTCCTGATGACAATCATCACAACTGCAATCATAAACAGATAAAATTAAAAAGAAGCAACTCACTAATGTCGCAAATAATTTATTTCTGTCTTTCCTCCTTTTTCTTTTTTAAAATATTTTCCCATTTCGAAGTAGGGGAAAGCTTTTGAGAATGACGCATTAAATATACACATACAAATTGAAAAAGAAAGTAATATAACGAAGCCCACCAGAAAAAATCATTAAATCGCCTTTTCTATTTCTGTACATACTATAATGATAAGAAGATAATAAAGAAAAAGGTAACTCACTAATGCTGCAAATAGTGCCATAAACGTTGCCACGATATAACACATGAAGCATTGGAATGCGATCTGTATGGTTACACAAATCTCATACGTCGGAGAAACCATAACGTCAAAAGGAAGTTCCATCTCAAGTAAAAGTTTTCTGTTTGTAGGTAGCTGTTCGCCGGTATTGTCGGGTGTGAACCATGCAGTCACTAAGTAGAAGAGACAAGTCATCCCATAAATGCTCATAAGGTAATTCGAAATGCGACTGGATAAATTAATTTTATCCATCATGAGTTTCTTATATTGGCTGATTAAAGCACAATTATTCCAATCGTCGGAAATAATCACCAGGATGTTACAAAACATTCTATGCAAAGTAAATTTCAGTCTTCATTACATAGTGGAATAATTGGTTGAGTTTAACCCTTAACCAGTGATTCTGAACTACTTGCAAAATTTTTAAACAAA
This sequence comes from Perdita meconis, assembly GCA_030770465.2. NCBI lineage: Eukaryota > Metazoa > Arthropoda > Insecta > Hymenoptera > Andrenidae > Perdita > Perdita meconis. Next base: position 9,032,411 of record JASKOS020000006.1, on the reverse strand, counting down.
TAGAAACTTTATCTGCAACACATACACACTTGTAACTACATAACAGCTTCACGTTAGAATTATCTTGTGATATCTTTCTATAATATAAAAAGAAAAGTAACTTTCAAAAATGCAGAACTGATCTCACCAGTTAAGGGTTAATCAAAAGGTAGCATAAAATTGGATCTGCTAGATAATTTTGTATTTTAAATGATATATAGTTCATCGGACAAATAGTATCAATTTCTTATAATCTCACGACTCGACAAGATCAATTATTACAAACATCACAATGAAAACAAAAGTTGACGTAGGTATACAATAGTATACATACATACAGGGTGTCCCAAACTCGACGCGGGAGCCGGAAATGGGAGATTCCTCTGGTGATTCTAAACAACTTTTTCCTTTGCAAAAATGTTATCCGAAGCTTTGTTAACGAGTTATTAATGAAAAACATCGGCCAATCAGAGAGCGAGTACAGCGGATTCATGATGGCGCGGACGATGGCGGGCCAATATTATTTAAAGCTGGTGCGCGCGCTGAAATTCATCCACTGTATTCGTGCTTCTATCGGTCGGTGTTTTTTGTTAATAACTCATTAACAAAGCTTCGGAGGACATTTTTGCAAAGGAAAAAGTTGTTTAAAATCACCTCAGGAATCTCTCATTCCGGCTCCCGCGTCGAGTTTGGGACACCCTGTATATATGCATATGTATACATCTGATTTTACCTATTTTTTTAGCTACATGTTAATTTGTGTCGCTTAAAATACAAATTTATATCGATCGAAAGTAATTCGAAAATATTGATCCATTCTACATATGTTCATTTTTTATGTACAGGATGTAACAAAATTCGTAGGACATCTTGTACATACGTATAGGCAGTAATAAAATACGAAAATAATAAGGAAAATTTGTATGCAATATGCTCGGAAACGTTTAATTTATTAGCTACATGCCGTTTTCTATTTCTATTTTGCATTTTAAGGACTTGCAACATTTTTGTTACACCCTGTATATCGATAACAGGACAAGCTCTGGATACTAAAATTTTATTTAATGAAAAGTAGTTTAGAACAATTAGTATATAACTAGAAAAGTTGTCCAAAAACATATCTTATTCAACATTTTTTCTTCTTTCTATTTCCTCAGGTTTTGAAATATTTCAATATTTTTTATTTTTAACGTTGAAGGTTATTTTCACCATCGAAATAAATTAATTGGAATCCATGATTGTAATTTAATACGTTCCATTCTCATTGAGTAACAAGTTTTTAATTATAAGACACAAAAATGTTTTAATTTACACAATATTACAGTTTGTCAAAATTTGGTCGGGGAACAGAATGTATTAAATTGAACAATATCACAAAATATTATGACAGCAATCTTACCTGTAATTACACCAAATAATAATAAGCTTCAGGAATACAACAGTATTCGACAGAATCAAACTCGACGTATCCAACAAATCTGGTAAATCCATAGTCTTTAGGTAAGAGGCGATATACCAATATTGAAATATCATACAAATTCCGATAGCGTTAAAGAAAAAAGTACGTCGTAAAATCATATACGAAGATTTCGGCCATAAACCGATTAGACGAAGACAAAGCTCAATTGGATAACTAATCGTACTTTTAGGTGACGCCATTGATATTAGTAACTTTCTATCTAATTCTTTTATTTATCCAATGGCTTCCACGCACATGCAAAGAAGACTGAGAAATGTTGAACTCTCTGCTTTTGAAATCTTCCGTTCAAAGTGGTACTGGTAGTGGTGGTAGTATCAAATCGATTATTCATGGAAACTTTTTTCCAAGACTCGCTCGATTTTTCGAAGCACTTTTATAAGTAAATTGCCATCTCCTCCCGGAACTTCGTCGATCGATGTGTATTATCTGTTATATACTATTATCTAGCATTATATTCAGTCTGAGAAGTCTAAGTTACCATCGATGATTATATATGTTTACCTGTCGTCTTTTTTATACCTCTGAAGCAACATAGAGCAATAAAGTGTTCGATAAAAGAAGGAAACAATTGCAGTAGTGAAAAGTTACTGAAGTCACCCTCTATTGGTTTTTCTTGTGCAATTGTTTCTTGTGCATATTCACTGAATAGTTATTTCAAAATTTGCCTTCATACAATTTGTATGAAAAATTATAGTGAAAGACAAGTTTGAATCTATGAAAAAGTTTTAAAAGTTATGGTTTAGAAAAAAGGCACCATTTTCTTACATATTAATACTGCTTAATATAAATATCTTTTTTTATGTGAAATATAAAAACAGACTCTGGTTATGCAGTATAATTATTTATTTAAACACAAGTATATATTAAAACGTAAAAATACTAAAACAATATAATATGTATACTGAGGATAAATATCTAGATTTGTTAGTTTTATTTGTTCCACTCGTCTTTCCTTTGCTATTCCTTACTTTAGAATCAAAGTACCATAATTTTAAAAAAGAATTTATTTATTCCAACTTAGAGAAATCGACTTGTTTTACAAACATGTAGTGATTTATTATTAGCTCCAAAAACCGGTTAAGAAACCATGTAGATTCTTACTTTTACTCTATTTTTACAAATCAGAGATGAAAATATAAACGCATACTTAGCAATTTCTAAACCAAGTTACATTAACGAAAATACATGTTGAAGGAATACCACGAATAACAAAAGCGAAAATAATTGTGCTACTCATTAACACTAAATAACAAATGGATAACTGTTATTCTATTATTTCATGACATTTGGAAGTAATTGTTTTATTTGTTACTAATTTGCAACATATGTTTAACAAAAAAAATCCGGGATCCAACATATGCGCAAGGATCCGATTTACAAAATTTGTGTGTAAAAAAGTGAATGAACGAAATACAATAATAATATAGAATTCTTATAAATTAGATTTAACATTCTACAAAAACTTGTAGCCTTATTTTAGTTAAAATTCAAATTTGAATTATTTTGTAGAACGTAATAGAACATTTTTTGAAAGAGTAACGAAGATGTGTGAAATAATGCAGGGGTGGCGATCTGAGGCTCCCGACCTTGAAGTCGCCTATTCCCCTCGCGGCTTTCTCCGCCAAGCCGTAAAAGAGCGATCCCCTACCATACCTGCTCATTCACTCTGCTGAACTCCCCCGAACGCGGCGTCGACTCCATCACGGAGTCCCATCACACCCCATCACTTCATATTACGATAAAAATTGAATAGTTTTTTCTTTTATATTAGGAACTGCATTTCACACTGTTAACTAATAAAAAAGAAAAAGGTGGGTAAGAAGCACTTGCTAAAAAATAAATAATTAATATTCAAGTACACTCTTTATATAGAAATTTATTTTATTATATTAAAAACCAATACATTCATAACAGTAAAGCGCGATATTTTTTCACCGATTATTTTTAATTTCTTTACATAAGCATAAACTTTAATTTTAATATCAACTCATTCTTTCTAACACTCGTATACGTATATCAATTATATAAACCAACAGTAAATATATAAACTCTGTTCTAAAAAAAATGGAAGGTGTAAATGTTGTAAAAAAAGTCTTCTTGAATCTCCATGCTTCAATCTGATTGGAGTATAGAAGTAAAATAAATTGTATAATGACAATGAGCAAGTGTACAATTAATAATATTAATTATATAAAAAAGGTACAAATTCATAACAATGCACATCTTCGAATAATTTTTTTAAATTTCCAAGCATAATGTATAACTCCAAAATATATTCAATTCCATTGTATTTCTTTTATCTGTTACATTTATCACTGGAAAAATACATGCATACTTCAAAATTGATATCACAATATAAATTTGCAGTCTTCTGTTTGGAAGAATTATTTTCCATATATCATAATAAAAATTTACAGATAATTTTTACAGACGATATTTAATTCATCGCACGTGAAAATATTGCATATTTTATTGTTCTCGATACTTATACGTTTAACAAACAATTTACGCGTAATGTCATTTTTTATATCTACATATATCTCTGCATGACATTATAAAATGGAAAATTCTTTTTACAATCGGAGAATTCATTACGCTGTAAAATCATCTTGTTCTAACAATCATAGAAAAATACAATCTGTATACATAACATTATAAAAAGTTAAATTATTTCCAACAATTTACATTCCATTGTACGCTGGACCACCTCCACCTTCGGGCACAACCCAATTGACGTTCTGACTTGGATCTTTAATATCGCATGTTTTACAATGAATGCAATTCTGTGCATTAATTTGCAGTCTCTCTCCCTCTCCAGATTCTAATGGTACAAACTCATACACACCTAAAATAGAATATTAATATAAAATAGTATTTTACAAAAATATCTAAAAACAATAAATTTCACTCAATTTAACATTTTCAGGAAATACTTGTTCAAAATAAAATTTTTACAAAATCGTTGCAATGTTTTACAACACTGCTTTTGATTTTTTATAAAATTCTCAATCTATGAAGTCTGTCAGCTATAAATATTTATTTACATATAAAATATACAGATGCATAAAAACTAAGGACAACTCCATCCAGAGTTTTACATCGTCAATCAAATATCACGTTTTCAAAATCGATTGTTTCGGAAACGAAACACCGCGTGAAGAAATTTCACTGCGCGTCCCTGATTTATTTTAGCAGACAGAATCACCCTATCGCGTTTCCATCATCGTTATCGCCACACCCTGTACATTCGAATGTGCTTTTCCAGAGGTAAACGACCAGAGTTTCGTTTCGAAGGTCAAATTGTACCCTCCGCCAGACAGTCGATAACCTATCCCCCACCACTTTCCAGACATTCGAGTTATCCTGCAGGAAAACAACTCCCCATCGAACTTCTCCCTGTTTCCACGACGACGAGCCACGGAGAAAGGAAGAAGCGGCTTCATAAGGGAAATAGAAAGAAGATAGGGTGTACTGAATATCAAGGGTGGCAAGAGGAAGTAGCGAACACGATAGACGTATAAATTTCTCTCTTTAAGTTACGAACAAATTTCATACTTCCTCCTTCACCCTCACACTCACATGCACGTACGTTTCTAATAACAAGGAATTCAAAAACATAATATATTTCCACTATCTAACATTTTATTAAATAACCGACTGTAATAAATTGCTATATGAATAAACTCAAATGAAAAAAAAAACTATAATACTAGAAAAATTATTTAAACATGAAAATGGTTTCTGTTCAATAAAGAAATTCATAAAAATATTAATAGCATAGAATAAACCAGTATAAAAATGACTATTTGTAGATGGAAGTAGTATTACAGTGTTTTGAAACTAGTTGCTTAAAAAGAATTTTTTTTAGTAAGAGCGAATTTTCCAAACAAAAATTTTCCTCGAAATTTGACCTCACAGAAGCAGAAATATTTGAGGGTGAAATAGCAAGCGTAGCACCATGTCTGCGTTTCTAGAAACGAATAAAAAGGGCTGTACGACGGGGTTGTTAGCCCACAGCCACATGCACCTCGAATTCGGGAGCTGAGCTTGATCGAGGGTAGTCTAGCCTTGAGGGGTGCTCGGATGGCTCAAGTTCAAGGACGCATCGGTCGATAAACCCAGACGAGAAACAGGGAGGGAGAAGAAAAAGAGAAACCGACAGAGAAGAGAAACGGAGGGAAAGAGAAAGAGCAGAAGGGGAATGGCGTTTTTGATGGAAAGGTCTAGAAAGCGAGAAATATTCGATTTACAAAGCGCTAAAGTTGCTGCTGCTACGCAGAGCAACGTTGCCCGAACTGGATAATGGAATTTTTTATATCGCGTGAAGATCGTAATGTAAACATATTTTATATTCGAAATTAAATACTTTAAATAATATATCCATCAAAATAGATAGCAGCACTAAAAGAGAATTGCTTCCATTTTTTTTATAACACAAAGGAATTTTGAAGAATTTGTAACGCATACTAATTTTTTAATTAGTTGATACACAGCAGAATGTGTTTAGAAATTTTTCCGAGAAACGACTGAAATAAATATACTAACAATGAACACATCTTGTATATGACGGAGTTTAAATACTGAAATCCGCAATGCAGTAACAACTGCAACATCCTCATAATGACGCTTAGACCTACATAAATGCTATTTATGGTCCGTCTACATAAAACTTCCTCGAATAAATTTGGTTAAATTCTTTCTGATGGTAACTCATTTTCTAAGTGTGCGGGACCATAAAAGCGCTTCGCTTTCTTTTTACTGCACTGCGGAGGTACGAAAAGATAACGTTTATCGCGAATTTATCTTCAGTTGACAAAGAAAGTAACAATTCATCAAACGTCGGGAAATAAATTAAAACAGTAACGTTGCAATTGACGCTATAAAGTAAAATAAAGAATATATTTTAACATTTGAACAACACATTTGAAAAATTTGTATATTTGCAAAATACTTAAAAGAAAATAAAAGCCTTTTGTTACGACACAAATACCTTGGTCAATTTATATATTTTATAAGTAAAGAATGTGCGAGTTATTCACGTTTTTATGCAAAAATATTCATAAATTTGACAAAAATTAGACGAGAGTTATAAAAATATTTATACTAATTATGTAATAATTAAAGTACGAAGCACTTTAATATATGTATAAATAAGTAGCAAAAATGTTAAAAAGATCCAAATGCTCACCAGCAGGGCAAAATCGTCCCTCTGGACCAGCAAATTCCGCTAAATTTCTTTTTACTGGAATCGTATCATCCGCTAAGGTAAGATGAGGTGGTTGTTCAGCTTCATGATTTGTACCAGTCAAAGCAACCGAAGACAATAAGTCAAAAGAAATTTGATTATCAGGCTTTGGATATTCGATTGGCGTGCATGTAGATGCTGGTTTTAATTTCTTGTAATCTGGACCTAAACATAAAATCGTTATTTATGCGAACGATAAGCAATGTTTCATTTCATCATTCAGTGTTTTAAAGAAATTATCTTACCTCCATGAGACAAAGTCCATGGCTCTCTTCCACCGATTAACATTGAAAATCCAGAATATAGTAATCCTCCGTACATACCGAGGCTTGTATGAAAACTTGGTCTTATATTTCTAACAGCTTTCAGTTCTTTATAGATCCAACTGTTTTTTATTTTATCCGTGTAAGTCGTTGGTTCTAAGCCTTTGGTGGGCGAGGGTTCATTTTCTGCATTTATTATTGCCTCAATTGCACTTTCCGCTGCAAGCATCCCACTTTTCATAGCATTGTGCGTTCCTTTCACTTTGGGAACATTAAGAAATCCTGCTGTACACCCGACGAGACATCCGCCGGGAAACTGGAGTTTCGGAATAGATTGAAATCCTCCTTCTACTAAAGCTCTTGCGCCATACGATATTCTACAATAAATAGAAATTTAATAACAAATTAAAAAAAGAGTTTGTTTGATTTATAACAATTCACCTTTTTCCTCCTTGAAGTATGGATTTGATACTTGGATGATGTTTAAATCTTTGAAACTCTTTAAATGGATGTAAATAGGGATTAGAGTAATCTAATCCAACCACAAATCCTATGGCAATCAGGGGCGTATCCTCGTTGAGATGATACAAAAAGGAACCACCGTAAGTATCTTTCTGCAAAGGCCAACCGACTGTATGTTCAACTCTACCAGGCTTATGGTTCTTTGGATCAATTTCCCAGATCTAACAAGAAAACATTTATCTTACATTTTTTACATCAACGATAAACAGAAAAATTGGAAAGTCGTATAATCACCTCCTTCAACCCAATACCATAAGTCTGAGGTTCACAGTCTTTCCTGAGATTCAGTCTCTTCGAAACTTGTTTCGTAAGATGTCCATGACAACCCTCTGCAAAAATTGTACATTTCGCATGCAATTCCATTCCACGTTCAAAGGTATCCTTTGGAGAACCATCTTTATTAATACCAACATCGTTCGTAGCTATTCCTTTAACAGAGCCGTCTTCGTGATAAAGCACTTCAGCCGCAGCATATCCAGGGTATAATTCCACGCCGGCTGCTTCAGCTTGCTGTCCAAGCCACGCGACAACGTGACCCAATCTGAACAAAATAATTAGTAGAAGAAACACATGTAAAGTAATTTCTCCATATTATATGCTTACAATTGTTGCAACGATTGTAATTTATTACCTAACTATGTAGTTTCCATGATTATGCATTGGCATCCCTTTTAGAATTGGTATCGATATTCTACCATTCTCAGTGAGAAGCGCAAATTTGTCTTCTGTGACTGGAGTATTTAGCGGTGCGCCCAGTTCTTTCCAATTTGGAAACAGTTCATTCAATGCGATTGGATCTAAGCAAGCTCCGCTGAGAATATGTCCTCCAATGGTAGAAGCCTTCTCGACGACTGTAACTCGAAGCTCCTTTCCATGTTTCTCTGCTAATTTACGTGCCTGAATTGCAGCAGATAGACCAGCTGGACCACCGCCAACAATTAAAATATCAGTTTCATCTACATATCTTTCCATGTTCACATCTGTAAAATATATTTCATAGTTTATGAAACAAATCAAGAGTCAATACTATGATATTTGTGCATTGAAACGCTTCTGTACAAGAATGAATTTATATGCATACCTTTCCATCTTGGATCTGTTTCTCGAGGTACGACCGTATAATGCGTGGTAATTTTTGGAAACTGTTCTTGTGAATAGGCTCTTTGAAGAATCCATTGCAAACTCTGTACTGCCAAGAGATATAAATGTGATTAAAATGGAATATTAACAATCAATTTCGAAATTTTTTAGTAGAATTGACCTTGTATTCAATTAAATTATCGAAAATTATTTCTTAAAAAAAATTGTGTACAGTGTTTTCAGAAATATTATTTCCCTTATCGCGTGTAATTTGATAAGGATATATGCAACAAATAAAAAATACCAACAAATAATCAAGTACGCTAACCTAACATCAAAATTCCATCGAATTTGTCTGACTAAAAACGTACGTTTTCACTTACTTTCACTTATCTTTTATTTTGAAAATTAGTAGTCAGTTTGGAACATTGGGTGGTTCACCTTCAAAATTAACTCGGATTCAAATGCATACGTGTGTGTATAGATGTACATCAAAGGTACAAAGTTCAATAATTGTACATAGAAAAAAGATATTGCAACACAATACATTCATTATAATATTATATTTATTGACTTCAGAAAACATATAATTACTGAACAATTCAAGTAATACCTTTTTTGCTAAATTAAGAAAGCCTTGAACAATATTCTCGAAAGTAAATAACGGAAATTTAGTACAGATTTTATAAAAAATTGCTATATTTCAATATACTTAAAAGTTACATAAAATTTTGCAAATTAGTATAAAATGTATCTAATACACATAATGTATTTAATACTTATTTTTTAAATAAGAAATTTACAATCTTATTTCGAAGCAGCTTAATTACATTCCTTGTTACATTTGTCACAGGAAAAATATTCCAAAATTTTCTATTTATATGAAATTTTGTTTTAAATGAAAGCATAATTAGTGTAAACAATGAACTTACGATTATTTGACCTATTAAGTATCACCCGAGCCATAACTGTTCATCAACAATGAATCGATTGCAGTCTTACGAATGGTACGGATCAGTACGGATCAAGTATATTATACTAATCGCGTACAACTGTACTGTAAGCACTGTAAGCTTATTCGGAAATCAGCCTTCAAAACTGCAAACATTGCACTTTCCTTTTCGTTTCCATACAGTGAATGTATTCGTCTCATACCGATAATGTGAGAACATGCTACATAGCACATCTGTACAATATTTTATGTACTATCAATTAGGTATCCTTGGTCAAACGGTTTTACCGACCCGTAATTTGCCATTTGCCAGCTGAATGTAGCGACCTCTGCTTGCGAACAGCGTTCTATGAATTATTTCAAAATGTGTTTACGAAGTCAGGGACTGTCAATGACGAAGTTATCACAGAGTATCTTCTATCTCGACTGCAAGCAGTTACCAACCATTGATAACTTTCCCAGTAGATGTCCCAGAAGTGTTAATTCAGTACACGTGCTTACAGTCAACCAGTCAACATAGCCTAACAAAATGCAATGTATCATAACAGAAAATACTGTACATTTACAAATATTTAATTCGTATAAAAAATAGGGTATGATATTTAGGATTTAATTAGTTGCACGACACATTTAAAAATGGGGAAAAAGTATAATTGGAAGGCAAGAAATGTTGCAGAAGTAGAGATTGACAATTCTTCAACCAAAAAGGTATTTTATAATGATAAACATTTCGCATAATTTTATCTCAAAATATGTCTGTTTTTAATGCTACGTTTATTATGTAGATTGCTTTGGATATCCAACATCGCGAGGAAAATTATGACAACTGTAACGCGTTGGTTCTTCCTAATGAAAAAAGAAAAACGAAAAATAAAGTTCGGAAGGTGACTGTAACTCGATTGTTATCAAAAAAACGTAGGAAACAGTTGGAAAAAATTGTGGACAAGAAGCAAAAAAAATTGCGTGTAAGTTGTCTATTTTTGTGTGAAAGAATATTTGCAAATCGTGTATAAAATTACATGTGACAAAAACATTTATCAAGTTGGATTGATCATTTCACATACATTGTTTTATAACAGCGGGCTACGCTTTTAGAAGAATTAGCGAAGGTTCAAGCACCACAAGAAGAATTGAAGCAGTATGTATCTTTGGCGAGTGTGCAAACCAAAGGTTTAAAGCGTCATTTTAGAGAGGAAGTATTGCCTCCAAAGGAGTATAAAGTCAAAACAAACAATGGAGTTGAGAATGATGATGCAGAAGTATCTGTGAATGCTATCAAAGGAGGAAAGAAAAGAAGACTAGCAGCTTTACACGAAGAAAGAAGACAAGGAACTGTATCAGATCCAAATGTTGTTGGATTTGATGTAAGTTAATAAATCGAGCAAGCTTCGTATAAATATTAATAAGTATGTATTTTAGGAATCCAGCGAAAGTGAATCAGAATCCAGTGACAATGATGTTGAGCCTGAAAACAGAGAAAATTGTACTGAAAATGATTCGGAAAGTGCGAGTCAAAATCAAGTTGAAAATACAGAAGAAAACAAAAATGAACAAGTGTCTGTTAAAAAAAATGATACTTTACATATTAAAGATGCAGAGAAAGATAATGTTAAAGAAAAATTACCTATTCCTAGATTGGACATAAAACCTTTTGAGACACAGAAACCAATAAATAAAAAGCCTGCAGTATTTGTAACATTACAAAGAAAAGCAGAGATTCAAGCCGCAAGATTAAAACTACCAATTGTAGCGGAAGAACAAATTATCGTGGAAGCAATAAATGAAAATCCTGTGGTAATAATCACTGGTGAAACAGGCAGTGGTAAAACTACTCAAGTACCACAGTTTCTATACGAGGCTGGCTATGCTCAGGATAAATTAATTGGAGTAACTGAACCTAGGAGAGTGGCTGCTATATCAATGAGTAAACGTGTAGCGGAAGAAATGAATCTCACTGCCAAAGAAGTTTCGTATTTAATTCGTTTCGAAGGAAATGTTACATCTGAGACAAAAATTAAATTCATGACAGATGGTGTTTTGCTAAAAGAGATACAAACTGTACGTTTATACTGTCGAATTGTAAGATTGCAAATGCATAAAACGTCATTCCACGTGAACTCGGACACTTTTCGGAGTAACTTCTCGGATTTTGTTGAATTTTGGATATGCTGTAGTTTTTAGGGATATATAAACGTGTACAAAAGGATTTTTGAAAATTTTGAAAATTGTTCATTTTAGAGCTCTTTGAAGTTTACTATTCACTTTTTTTCTATTAATTCTAGCTCTTAAACTAGCAAATTGATAAAAATGTGCTTTTGGGTGAGCAGACATAACAGTACCTAATAAAAATTATTTCAGTTGGAAGAAAAACTTTTTTAACTATTTATTTTGCAATTGTTGTTAACAAATGCAGGTTTTTCATAGCGGGGAATTAATTAAAAAATCGAAAAAAATTGAGCATGTAGCCCTATTTGTCCCCTTTACGGACCACTTTTCAAAAATATGGACACTAAAATTGGCCATAGGAAAATTAATTGAATTGTACGCTGCGCGTCGAAATCCACTGATTCGACCAGCCGAACGCGGCGCGCGCGCTTCCGCGCGCGGCGGGATTCCTAGCGCGGTCCTTGCACAGTCAAACCGAATGACGCAGCACTTGGTTGGTCGAATCAGTGGATTTCGACTCGCGGCGTACAATTCAATTAATTTTCTTATGGCCAATTTTAAAGTGTCCGTATTTTTGAAAAGTGGTCCGTAAAGGGGACAAATAGGGCTACATTCTCAATTTTTTTCGATTTTTTAAATAATTCTCCGCTATGAAAAACCTGCATTTGTTAACAATTGCAAAATAAATGGTTAAAAAAGTTTTTCTTCCAACTGAAATATTTTTTATTAGGTACTGCTATGTCTGCTCACCCAAAAGCACATTTTTATCAATTTGCTAGTTTAGGAGCTAGAACTAATAGAAAAAAGTGAACAGTAAACTTCAAAGAGTTCTAAAATTAACAATTTTCAAAATTTTCAAAAATCCTTTCGCACACGTTTATATATCCCTAAAAACTACAACATATCAAAAATTCAGCAAAATCCGAGATGTTACTCCAAAAGGTGTCCGAGTTCGCGTGAAATGACCTTAAAGCTAAAAGTAATTAATTTTTTTTTTAGGATTTTCTGCTCACAAAATATTCAGTAATTATTCTAGATGAAGCGCACGAAAGAAGTGTATACACGGATATTTTAATAGGATTACTGTCGCGAATAGTACCACTCCGTAATAAGAGAAACAATCCACTGAAACTTGTGATTATGTCTGCTACGTTGAGGATAGACGAATTCGTAGATAATAACAGATTATTTAAAGTAAAACCACCAGTTTTAAATGTAGAATCGAGACAGTTTCCAGTAACAATACATTTTAATCGACGAACTAGCACCAACTATGTTGCCGATGCTTTACGGAAGGCGATAAAAATACATACTCGTCTTCCCGATGGCGGAATTTTAATCTTTCTGACAGGTAGACCTTTTATTAGTCTAAGTTATTTGCATTTTGCCGTTTTAGTGTATAATATATCTATAATTACACTATAGGGCAGAAGGAAGTGAATTATGTGGTGCGTAAACTACGCAAAGCTTTCCCTATTAAAAACAAAAATGAAGCTTCGAGAAAGCTGAATAAATCAAAAGAAAATAAAGAGTCTCTCAACGAGGAAGAGAATAATTCAAGCAAAAGTGACAACGACGATTCCGATGATGATTTTCAGTGTAAGGAAGCTATACGTCAAAATAAATTGCGACTGAAGAAAAGAATTGAGTTACCTCATATTAATCTCGATGAGTATGTAGAAATATTACTCTACATTTTGCCTTTTTCAAATCTTTCCTATAAAACATTTTTAACTTTCAGCTACTCCGCAATTCCCACTGACGACGCGCACGAGGATCTAATTGGCGCTGAAGATGAGGAAGAGGTACAATTAGATGAGGATGAGGACGAGGATGACGACGTAATCGATCTAAAAGACTGTGCGAGTGCACAACCATTATGGGTCTTGCCTCTCTATTCGCTGTTACCGAGTCACAAACAAGCAAAGGTAATTGAGAAACGAGAATGTAAACAATTTCACGCTAAGTGTTTGAATTTCTAGGTATTCGAGCCACCGCCAGAAAATTATCGTTTGTGCGTAGTGTCCACGAATGTAGCAGAAACTTCTTTGACTATTCCTAACGTGAAATACGTAATCGATTGTGGACACTGTAAAACGAGAATGTACGATAAAGTAACCGGAGTTAGTACGTATCGTGTTTGCTTCACGAGCAAAGCTTCTGCTAATCAACGCGCAGGAAGAGCTGGTAGAATTGGCCCTGGCCACTGTTACAGGTACTTGTTAATACGTTAGCTGAAAATGATAGTGGCAACTGATTAATGAACATTGCTTTTAGACTGTATTCTTCGGCCCTGTTTAACGATCAATTTGAACAGTTCAGTCAATCAGAAATTCAAAGGAAACCAGTAGACGATTTGCTTCTGCAAATGAAAGTAATGAAAATCGATAAAGTCGTTAATTTCCCGTTTCCAACACCTCCAGACAGTGTGCAATTGAAAACGGCAGAGAAAAGATTACTAATTCTTGGTGCTTTGTATCGGCCCGCTTCCGATAAACAAGGTACAAGTTATCACTAAGTCAGTTTTAACAGAAAATTTTATGGTTTCTTCGTTTTCAGGTTCATACGCCGCCAAAGTCACTCCACTTGGACGCAGTATCGCTGCGTTTCCTGTTGCTCCGCGGTATGGGAAAATGCTGGCGTTGTCTCATCAACACAATCTCTTGCAGTACACAGTGTGCATAGTTGCTGCACTTTCTGTTCAAGAGGTGTTAGTAGAGGCAATGGATGTGGATGGTGCTTCCAAGAACAAATGGCTACAAATGCGACGTTCGTGGGCTGGAGTAGGGAATAGTTTGCTTCTCGGTATATCACTTGAATATTTTACTAATAACAATACAGTAAAGTCTGCTTAAACCTAGGTAGTTTTCTTTCTACACGCCTGGGCTAATGCCTTCCAACCACTATTTTTTGTCGACTTGGACCGTGGGAACTTTCTCGGCCGCGAGCTCGACTCCCGAAACGATGGGCTATAAAGGACAAGGATAGCACTAGGCATTTAAAAATGCTCGTGACGCCAATCGATTCCTTATACTCAACCGATTAAAAAAATACCAAACACGACATAATTCGATCCATAATTAACGAAATAACGAAACAAATTAATTTTCACGCTTCAATTCTAACTTCGCTAAAAATAGTTCGATTTACATGAAATTTGGTGTTATTTTAATCGGGAGAACGCTTAGAATCTAATGGTGAAACTTTTGTATCGATACGGCAACAGATAAGATCGCGGAAACTGAGAAAATTGATAACTCAGCGCTTGAACGACTCTAGCCACGCGTGTAATCCGATGCCGTCGCTTGGCGAATATCAAAGAATACCGCGTAAGTCAGGTGTGAAATATTTCCTCCTGAATTTTCATCGGTTACTAATTATTGTCGAATGTTTATAAAAATGATACCACATACTTTCTTACATTTGTCCGATGAAAATTAGTCGAAATACGATATAAATCGGACTATTTTTAGCGAAGTTAGAATTGAAGCGTGAAAATTAATTTGTTTCGTTATTTCGTTAATTATGGACCGAATTATGTCGTGTTTGGTATTTTTTTAAATCAGTCGAGTATAAGGAATCGATTGGCGTCACTCGTGAAAATTCGATGGTAAAAGGTGAAAATCGGTCACGAGCATTTTTAAATGCCTTGTCTATTGTGGCCCCATTGTTTCGGGAGTCGAGCACTCGGGCTCGAGCGTCCAAACACATAAAAACCAGTCAAGCGAGAAATCGGAGGTGCGAGATTCACTTCCCACTTCGCTTAAGTCTTGAAATACGGACCCGATTGCCAGAACTTTATGCGGAAAGTACTGTAGTAATAAACAACATTAATGAAAGTGTTTCTTGCAAAGGCGATCCGATGATCCTTATGAGAGCTGTAGGAGCTGCAGAATACGCAGGAACTAAAGGGAAGCTTCTTTCTTTTTGCGAGAAACATGGTTTACGACATAAAGCGGTCGTGGAGATAAGGAAACTTCGACAACAGCTGACGAATGAAATTAATCTGAACATACAGGATTTAAACCTCACCATTGATCCTCAGTACGTACCGCGTATAATGTTACGTTTAATAATAATCAAGAAATTATGTTCATCTCAAACGTTAATTTAGAATGAAACCACCGATCGATATGGAAGCCAAACTGTTACGACAAATAGTTCTCGCTGGCACGGCTGATCAAATCGCAAGGAAAGTAATGCCGGATGAAATCAACGAAGATCAAGATAAGGCTAAATGGAAATACGCTTATAAGTAAATATTCGGAAAATAATTATTTATTCGTTGTTTAAGTTACTTCAACGTATACAATTATGCATTCCCTGTTTAGAACTTTGGATATGGAGGATCCAGTGTTCATTCAGTCGTCGTGCGTTCTTCGAAAGACGTGCCCTGAATGGGTAGTTTATCAGGAAATATATGAAACAAATAAAATGTACATGCGCGGCGTTACTGCCATAGAACCGGAATGGTTACCTAAATTTGCTCCATCATTGTGCCAACTTGGTGAACCTTTAACCAATCCTCCGCCAAGGTCTTTCTTATACAGTGAGGAGCAAAATTGAACATGTAGGATGCCGATAATTCAGAAATACATTTAAACAGCAAAAATATATGTTTTTTACTACACAAACTGCTCGACCGTTCCGTATCAATTACAAATTACATACAACTAACTATCAATTTTGCTCCTCATTGTATTTTACAATCTTTATTTTTATTGAAATCTAGCTGTTTTTCTATATTGCGCAAATTAATATAGATACGACGAAGAAACTGGAAAAGTCACATGCAGCATGACGGGAACAATAGGAAAAGCTGGATGGAAATTGCCCGTAACAGAAATGGAATATCCGCTGTCTGCAGAAGGAGTTAAGTGGTTCGCGTGTTTTCTTTTAGAGGGTAAAGTTTGTCCGAAATTAAAGAAATTTGTTCCCTCGCTACTGTCCACTCCACAGAGCATTAACAAGACATGGGCGAAGTAAGAGTTCTATATTTCATATTTACGAAATCAGAATAAATATTGACTAAATAATGATGGCTAAAATAACATTTTCAGATTAATTCCGCGAACGCAAGAAATAACTCGGCTGTTGCTGTCTCATGGAATCATGTCGAAAGAAAAATTGTTTGAAACTTGGAAGACGGACAGAAGCTGTAAGTATGTCTTTTTTCTGCGAATGGAACGTATTATTGAATATAATTGTTTTCAGTTCTTCTATCGACCTATCAAAAATGGTTGCCAGAATCGGCTCATGCGCAAGTAACAGCCATTTGGCCGCCAGTCTAATAAATTGTGGATTTAATAAAAAAAATTCAATATGTATAAATGTCTACGATGTGTAGAGTTTGTATAATTAATATAAAATAATTGTTAAACTTGAATAAAACATTTTTTAACTTTAAGCTTTCGTAAATTCTTGAAATTATTTTATAATTCTGTAACTTTAATTTGCACGTCTATTTCCTTGAACGATGTGCAACAAAATTTTAAAACTACATTATATATATATATTTTTTTTTATACGTTAAAGTTTCGGTTCAAATTTTTGTTATTCGTTAAAGAGAGTTTTATTTTTATAATTTACGCTTTATTATATATATAAATTTATTAATTTTTCGTAGGTATTAATTTTTGAAATTAATCACTATGACAATTGCAGAACTCGCCTCAAAATAGCGTGAAAATACTGCATCAATTCGCAAACTAAAATCAAAGTTTAGTAAATTTAAAATAGATATTTAATAAATATTTAATGAATACTTAATGAATATTTAATGAATACTCAATTAATATTAAGTAAGTATTTAATGCCAATCAATAAAATAAAGGTGATTCACCTAAAAAAAAAAAAAAAATGTGGAATTTTTTTTATTGTAATTTGTATTCGACCGAAAGCTGATCAACTTTTGTTTCAAACACTATTAAAGATAAGAATACATTTCTTTGTAAAAATTGTGACCAATATGCGATATGTGAATATTTATAACACGTATATAATTATAGTATAGTGTATGTCTTCATCAAAAAAGTAGAATGTGCAATCAAATATGAGATCAGGAAATAGAAATCACTACACAGACGCGTCAACCAAGTTGAGCGTCGAGTGATTGAATTTCAGACTCGATTCTCCGCTAAAGAAAGCCGAGTATAAAAAACTTCATCCCACCTTTTCGATTCATCTTTGCATATAAAATCACCCACTTTTCCACCGTACCACATAATTACATCCCACATCTTGTTTCACTGTTATTTATGGATCTCAGGATTCTAGCTGTTCGGATAATTACTTGTCACCAATTGATAAGCATAATCATTGACCGCATTCCCTAGTTGCATTCAATATAGAATTAATAAGTTTCTTTAATGCTCTTCTTGGCGATTTTCAAGCTTTATTTGTAGTACTCGGTGCAACCGAGAACGGCGAAAGTGCTCATATGATAAAAGTTCACGGTACCAATTAATACTGTGGCATGTAATCGTGTAGCTCGACCCTTAATTATGATTATTAAGGACCCAACTGAACAACGTAAAGACAATGCTACGTAGGATATGTTAAATGGGATTCTGTGGAAATAACTGTCGTTAGATGGTCTATTACACGATTTGAGCATTGTTGAGACTCCAACGCGATCGATGCTCAACGTGTGACATAATTTTCTGGTCATTCCTAGGATTCCTTAAAATCCTTCGTGCGTCGTGAAAGACAATTATTGAGATATTCTGTTAGATCGAAAGCTTGCAGTTAATGAATAAATTTCTGTGTAGTGTTACCGTCACAGTTGCTTCGTAGCGCCGTTTTACCATTTTATAAACTGAGAATTTTATTTTTATTGTGTATCTGCGAATAAATCAGTTCAAGTTCTTTCATTAAAAATTAACATTTTTTTTTTAAATTTTCGTTAAACTTTTGTGAAATTTGTTTCTATTTTTTAATTTTTTAATTTTCTTACATTACTTTAATTTTTAATATAACAAAATCTGTAAGGAATCAACTATTTCATGCGCGTTTTTACATGTTTAGCTCCAGTCCATGTTATCACTCCAATTCCTTTAAGCATAGCTTCGATAATATTTCGTAAAAATAATTATAGCTTTAAAATAATTTAATTTTCACGCTAAACAATTACAGATAAATTATCTCAGACGTCTGAGTTATCATTTTCATCTTGCGTTTCTGTATCTTTTACATTTTTAATGTGTTTTCCTCGGAATAAAAAAGACGGTACATATAAATATTTCCACTTTCTCCTTTACTTGCAAAAAGTAACAATTAACAGCGATTATATTCGATTATTTCTTTAATAACCAAATTAAAACACTTCTGATTAATGCTTAACAAATTATAATATTTTTTCCAATTGTTATATTAATATATATAACCGTATTGAATTACTTAATAAATCTGTTTGATATTTCTTAAAAATATTTAAGCTCTATTCCTTGAAAAAAAGTAATATTACTACTAATAAAAAAAAAGACACGGGCATTTGTAAAAAAAAATGAGTAAACGAGTAAACTGACCAGTTTCAGTTTCTTCCTTGAGTAATACGATTCAGACGTCAATCAGCAGTACCTGATTATACCAAGAACATGCAATGACCTTCATTTGGATCGATGTCCTAACGTTCTGTTGTTTTTATAGCAGTTCGTTCACTTTTACTTGTATTTTGTCTTCGTATTTTATATTCCAGGCTTCTCAGCTTCGCTCAGAATTCACCGAGGTCGTTTACTTTTGGAACAATAGGATAATTTTAATATACGAGTTTTATACTACACAAAGTATAATTTACCTTGCATTTAATAATGTAATATTTGCTGTAATAAATAATGCGTAAACTGGTTATTTAATGAACAGCTACTGATATTAAGAGAATGATTTGCAGCGTTGCAAGTGTCATATGTGTTTATTAAAGAACATAAACTCTGCAAGTAATACTAATTTTTCGAAACTTTCATGTAAATTTAAAAATAATAATAATGATATTAAATTGAATGGAAGTCATTGACGAAGTGAGAACGTCCGAAGAATATACATGGTGTAACAAAAATGTTGCAGTTCCTTGAAAAGGGTGATTCCTGAGGTGATTTTAAACAACTTTTTCCTTAGCGAAAATGTTAGGTGGGGCTTCGTTAACGAGTTGTTAACGAAAAGACCGACCAATAGAAGCACGAATATAGTGGATGAATTTGAGCGCGGGCTCCAGCTGTAAGTAGTATTGGCCCGCCATCGTCCGCGCCATCCACTGTATCCGTGCTTCTATTGATCGATGTTTTCGTTAATAGTTCGTTAACAAAGCTCCACCTAATATTTTCGCTAAGGAAAAAGCTGTTTAAAATTACTTCAGGAATTATCCATTTCAAGGAAATGCAACAATTTTTGTTACACCTTGTATATGGAATTCAAATATAACAAGTTACTATTCTTTTTAATCATTTTTTGCTCACCTGCTTCGCCACTCATAAAACTCCTTTTAAACTTGTTTCCTTGCTGCATTTATCTCGCCAATTTACACCACACAAATAAATGACCAGAGGATCTAGCAACAGAACGTAACTACGTCGATTTAACTATACAGGTCCTTTCATTTTTTATGCACTATACAATTTATAAAGTTATGCATTTTGTACATCCCACTTCAAACTCATGAATACTTTCGTAGTTCTGTATTTTCGTTCTAGCAAAATGTATTTAAAAAAGTATTTGCACAGAATTTTTTTACAAATGGACAGTTATTATTCATATTTTTAGAATCAACGAGTAAATATTTTTCATGTACAAAAAGAATACCAAAGTTATAAAGAAAGTACCAACAGCAGAGAATTTTTTTTAATATTACAGCGAACTTCCATAATGCAGAATTGGACATATGTAAGTCGACTAAAATTTTCAGTTCGATTAATTGATTAATGTTTAAGATTAAAAAAATTAATCGTTAGATTTAATCTGTTGATAAAATTAATCGTCAGTCATCAATCGCTAGTTTTTAAATGAAAGATAATTCAAATTTACATCACATTAGTGACTCTGTTTAATATTATTTTTACAAATATTAATTTTTCCACAAAAAGAATTTTAGTAGTTAATCATTAATCAATTATTCAATTAACAGTTAAAATTGAAATATATTTAATCGTTAATAGCAACTAAGAACTACAATAGGAATTTAATTATCGGTTACGACTAACGATTAAAATAAGAATCTATCTGTTAATTGGAGGAGGAATTTAATGATTAATCGTTGATTAAATTGTAGCCCAAGTCTGCTACAATGCGACAAAATATTTCGTAGATAAGATTTAAAAAAATAGAAAATCAGACACTACTTCAAAGTAAAGGTAGGTCTGAATTAGGTACACTGAACTCGACCTTGAAATCGCGAACATCATACAAGGAACACCTTATACAACGCTCTAACAAACGTTCGAAAGCCCTCGACCTTCCGGTAACGAAACAGCCACCCATAAAGAGAACCTCGATGACACTTTTTGCCCGTCTGTGAACAATCCCGCATCATCGAGTTTTTCATGAATCGCATTTGAAGAGGATCGACCAGGAAGTCAAGCAACGCGCACCTGACCTCGGCCAAGCGGAGGCCCTTTGAGAGCGGAGTCCCGCGATGTGTAATGTCAATGTCGACGCTTCAGGTGTAGTCGTTGCTTCAGGGTGTGGTCCCCTCCTACGGGTCGACGATTTCCTACCAGGTACAAGCATATAAAAGGGGAACCGTGACTGGACAGGGTACGACATAACAGTCTGTCTTTAGGGCGAGTACTGGTTTATCACCCAGCAGCGCTCGTTGGATACGATTGACCATGAAATTCGCGGTAAGTGAGCCCTGTGTGGTGACGAGGTGCCACGTATTCGCAAATTTTCGTGTGAAATAAGAATATGAAGTTTTGAGAAAGTTAAAACTGAATTTGATGTCTTGCGTAGGTTCTAGAATTTTTGGGTAACATTTATGGAAAAAGTAGATCATTACTTGGGATTCATCTTTTTGATCACTGATCCATGTGCTATATTACTGTGGAGATTTTGGGTTGTTTGTTAAGATTCAACGAACAATTATGGATTATTTTTGTAGTTAGAATACTACAGTGGCGGATCCAGGAGCCTTTCTTGGGGGGGGCGAAATGTATAAAAGTAAAAAAGTCTATTTTTTAACCGTCTTTTCAACCTTGATAAGCAATTAGAATAATTACGTGTTATATAATTGTGATTAAAGACTTTATTTTATCAGAAAAACAGATATAAAAGATATTACAATTAATGCGATTACGATACTTCATAATACAAATTCTGCTCTACGTTGGCGAATTTTTACCAGGCAATATTCTGAAAATATTTTAAAAACTTCTATGCACTAGCGCACTAGTGAGCACGCTAAGCAGAAAAATCTCGAATAGAAATCATGTAACACATTCAGTATATACGTAATAAGTTTTTCGGAATGTGAGGAAATATTTTTATATTTTATTACTCTTGGGGGGGGCGATCGCCCCTATCGCCCCCCCCTGGATCCGCCACTGGAATACTACGATTAATTTATAGCAAATGCAACTTTCACCTTTAGAGCCATTAAATGTTAGTAATTCGTTTGACCCACAAGCATTCTACACGATTAAATTTTTCACTCTCAAAAGAAGATATATTAAAGGGGAAATACCACCCTAATAAAAACAAGGATTCTTTAGGAATTTTTTTTTGGTACAAGAAATAATGTAAACATTTTTGGTTTTTTGTGTGTTATAGATATATATTTGAAGAGTTGTCTAAAATTTTCACAGTCCAAAAAATAAACACTTCATGGGATGGCAGCTGTAAACCTCGGCTATTGTAGAGAAAAAGTACTTTGCTGATCGACAGTACCGCAAAATCCTGGAAGATGGGACAACGAAATTGATAAGGAATTTTCAAATTATAGTGCACTAGCTAAAGCGTAGCGTAGGATTTTTGAAAATTTTAAAAACTACGAAAATGGCAGCATTTTAAAGAAAAAAGGTGATTTTCACACAAAAAAAAAAACGCATTAAAATGCTTCTACAAAATTGAAAAATTAAAATATCGAAAAAATCCTACGCTAGGCTTTAGATAATGTATATTTAACTTGAAAACTCCTTATCCTGGACTTTGCAGTACTTTCAGACAGCAAGGTACCTTTTTTTTTCTACAAGTGTTGAGGACTATGGCTGCTATATCATCAATTGTTTATTTTTTGGACTAAAAATTTTAGACATCTCTTCAAATATATATCTTTAACACATAAAAAACCAAAAGTGTTTACAGTATTCCTTGTGCCAAAAAAAATTCCTAAGGAATGCCTTTATTTTACAGTGCTCAGGTTGTGTCTCCCCTTAATCATCTGTCAATAAAAAAATCTTTACTCAACGTTTATTGTCACCTAGTCTAGCCTTTTACGGCATTAGATCCCCTATCGTCATTGACACACTAACGCCTACAATTCTGTGGTACATTCATCGCGTGGGCCCTACGAATATGCAACATCATCTTCCTTCATTATCACCTACGTTCGAACAATCTTATAATTAATCATCCCATCTATACCACAAAATCGTGCAAATAGACACTTTGTAATCTGGCTGCACTAGTACAGAACAGACCAATAGCTATCTTTTCCATTTCACAAAACAGAAGGAGATAGCAAAGTGGTTCACTCTGCACAAGTTCGGCCAGTGCTGGAGTAAAAAACAGACCTTATAATGATCGTTTCAATGTGAAATAAGAAGTCGATTTTTCGTCTTGCAGATTATCCTCAGCATATTTTGCGGTTTGGCCATTGCAGAACCAAGGTACCCAATCTTTGCAGTGTCCCCCTACAACTACCTTGGTGTACCTATTGGGTATGATGGGAGTATTTTGGACACGCCAGAGGTGGCACAGGCGAAAGCAGAACACTTAGCGACCCAGGCCTACGAAGCGGTCAGAAACACGCTCGGATATGCGCGCGTGCCCCTTCTGACCCGTGTTTATGCACCTGCAATTACCTACGGCGCACCCATCGGACCTGATGGCAGGGTCGTCGATACACCTGAGGTCGCGGAAGCGAAGGCTGCTCATCTTGCTGCCCACGCCCTGGTAATTACAAAACAATTCCTTTTAAATTCATGAAGTTGGTATTTAGAGGATTTATAACGGAACTGAAAAAAAGATACTAATTTGAAGTTCAACATATTAATGCTTAATTTTAAATTTTGTGAGGCACCTAAATACAAAGAACATTTTTCTGATATCGAAGAAATCGAAATTATTTAAATTGTTTACTTAGCAGTCCATTTTATTTATAATGTAAATTTGATGCTTTTATAATATAAAAACTAGCTCCTAAGCAAATAATTGAAATAAATTCCATTTCCTCGATATCAGAAAAATGTCACTTGCATCCTTTGGTTCTAAGGTGCCTTATACATCAGTAGTTGTCCAACTACTGTGAGGTTGATATAATTTTGTATGATTTCTGCTGCACTGTGTAGGAGTCTGCAAAGAAATCGGGACTGTATCCGTATGGTGCTCTGGCGCCTTCCAACGCGCAACGTTATGCCTACGGATATGGATACGGCGCACCTCTTGGGTCCGATGGCAACGTGATAGACACGCCAGAAGTGGCGAACGCGAAAGCTGCACATTTAGCTGCTCATGCTCAGGAGACTGCAAAATTGCTGAGAAACTTTGACCACAATCAATAGATACGACCAATGAGAACTGTGTATAGGATCAGTCGTTTAGTATTAGCGTGATAGTACGTTAGTTTTAAAGTTTGTGATTCGTTTTGAATTGTCGTTTTGTTTGTCAGTCACATAGTAGCATAAAACGAGTATGATTGATTGAAAATAGAATCAGGAACGTGCCATTGTTGTGTCAATTTGATGTAAAAGACTAATAATAAATCAATTTTTTTAGACATCTATTCATTTAAATTTACATTTCTTTTTCTTGAACTATCTCTATCAGTGGATATAAAAATAAACACTAATCCATGTCGAATACTGTATCATAAATAATGTTTTTTCAGTTGGAGTTTAATGGAAATTTGATTGCGACCAAATGGAATTATCATTGTGTAGCTTTTGCTATTTCAAGCGATTTACGAGCCATCGCTATCGCGCCCTCTCTAGTTTTGTTTCCGCCTATAAATCGCACAGTGTGAACAAATTCAGCGCCCTCGATTCCGCAGGTGTCTACCAGGTCTTCATTTCGCAGACCTCCCCAGGCTTCTGGTAAAAATATCCTACAAAACCACAATATGTATTTAAGATTTAAAATATTTTTTAAATTAATTTCGAGAGTTACACATGCCTGCACACGAAGCTGCCATGTTCTACAGGGACACATCGAATTCTGTAGTTGTCATCTTTAAAAATTAAATACTTCAGAGAAGGTTCTATATTTAACTCTTTCTCTATTGCGAAAAGGTGTTCAGACCATGGTACTGTTTGAGATAATTCAATGATTTCTCCACTTGGATCAACCTGCAAATATGTCGCATTTTCAATTTTCTCTTACAAGGAAGGTATCCCAAGTGTCCCTTTCCGATTTTGTTCATTTTGAAATATGTTATAGTAGATTAAAAAATAAGAGATACGTATCTTTTTTTATCGGTGGAAAAACACTTTCAGGGGGTGAAACAACCCTTCAAAGGTAAGATGTTCATTAGATGTTCATGGTGTAAAAAATCGCTGTTTTACACATTCTTTTGATAATTATCATTTTTGTTCAAGATTTCTGGCATTTTCCTGATTAAAATGACACAAAATTTTATATAAATCGGTCTATTTTTGACAAAGTTAGGAATCACATGTATTAATTAATTTTTCCCGTAATTTCGTTAATTATAGTTTGATTTACGTCGTGTTTGAGCTTTTTTTTATCCGGAGAACACAAGGAATCGATTCTCGTCTCGCTCGTTAAGATCCGATAACAATTATATTCGTACATGCGCGTATGAATATATACTATACGATTTTAAATTATTTGTCTATTATTATAAATAATAATTATATATAAGCAAAAAACATAATTATAAAGTATATCTGTCTATAAAAAAATATATTTAATGATTTCCATTACCGTGAATTACATTTCTCGTAACAATGGCGTAAAATGCATATAAGGGTAGTTACCCCTTTAAACGTCATTTTTCGAAAAAATCCAAAAATACGTCAATTGAGTTTTTTTGTGTTATAGAACATCTATTTTTTCTAGTTTTTTCAGCTTGAATTTTGACTTGATTTACAAATTATCATACATTTATTACAAAGTTATTATGGGGTAGTTTACCCCCATAAAGTTGTTCAATAAAATTGATTGACTTGTATTTTTTATTCCTCATTGTGGCACAATTTTCTTCATTGATTTGATCCGAAAAGATTGCGTTTAAGTACGTAAAATGACTAAATCCACGTCTGACGCGCTTACTTTTGAAGGGTTGTTTCACCCACTGAAAGTGTTTTTCCGCCGATAAAAAAAATACGTCTCTTATTTTTTAATCTACTATAATATATTTCAAGATGAACAAAATCAAAGAGGACACTTGAGATACCTTCCTTGTTAGATTAACACTGTTACTTATATTTATTTAATACCGTAACTTCATTTTTCTCAAGCAACTTGAAGAAATGTATAGCATTGTAAATTATAAAAAATAGAAGAAACTACTCTTGCGTAATGTGGCATTCAAGAAACACCCATGATACATTTTTACATATCTAACAATGGCTATGTTGTTATAATGCCTGTGCTCTATTTGAGCCTCGTGTCATTATATTCAAATTCATGCAAATGTCACCTCAAAGGCGCACATTGAATAAATGTGATGGTATTTTAGTAACAAGTTTCTTAATAATTATAGTACATAAAACTCATTCCATTCACCTCGAAACGTTTCTCAATGGCCTCTTCTACAACAGATCTAGCTGGTAACCAGACATTTGCTGCATAAATTACATGCTGTGTAAATTCTTTACCCGTTAATTCAATCGCCTTAAAAAATTGTTCGTCTATATCAACATCTTTGCTATTCCAGGAGGGATTTAAAAATTGCACACGCGAAGATAAATCAGTTACAACACGATATCTAGAAATGATAACGTGTCATAATAATCAACGCTTAAGCTATCGCAGTATCATATTTGTTACTTACAGAGGTTCTTCTGTGAACATAGGAATTCCATTATCTATACCATCAATTTCTTTAATAAATGTGTCATAAATCTTTTTAAAAATTTTTTCTATGTCTGTGTCTGTTGTTTCTGGAAGCAATTGCTTGATAACTTCATGACCAAAGTGACAGAAAATCAAACCAGCGCTACTTAGTTTTATTTTCCAGTCGTAACCTGGTTTATTTATAACTGTACTCACTGATTCATTAAAATCCCTAATTTATAAATTAGACAAATTAGATAAATTTTATTTCTAACGATTTAGCGAAATAATATTCAATGTTAAAATATACCTCATGTGGTGATCATAACGATGCTTGGAAGGATCATATTGTCCGCCAACATCAACTACAATATCACAAGTGTCTAAAACATTATTGTTCCGTGATCTACAAACAAATCCCATATTGTATACTGATTTTCACTAACAAAATGCTTTAAAATCTTACGATTAATAAGTAAATAAATATTATTAGCACATTGATTGCTTTAAATGCAACGAAATATTGAACATTTCTAACTTCACCCTCAAAATGAATCAGTAGATTATTTACCTGATGATAACTGCATCCTTGTATTGCGGCAGAATTTTTAACATAAAACAAGCGAGTGCTTCGTCACAATGAAAACAACCATCGTGGGTTGCGATTGTCATGTTTTGCGACATTGTTGCTAATTGTCGCGGTTTTCTGTGAGTATAGGTTAGGGAACCTAATGGTGAAAGAAAGTTCGTAGAATATCTTAAAACTGTATTGGAAATTTCTTTACGACAGGTAAACGCTAAATGCATTAATAATTCAATTATACTTTCCTCGGGAAATACGCAAAAAAGTTATAGAACGTTTTATCAAGTTTTATAGCATTATTTGAACTACACGTGACAACTTAAAGAATACACAAATCCAATTTTCACAACCAATTAGAAGCTACGCAATTGAATTGACGAACCAATCAGAAACTACGCACGTGGCGTTCGTTCATAATATTCTACGCATGCGTATGCTACGCTACTACATTTTTATTACCAATTCATTGTGAACCATATGTTTCTTCAAAATTTATATTTCAAGAAAATAAGAAGCAGAAGTTATTTAATTAAATTTTTAGGCTTTGTTTCTTGCTGTTTTTTAGATATCATTAATAAATATAATGTATTAAATATTCAATATCGACACGTGAAAATTATTTGAAATATTCTCAAGTGCAAGAAAGTATGAAATGTTCTTATGCAATGACTTAAAATTAAGAAATATTTATATTAAACACAAAGATGGAATATTCACAATTATTTTATTGTAAAGTAAAGAATTGTTACTGTAATTCGGAAGATAATTATGTATAATCCACGTAGACATAAAGAAAATTATTTTGGATTGCTTTTGTATATTTTAATTATTCGATTTTCTTTATATACAAGAATATCTGAGAGTGCGATGATTTCGAACGAAATATACTTTGCAGTTTTATCATATTTAATCCCAGATAGCATCCTTAGGAAGTCCGTAAGATTTAAATTTCGGAGGTTTTAGAAACGTCCGTTTTACAATTCCTACGGATGTTCACAAAACTTAAATTTCTGATATTTTAGAAACGTTTATTTCGAAAGTTCTACGGATGTCCTTCGAATATTCTAGGAACGTCCGTTTCGAAAATCCTGCGTGGATATTCCCAAAGCTTAAATTTCGAATGTTCTAGGAACGTTATACATAAATATGTATATTATTATAAAGATAATAAAATTTATTGTAAAGATAATAAAATTTACATTTTATTTGAGCATGGACCGAAAGACCTGGAGTACCGTCTGATCGTTCTGTGTAAAGCTATTAAAACGTTCACAAAACGCATTGAAAACATTTCATTTAGTAATTGTAAACGTTCAAAAAGCGTGTGGAGAATGTTACTTTTGGACACTCGGAAAATGTCTATACAGGGTGTTTGGGATAGTATTGCAAAGATTTTGAGGGGTGATAGATCACGTGAAAATAAACCAAAAACTTCTAAATGACTTGGGTCCAAAACTCAACCACTTTTGAAAAAAACTGTCATAAAAAATTGGAACGTTTTTCGTAAGCAATTTGTTCGCTAAAATAAAGATCCGAAGAAATTGCTTACAAAAAACGTTCCTATCTTCTCGTTTAAAGAACTTGACGAGGATGTATGGGGGTCATATGGACCTTTCCGAGATGTCATCCGAGCGTACAAAACCTTCGAAACGGATATTTTGTGGACTTACATAAAACATGTTTGTGCTATCTGGGAAGAGAAGATATAAAAAATCCCTAGTAGAAACTGTATTTCCAGTAAAGAACAAATTACCTTTTCAAAAAGTTATTTACTCCATAATTTGTTGAATACTCTTGTTTACGCGTTGACAGCTTAAAAAAAAAAAAATGTTCAACGACGATGTTCATTTCCCCGAACGATCGATATAAATACAGAACATAAGAAATTACAGGACGTATCTAAATAAATAAATCGACGTTCGAGGGTTGACGCTATCACGAGAACAAAACGATAAGGAATTGCACGTACACAATTATTATTAATACAATACAGATCCTCACATCTTCGATGATAACGTACGTGTAACGTCGTTGCATAAGGGATATACATAGATATTTACAGGAATGACCGAGATACACGTAAGCTATATAAAGACACTTATCACGTTACCTATTTATAAATCACTAAATGGAGCGGAATAAGTTCAAATGTAAAAAAAAATATATATATATGTGTATATATATGTATATATATACATATGTACATATATATGTATATGCATGTACATACATCTCTATACACGTTATATTTAATCAATAGGAATTCGACTGATGAGGCCACGTTTCCGCTAGAAAATGAAAAACCGACCAGGGAAGGTTAGGAAGAACAGGAGCAGTTTGCCGCGTCGATCGTTTCATGGCGAAATATCGTGCGGATCGTTCGATCGGCGTGGAAATCGAAACGGTCGTCGCAAACGACCCGCATTACATCTTACTATACACTCTCCGCAATCTACATACGCGTGTAACCTAAATGTACATGAACGCGGTTGCATCAAGCCGAAGAATCCGCTCGCTGAATCGAATTCCGTGTTCGTACGCGCTTGTACCGTTGAGCAATGCGAGATTTATTGCTGGAGCAGTTGAATCTACGGCGAACGTCCCTCGAGAGGATCGCTACTTAACGTATACACATAAATACGAAGTAAGGTTTCCTCTTCGATTATCGATCCTTCGCGTTCGGGCTCAGTGGAAGCCGTTGCATACATAGGAACCGACATAATTCGCATTTTATCCTAAAGTTCAGCGGAAGAATAGCTGTCTAGTAGTGTTATCGAGGAATAGAATCGGGACTGACGCCGTTCGAGCAAGAATTCCGTTTGCCCGAGCATTTGTACGTTTGTCGATGACAGTACTGAGCGAGGCAATATAATAAACAGGGAGCTAAGTTGGAATCTTCATGTGGGAGGATCTTATCCCCACTGTGTCAATTTGTTGCCCTCACGCCATCTGTTGTTTCCTCTCTTAAACTTACAGACACGTGTTTCTACTTCGAGCACAGTGAAATTCGTTCTCTTTCCCCTTGAGAACAACTATTTTAGGGAGGCAATGATAATTGCGGAGGCAATTGTTACATGTTATAACAAGGTAGGTAATTCGGATAGTCATTTAAATTTTTATCTGATCCCTACTTCTATTCTAAGTGTAATTAATTAAAGACGTATATAGGTTCTTGAATGATTACTTAGATACTTGTATTTTCTACGTACCTACAGTAGTTGTACGTTCTCGTTCTTGATTAGCTCAGGGAAAGTGTTTCTAAATAATTAGCTATGTAAATTAGTCCTAGAGAAACTATGCAAGTTGTAATCTCATCCCCAATCAGTTCAGAAAAAGGGTTCCTAAATAGTCACTCTTTCTCATTCCTAAGCAGTTCATTAGAGATGCTACCAAGGAGATTCCTCAAGTAATCATTCTAAAATTCCTAAAATAACTATCTAACATGCAATCCCACTGTTCCCTGAAAACTCAATCTCAGGAGTACTCAGCATTGTCTCCCGTAAAAAAAAAAAATATTCCTAGCTCCGCGAAAACAGCCCGACACAGTTTGTCACTTCCCTTCAATTCCACTCGATTCGACTACGTCTCCGTCCCTTCGTGATCCGCGTTCTTCTCATTAACTTTAATAAGTGTGAATCCATCATCATGTACAAGGTTTATGGCAATGCTCAGGAAAAGGAGGGTTATCCAACATATAAATATACACTAGGGAGTCCACGGATTCACGAATTACCAAAATCAACGTAACCAGACACAAGGAACACACGCGGAGAGCGTTTCTTCCCGCCTCTTCACCACCTGATGGGGCACTTGCCGTTGCGGACGTCGTGCCGACAGCTTTGGCTCTTCTCGTCGAAGATCGTGCCCTCCTCGCAGACGAACCGGAAGTCGAGCACCTGCTTCGACGTGAAGCCGGGCGAGCAATAGTGAAAGAGCCTACAGTCTCTGACGTCGCCGTAGAAACGGTACATTTCCTTCTCCAGGCAATTGAAGCCGTCCTTCCTCTTCAGAGTCGCCGGCTTCCACTTCACGGTAGTCGTTTCGCCTTGTCCAGCTTCCGTGGAAGCGCTTTCAACAGTTGTCGACGGCTCAACGGTTAAGGGAACCTCCGTTGTCTCTTGGTCAACCGACTCCATGGTCGTAGTCGGAAGTTCGTCCACTAATTTAATTGTGGTAGATTCCACAGGATCAGGTTCATTGGACGTCGAACTGATCGGTTGGACCGTCGTGCTCAGGATTTCAACGTCTACCAACGTGAAGCTCCTCGTGGTCGTCGATTTCTCCGATTCTGTACTCGTGGACTCGACTTCTTTCAAACTCTTTTCGATCGTAGAGGCGAGAGTTGTCAGTTTGGTTATAGGATAAGGCGTGAAATTTTCGGTTTCCTTCATTGGGTTCGCATCCTCCTTCTTCAAATTGGTGGGTGACTTTTGCTCGCTGGGACTGGAATCCTGATCTTCCTTGCGTACTTCTGGAGCCTGGTCCTTCTGCATTAGTTCCTTCTCAGGACGCTTCTCCTGGTCTTTGTCCAGCTTACTTTCCAGCACGTTCTCCTCGCTTCGGCTAGCTTCTGTGACCGTCACTGGAATTTCCATCGTCGTCAACGGCAACTCTGTGGTGTCCGTTGAATCTTCGTCCACAATCGTGGTCGTTGCTGGAGTGGTTGTCGCTTTGCGTGTTAGCAAAGTGAACTTTCGTATCACAGGCTTGGGCGCTAAGTCGTTGTAGGATTTGGGCGGTTTCGCAGGCTTAGGGTTCAGTAGACTGATCCTCGGTTTTATTACCACGGGATTCGGGGTTGTGGTTGGAGGTATGTAGTTGTAATTCTTTCTCGCTGAGATTGGTTTGAACAGTTTTGGGGGCGTGGGACGAGGAGTGGTTGTAGTAGTGGTCGTGGTCGTTGTCGTCGTCGATGTGGTTGTCTGCAACATGTCCACCATCTCTGTAGTTGACTCTTTGGATTTCTCTTTATCGCTCTCTTCATCCTGGTCCATCTGAGCCTCCGTAGTGGTGCAGGGTTCCTCTTCACTGTTTTCTTCGCTGCTACTACTCGATTCTTTGCTAGTTTTATGGTGATCAAGATGGTTAATCTCCGTGGATTCGTGTTCCTTGTAATTATCAGGCTCGTAATTGTCATCCACGTAATCATGGGCAATGTTCTCCACAGATTCCGATGACGTCTTGCTGTCCGAGACGTCCTCCTTCTTGTCTTTAGGCAGCTCGTCGGTGAACTTCAGAACTCCCTCAGTGCTGTCCTCTTGATCGCTCAACGTCGATTCATTTTCATCATTTCCTTCGACAGTCGCCTCTCTGGAATCCGAGACTTCATCGGAATACATGTGTTCGGAGGAAACAGTTGACTCATCATGACCTTCGCTCTCTCGATAATCGTCCTCGGCTTCGCGAGTATTTTCATAGGACACTTCCGTAGAATCATGATACTCTGATGTCATTTCCTGTGAACTGATTTCCTCGCTTCGGATGGTAGAATAGTCCAGCGAGTCATTTTCATGTTCTTTGTTCTTGAAGAACTTTCCGCTTTTGTCCTTCCTATAATTGTAGACTTCTCTAGACGAATCCTCGAATTTCATGCTGTTCCCTCTTCGAGAACCCTTTCCCGTTATATGAACTGAACCTGAATCCTCCTCGGAATCCTCTCTCAAGTCTTCATCGCTAATAACCATGCTAGATTCGTCTTCAACAGTTTCGAGTTCCATCGATTCCTTCTTGTGATAATGTTTTTCTTCAGAAATATTTTCTTCTGGTTGTTCAATTGTTTTCTCCTCCTCCTCCATTTCCTCCTTGCTCAACGTAGGAACTGTTGTCGCTTCCTCACTTTCCTCAATCTCCTTCACCTTTTCCTGATCCTTCTTCAATTCCTTTTTCGATGACTCATACTCATTAGCTTCACTCTTCCTATTTTCCTTCCCCACTTTCTGATCCTTTCCACTTTGAAGACTTTTCCCGTGGCTACTGCGATCACCAACTGCTCTGGTGTCAACTTCTTTAGAAGTTCGCGATTCCGGTTCGTTGAAAATGTGTTTGTTTATCTGATCGACCTCGGAAATCACATCTGGAACGCTCTTAGTCGTAGTTGTTTCGTCAACAAATTTGTTGTCCATCGTTTTAACAGGTTCATCGTTCTGCACTTTGTCCTGCTCGTTTTTTACCACCTTCCTCCTTGAAGATCTTATCCTGGAACTCTTTCTCTTTTTGCTTTGTTTGGGTTCCGTTCGTTCTTTGGGTCTTTCTGTGTTATCTTTCTCTTCGATCAATTTTTCTTCAACATTCTCAATTTTTGCGGGCTGCTCAGTTGCTGCTTCACCACTTTCGTTCTTTGAATTCTTCAAATTTTGTTGGTTTGCAAAATCATGTTCAAGTAATGTGGCTTCAGTAGTTTGCTCAGTCGTAGAAAGTATTGGAATTTCAGTGGACGTTAATTTCTGCTCTGCTGTATTTTCAGAATTATTTTGACTCGAAGAGTTTATTTTAAGGTTCTCATTTGGATCAAGAATAACTACGTCGATAGGGTGATCGACTTCCGGACGTTTTTCACTGATAGTATCATTTTCTCTTAAGTGTGACACGTCTTCCTCAATCACAGCTTCTGTTACTTCAGAAGAAACTTCCGGTACCTCTGTTTTCTCACTTTCTAAGTTATTTGGTTCAACAGTCGTAGATTCGCTCTCTTTATTATCACTAAGATCGATATACTCCTCGGCATCTGACTCTTTTGTATTCAGCTTCATAGGAACTTCAATATCTTCCCCGTGTTTCTTCTGATTCATCCTAACCCTCTTAGCCTCGACTTCATCCTCGTCCTCATAATCTCCCGCTTTGAAGTTCTTCGAAGCGTGAGTCTCCAAATCCTCCAAAACTTCCTTACCCTTGTTTTTCTCTGCTCCACCAGAATTCAGATTCTGGAAGCTGTTTCCCTCGAAGAAATTATTGAGCATGTCATCGGTGAAGTCTGGGCTAAAGAGTATTTCTCTAAACTTGATCAAACTGTCTTTAATAGATCCGAAATCTTGACTACCGTCAGCGGCAACCCTCTTCTTCTCCTGCTCGCTAACATCCACCACTTCGACGTCCTGTCTTCTGCCCGTGTCACCGCCATAAACAAACGACACCATCGAACTCTTCGTTTGCCCGGTGGATCGCCTGCGCCTCGAAACCGCCTTGTCACCAATGACTCGTCTAACGATTCGTCTGCCGTTTCGAATCTTTGGAACGTCTCTATAGAAAGGATCGAAGGTCTCGTCTCCCTCTTTATAGTCATCATAACTGGCAGGTATCGTTGGCAGAGGCAGCGTGACCAACTGTGTGGTGTTCAGAGGTCTACCTGACTCATCGCTGATGCTCGCTTTGGCTGTGACGATCACCCTCGATTGTGACGGTAACAAGGGTGACGGATTTTGCACTATTCTCTGGATATCTGGTGGTGGCAGGTTGATGGTGATTTGGTGGGGTTTCAGCTGGGGTACTGGAAGTGGTGGCAACACGTGGATGTGTTGGGTGACTTGTTCGCTGGTGGATTGCGAGGTTTGGGTTGACTTCGATGAAGTCTTGAGCGTCGGGTAGAAGGACCTGATGGTTGTTTCATCCGTTGTTGGGGTGGGAATGAAGTTTCCAGAGATTCTCTGCGGTTGCGAGTTTTGGCTGGCCTTTGATTGCGTTCGCAGAGACTCTGATGGAGTTGGCACCGGGGAGATCGTCAATTTCGAAACCTGAGGACAAGGGGATTTAAAAGATTAGTGGGAGCGGTTGAACTGCTTGCAATAGATACTATTAGTGAAGAACATTGGTTATTTTTCAGCTGAGGGACTAGAAGAGTCTAGAAATCCAGAAATTTAGAAGTTCTGGGTCCGACGATGAACAATTCTCTACTACTTGAAGGGTTACATTATCATGTTGAATGGAACAAAATATACATTCTATAGATTGTCATCATATATCCTCTAGATTCATTCACTAAAGTTTCATTAAAACCCAAGGAGTACACACTGTAGGGTCTCCTTGTAAGTGGATGTAACACCTTAAATACGTTCAAATGAGATTACCTTTCCTTTACTGGTCGCCTGAACAGCTTGCAGTGGCCTTATGTTCTGCTCCACACTTTCACGATACTCTGAAGTCTCCCTGGGATTATTACTATGTATTGAGAATTGCTCTGTGGTGCTAACGATCCCGTGATTATGGAAGATGGGATTGATCAAGGCTGGACTATTAACGTTGCTGTTCAGAAGCGTTTGAATGCTGGATGAAGTTGAGTGGAACAGAGGAGCCACAGTTGAGGGCTCATTGTGAATGATCTGCGGAGTGGCAGTCGAACTGAACCTAAGCTGGTGGACCTGAGGTGGTTGGACAGTCGTGGAGCTGACACCCTGGTTACTGAATAATTGGTACGAGGTAGCCTGTTGATTATTGTTTCTCTCGCCGTTGTGGAAAATATACTGATGATGATATCCGCCGTTTTTGTCGTCGTACAGTGACTTCGATTGGCTAGTGTGGACTTGAGGAAACGGTGGTTGAGGCTGGAAATGTTGGGGATATCCTGTAGGGTGGGAAAAGGTACTGGATGCTGGTGTTGTGGACGGATTATTTGGCTTGGAAGTTGTGGTGGTCGTTGTGGTCGTTGTGCTGGGACGAGCAGATGTGGTGCGTTGCTGGTGATCATCCAGGGAGTCTGCTGGATCAGCGTCGTCATCGCTGTTCTCGTGCAGACTGGAAACAAAACTTGTAGAATAGGAAATTCGCTATTTGACAAATTTTAATCTCAAAGCATAAGAAATTAATGGATACTTGGAGGTAGGGTAACTTACAATTAGTATACAACTCTGCTTCCTTCAGAATGCTTGCAATCATGACTTGGGAATCGAGTTTCTCACACTTTCTGTATTACTACTCATTCAACTCAATTCACTTTCAAGTAACTCTTACAGATACACGCACAGACATACACGTTTTTATAAAATTAAATGAGTTCTTATGAATATGATTTGGGTTACAGGCAATGGAGGTTTGAAGTATTCAAACGATTTTCATAGATTAAGTCTTAATCACGCCTAGGTTAGATAAGCGATTTCAATTTATTGTAGAATTGATTTTGATTAATAAGCACGCGTTCCAAGTGATGCAAAGTTTTAAAGTAATTACTTTCGGAATTACAAAACCAGTAACCATATTTTCCCAAGAACTTTTCCACGTAGAAATTACAAATTCCTCGACATCATAAAACGACTAAATAGATGGAACTCAAAGTGGCATGAAAGCGCATTAGCAGGCAAGCTATGCGGAGTCATCGATCAAAAAACGTCGTCGTATGCAATCAACGTCTCGTCCACACCTCGCTATCGTGTGATCACTTAAATAGGAGAGGTAAAACTGGTATGTAAGGGGATCGTTTTGGTCCTTACGAAATCTGGGGTGAACGTTCAGGTATAGACGAACAAACATTGTACGATACAGGTGGACCAAACTGCGGGTCTATGAATAGATTTCTTGTTCGCTTGGGTTACATGCAGCAGGAGATCGAAGCAGGAAATACTACACGCTGAGTTATCATTGAAGCATGAAGATTAAATAGGAATTAAAATCATTCGGACTCGGATTTCCAGTGACATTAAAAGTGGCTATGACTTATTGACTAACACTTCACTTTTCCGTGGACATACAGGGTGTTACGTTTAAGTGAAACTGGTGGAATAACAAAAAATGGTCTTACAAAAGTTATTTGACGCAAAAGGGGGCATGAATAAATTTTCTGTAAATACAGTGGTGGGAAAGATATTAAAGCAAAGTCAATTTTTTTTAATGGAACCCTGTGGCTTTTTATTCATAATTTGATAAGGATTTTTAAAGTGATATGTCACATGACATCATTTCGCAGAGTAGAGTGTCATAAAATTAGATTAGTCATATGGATAAATGACGAATAAAAGGTTAAAACGTGTCGAAAGAGAATTTTTAAAGGAAATACAAATGTGCATTTTTAACGATGAAAGACAAACTGAAAGATGAACATAAAAAAATGACTAATTACTTTTTCTTCGTACAAGTTAGATAATGGCAAGTAAAAACTAGAATCCATTATTTATGCTGAGTGTTTCATGTTTGCTGTAATATTGCCATTGCTTCCATATTACGAACATTTGATCAAAAACGGAAAAATCAGTTTGATACAAGTGGACAGCATAATGATATAAGGGTTCAGATGATCAATATACGTTTCGTGTTTATCTGACTCCTTCGGATCTAATTTTATGATATTCTACTCCACGAAATAATATCATATGTTAACAATCCTTAACAATCGCTATCAAATTATAAATAAAAAGATATAAGGTTCCATTTAAAAAAAAAACCATCATTCGTAGAAAATTTGGTTAGTGTTGTGTATGTGTTACTGTATATGTTTCACACAAATTACTCGGCCAATCACAAGTCTTCGACCACAACTTCCCCTCTTCCGATGGACCGGATCGACCCCGTCGCCCAAGGTGAGGATTTGTATGTACTTCGTCCTTATACAGGGTGATTCTCTCATTAGTAGACACAAAGGAATTCTTAATTTTTAAAGGATCACAGCGGTAATCCCGTCATTGAAAAGGTCCAAATGGAGGGCCTTTAAGAAGTCGATGACCAAGGGTTTGGTCCTTTGCTGTAAGAAGGTTACCACTCCGATGTTTAGACGGCGACAATTGCTTTGTGTCTACTAGCGAGAGAATCACCCTGTATTACCAAGTCCATGGGATTTAAGCTTTTTTGTTGAGATCGTGGCAATTTTCGTGATTATTTATTTACCTGAGAGTCACCGCGTTGTTGCCGTAAAGTTCCAAATTCAGATTGTAGAATCGTTCGCTCTTGCTGCAATCGACCTCGTCCACCCTTTCGCAGACCCTCGTCTCCTGATCGAAGACGGTCCCGTTCAGACAGAGGAACTTTATGTCCATAATCTCGTCTGAAACCAAGTCTCATGGTGAAGGACGGGGTCATTATTCGGGGATGCTCTTTCGGGTCATTATCCTCCACCTCCAACTAAGTTTTCTAATTACTACTATAATATTTCACACGCAGGGAATCTTTATACTTAAGTTATCAAAAAATCCAATCGCTTTCACGCGAGAAAGAAAAGTCACTTTAAAAAGTATAAAATTTTTTTATTTCATTCTGAAAATTCCAATTTATTCAGTTTTATTATGTAAACATTTGCTTCGTCGCGTTTTACAACCTCTAAAAATAACTCTCATCCTTTTAATTTAATTGGCTATGAATATTTTTTGAAAACGAATTATTCCGAAGATTGCAATAAAATTATCAGATTTTAATTTCTGCTTTTTAGCTGATGATTGTGAAATTTTATAAAATGACAAATAGAAGTTTCGAGGATCAATAAAATCATCTGTTTCTCGCGATGAGTCGAAGCCAGGCGCTCTCGACTTAGGTCAGTAAACGTTCCTCGACGACCGTGACATTCTCCGTCGAGTGATCTCTCTGATCGATTACAAAACTTCGATCCACGCTCGTCAGGGCCCCGGGCAGCGGGTCTTTCGATCATTCGATCAATCGATTTGTCGACCTGCGACGCCTGCTACGTCGATGCTCGGGTTTAATTATCGATTGTAATTGTCACGATCTAATCGGTAGTTATTTCAGGAACCTGTTTCGAGGAAATGTATTGGGACATACGCCATTTATCGTAACGCGGACGCTTAGAATTAATGATGATTTTTTGTGGCGATTTGTTAAAGGGAAACTATGAAACCGTGGCCAGTATAAATTGGAGAAATTAAATGATAGTGTTCAACATTTCCATCTAGTATCTTTTTGCGAAATATGCGCTGCTGATTACGATCTTTCGTAATTTAGATAGAACAAGTTGAAAAAGTGGAATAATTAAAGGTTTCTATACATTTACAAAGCAAATGTTTGTATGACTAATACGAAATTAATGTCTTTGTATTTAAATTTTATAAATATTATGAAGATTC
The DNA here is from genome assembly GCA_030770465.2 of Perdita meconis. NCBI lineage: Eukaryota > Metazoa > Arthropoda > Insecta > Hymenoptera > Andrenidae > Perdita > Perdita meconis. The sequence continues at coordinate 8,992,989 of JASKOS020000006.1, read as the reverse complement.
ATCAATTATATTAACGTTTCATCTGACCGCAATCATAAAACTAAATTACCTTTCTGACCAATGGTACAGACGTGGAACATCTGACATCCAGCCTCAACATCCGCGTAATATCCACCAATCACCTTCCCCTGACACGAAAAATTCGTCTCTGGCAGATTGTCGAAGTCCAAATACTTGAAACGTAGTAAATAATACATTTAATATGCTGTTGCTAGTTTCCATAATTTTTTAATATAAGTTTTAACACTTACGCCAGGTTCCCCCGCGCTGCATACCAAGGAGCCATGCTGGATGTTGAGGATTGACACGATAACTGCAAGAAACAAGAAACGCACCAAAGGTTAATAAGAACTGTGCAAGGTTCGACGTTTGGAATATTTTCAGATAAAAAGCAGAGAAAACGTATGCATAAAGTAGAAAAGTAACATTTCTGTCACAAAAACCGGCAGAAAACGTTGACTGCTCTAGCGCCAGGATAATTTACTGGTCTAATTTATGCGTTTGCGCAACGCTTGCTGAATCCTGTTACACCAGTTACTGTTATAATTACCACTAACTATCGACACGTATCGAGGCTGTCGCACCAGAATTAATCTATAAATTACGGCCTAAAGTATATCATGCCGCCTTAGATCATTTGTACGACATTTTATCCATGACATTTTTGCGTGTACATTTCTCAACGGGCAAATCTACAGCAAAATCATGAGAAGAAGGTGTTCTCCATTTTTAAATAATAGATTTTATATTTGTTTAATTTTTACTTTTGATTGAAAGCCATTTACTTGATTTATTTTTCGTTTCACCTAAAAACGAAAATAATGAAAAAAGGAATATTGTATTAGAAGATATCTAATATCCAGTATTAACTTTTTTAATTACAGGAAGATAGTTACATTCATTCAGGATAGTTATACTAATTCAGAAAATACCATAACGCAACTTCCTTCATTTTGTTATGTTACAAAAAATAATACCTAGAATTAGTAAACTTTTTTCTATTCTTTCACTGCAGATATACTTTTTCGTATAATCACTCGATCCATGCAGAAGAATTTGGGGATTAGGAAAATTGTACAATTTAATTTCAAATTATAACAAAATTATAAAATTTCATATTTTGTGTTCACTGTTCCGCCGTCAATCTTTCCATAATTATTCTTCAAGGTCTTCTTTATAAGATCTGATGTGAAAGAATTAGAAAAAAATTAATTTAAGAAACGTTATCAAGGCTTCAGACCCCTTCACGACTTTTTACCCACCCTGCATATTTCTCCTGCACGCATATCTAAGCTCCGTCAAGATACTAGAACGAGTAATTATAAAACGGATCACAAAATCCGTCTACGACGTTATTTTTATTTGCAGCAACCTGTTGCCGGATACGCCGGGATCATTGATTTCAATCGATCGTCAAGGAAATGATTATTAATAAAATAGAATGTCGCAGTTGTCTCCACGGATACAGGATCGATCGCCAACGGAGTGGTCAGTTGTAGGCCGAGGTCATCAGGTGTACATACGAGCCATCAGTCCCATTGCCGGATCCTGTCGATCATGCGAATCTAATACTTGCGATCGAGGTTGCGACCATTTTCATAATTGTCAGCCCACATCATTCGATCAGAGCGCGCTACGCCGAGATTACGGAAACGGAAGTGCTGTTCGAACTATTGGAATCTTATGGTGATGGAGAGTTTAGGTTCAGTGACCAAAGAAATTCGGAATATTTCATTTAAGCCCTGTGTCCACGGTCCAAGAACTGTGTCCAAGTTCTAGTTCCGATAAAAAGTAATTAGAAATTACTTAACAGATAATTTGGGGAATTTAATTAAAGTTAATTTCAGGATACAAATTTGATTTATTGTTTTTGGACAAGTGATTTAGGTGCGTTCTCTGTTAGCTTTTTGAAAGGTTTAATTGGTATTGTATTACCGGTACTGTTCATGATTAGGCATTTCGAACGAGTGGATAAATGAAATTTCGGTTTCTACGATGAAATCCCGACAACTCGGTAGCTTTCCATTTCTTCCTCCTTTTCCTTTCTAGCCACCTCCGCGACTCAACACCTACTTTTGACACCGATTTTTAACAATTCGTCATTCTGTCACGAAGTATGGTAATGGACCAGATTATGGACAGGTTCTTCAATCTCCCTAATGAACGAGGGTGTGAACATGATGTAAGGAATAAGGTGTGCTCCCTCAGAGGACTCACTTTGGTTTCCTACTGTGCCTTTTCTCTTTCCGCCATGTGAACTCTAGAATACCAACATAAATTTTACATAGATTGGCAATCTAGTGTTACAATTTTTAAAGGTGACTGACGAGTATTCAAACGTCAACGCAGTATATTTTGATTTAATCGAGCAATTTATGAAATAGTTATTATTCAATAAACAAAATGGAATACGAGAAGTTACGCGACACCGTTAAGAAATCGGGACAATTTGCAATAATTGTATTAATTGAAACTACAAACAAAGGAAAGGTAATCTGATAATTTCATATAAATTTACTTTTATCGTCATTCTACCTGTAGAACTGTCATCTGGCAAATTACAATTACTATTGCTCCTAGTTATTTCACTTAAACTACCAAATGGACGTTGTAAAATTGCATAGGTACTACAAAACGTTTAGTTTAGGTACAATTGAAACCATAATTCATATGAAAGAAAAAGCTAGTACTTATTATTTTTTGTCATTAATCTGTGCAAAACAATTCAAATTCTTTAATCGATTAGAACAAGAAACTAAAAAGAAGATTAAAATTTTAATATTTAAACTCTTAACATAATAAAATATAATGTTGTGGACGTTACTCCTACCACAGAGAAATATCTATTTCAAATTAATGAATATACAGGGTGTCCCACACAATTGCAACAGGCTATACCTCCTAAATTATTGGAAATAGAGGAAACTATTACATAGATGAAAGTTAAATGGTATCGGACGGATAACATGCAAATAACATTATGCCCTTTTGTGCATCGGTGCATCATAAAAATATCTGGAGTACCTAGAACACTTGCCGACAGACTAAAAGAATTTAGTAAACTTTTAGCTACGATAACTTCTTAATGAATTAGTTTAGGGCATAAGTATGTAATACTTTTTTGTAGAACACAAAAACTGCATTAATCCATTAAAAAAAAGGGGCTTTAGCATTTTTCTGATGCACCAATGCACAAAAGTGCATAATGTTATTATGCACTGCATGATACCATTTAACTTTCAACTATAACAGTTTGTTCTATTTATAATCGTTTAAGAGATACAGACTGTTAGTTGCGTGGGACACCTTGCATAATCAAAATCAAAGTTTCCGCCGCAAAAATTTGTATCTTCAACTAAACATTGTGGTCAACAAACACAAAACTCGAGTAATAATGTCAAAATCAATTCCTAAAGTGGCAGTAATGGTGTCCTTTACCCCATTGTTATTTATAAACGAATACTTAAATGAACTGTTCATTCTAATTGAACTGTGCTTTAAAATCAACAAATCAATTTCCACGGAGAAATGAATTTTGAAACTTGGTTCTAAGCATTATCATATCTCTATGGGATGAATTTCTCGCGTATAAACATTTAGACAGCGCACCAACCGGCATCGTCATTCAGGCTTATCTATTTTCATCAAGACTTTCCACCGATCGCTCGCCAGATGCTCCATACTTGTTTGCAAAGCTGATAGGCATCGTGGTTTAATTCAATTTCATACGCGGCGCATTCTGCTACCCGTATACCCGCGGACGACAGATTTATCGAGGAACCCGGCGACTGTCAGTGCTCGTCTCTGCGAAGACGAGCACCATGGCAGATCTAAATGTCACGGGATTCACACAGGTATTACGCGGTGCAGGGATTATATCACTGCCTCCTCGGACACTGCCACCGCATATGACGCAGGGAAAAAGGAAAAACGCACTGTTACCCGCGCTGAACTATGCACGCAGACCGCGGATGGAAATTATTTAATTGCGTTCCTTGAGGTTTCGAGGTCTAGCCTTGCGATCGGAGCTTGTTAGTCTTGTTTCGATTGCGGTGGTGGGTTGCCCCGCGCGATGCAGATGCACGATGCTCGTCATATTTATTTCCCTGTTTCGTGTAATTGGTTTCGTGCATTCGTACAGTCGATCCGAAATGATGGGTTACCTCGGGAAACGGATAAATTATGTGTATTCCGAAGGATCGGACCCTTTAACGTTTTTAGAAAACTTTCTTGATAGTTCATTTGCATACGCGTAAGTATAAAGAGGCATCTGCAGACCCGGAAGTAATAAAGTCTGAAAATCAGTGCGGGGGCGTCCTAGCAATTACCTAATTAGAATGCTGATAGCGACGCCGAGAATAGTGAGTCAGCATGATGTCTTGATAGTTAGATAAAAAAAGACGGATGTCGGTACAAAAATTTTAAAAAGGAATACAAAATTCTACACTTCCTGATTGTTTTATGTGTCGAGTGAAAGGAAAATAGTGAACCGAAATAAAATAATGAAACTGGACAATCTTTAGATTTCATTTGATATTAATTACAAAAGTTTTTGTAGAGCAAATTATTAAATACGATACGCAGTAAATATTAATGTAAATGCATGTATTATGAGAAGAAAGATTAAACCTTTAAGGCAGCATATGTAGGAATTATTTTTTTCTATTAAGGGTTGAAATAAGGGTATTTTCAGGAAATGTAAAATTGCAAAGGAAATGGAAGGGAAAAGTTAAGAAAAGTAAAAGAACGAAGGAGAAACGAGAAGAAACCGAGGCTCAATTATCGCAACAGTTACGGCTATTACCGTGATATTATCGTTACAGTAGCGTCACCGAGACGTTGCTACATCCTTGCTTAGGAAGATTGCTCAATTCTGCTCGTCTCTTTCAGAACTTGAAGACGAGCCTCCGTTGAACTGCGATTTCTTCCATATTTTATTGATATTTCCTGACAATCATTCATACTTTCAGATTTTGAACATTTCTAACTTTCTGGACTGCATTGTATTCAAAATTAGAGTATTTACATTGCTTACAAAATTCACTAACTATATATTTGAATTATTTAATCCTCCTGAAATTTCATTTCTAAATGTTTTCAATGATATACAAATTAAATTTTTCAAATCTTCAATTTCACTACTTTTATTATGTCGGCATTAAACAGACTTAAATTTCAATATTTTATTCTACAGAAAGGGAAATACTAAAAGTTTCACGTTAAGAAAATAGTATTTTGCAATTTATTAATGTAAAAGTAGTATCCATTTAAAAATCAAGCATTTATATTTACCCTCACAATTACCTATGCACACTAAAAATTTCTCGAAAATTCTCGAAAACAGAGACTCTTAGCAAGTGTTAATTAAATTGTTAATTGTCTGGTTAAACAGAATCGACAATTATTGATTCTTATTGCAATTCTACGAAGACCTTTGCTTGGCAAGTTTACTGGTTCCATTTACAGGATTGTTTCTCAAGATTTAATTGTCCCATTGTTGAACTCCGTTAAGATCCTCGACTATAGGTCCTAATTGTTCTGTTCGTTTGATAATTGGCGATGTGGGAAGTGCAATTGTTGCTGGGGGTCAGAATCTTTCTAAAACTTTCTTTGGCAATCCCGTTTGCAAATCAGATACGACCGAACTCCAACGCGGACCGAAAGCCTAAAATTTCTTACTAAATCACGAGGGGGAAAAAAAAAAAAGAAACTTTAATACCAAGAAATTTCCAAGCTATACGAAGGATAACAAAGGCACAAACGAAACGCGTTCTAACACACAATTTCGCCACAATGAAATATACGCTCTGTCACGAGCAACAGGACCCAAAGAATACGGTATCCTCGACATTCAACGCAAGAAAAACGCGCGGTCCGTGAATAACGGCGGACGATTAACAAAGTAGCAGGTGCAAAGTGTCCTATCGGGCCCAGAATCTTTTCGGAGCGCTTTCTCGCGCGCGGGGGATTACACGATCGAGCAGACATTCATCCACGCACGCTCGAAGGGGAGAGAAGATTGTTTAAACAACGAACACACCGTAGGAACTCGATATTTCCTGCATCGATATATCGCCCACTCTGACGGCGGCCGTGCATTATCGACGTTCGGGACGCAACCGCGGATATTCGATACAAAAGCGAGTCGCCCGCTCGGGAGAAGGTGAAAGGTGCTCTTCTTACGTGATTTTACAATACACCCGCGATGTGCCCTTTCGGCTGTACTCAAATCGCCGAGGGAGAGAAGCGTGGCGCTTCCTCTTGCGGCGTCCTCGCTCCAATTCGACTCTTTGTTCAACCGGTAATTAAATATCTTGTACAATGAGCTTAGATTCAATTTTACCGCGCGATACTGTGTCAGGAGAATTCGAGGACTCGAGGAGGAAAAATTGAGCATTGACGGAAACAAAGACATTCAATTTGGTGGATTTTTGGTTTGTAGTTTGACAAATTTCAGAAGATTAAATTTGGAGGAGTAAATGATTAAATGTGTGGAAATATTTGCTGATTAAGGGAATTAGTTTTTTGCTTCCATTCAATATTGAAGTATCTTGCGACATTTTGTTTAATTCAATTTCTTTTTTATAATTTCTATAGCTTATTTTACTGGTATTTTTTTTATTAGAAAATCTCCCTTTAGTTTGTACTATCAGTATTGATTAGTAAAAATTTCTATACATATACAGTAAAGTCTCTATATTTTGCAAGGGACTATTATTCTTATCAGCCGTGGAATAGTAGAATGAATCGACTTAAAGTCAATTAAAATAATAATTGAACTAAGCATATATACTTTTAACACAAAAATTAAACTGTTAAGTAAACTAAAAATTAAAATAATGATGGGAATAATAAAGAAACTAAATGCAACGTTTCACAGTTTACAAGACTTTTCTCTAATAATATCAACTCTCGAGGAATAAAATATGAGATATTACTCATCCTCACCACGGTTTTCACGGTGTTGGCGATCTATAACCAGCAAGACTTTCAAATATATGATATCTGTCCGGTATTAGCTGCAGTCTCATAATACGACAACTCCTCCTGCTTATTTTTCGAAAACGAAGAAGAGTTGTATTTTGCAAACTTGCTGAATGGCTTTTATAAAAGAAACAAAGGAATTTAACCCATTTGAAATTGTAACCAAGAAATAGTTTTAAATTCGAAGATTCCCTCAGTCGGTTAAATTGCAGAGAACTTCAAATCTTCAGCTTAGGAAACGTTCAATTATAGATTAGGGAAATCGCTTGTTTTTCCACGGCGTGACCTGTTCATAAATATCACATTCGATTTCCTCGATAACACAGTGAAAGAGATTTCCTTCAATTAGTGCTCTTTCCAGTAAAAGCCGCTGGAAAAATTCCAGCGCGACTGATCCGGCATTCGGAATGGACAGATCGAACAATTTCTCTCGATAGACACGGGGACGATGTTTAATAGACGATCTACCGAGCAAGCGTCCGCAATTTGAGGCACGCTAAAAGACGTCCGCGGCATGATCAAGAAAGGACAAGACACGCGCGGGAAGAAAAACAAGATCCACGGGAATGAAAGTGAAGGTGAGCAAAGAACTGACGAATGGACCGTTGCAAAATCTCAGCGGGATGGTTAAAGAACAAGAAGGTCGTAATTTGGCCGATACGTCATCGCTTTCTAACGATTATGATATCATAACGCGTCAGCGGCGTAAATGGAGCGACGGCACCCATTTGTAATTATCATGTAGGATCCTGCGAAACCCAGAAATTCCTTCACAATAGATGCTAGATATACAGGGCGGACCAGAAGTTGCGAAGGGGTCTGAATAACTTTTCTTGAATTAATTTTTTAAAAATTCTTTTTGACATAATGAAATATTTTTAATTCTCTATAAAATCAAACACTTAGGTAAGGAAATAAAATCTCTAATTAAATTGTTGAAACAAAATAAAATAGAATATTCTTACATTTTTCAAATTAATTTGAAGTATTACCAAGCCATATACATAATTACAGATAATGAGATGTTATGAAAACAGTATTTGCGTAGAAGTAGCCGAAGCGGTATCTAATTATTATACACAATTTTTTTACTGCTGTTTGGCAACACGTTTACTTTTCCTTCCTCTTTAACTTTGACATTTTCGATCCAGTATGGATGTTATTAGAGCGTTCTGGATCATCAATCTCGACTTGTGAGTCTGCTCCAAAAAACATCCTTTCACGTAACCCTAAAATTCGTTTCGTTCAACGACTGGTCGGTGTAGATTTACAACCAGTTGTGTAACACATTCTCTTCTTCTGACCTTAAACATCGGCATTCTCATCTTCGCGAAGGTATCAGGCTTTTATTTCCTCCTTTCAATCTTTCCTCTTTATCACTTTAATCATTTTATTTCCTACGGTTTCTGAAAAATTTGTAAATTCTTTTGGTATCTTAAATAATTTCGTGTTGCATGTTCAATCAATTTCATTTCTGCCTTAAAAAGAGAAAATTGCTTTCCTTAGTAATTATAAACTCTGACCCAATTTTACTTTATATCGTATTTGTGCGACTGGAATCTTTAAAAGTAATATTCAAAAGCAGATCGTTCAGTAATATTTTATTACTACACCCATCGAAATTGCAACGATTACTCGGGCCTTATATAAATAGTAATCAATGGAAAATATTTAAATAAATTTCTACTAGGATTTGCCAATAAAAAAAGAGTCGAGGTACCCTCGAAGAAAATATAATTCGGTGGCCACGCATCTCGAGTTCTTTCGACCGAGCGATCGTTCTGACGTCTATGGAAGAAGAATTTACCTCCGACAATCGGAAAGAGAGGCAATGAGACCGAGGACCGAAATCATCTGGCTCGTTAAATATTTATGAGGACGTTCGAGCGGGGCACCATCCAAATTCTCGTCCTTTGTAAACTTTCACCCGGATGGACTGTGCTCTCGCGCTTTTTCCCCTCCTGGGTGTCTTCACCCACAAACACCGTATTAGAAACCCGTCGGTGAGGAATAATCGTTCCACAACGAGCAACACGTCGATGGCTTTCTACAGTAATGAAGAATCATCTTCGTCCACTGCTAATATTTATCTGTTCCCGTCTCCTCGGATTGATGGGATGCATTACGTGTTCCCCATGCACCACGATTGAAATGGAAAAAGAATAGATTGAATATTTAATCTGCTAATCGGAACGTTTAATTGACTCCTCGTGCTGACATTTGTCTGTGTTCAGTAAAAAGATATCCGTGGCAAGAAAGTTAATACCTATATTACTATTAAATGTAAGAACGTGGTATTATATCTTGTATGATTGAAAGTGATTCATCTTTAAGTATTATTGAACATACAATTTCAAATTTATTGGAGGAAGTTGCTTAAAGAAACGGGAAAAATGTTCGAGGTTTGCAAATTAAATGATGTGGTACTAGCATTAGTTTAAGAGTTAAAAATAGTTAAATTCTGCTGTGAAAATTGGTTACAATTTTGAGTTACACTACAATTTTTTTTTTTTATTTTAAGCTTACCCAAACCTCTGACCGAGGTTCATACAGCTGTGCATGACTCGCTTCATTGTTAAATATATTTTTTATAACATTTTTCCATCAGGTAACTTGTATATCTATTCACAAAATTGTAATTAATTAGATCTTAAGCTCACATTTTTCAAAGAATTCACCAATTAATTGTAAAGCCTGCACATCGAGAGTCGCAAGTAGATTTTTTATATCGAGAGGTGGATATTGTTTTCGTTTTCTTAGCTTTTTTAACAAGATTTCTCTTTGAGTGTCATATTTTGCACATTGCCAAATAATATGATTAAGAACTTGTGTATCATATTGGCAGTTGCATTTTTAAAAAGTGTAAACGTTCACATTTTCTGACATATTATGGCTTAAGAAAGAAGGTTCAGGGCATTGTCTTCTATAAATAAAGCTCATTAGCATAATTATGTGCTCGGACAATCGGATCAGTGTACTTGTTCGACAGAGTAGGCAGACGATGTCAGTTTAGGTCAAACAGCAGAATCAAGTGGCATGATCAACGTTTTTGAAAAAAGAACCATTTCTATAATCCTTTGAGCTGCGTGTATTTTCTCTCCCTAAAAAATTATTAGAGCAAAACCTGAATCAATCAAAAGTATAAAACGAGAAAATAGAAATAAATTAATTACAAACTTTATTACAGCCTGCTCCATTCTATAGTCATTAAGATCTCCATTTGCCTCATAAAGATTCGCACTTTTCGAAATCGATTTTCTCAGAACGGAAACCGCACATAAAAAGATATCACTGCACATTTTCGATCGATTTTATCGCTAGAAACGATCTCTCTTTCGGGTTCAGGATTTCTCATGCAATGCCAGGCGTGAAAATTAAAAAGTGAGATAGCAAAATCGCAGGATGCAGAATTTCACCGCGCTAATTGCGGAAAAATGATATTTATCGTAATATCGAGCCCACGAACCGAAGGGTCCAGGACGAAATTCATTGAAACCGATACCGTGCGCATAAAGGAACAGCTGCAGGGGTTTTAACGAACGAACGTAAAGCGGAATTATCGGGCTATACAATTCATTTCGCCGCTGGAACTTGTCGATCCTGATTTACTTGATCTAGCTGCACCTTCGGCGGTGCATGTGCACGTATTCAGCTCGATCAGGACCGTGATCGATCAATCCGCGTACGTGTTCCGTGCGGATACGCGAAAATTGCTCGAGTCGGCTGCCTCGAACGCCAGTTTCGTAACGCGTTTCGTGCGATAGCCACGAGTAACAGTGCACCGCATTTTTTGCGAACACCTGTTTTCCTGTTCTGATTTGCATGCTTTGAAGAGGGAAGCGAGATTGTGACATGCATCCGAAGATGCAAACAACAATCGAGAGATTCATTTTAAATTCCATTCGATTTTCTTCGACTTTGATGAATTCCCATTTTTAAGTTTCTGTATTTACAATCTCTCCGCCTTTCTCTTCTCTTTCATTTCGAATCCTTTACTCCTTGATGCGTTGTTTACTTTTTTATTTGCCCACTTTAATTCGTCATTGCTTCAAAATTTCGTTTGCATCTCTTCAAGAGAGAAAAGTAGTAAATCAAACTTTCTCCGCTTCAGATTTTCTCTACTCAAATCTGTTTTATACGAGGCACCTTCTCCTCATTTTTTTGTTCGTGAATTTGTTTGAAAAGTTTTATATACAGTGACTCACAGATTTGTTCACAAAGAATATGATTCTGTTTAAATTCTAAGGGTATTTGTTTTTCACAATAAAAATTAAACGTGGACGCTGGAATGACATAAATTGATAAAAAAATATAATACTGGAGATTTCAGTCAATTAACATTTGGAATGCGTGAGAACGAACATGTAAGTATCTATTTTTGAATAGATATGATTTTTGAATTTCCTGTTAATAGAAAGAAAATATGAAATTTAAAAAAGAAATATTACTAGCTTTAGTATTGAAATTTATTTTTAAATATTATAAATATCGATATATCGAGGAGCGTGTATTCGAGTTAAGGAGCTGAACAGGCGTTAAGTGAAAATAAAAGCCACTGAAAACGCCCACATGTGGCTTTTACGGGCCTTTCACGCGACCGAACCGATGCATTTTTGCGCGCCGCGTGCATGCAGCCGAAACGCGTCTACCGGCGACAGTCCTTTTTCCCTGTCGAGAAAAACCACTTGCCGCTGCTGCGAGTAAATATCATTCAATGACAGATAAAATGAATTTTCGCAGTACAATAAATTAAAATTGCAAAGCTGATGTTCTTCTCTTCTTCAAATTTTCTCAGTAATTCTTCTTCAACATTCTTATTTAAGATACTACAATTTTGAGAAAATTCGTATTTTAGTAGCAATTAAAGTAAAATTAAAAGTGAACAAGATAGAGTTTTCGAAGAAAGCAAAAATAGAAGTTAGAATATTTTAAATATTGTAGAAGTAGTAGTATGTATCTCTAATACAGTGCCATGGGAAATATTGTGAAATATTTTAGAAAATACAATAAGGAAGATTATGCTGTAGAAAGTGTTTAATTAGTTTTGATTTTAAAAAAGAGAAAATATTAGAATGCCATAAAGTCCACGTTCCACAAAATGCACAGATTTATCTGGAACATTTCACTACTTTAGAGATCAAATCATATGCATATCTGTATGCCATGAAATAGGCTGAATATTATTCTACATGAAACAGACCTAATTTTGCGCTACTTTATAACTGTAATAAAATTAGTTAAGTAAAATAGCATCGTACTAAAAATTTAATAAAATTCTTACGTCATGCAACGCGGGAAATAAGTTAAAGGCATTCCAAGAAGAGGCATAGTAGTTTTTATAGTAAAACGTTTCAATGATCATGTAGAATGTAGAATCGTATTAATGAAATGCCTCCGAACATTCTACACATTCCTGAAATTGTATTTCTGTTATTTCTAGATGATATCTAGTAGATTTACAAAAGTCGAGGAACGAGTTCTTTGAATTATGAAAGGTAATGTAGGAAAGAACTCGAGCGATCTGTTTCCTGGGTAAATGACAGTTAACTCTTGCGTGAACGTGCATTTAATAATCCACTGCCGATTGGCGGAACAGTTTCACGATTTTCTCTACTCTTTTTGATAATTAACATAAATCGAGGTAAACGCTCGCCTTTCACGCGTGTCAATGTACCAATCGACATCCACTACAAATTTTCTCAAATAGTTTCTGTCAACGAAACATAAATTCCAAGATAATATATTTTTCTCATTGGAATCTATGCAAAAACGAGCAAATGATAGATTTATTTAAAGAAACGATCCGCTTTATTAATGAAGAAGAATTAATATAGACAAAATGGAACATATTTTTGTTTACCATTTTTTTTATTAATAATTTCAAATGTTTCCATAAAAATAACTCAGCTAACATAATACCAAAAACCAAATTGGTGGCCAAAATGTTAACCTACTAAATTAACATTAATTTAACAGATTAAATACTTGGTACTAAATTAATTAAACTAGCTTCATGAAACATGAAAATATTTGATTATTTCTTATTAATTCCTAGAGTATTGTTTACGTCAAAGTATGAATTTCTTTTGACTTTTTACAGTAATCGGTGCTGACCACGAGTGACATTATTGTGAACGACGTCCGTTTCCTTCGCCCATTCATCTTTCTGCTCCTCAATGAAACTCCCTCGTGTCTCGTCGTACACGCGCGCGAGTACACGTGTCTCTGTACACGCGCATAATATATGCGAGCCAAGACGACATGTGTCAGAAACGTCAAATGAAAATTACATATCATCCCGAAGACGTAATCCAATTACGAGAAGAAGAATTTCAACACCTACATCGACGTTTCATCCATTAAACTGAAGACGAGAATTTAATATCAGACTGCAGAAATTATTCCGCTTGATTACTTATTCTTAGCTTTTTTAAATTCTGAGGAAATTGGTGGAAGAGTTGACAGGGAGTTGACATTTTGCTGTGAAGCTTCAGTTATTGAAACAATTGCATTTTTAATGATTAAGAATGATAGTCCGACGATTTTACATAGAGGAATGTGAAAGAACAAAAGTTCACTATGATATTATTTAAGAAATTAATAAGAATCCTGGACAGAGATAGTACGAACAATATTTCATTAATTCAATATACAATAGAACCTCAATTATTCGACTTATTATTTCCTATATAACATTCTAATAATTGGTTGAAAATTATCGAACCATGGATCGAGCTTTAATCAAACTTACTCTTATATGTAGATTGTGGATTTTGATATAAAATCAAATTTTTACATACACAAATAAAGAGTAGAAAATTAATTAATAATGTGTCTTCTTTTTAAATATTTTAGCATGTATTATATAATATTATGTATTATATTCTTGATATTTTTGTACACTTCGGCATTTATCATCAACCTCATAAATTTTTGCGTATTCCAAATCTTGTATAATAATTTGAATTTCTATCACTTACTATACGCTTAAATTAGAGTCTCCATAACACTCTGACGTATCAGATTTCCATCGCAACGCAAATAAATGACACTGACAACATGGATTCGACCTTCGTCCAATTTTCGAATAATCCGTAATTTCTAAGAAGATTTTCAAGACGCCGTGGTTTCCGTCGCGGCGACACGAAACGCGCCGCAATCCGAGAATACCTCCCGCGTCTCGTGGATAATCGAGAGCTTCCGTTTCCTGCAGCGGTCCTCGCATAGCAATGACTCCGTTCTCGCCTCTTTCTTGCTTTCCTGAGCATAATGAACCCGCACGCACCGCGGGGTACGTAATCCAGAAATCCACGGAAACGCGGTACGAGATCGCCTCGTCCGCGGCTCGAACCGGAAGCGGAGGCACCGTTCGCGTCCCGGTGGATAGAGCAGGTGTTTATTAAACCAGCCGCGAATGATTGCGGCTCGATATCGCGGAGTTCTCCGGGTAAGCCGATCGAAACTATCAAGGCTGTACGGCGAGGAATGTAATTTATATAATTTGTTATTAGGTGATCAGGCATTAGGTAGTTACTATGCGGTCTCTTTAGTGGATGTTTTCTGAAAGTGCGCCGCTATTCATCGAAAAGACCACTTCCTCATCATTTATTCATTGAAAGTGTATGAAATTATCAATTCGAATGGAGATATACAAATATTAGGATTCTGAGCCTTTTGATTTCGTCTCTAATCATAGATATTACTGTACTGCGGATTTCTATACATTTATGGCAATTCTAACTCTATGAAGCTTCTGATAAATTCCAAATTCAGTGGATGATCACATTATTATAGCTACAGAGCAAAAGTAGGTGCTTTGGAATTGTTTAAAATTGTTAGTTATGTTGTTTTTCGGAGTATATTTTCAATTCGCGGAGATCAAAGATTCATAAAAATTTATAATAGTTTTGTATAATTAAACATTCATTGAATAACAGATTGTCAATGTATGCAGGTGGCAATAATAATTTCATCAGTCACTGTATACAATATATCAAAAATATAATACAAGTTATAATATTTAAAAAATAAAACATATTGTTATTCTTAATAACTTAGTTATTCTTTTTAATACTTAATTTACACTTGTACATGTTTTATTTTGCATAAGAATCCGCAGTCTAGTTATTAGATTTGTCTATGCAATTTTTATTGATGTAGTGAACGACAAATATTAAGAGTAAATAGGCATAATAAACATTATTTTGTTAAAGTTAGTGTCTTTGATAAGGATGAAGAAATATGATGTTGTTTATAATTGGTAATTTTGCATGCTATTGCAATGTAACCTCGATTATCCGAATCACAATTTACTTTTCCAAAACTTCAATTAAACGCATTAGGTATAAGAATACATTAGGACTTCGATTTAAACTTAAACTACGGTTTAAAAATAATTATTAGCGTTTCATATTACAAATATCAAGTCGGTTAATCGAAGTTCTACTGTATTAAATTGATTGCAGACTTTGGGTTATACATTCATGTAAATTTATATATTTTCTATTTGCGTTCTTTCTCTTTTTTTATACGACTGAATCTAATCTAAAATCCTCGCCAATAACCTATACAGTTGATGCGTGGTTAAAGTCATATACAACAAACATGATGATAATTGCAAGTTTGCGTGAAAATGCTTATTGCTAATGCAGTAGTTGAGAAATAGAATTATTCAGATAAACCGAGAGTGCATCTATAATGCAATTTAGTTCTTGCTTTATAACCATAATAAACGTGTTAAGCAATACTTTGGTACAATAGTATTAATTGATCAATAGCATTAGAGACATAGACATATGTAAAAGAATGAATACAATTTATGGAGATAGATTACTGTCTCAATAAACATACTTAATAGTGTTTTACGTTTTCCATTTAAGGAATTGAGGAAAAATTTCATCATAATACGAATTATACTTATTAATAGTACAAGTTTCGATGAAGTTTGATATTAGAAAGATGAATTATGACACTTAATGTTCTTTCAAGAAATATTGAAATAAGTTTATAATGAGTTACATTTGCGATAAGAATAATTATCTGTCATGATAACGCAAAACGAGGAAGTAAGACAGGATGTCTTAAATCCCGTTCTGTCAGGACATTAAAAGTACTTAATACATGCAACTACAATATTTAATAATACAAAAGCAATATTTGTATCAAATTCTTCACTGTTGTAACTTCGTTTGGTTCTCCTTTACCTCATTATCCAGTTGCAAAATACGTATCCATTCGACGAAAGTTCAACTTCTGCAAAATATCGTGGGCCATGAGTGACCCACGCGGAACTCCATGTGTTAATGTATCCTATAACGATCGTGCAACTTGTTTACATTGTTTAAATTGACTCTGATATAAGATACGAACAAAGGTTTCCCAACGATATCGATTTCCATATTTCATGTAGTTCCATGTATTTCATTTCAAGTACATAATAGCAAAATCTAATTATGTACAATGTACATCGATAAAGAATTTAATGATCTACAAGAATACACCGAAATCATATTTATAACAAATTTGTTTATTTTTTTCATTTAAATTTCATATATTTACCTGAAATATGGTCAGATAAAGGTTTCCGAGCGACAAGTATTTGAATTCTTCGCAAATCCTTTTAGGTTTTCAGGAACGTACTGTACTAATTTTTCAGTTAATACTGAGATTGGCTTCAAGTAAACAATATTTAGTTGTGTAAAATGGCTCATAAATGAATTGACAAAAAATTATATCTTTAATTGCAAAGCTTCGTGAGAAGGATAAACTAGCAATTGGAATAATTTCAACATTTGTAAATGTTGAAATCAACGGTTTTCGAAATTTTAAACCATGCGAAGAATCGACAACCCTTATGAAGGTCGATGTAACAAAATTTAACGAGTGACGTAGAAAGATTGGTGAAAAACAGAAAACTTTCAAGAAGTGAGGATTTATTTTTTTTTTTTTTTTTTAGAAATTGGAATTCCTTATCCGAATCCTATCTGCAAAGACTAATTACACATATGCTACTAATAAATCGTTCGGAAGCATTTGTCTGCAATGATAAACCAGGAAAAATTGTGAGGCAAGGGTTTAATTTCGAGGAGCATTGCACCGTCGTGTTTTTCCAGTGAAGGTGGTAAAAGTAGAACATCGACGCACTGCGGTGCCGATAGAGGAATACCAACGACCAGGCCCCGATGCAAAATCGTTCCCAGAGCAGGAAAGTGCGTGAGGAGGCGTGATTCCCTACCAATTATTCGGCAATGGTGAGAGAGTGAAATTAAGATCGTGACTGACTAACACGTGTCTTACGTGACATCGGCACCAGCTAGAGACACGCTTCGAAAGGTCTAACCGCATCCTTGCGCCGCGGTTACGCGGTTACGTAAGGGGAAAAGTCAGACGTGGACGGACTGTTGGCCAGAGGAAGACGGACGGAGAGTGAGAGCACGAGGAAAGCGGGGAAAAATGCTGGGAAGTTGGACAGGATTTCAGAAAATCTGTGCCCGTCGGCGGAAAAGTCACCGGTGAGATCCGTATTAGATTTCGCTCGAGATTTCGGTACTAAGTGGTTTGACTGGAAATAGAAATACTTATGTTTATAGTGAACTGTGGAAATTATTGTCAAGGAAATGTATTATGTTCATCAAGGCCTGGGTCAGGGCTGTGTTATAGGTGTAGGTCAAGATTAGAAGTTTAGATTTATATTGTTTATTTATAACAGGTATAATATTTAGTAAATATTTCAATGTTAATTTTGTTTGTATGTAATGAAATTTGAAGTTTGTTTTAGACTTTGAATGATAAAAAATGTATCTCGAGTTGTTCGATTAATATTTGTGTCTATTGTTCGATTAAATGTTTTTACTGTAAGACTTGTGTTTTTTTCTATTAACGTATGAAATTAATTAAAAGTAGAGGCTGTGAATTTTTAAAGAATGGACATAGACAAGCCAACGTCAGAACATCGAGTGTTTTACTACCAAACATAGATTAATATTAAATTATTCCCTTTCTCTTTACTTAATTTTCCCTTCACTAATTCTTTTACTTAACAGTACTTGTTAAAATCAGTAAATATTTGAAAATGCTTACAATTGTTGATTAGTTTTAAATAGACTGTGGATTTTCATGCAATTATAGAAATTTTAAATACGGGAAAACTTACACAAATGTTTACAAATGCAAAAATATATAAAATAAAAGAAACGAAATATATTTTCTGATATTTAGAATGTAAAATAGATTTCTATTTAAGTTTCAACTATTCTGTTACTTCTATGAAACTATGAATTTGCAAAAACGTCCGAAGTCTAATAATAATTAATACTAAAATTAAAAAAACGATATATCATTGAGACGAAAATAAAATGTTTCCAAAGTATTAAACTATCATAAGTTTGAATGGTGTACATTTTTCTAAACTCCTTACTTTAACACCAAGAATCAATAAACTGTATAAGATAATGCTTGAAAATGTTATTAACAATACATGTAGCAAAACTTTATATTTAAGGTAAAAATAACATTGCACGAGAAAAGAAGAATAAAACAAGTACCTAGTACTCTGAAATTTTATTGAAACAATATATTAAAAATTTTATATTTAAGATAGTTAAAACTTGTTTGTCTGAATGTCTGACTGTCAACTCATTCTACTGATGCTTCAAACGCAAGTGAAATTGGCACATGATTCCCCTCGATAAGTGATGTGACCAACACGATAGATTATTCTTGAATGATACTGAGCAGTCCGATCGTCCGCAACCGATTGATTGTATTTGATTCCCCCATTAACCTGTCTCTGCCTCGCGCAATCAATCCCCCATTGTCATAAGATTATGATAACAGGTCGCGTGGCGTGCGGTAAATTGTGATTAACGCGTCGAACTTTTTTACAGTGCTGCATGAAGCGAAAGTTAATTATTTCGTTCAGCCAGCTGTTAAACGCTATCGAGAGCGTTATGCAAAATTCTCTATAGAGAGCTGGTTATTTATAGCGCGCGACTGGACAATTTCAGGACTTTCTCGACGTGTTGCTGTTGCAGCTCTAGGATAGACGTGGTTAGTTAGTATTTTCGACGACCTTTCGGTTAACGTACACGCAATTGCGTAACAGGTGGGGAGTAATGTCACAGCGACGTGACATAACGGTTGAATCATTTTTGCATTGCCCCACATACTTTATATGAAAATGCGAAGGTTCTTATTAAAACAATACTCTACTTAACACGTTGAATTTTCACTATTTTCACCTATATTTTCACACTTCGCCTCTTTCTCCCCTTTTTCTGATCCTATTTTGTATGCAGAAAGATCTTTCTAAAAATTGTATTACAACTAATTTATAAATATCTATAATATATAATAATCTATAAAAGAGAGAACAAACTACATGACAGTTGAGAAATCGAATTATGTAAGTAAATATCTCTATTAACTATGATTCTATGTTGCATGTCTTATAATTCTAAAAAGCATATTTTGTGCACTTCAAAAAATTGCTACACAGTGTCAAATATTTTCATCCGATTAGCACAACACTAGTAGAATTTGCACTGACAAAAGCGGTCGCAACGGATTTTTCGTTTCACAGGCACGCTAAATTTTTCTTCGCTTTAATTGAAATGCGGAAACGCGGCTCCGTAGCTTCTGGATCGTTCCAAAATATTCTTCCGCATATTTCACGCTTCGAGGCAAGCCACGCAACCTCGTTCGTTCACCATCGAGCAGAACTTTCCTCGGTTTGACCGCGACAAGCCGCCGGGCAACGGTGCTCCTTTCCATGAGTGGCGACGCGACGCGACGGCGATGCACGCCCGCGCATTGTAAACGCGTTTACCGATGATTCATTTGCGACACTGTTCGCGAACCTGTCCTACAATTTGCGATTTCGCCCGCGTAGCCCCCTCGCTCTTTTTACGACTCTGTTTACCATCTTCGACGAGTTTAAAATTATCATTATACTCCGCCCGATTCCGTTATTGACCGTGCAATCTGTCTGGCAAATTTACGAACTCGCGAATTTGCAATTCTCCGCGATTTGTCTATCCATTATCAACCTGGTTTCGTTAATTTGGCCTCAAATTTTATTTAAACTGTAAACCCCAGAATGTTACATATTGCAGTTTGTTTGGCAAATTTGCGAATTTGCAGTTTTACGCAATTTGTCTATCGATTATCGACTTGATTTTGTCAATTCTGTTTTATATACTGTTTAAAGTGTAAACTGCAGAATGTTACATATTACAATTTGCCTGAAAAATTTACACATTTGCTATTTTCCACAGTTTACCTATCGATTATTTCTTTTCTTTTGTTTTTGGGGAATTTTATTTCGAAATCTGTTTCTAATGCAAATGGTTTAGAAATTACATGTATTGCAATTTTCTTCGCGTATGTTTTTTTAATTTCATGACTTGTTTCACTAATTTTACTAGATATTTTAATAAACTTAACAGTGAATTTGAATTTTTGAATACGAATTTATCGCAGTCTAGTGATTATATTTTTTTAAAACTGTATAACAATAATCAATATAATATACAAATTTATGATACTGCTACAATGTAGTAATTAAATCACTTTCCAATTTATTTGATCAAATATAAATATTTTTACTTCCTCAATTTTTTTTGAAATACTGTAATTCACTAATTTATATCTGAGTATCATGAAACTAAGAATTAAAGCCTGTTAAATTTTAGAAGTAGCTCTTCACGAACCACAAAAATTCTCCTTAAATTCCGATTATAGTAAATGTTCGTGAAAATTCGCCCGAAATTTGTGCGGCTTTGTTAAGCAGCTCTCGCGAGGTAGGGTAAAAGTACGGAAATGATGAATTAAAATGCATAATACGGGCTGGCTAATGAAGCCAGATCAGACTGTCGGGACGGATAGACGAAAGTCACGGTTGCACACTGCGAACGGGAGCCTCGTTCAATTTTCTGCAGCTGTGCTTACTGCAATCAACCCGTAACGACGTGACGCGGAGAAAGTGACCGAAAAAATAAGTTTGACCGTCGCTATCACGGAATTCATCTTATTTACACGCAAATTTCGATAATTAACAAAAGACTATTAAAGAATGATGAATGCGACGAATTAAACTGCCATGAATCGCGCGATCATTTATTTCTTGGCATTAAATTAAACGCTTCCAACTCTCTTTCTTTAAACAAGTGAAAGCAAAGTTTATTGTCTGACTAACCTTCTGAAATTTATTCTCGTGGACTTTTATTTGTTAAAATAAATATCAAAAATTTATCTATTTATTTACCATTCTTTATATATTTGTACATTATTTTATGAAAGGCAAAAGACACTAGAAATTTTTTACTTCTCTCTAGCTTTTGTATTATGAATTTAATATTTAAAAATAAACATTTGATTTTGTAACTATGACTAAACTGTTCTACATGTTATATATGAGAAGTAAAGCAATTAAAATTGTAGATAAAAATATCAAATGACGGACTATGAATTACGTAACTAAAAAATAATGAAATATATCTGTAACTATAAATGACTGTTTCGACTTTTTCTTTTTGCTTTACATTTTAATAACACAGCAATATTTGTGTTATTCCAATATCTGTAGTTGTACTTGTTATTGTAAGACAAGGTCATAATTTAGTCTCTGAAATATCGATGCAAAATTAATTTTTCAAGCAGCAATTCCATTCAAATCTGCAGCTATTCTCGAAACTCTTGGTATGAGATGATTTAAATATCCAGCTCGAAATAAAATAGAATTTATATCCTACTGCATAAAACATGATAATTTAATCCCCCACGAAAGAAAGAAAAGTGCAATTTATATTTGAATATCGCAACGCGGATTAAGAATTTCCTCCGAGCGTGGCTCTCAAAAGAAGATTCACCGCGCTTGTACCACAATAAAATCGCAAACAAGTGAATGCACGCGCGTCCCACGTGTTTCGGCCGCGATGCATACGTTCCACGAACGGATGTCCCACGGGCCTGCATTCCATTGACCAGCCACGGCCGATGCATGCAGTCCTCCGTTCGGTTCCAACCTGAGCGTAAACGTATGCGAACGACACTCACGCAAAAGGCGGATTCGCGTGTTTCGACCGGCCGATCTTGGCCGGTGGTCCAGACACGATGACCTGTTCGCGCGCATACAGCGAGGCTAATGAATACAAATCTCTTCGTTTGCGCCGCGACTGCGCTCGTAAACTAGTAATGGGATAGAATTCGCGAGGCAAAATTCAAGCCGTTTCATGTACCACAATGCTGGACATTTTTTTCAGTTTTAGGCGGACCTAAAAGCCTCGACGCGACACCTTATAGATATTTATGACCTTTAAATTTTTCTGGACAGTGGAGGGAAATGTAGGGGAAGGTGATTTGGGCTCAGTTTTATTCAAATGTAGACAGTTTAATAAAGTTATGCGTGGTGAATGGGAAATGTAAAAAAAAGGGTTTAATTGAATTTAATGTGTATTATGAAAGAAAAGTTCTTTTAGGAATTTTCGGCAAAATTAGAGTAATACAGAGTTGAGCAGATTTTATTTGATATATGATAATAAATAATCATCTGAAATAATGAGTCATTTAAAAAATTTTATTATTCTCATTTTAGAAATAATATAAGAAAATAAATCTTCTTTTGTACTAAATTGAAATTAATTAATTTTAAATAATTGTTTATTCTAGTGTTCTATTATTTCAGTTAGTTTAGTGAAATAGAGTAACAGATAATTTGGCATAAGAGGTTATTGAACTAAATTCATTATTAAATATAGGAATTTTTACAGTTCAACCGCATTTCCCTTCAAAATTGTTTTTACTTTAAATTGTTTTTACTTTCAATAATATGTGTTCTGGATTTATATGCGTGAAACATTACACGGAAATTTGTATTTCTAACGCAGTTGTCGATGTTGTCATGATAGAATCAGATAGTATTTGAAGGAAGGAAGTTTTTATTAAAGTGGAGGAGAGGTACTCACATCGCATATAATATAACTATTTTGCTAAATACTGAACGCCCAATTTTTTAGATTTTAGCTTTTTAGTCCTATGGATTTAAGGAAAGTAATTGAAAGCTTCCAGTTTTTATCGATTTTGAAAATAAAATCTCGAGAAAGAAGAGTTAACATATAATAATATTTTTGTCTAGGTTATTTTAGATATTTCCATATTGGTAATTGGGTTTCGGTGTCGAATGCAAGTGTGTTTCCTACATGAGCGTAAACAGAGACCATGCGCAATGCACGATACCAGAATTGCGAATGAATCAGACCTGTGGGAGGAGAGGATGTGCACGGGGAAAGAATTGCAAATGGTTCGTGCGATTCCTTTCAAGTAGATTTAATTGCCCAATTCGTTTCTCTAATTGTTGCGATCGCCTTCCTTTTCTTCAATTAAACAATGCATTTTTCATGATACAATTATTGCAGTAACTTTGTTATACGCTCTACTTTATTTCGTTTACCAATGCAAAAAGTAAAAGCTGCTTTCTATTAATTTTGTATTACGTAAAAGAAACAAATTACTTATGACACAGTTTTACACTAAAAGAAAGTATGAAATATTGTTAAAGTAACAACGCTAACAAGAGCAATCTTGAGCGTAATTTCACTTATGAATTATAAAAAGATATGAAGATAACGTTATACCTGGACTCTGGTAAAAGGTTTCGTAAAACTGCTTCGGGTAGCGTTCACTTTTATTTTATTATATAATAATGGGGCAGTACAAGTCACCGTATTTTATAATTAACACGTGCTTCTTCTCTCGGTACCAGTTTGATTAAATCTAGAGTCTGTGGAATGAAGATCATTATGAAAAAAAGTAGTAAGCCTTTAGTTATTTTAGTTTTGTTGACGGTAACGCGTAAGTAGTACGATTTAGTGATTACAAACTTGTTTCCTCTATTAAAAGTGTCTTATTTGGTGTTGCTAGGTCTTAATTTGGTCTGATCTCAGTAGTAATCAGACATAAGTACCCTAGCAAATACTAATTGGAGCAAAATATTTGTAAAATATTTTATAGCACTCATATAGTGTGCTTTAGATACAAAGAATTAACAAGAATTAATGCTTAAAATCAATTTTAGGAATATACCTTTAAAAAGCTGAAAATCTTGAGAATTAATTTAAATATCTGTAATTATAACTTAATTTCCTATTATTTTTTAATATAATTTCATCGCAAGCCATTAGATGGCAATTGTGAGAAAAATATTAGGTAATCAGATGTCTAAAATTTGTACAAATTTCAGAAAAATTGTACAGATTTCAGATTATTAATAGATCTAATATTCTGAATTTCTCAGGATCTGTTGAATTAATATTCCTACATTTCGCACTAATTTTCACGAAATTCGTCTCCACCAGTCGCACTATTCTGAAACTACACAGCGAAAGGATGCAGCGCAACTCGTTGCACGCTGTAATGCACTTCTTCGGTGCATTGTTTCGTTCCCTCTTCGTCGTTCGAGGACCTTGTACGCAATGCCCGAAGTTGAGTTAGGTCAACCCCCAAGAACCGGAGTGCATATTCCTCCTCGGCGCATTGTTCGCACGATGCACCACATTGCATTCCTTTATTTCGCGTGCGGGAGATATGCTTGCAACGATAGTCAGCGCGCAGGGGTTGAAAGATTGCCCAGGATTGTTAAGAATAAAATAAATTCGCGCCAAGAGCTGTGCCCGTATATATTTACAGAAGAAAATCAACTCGTTTTGCTAAGGGTATTCTATACCCGCGCTTTGAATAATAATAAAAATGTTAATGCAAGACTCACCCTGCAACAAAAATCCATGCAGCGCGAGGTTCATGGCTACCGGGTGGTCAATTCCTTCAACCTGAAACCCGAATAAATATTTATGATCAGTGTCACACGATGATAAAATATATAAATGGTTAATGCCACAGTGTAGTAGTTAAATATTTTACTGAAACTATCAATAATTTTTCTGCTAAGTATCGACGTCACAAATTTTTTAAAAGAACAGATTTGGTACTTTTAGTATTAAAAAATTTTGGTTGACCTTTTATTTAACAAAGCAAAATTTACACAAAGTTAATCTACTGCTCCATTCTTCGTGAATATTTCAATATTCTTCAAGTTTTAAAAAAATATCACAAACAAGGGAAATGATAGAATTGTACCTCTTTATGGATTTAAAACATTTTCCATTTCTGTTCTGAGCTTATATTGTAAAAAAAAATGAATTATTCTTCTTTTATCAAAAACGTGTGGGTTGCTATGTTATAATTTGAACTTGGTTTTTCAGGGTTGGACAATTGTTATGAAATACTGCTTGATAATATATTAAGTATAGAAATGAGTTCTTTCCGAGGAATTTCTTCGCACAATTAGTCTAGTAATTTGATTCTAAGTAAAATAAAAAATTGTTTGCCAAAATAGTGCGAATATTCATCTCAATGAAACTTTTATTTTACCCAAAAGTCGGAATGAATTAATTTCTACATCTAATAAATAAATGTCATTGCCGACGATATGAACTTTGCGAATATTAATATGAAGTTAATTTAAAAAATGATTAGAGTGGATTAATTCCAAGTAATTGTTCTATATAGGAATAACATGAAACATTCGATGAATCATTTGTTTAGACCAGAAATGGTGTAATAACTAAAGAGTACGTCTTTATCGCAAAACAGGGAAGACGAACGGAATAATGGAACGCTAAGCGATGCTAATTTCAGCTAACAAGTCGCGTGGAGGCGTAGAGGAATCTGCGAGGCGAGCAAACACGTCTCTGTCCGTCAGAGACTTTACCTATTCTCTCTTGAAGTTGGTCAGGAGCTTTAAAGCACGCGTTGGTGCCTTATGGGTGTCGTCAATATTTGATCTGAAGTCTCGAGCCCCGCGGAAGACGAATCCTGCTCGAAGCGCCTCAGAGAATTCCGCGCGTTCGTCTTCGACTTCGCATTAACAATGTGTACTCAACTGCACGTTAGATCAAAGGTGGCACGAAGTTGTTTCGCTCGCGATTGAGTTCTTAGAATAGAGGAAAAAGGCACGAATATGAGATAGGGTAGTAATATCAGACACCAAGGTTTTAATTCATACGCAATTCCGACATCTGTGACCATGATTGGGTATTAAGACTATAGCGTATTCCTATAACAATCGTCATTGTTTATTGCCGTCTTTTTTTTAGTTCAATGAAAATTTACTGAAATTTATTTTGGTTTATTTTGTGATTTTCTATAAAGCAAAAGAGTTAAGTTATTTCATAATAATCGTAATTTGAATATACAGGGTGTTTGGGATAGTATAGTAAAGCTTTGAAGGGGCGATAGATCACGTAAAAACAAACAAAAAACTTCTATATGACTTGGATCCAAAACTCAAGCATTTTTGAAAAAAACTGTCATGAACATTTAAGCTATAAACCACTATAATTCAAAATAGGAACGTTTTTCGTAAGCAATTTCTTCGCTAAAATAAAGATTACGATCTTGTTGATCCAATAAGTACAGTAACTGTGATATTGTTACCTTGTATCGCGAAAAAATAATATTTTTCCAACCCCCTAAATTATCGCGATTTTAAAGGGCAATTTAGGGGGTTAGAAAAATATTATTTTTTCGCGATACAAGGTAACAATATCACAGTTACTGTACTTATTGGATCAACAAGATCGTAATCTTTATTTTAGCGAAGAAATTGCTTACAAAAAACGTTCCTATTTTGAAATATAGCGGTTTATAGCTTAAATGTTTATGACAGTTTTTTTCAAAAATGCTTGAGTTTTGGACCCAAGCTATATAGAAGTTTTTTGTTTGTTTTTACGTGATCTATCACCCCTCCAAAGTTTTCCTATACTATCCCAAACACCCTGTATAATATTAATGAAGATTTGTGGTGTACTGTGTTTTTTATGGTGATGTAATGACTAAAAGTAGAATAAGATGTAGGTAGTAATATGAGATACATTAAAAATATATGACTAAATAATAAACTGGATTTCAATTGCTCATGTAAATACCAAAAACGAAGCTAAATAAAGATGAACTGTGGATTTAATGGTTGTTACATCAATTATGGGTTTATTATAATTGTACATGTTCAGAAAGTCAAATTTAATTAACTACGATAAATTGTTATATTACGCTTGTGCATCAATAAGACCTTTTTTACCATACCATATTATATTAATTTTTGGTTCGTCCGATTTCGCTTTAATTTAATTAATAAATAATTAATTTTATGTAACACGTTTTACAGGAAACTTCCTTACTAGTTATTAATTCGATTATCTTATTTGTAGCTATTCGGAGACTCTCTTGGTTAAAAATTAATATGCGTACCCTCTTCTCTATATAGGGTGTACAAAAAATACGTTCATGTATTCGTCCAATAAAATTTAACAGAAGATATAAGCATAAAGAAATTCAAAGCAAGATTAGCACTTGCATTATGCGGTTTTTGTGTCTCTGAAGGATAAAAAAAAGTGCATTTTATGCGTGCATAAAATACCCGAAGACAATACAATTTTTTAATATTAACTGTGCTTTAATTTGGAAAGTTACTTCCTCAATGACTGTAACATATTTTCTGGTTAATACGAATAATAATTACAACCTTTTTTTATTTTTTTTTTTATCAGAATTATCATTCCGTTATCACAAATCCTTCTGTAAAAATCCTTCCAAAATCCAACCCTCGGAAACAACGGTTAAAACGACGAGAGCACAAATCACGCTAAACCAATAGAGAAGCGCTTACTGCGCAATCCTCCAATCGCTCCCACAATGCACCTATTCCCTTTGCCTACGCAAAAAAAAAAAAAAATGATCGATAAAATCGGAGCATGTGTCGGTGCACTCAAAACCAGCGTCCGGAGGCACAATGGTCGCGTTGCTGCGAAAATAATTCAGGTCGAGCGCGTAACGGTGCTCTCTGCGGGCACGAAACGGCGAACGGGAATTATTTCTGGCACAACGGGCTCCTTTTTCCCGTTTCCGTGCTTCGTCCGCACCTCAAGGCTTCCTTCCTTCCTCCACGGCCTTAATTCGCCTAAACTTCGGCCCAATTACCCCGAACAGCGCCGTTTCTTCTCGCTCTCGTCCGAACGCACGCAGAAACTGCATCGCCCCGGGCGGTAGGCTGCATTTCAAGTGCACCAAGCCGACGAGGCTGCAATGCGGCGGCAGGTGGTGCCACGGGGAAGCCTTTCTCGCGCAGGGTGCACCCGTTACTCTGGATGCATTTCAGTCTCGAGGCTGTTTGAAACCCTTCCTTTTGGGTTTCACTTTTATTGGATTTGAGTTTAGCTGAAATTGCAGTTTTTCGCGGAGCATATTTTTGCGCACACAACGCGCTTTCCAATTTTTTACCGATTTTAGCTGGAGTCCTGGGGCTAAAGTCCTTTCTGGAGCTTGAATTTCGTTAGGTTTGAGTTACATGAAATTGCAGATTTTTCGTTGGATTCCACTTTTGTATGAGTTAAAAGCATTTTTAAATTTTCCATGAGTTTAGCTGAATTTAAAAATAGGAACTGACTAATTGAGCGAATTGCCTGTTCTATGTTATAATTAAATAGTTGCATAAAGGAAATTGGACAATTTTTTGGAAATACAGGTAATATTACCTGGATATTGGAAATAAAGGTATTTCAGGATTTTGCGTAGCAAATTATTATTTTAAAATGCAACTTTCCTGGTAAACAAGATGATTTAAAAATTAAGTGTAGTTCATATCTAAAGCAAAATGTGAGACTATAAACTCTAAAAATCCCTGCAAAACTATCAATTATAAGAATTTACAGAGGAGTTAGTATACAGAGGAGACTTCAATGCCTGAGTAGAGAAAATTCGAGAAACTCTCAACTCCATTTGATACTCAATTATAGTGCCATTGTGTTACTGTGGTAGTTTTATAGCCTTGTAAAACGACAATGAGAACAAGAGTCTGATTGCCCATACGTGAAGTTTCATCCGATCAGGTAACAATAATGACACGAGGTAAAGCATGGAGTGGTACTCTCTTTCTGGTGACACGTCAAGAAAACGTTCCCTCTCTTCGCCCCGATCGAGGGAACATTGACGTGAATACGAAATCCGAGGAACACGGCCGGCATTGACGTGCGTGCAATTCGTAATGAGACGTGGTCTTTCGTCTTTTGTACCGTAACTTCGAATACTTGTTGCGAACGAACGTGCCTCAAGTCCGGGACAAGAGGCTGGAAACCTGAACGACGTAACTCCGTAAAAACGATCGTAATTTATAATTACCTCGATTACCGGGAAGTTTGAAGATTATTTTGGAAAGGGTCAAATTTGAAAATTAAGTTGAACATCTTAAGCATAATTTAAGATCAGTTTTAACTCCAAAATTACTGTATTAATTAATGTTAGATCACTGGAAAAGAATGATAAAAACAATGATGGTTGTTAAACTCTTTTAGTTCTTTCTATTTCAAAGACTTGAGTGGATTCTTAGGTAAGAAAGATGGCATTGACAAAGAGGGGATAGACGCAGTCAAGTTTGCTAGATTGTGTTCGATAGAAGCCAAAGTTTCTCACTTTTGCGAAGAATTCGATTGGCAAAGAGGAGAAGGTCGTATGCACCGTTGTTCCGTTTCTTTCTCGCTTCTGCATCCGCAGCGGCGCTGTTTCGCCTTAAAGACGATTTTCACCTTACGTAAAACCGGCACATCGGCCGTGACTCGTTTCCATGGCGAACGACTTTCCCCGATTCCGTATCGCGAACGTTATACACTTTAGAAACGATCGATGCCACGCCTTTTGCCAGCTGGCTCACAATTATTTGGTTGTTTTTACGAAATCGCTAATTGACCATCGAAGTAGAGTACGTGCTCGACTATGCCTATGCATCGACTTGCTACTTGCTACGCGTTTCCCTAACGGAGTTTGTTTTCACTGTTCCAATACTGTTATCAGTCGTGATTTGCACCATTCAACTTGAAAAACGTATTTATTCAAACAAGAAGCCGTTAAATTATAATAATTATTCGATTAAAATATTTATAGTAATACAGTCAAGAAAAATAGAAATTTATTTTTAAAAGAATGCATAAAAATGGATATTCAGAATAGTCATAATTCTGAAAAAGTGTAATAATTGTACTAAGTATGTGTAACAAGAAAGAGTCAAGAAAAGTTTCTTATATCGTAAGAATTTTGCTTCCTTGAAAGATTTCGTAATAATTTGGAAGCATGTTAACGTTACGCCTGATTAAATCGATTCTATTCAGTAATTTCCACAGTCGGAGTTCTAATTCTACGGTACAAAGGAAAATGAATTCCAATTCGTTCGCGGAACGCCTATTCAGCATACGTTAAACTTTTGGCGATTCTTTTTATTTCGAAAGTAGAAAATTCAAGGACGTCTGCGTGGTAGTCGCGGAGCAACAAGTAGACGACGTCGTTTCTGTCCACAGATTTGTATAAAGTTGGATTCCCGAATTCCAGAAAGAGTAAACCAACTTATTAGAGTAGTGTAGAGAAAAAGTTCGCGGCGAGTAAAACTTTGCAGTGTGGAAATTTCAGTATTAGAATTATGGGAGTTGCGAATAGCGATTGTCATTTGATACAAGAATAAGGTAGAATCGGCAGCGTGGAATGGTGTAGCTGTAATTGCGCTTCACAGTGTAATAAATACTGTGTAATAAATAGTTTGCATATAATATTTTCATTTTTAGGAATCAATATGATTATATTACTCATATACATATGGCAGAATTGAGCAAACGATGGAAAAATTGGTACCGGAGCAAAGGTTCGCACAATATTGCGGGGTGCAGAAGTTTACGTGCGAACTTTTACTCCTTAAAAATTTGACGAGTGTTAGATATTTTATTTCTAATTTTTGCTCAATTAGTAACGAAAACTGACAATTCAATTGTAACAAATAATTTAAAAGTTATCCGTTTAATGGGTAAGTACAAGATGGTTATTTTTCGTCAACATCTAATAAAAAAATACTTTGTCCTACGTATGAGATAGAATACACTGATCTCCCAGAAAAAGACTAGATTCAATGTGACTGCCTCCTCAAACTGCAACGATAACGCTAATTTTACTTCTGACTATCGCTAATTTCATAAAAGGATTAATTGTCAACTATATACTAGTCATTTTTTGTTATCATAACTAATTTACGTATGAAATCAAAATAGGTTTTTGGAAATTTCTCATTGCGTTCTTTTGCCCCATAATATGCGAAACTTATATACCACAGATGAGGCAAAAGTTCGCAATTGTACCATCTTGGAAATAACCTTCTGTGCATATGTTCTGATCAGTAAATTTATATGAAGTAACTACATATTAATCAATTAATAAAGGATAATAAAATCATTTCATCCACAACGATATGGTTTTAGGCGCAATTCTCGAGATTTTAGGTAAATCTAAACCTTAAGTACGAATTTTTGTTCTGTGCTACTCTACAGAAGAGAATAGACTTGTAAATTGTCTTTGTACGATGCTCAGTTTTTAAATAGTTATTACAGTTAATGAAAATTTGCGTAATAAAATAAGTCATTCCATCAAGAGGTAATGTCTTTCGCAATTATGTTATTTATGAGAAAATTATTATTTACAGCTGTATTTTAATCATTCAATGTATTTTAATCAATCTAACATTTTACAAAGTCTTTAAAATATGTATAAATTGTTTGTTTTCTAAAAACGTGTCAACAACGGAATGAGAGAAAATTTGATTGAAATGAGATGAATTTGAAGTTAATCATTTTCAGAATATTTCCACAGAATAACAGGAGTCTGAGAAAAGAGAAAATCGGTCAGAAGTTGGCAACGGTGAGGGTGGTCACAAGAAATAATTGAATCAGTAATAGAACCTAGACAATCATGAGATCGAATCTTGCAATCTGATGCCCCCTTTTCTCACAATTCTTGCATTAGTAATCGATGTATCTGCTATAACCATGCTGGTTACTTAATTTAATTATCTTGTCAGCATCTATGTCAGAACACTTTTCATTTACTACTAGATATAACTAAACAATTAAAACGATCAGAAAAACGTTTTAAAATAAAATAATTCTCACAAGAAATGGAGAAAAGAAAATTAGAAACTGAAAAATGTCATAAAATAAATAAATTTCAGATTAAACAAACTCGCTGAGCACAGTAGGATGAGGAAAGCAATGAAAAGATTATTATAAATCGCACTATGCAAATAACACATGACATAAGTGTAAACTACACAAACTTTGGAAAGAAAAAATCCTCAATACCCGGTAGAAGAGTCACCGACTTGATCGAAGAAGGAAGGGAGAGAGAGCGTGCCGCGGGGATCTAGATCATCGACGAGGCCGCGGGCAATATCCGGTCGATCGATCTAAAGCCGGAAGCGTACGCCGTTCTCCTCAGACGGACGCAATTGTGTAACGTAACACATTCGACTGTCTCGTCGGGAAAATCCTTTTTGTTCGAAACGAAGAAGCGAGCGCGGTCGTGACTCGCCGCGAGAGGGAATGAACTCGCGCGTCGATCGAACTCGATCGCTTTAGAAAGTCGAGGATGCGACTCGCTGTGACCCTTTTAGGCGGGCTTTAAATCCATCCGAGGAGGAATAAATTCTTGACAACGTTACCTTGACACTTGGTGACGTGGAGACACGAAGAATGCAACTCAGAGATAAAATAGTGACAAGTACGGCGGATGACGAGATTGGTTTCTTGTTTCTTTTCTGGGAACGGTTGCGTTGAAAATGTCACGAAAATTTAGCTAGCAACAGACTAGCTAATTAACTTATTCCATGTGTAACATTTTTTACTGAAACTGACTTTGCAAAAATGTTGGTTGAGATTTGGAATACTCCGTATTATATTATTCTGTGTGTATTGATACTACGAATACTAATCATAATATTAATCACAAATTTAATTATACATATAAACAAAGTAAGTACTTCTAGAAAGTATTACAGGCATAACTTCGTTGTAATTTTAATATTGTACATACAATGAAGGAAATGATTGATGACCTGAATATTAGAAACACCTTGACTACGTTTTAATATATTGACATATTTTTTAACTTTTTTTTTCAAATGTATACAGTAAAGAGCTCTAGAAAAATACTTTGTAAGGAAACTTTAGAATTTCGGTTAGTTACTTTATTATTTGCAGAGATCTCATCATTAGTGTAATAATATAATTAAACTGCAGATTTTATGCATTTATGGAAAAGTGTGCAAAAAATCCACGAGTTTGTTATCATATGCCAAAATGTACATAATATCAAAAATATAATTCAAGTTAGAATATTTTAAAGTTAAACGTACTGTTTTCAAGTTATTATTCTTTATTTATGCTTGTTAAAATTTTATTTTGTATAAAAATTCTCAGTCTATATATGTAAGTACAATATTTAAATTCAGTTATACACACGAAATATATATTATTAAAAACATTTTAAAGTGCATAATGAATTAGCAATAATAAACATATAAAATTCCGTCTTCAAAAGTTACATCGACATTACATTTTTTATAAATAGTAACTTAAATAAAAATCCTAATATTTTATAAAGTTCCCACTCTCAAACCAAGCAACATTCGTGTCAAAAATTGTCTTGTTCTCTCAATTGTTACAGAAATAATAATCTATATACATTTAACCCTAATGTAGTTTACATTAGGCCATTCGATAAATAATATCATTTTTCGCTTCACGTTTGTTTTTAAAATACTGAAAGTTTTTAAATAAGAATCTAAAAAATGATCTAAAGAGCAAAAATTGATCGCAAAAATAATCTGCAAGTCAGTGATTGGTTTGAAAAATAAATTATACTGTAAAGACGTTACTTATAGGATGACCTAATATAGCTTAAACAATTTATATTCATAATAGTATTTGTGTGCAATAAAGACCCACGATTTCTACAGGAAAAAAGTCTACAAAATTAAGGGAATATGTTTCTGGATCACGATCCATTCATTCCGCGCTCCAGAATAGTCCGTTCGCCGCAGCCTCGATCGCGGTTCTCGATCCGCGCTTCGCCGTGATTTATGGACCCGCGGGTTAGATCACGATTCCCCGTTTACCTTCGTGATCACCCCGATGATCTTGTCGGTCGATAGGGAAAAGGCGACGCTCGTTAACCGTCAAACGTAACAGGTGTACCTCGTCGATTGGGAGGACAGCTTACGCATCCGACGTTCGATCGCGTTACGTTGCTCGACGGCGGCGGCGGCTCGTTTTTTCGGCTCAGAGGGGATTCATCGTGATGCCTCGTCGATTAGGTAACGGCGCGTTTATTATTGCCAGAGTCGATCGTCGGAGCGATAATTAGCCGGGGAAGGTTACGCAAGATCGTCAAGAAAGCGGGATAGATCGCGTGGATGAAGATTATATGTACGCCCGCGGGTCGTGAGCGAGCCGCCTGTCGATTTTCGTGAGAAATTGTTTCACGCTGATTAGAAAACTCGCGCGCGCGATATTCGCCCGTGGACGTGTACGTTGTCTCGGATGGTTCATTATATCCGATTCTCACTTTTTTTTTTAATGAACTGCGAGCGTTTCGAGGGAACGAGCTTGCTTACGAGGTGCCCGAGAAATCGGCTTTTGCGGTTAATGATCGAACGCCGTGATCGTTATCGCGGCCGGATGAATGAGTGATTATTTAAATTATATTTCAGACGCTGGAGGGTGAATCGTGTGGGACTGATTTATAGAATTATTTTAAAGTAGGTCATTGTCTTTGTCGCTCGCGTGAATTTTTATATGGATCTATAATTATTCGGACGAAGAACAGGTGGAAATGATAAATATGTGAAAATTCTTGGGTACTCAGAATTTTGGGTCACGGTTTAATATGGAATGACGATTTAAATTGGGATCTGCGGATCGAATTCTAAATAGAAAAACCAGTTCGATCGATTCCAAACTGAGGGTTTATTCAGTAATATCGTGGGAATCGGATGATTTAGACAAAGACTAATTGATCAGTCGTAGAGATGCTGCGTTTGCTTTCACTTTCCATAAAATCGTTTCGAATTGAAGCACAACGCTCGATCTCGAGGCAGATGGAGCTGTATCACAAGCGCAGGACAACACAGAACCGAGAAAGAGAACGGAGATTCGCCTTAATACAAAGTAGATATCTTTCAAAGTGCCCCATCATGATTGCAAACGTAATAAATGCATTGAATTGAATGCGATACTTAGATGTTCCCTCTAAAGGTTAACGATTTTTTACATAATCGAAGCACGAACGTCAAATATAAGAGAAATTGAGGCAAATTAATTTACTGTATTCGAAACAATCCAAATGTACATTATTAGTTTAAAAAACACTAGAAACATAGTTTTTTTTGCAATGGTAGCTGCACTAATTTCGCAGTTCATTTTTAACAGAACCAAATATTTCTGCTTCATGTTTATCGAAAGTGAGATTATATAACAGGAACAGAAGACCATTGAGTGTCATGAAATTAAAACAAAAGTAGCAATTTCCGCAGGTATTTCTTTATGGAATCACGTTGACCATATATGAGAAGTTGTTGAAAAAAAGCGAACGATTCTATAGCAATGACTTTTATTTTTCGTTTTATGTTAACAGTCTGAATAAGCCCCGACGATTGCCGTTTAGATTATGTAAATTGTTACACATACAAAACAAATCTCCATTTCCCATTCGATTGCGCTTAAATGGCCGATTTGTTGATCACTATGCGATACCCCCTTATAGCTCACTCGCGTGCCTTATTACCCTTTCAAAATGCGCTTTGAAAGGAGGAATTCGAGTGACACGTTTCCTACAGCGAAATTCCATGGGCTCCTTTATTATCATACAAAGAAATGGGTGAAATATTCCTCCTTCGCGTCATAATTTTGTTTACAATTAGGCGCGTGTTACTGGCGACGAGTTGGCAATGAGCCATAAAATAAAGTTGAAAAGTTATTAACTTACTCTCCAATATTTTCATTGTCGATTCACTGTTATGTGCAATATCGCTACTGTGGCGTTGAATTTTTCATTTCGGTACGAATAGTTGTAAAAGAGTACGAGAAATTCCTTGATAAAATACATTTTTAATGAATTCTGCAATTAGCGAGTTTCTAGATTTCAAAGTTTCTCTTCTCGCATTTCTGAATATAGTCAAGTATTTCAGTATGTCAGTGTTCAAACGCTCAAACATTTGAGTGTACAAGCTCTACGACTTAAAGTTTCCGTTGCCAATTTATAGCAAACAAAAATTTCATTTCTAATTCAAGAAGCTGCATCACAAATTCACAATTAATAATTTTCGCACTGAAAACGATGAAATAAAATATACTTATAAATTTTTCACACAAGAAAATGAACAGTAACAATTTACGAGAATTAATTGTTGTCAGCCTGTCGTCTTTCTGACAGTGAAAGAAAAAAACTGCTCAATCGCGCGATCAGAAAGTAACTTTGACCGTATTTAATACAACTCTTTAACGTATCAGACTAAATATTGCGGGAATCGTTGCGAAACCTGTTGTTAGGTTCCGTGAAATGTCAATTTTCTAGCACCGGCCGTGATAAATAAATTTATTTACACTTTCCATCTTGCAAAATAATTACTTTGAATATCGTATCTTTCGATGGTGCCTTATGCCCGTTCAAATAGATGAACTATTTTCCTGACAACGTGTTTCATCGAACACCGTAAACAATTTATTCAAAGATGCTATGTGAAAATCCAACAGGCGATAAATCTTGCCTGCCTTTGTAACTCCTTAGCCAGGACACTTTCAAGGAATTCATTAGAATTCGTTAGAAGTGTCGCGAGAAATGTTGCGACTGCATTTTAATGCACTCGATGCATAAGGAGGGAAAGGGGACAGAAACACGTGCAACGGGTTTCCAGATGCATGAAAATCGGTAATATTCGACGATTTCGTAATAGCTGCTTTACAAACGAGACGGAATATTTGATTATTGACTAAACCAGTAGATTGTGAAAATTGGTTTCAATTCAATGAAGGAAATTATTAAAAATTATTAATCTAATGCAGTTTTTTGCGAAGAAGAAATTATAATACAAATGTTTAATCATTTTAAGTATTTGTAAACTGATTTTTAAATGCGAATGAAAGTTAAATTCATGAAATATGCAAAAATGTGTACGTATTATAAATATTACATTTTCAATTTCGAAAGAGCAGTTACCAACTTCGGGGCTATAATTCTTCAATAGAAAAATAGAAGTTAGCTTTCATCGCGTTTGAACGATAATTCCGTAAAAATTCAAAGAACTCGTTTCAATGAACGCCGTTATGACAGCACTTTCTCCCTTTCGAAAAAACGTTTTCATCAATCCTGCTTGTAAAACGACTAGACGATACAGTGAACTCTAAATTACACGATCCTGTTAATTTCACTTTACGAGTGTAAACGACACGTTCAGCTTCGTGCTGTTACATGGTATTACGGAGGGGTATCACCCACGCAATTCAATGCCCACAGTGTCACTGTCTCCATATATTTTACAATAATTATTTTCGCTTTGTTTCTTTCCTTCGACATTGCCCGTTAAGAATTTTTGAATCTTTGTTGGCTATTTCACAGGTTATTATTACGAGGAAATTAGCTTGCAACATGGGTGGTTAATGTTCGAAAAATTGCACAGTAGAACGATTATTGACACGCCTGTTTATTGGAAATGTAAAGATACGTGGATATTGTGTTGCAAAAGTAGTTTCAAGGAAAGAAATTAACCTAGATGTGTAATACTTCTGTCCTATTTATCGATGATTTTCCGCGGAATGGATATTGAAATAGGAAGAAGTAGGAGATAGTCTATTTTGTTCCTTCCTTCGTGTTTAATCTTCATCATATTTGGAATATTAATAAATGTTTCTAATATTCTCTGTTTCCTAATCTATAAATTAAAGTAATTTCCTGAATATTGTATGTTCATAGACACTCGAAACTAAAATATATATTTTCCCGAACATGTTTCCAAAAATCAGTGATCAACATTTTTGTACTCTAAAAATAAACAACCTACAAAAAATTTGTATGCAACAGATAGTAAAAATTTATAGCTTCTGATTACCAAATCAATTCCATCTATGTTAAGTCTAATCTAAAGTATTCGCTTGCTGATCGAATGCGAAATACTCGCCGAAATTTCTGGTGCTAAGAATAAAGGATTCTCTTATATTCCATTGTTTGAACGTGGCCCGTCTCTCGCTTAGTCAGACATCCACTCAGCAGAAACACGATAAAAATTCTGATAGAACCCGATCCGGGCTTCACAACGCGAAACCACAGAAATGTTTCTCACGTAAATCGCGTACATTCCGCGAGGACGCGTTTTATATAATTTCGGTTACATGCGATATATTCGCGGGGAACGGAACAAAGCAGAAGGCACTACTATTGGAAAGTCCTGAAACCGTTTTGAATATTTATGTAATTGACGAGCAGGGAGTAAGTGGTGCTAATGGATCGAACAAAAACTCCCGGGTCGCGGTTTCAGGGTGGAGAAGGAAGAAGGAAAGAACAGTGGGAACTGCAGCTGCCAGCGGCGAACGCTCTTTCCGTAATACGACACATTCGGGAAAGTACCACAATGCATTTCGCGCCGTAAAAACGGGTTTGCGTAACTGGGGTATCGATTATCGTTAGAGAGTTATGGATCGATGGTGTCGATGGAGCAAGAAAGGGCTGTGGAAAGAAGCACTGGCTTTCTTGCCGCGTCGACGAAGCAATTGGGGAAAGCTGCGACGGGCGGCGTTAAGAATCTTAGAAAGAAATTTGAATTGACGATTTCTAATGTCAGCGTGGAAAATGATTGTATAACCGACTGTGTGGAGTAGCTTAGAAAGACGCGAAATTCATTGTTTATATATACAGTGGTAAAGGTTGTGTTATCAAATTTAAATTCTGCAATTATTTTTAGAGTATTTTTATTTGTTAAATAAACTTTGGAAAATGATACTGGATGACTGAAAATATTGTCATGGTAATATGTTATTTTATAGGGTCTTTAAGGAATGGGAAATTGTTATCTGATTCCGAAAAGTGGAAGAGAAGGTTGTTATACAAAAAGATGTAGGTTTTGAAGAATGCAAAAAGCTCGCGTGACTCTATCCCAATGTGCAGCGTACGTTAACGACTTAGTTAATGTAACGCATCCTGGTTTCCGCGTTTGTAACATAATTAATGCTTCAGTTTCACTCTTCAACAATTATTCACCTACACTCAACCAACCCGAACAACTTCATTCGCGCAAAATTTTAAAGCAACATTCCTTATACGCGAAAAAAATTAATTTTCTGCCTTCTAATGAAACTATGTTAATTTCATTTCTTTTTTTATTTAAAATGGAGCAATTCACCCTTTTGTCACTTTTCTCTTTCAGTCCGTGCGCTCCCCCCGGTCGGGGAAATGTGAAATCGATACGATCGTCCACACCGGTAATCGATACCAAATCGAACGATCACTTCCGGATAATATGGGGAACGCCAAGCTTCCCGAGATATTTTCCAACGCATTATCTAAGACGCGAAAGCGGAGCGCGACGGTCGGGGGTACAGAAAAGCAAAGCGAACCGACCACATTTTTTGAACTAAGCCATTTGCATATTACTTGAATCGTACGAGCGCATAGTCTCGTTGCTGCAACATTTTCCCTTTTTGCTTCCTTTTGTCGCGCGAGAAATCCAGTTCCTGTGTCTTGCGTAATTTCCACAAAGACAACGTTGCAACCGAGCTATTTAGGGGGCTTATAAATGACCAAGAATGTCAATTAAGCGCGCTTGAAGGAGAAGTGAACGATTTCACAAATCACCGAAGTACATTTGCATCTCTTTGCCGCGTCACTTTTGACAGCGCGAATTCTCTATATTTGGATTTGGTGTCGCTTAATGCTTAAACTACTAAAGCAGTAAGCGTAAATTATAGGATTATTTGTTTAATCAAAAAGAATTAAAAAGAAAAGATGTAAAGAATTAAAAAGAAAATATGTATGGATTTTTTTAGCGATTCCTCTCAAATTTTTATATCAGATCGTCATTGCGGATCAAAGTAGTGAACTTTTGGTATAATGTCAAGGAACAACAAATAATTTCCCTATATTTTTCTTGGAATTAAAAAAATTTAGAAAAAACGGAAAGCAAAAAGGCATAATGACTACATAAGAATTAAAAATAATGTTTCACAGAAAATGTCAAACTATCGAGTTCGAAAACTCACCACTTTGAGATCGACTATTCCAACGAGTTTTAGAGTTCCTGAGTTGATTAATCAGTTTTTCTTATATTGTAACAGGAAAAGTGGCGACAAGGTGGCTTCAGAAAAATATTAATATAAAACTGTTGACATTTCATGGGGGGTTACATAAAGTATAAGTTTCCGAATCGAAACCGAGAAACTGCGACTATCGCGCGAGTAGGACAGACTTGCCAACCAGACGAGAATCGCCAGCAGCGATAGTTGCTGGACAACCGGGCGACCAGTTAGCTTTCATTTTCGATAACCGCTCGCTCAAATGTCTGCATTCTTTCGAAAGGTCGATAATCGCGCGTAAGACCGTTATCCGCGAAAAACGAAAAATCACGAAGCTGTTCGATAAGTATTATCAATGATTTACCCAATATTTCCGCGGCGGAAATTAACTGTCCGCATGTAAACATCTAAACTCTCGGTGAACTTTAGATTCTTGAAGAATAAATATAAGGAGGGAGCAAATAAAATTATTTTTCACGAAAACAATTAGCTAAAGCAAAAGGCGGGATAGAGAAACGATTAACCCCCACATAATCTTTGATTCTTTTTCTAATTTTGAGAAAAATGTTAAAGAAATTATTCCTAACACTTATGTTTCTTGTTTCTTGATGTCGAATAACAATTTTGCTGTCTGTGTTCATAAGTTTAGAATATTAGGTTGGTGCGTATGAAATGTAGGTATTTTTTAAGTTTCCAATTGTAAATTGATGAAATGCATTAAATTCTGTTTAAGCGTAGATTATTACAAGTGAAATTAAAGAAGAAGGTACTTGGCATTGTATATTTATGCTGAATATAAACAAAATTTAGAATAACATTATTAGTACTCTACTATTTGACATTATGAATAATCAAGGTATTCATATAATTTCTTATTCTCGATTTGTAATTCAAAATCGGTGTTCTGAAAGCTATTCAAATTATTTTGACATTTACAAAAGTTTATGTGAATTTCAGCACAGTTTGTTGCTGATTTATAATATATAGGATTATTCATTTTTAATTGAAAACTAAACTAAGGAAAGGTCGAAAAACGCTGTGAACAGTATGTTAAGAATGATTACAGATCTTCCTTGCTTCGATTAATTACAAAAGTAAAGAAAATACATATAAACGAGTTCCACATGAGTCGTCCCATATGCAGAACTGAAATGAATGAAGGCAGGCATTTACAAAAATTATTATACAAAAACTTCACGAATGGAAGTATGAGAATTCGCAAATTCCTTTTATTCCCTTAACCTTATGTTAACTAGATAATATTTGTTTAAGCATAGAGATAATTTTAAGACGAATGCATTATTTAGAAAAAACGTTCTTTAGAAGTAACCTTACAAGAAATTTTTATTTCTAGAGCTTATTATTTTTATTTTTATATATCACAATTAATTAATCAATGGAAAGAGTTCATAGAATTGTATGGAAGTTGCTTTAATTAATATATTGCATCTTGAATAAATGACATGCATTTGAAATTTTGCTTCAGAATACGACATTACATATGCACCAACGTAATAGCATGAGACAATAAAACCGAATGTATGTGTTAATATTTCAGGAGGGTTAAAGTTACCGTTTTCACGTGACACTAAAAGACATGACTTTTGTTGTCATGAAAATGTGACATTAAATAATACAAAATTTAGTGTCATAACAATGCGATACCTAGTCTTCACGAAAATCACGACAATTTGTATCATGACACTAAAAGTAACGATTTACTGTCACGTGAAAACGTACGTTAAGGGAGTAAAGATGAAGCAAAGAGCAATCCTAAACATGACCACCTTCAGCGAGTAACTCTGAAGTGCAGGAATGTTAAAAAAAGGTGGAGATTAATCGCTAACAACCATCCAGAACTAGAAGAACCGCACTTCCTTATATGGATCCGATCCATCCCACAAGGATATGCGGCTCGTATAAATCCAGAGCCTCTAAATAACGATAATAATCTCTGGGTGCAGCGATCGCGGTCGATTCTTTTCAATCGAAACGCTCGCTTTCTTTCGACGTAACGTGCACGCAAGGCGAATTAAAAGGCAGCACGCGTGCAGCACGTGTGCGAATGAAAGCAGCAGAACGGTCGAGAGGCATCAGGAAACGCGGAATCCGATCCACCGGTGAACAAGATCAATCGGATCGCGGGGGGGAGCACAGTTTTTTCCTCGCTCGTGTTTCTCTCACGCACGTTTTCTGTTTCGCCGTGTTTGGGCCCCGCGTTCTTATTAGCGATCATCGAAATGCTTCGCGCCTATGAAAGCGGGGAACGGAATCGACGGCGAAACGAGGAAACGGTCCTCTTTGATGGACTCTCGCCTTAACGATTCCCTGCCCTTTCACACGATCCGATGGAAACTGGACGATCTAATATAGATGGACTATTCTTGAGTGAATTGAATTATTTGAATTTTAATTATTTCTTGGATTAATCTAGCTAATTTTCTTCTTTTTTTTTTTTTAACTAACTTATCGTTAGTAAATGTTATGATTCATATAGGCAAAATGAATCGAAGCTCAATTTTTTACTGTTCTAGGCTCTCAAGAAATTCCATAATAATTTAGAATACTTATCAAATGCTTTACTGTATTATATAATCATTAATCATTTTAAATATATAGTGACTCATAATTAAGAAACTGGGTAACAATTAATCGTGGAAGCTGGAAATGACCCAAATTGAAAGAAAACATTAATTTTACAGTTAATTATCATTTGGAATACATGTGAACAAAAATGTGTATAAAACTTTTTTTAATAAAAGTAAAAGCAGAATTTTCAATCTTTTGATTGTACCACCAACTACTGAGATTGCCTAACGAGGATTAAATGTCGTTAACTCTGTTTTAGTTTTTGAGTCTTTTTTTATCCAATCATATATTTTGTTTAAATCAACAAATAATTCAATTTTACAGAAAATGTAAAGAAAGTAGTGTTATCATTAATGTTTATTGCTACTTAAAATACTATCAAAATTTCGCTGTATAGATTAATAATTATGTGGTAATAATTAATATTCTCAGAAATTCAGACTTCTAAAAGGGACGTAACAATATTAACTTTGATTTATCTCTTCCTTTAGATCATTGTTCTGAAAAAATTGATTACGTTTCCGGAAGAGTATTAAAAAAAATGGTTCAGTTGTAAAAATGATTAAGCTTAAACAAAGTTTGTAGCTCTAATACACGTTGCTCCAAAAAATTATTACCTTCATATCAAGTGTTTGAACGAAACAATTTAATCCTATCGAATTGCATGAAAAGTGCAAATTCATGAAATTCTATGAAATTCTTCTAAATCCTTTCACTCCGAAAAAGAGTACTATTTATTTTTTTCCATACCATATTTTAGTTTCATACGCATTCAGCTCGCAAATCCTAATTATTTATTCTGTTTGAATTTTAAAGAGTGGGTAAGGAGAATTTACCATGGATTATTCGAGTATTCTTTCCCTTCACCGGTCGCGTGCGACACAATGAGCCACGTAATCGAGGAGATAACGTAAATTCCATTGTTCAGCTTTTCGACTTATCCGTTGAAT
Source organism: Perdita meconis (assembly GCA_030770465.2). Classification (NCBI taxonomy): domain Eukaryota; kingdom Metazoa; phylum Arthropoda; class Insecta; order Hymenoptera; family Andrenidae; genus Perdita; species Perdita meconis. The sequence goes on along the minus strand of JASKOS020000006.1, from coordinate 8,949,272 downwards.
TCGACACAATAATTTATTGTTCGGTTCATCAATGAGTCCCTTTCTCCGGCGGACCACACTGGTGAAACTGCTTCCCGCAGTGAATCGTCTATTGAATTATCGAACGATCCTGCCGTCCGAGAATCGATTTTCATTAATGAAAAGCATTTCTCGATATCACCAGGCAATTACCGATAGATTATGCAGCCGAGTCTTTACGTCGGAATTACTGCGAGCGAACGCGTTTGAAAGCAGTCCACGGCAATCGCGAGTGACTAACATCCCAATCACTATGTTACAGTTACGAGAATTTCAAGATTTATTGATCATAATGATCTTTATGTCCGTTATTTTAGAATTGCAAAACCTGCCACGGTATTATACATGTATTAAAATTCTGCAAATATGCGAGCAGTGACAAACCATTAGATTTTAATTTGTGATATTACATTGTAACGTATATTTGTTATATTTAATATAACATTGTTACATATACAAATATTGTCTTTAAAAATTGTGTAACTACTATAACGTTTTAATAAATTCTTAATGAAGTTAATATAGAATTTATTACAAACTTATAAGGTGTATGAAAATTTCTATAACCAACTGTATTTTAAATGAAAATTTGTATTACCGAAATTCCTGATGCAGTATTGCAATAAACTGAATAAAAGAATCTTTTAATGCTGAATAAATTTAGTTCATGTCAAATCGAAATTTTCTACGTAAAAAGCATACAAATTTGCGTGAAATTAAATGTGACCAATTCCACGGAATTCCAAACCACGTGAATTTGGTTTCCGTCACGGCGACAAAACTTTACGCTCGAAGTAAGGCAATAAAGATGTCGCGAGGAAAACTGCAATAGCATTTCCTCCGCAGACACTTGCGATCGTCACGGGATGTCTGGCATTTAACCAGACATTTCACGATGTAAGCTGGGGACATGGGATCGTTTGATCGTTTCTAATTGATAGAAAGCACGAATGTATGTTCTTTTTCTTAGAAACTAGATCGTTTACCAGGAATGAAAAAAAAATATTACAAAACCGTAGAAAACTAATAAGACAAACGAGACACTGTTGTGCCACTTGCATACGCCTAAAGGAGCCCTTAAAACAACCAATTTATTCCTAATATAGATATGGAAAACACAATTCCTGAAATCAATGTTAAGTTACTCCTGTTAATAATACGTTAAGTAGCTTCATTCGTGCTTATTTAATGAGGGAGTTTATCAACCATTTCGTGTTTGTTTAACTTCCTATATTAAGGGCGGAGGAACTATTAAGCAAATCTTTTAGAACTTTGAAGAATGTTTTATTTCATATTTAGATAGTAAAAGTTAACTTTTTTCGTTAGGCAATTGTTTGTAAAAACAGATGTATATAAGTAAGTTCCCACGTGTCCAATTTGAGTGAATTCTGGAGCTTTTATTCTTGTCCAAAAAAAAGCCAGGATTTTCTTATTCCTCATATCCTCATGAACTTTTATATAGAAAAACATGAAAATAGACAATTTCTTGTGAATAAATGGTACGGAAATTTTTAGTTAAAATCATTACTTTTCTTTTGAAGTCCCATCAATTTTTTAATTTTATATTTTCTTATTAGTTTTTGAGGTTTATCGACAATATAATTATACGAGAAAGACGAAATCCTTGGTTCTTCCTATTTTAGAGAAGAATTAAAGATTCTAGAATTTTGACCCTCCGACGATCAAGTCTTACAGATTTACTTATATAAATTTGTTTCTACACAAAACTTTTTTAATGTAAAAGTTAACTTTTATTGTCTAAATATGAAATAACATACCCTGCAAATTTCGGAAAGATTTGCTTAGTAGTTCCATAAAAAGAAAATCTCAAAAATCAACGTATTTTTACCGTTCTAAACCGGGTTCCCCCTTAAATTTAACTCTATATTATTTAAAATTATTTTCACGCGATTTTATATTCCTGCCATGAAAAACTCAACAGAAATAGAAAACGGAAAATTTCTCTCCATTCGAAGGCTCATTTTGTACATCTACATATCTCCGAATGATTTCTACAGCCAAGCGAGCGAGAAACCCGATGAAAATGATTCCCATTCAGCATCCACAGATGGAAAGTGTTTACTTAGGGATCACCATAGCCCGGTACTCAAAGGAATCGACTGCCTATTATACAATCCGGTGGGAATATACATAGACTACTTTTACTCTTCAATTATGTATTTCGCGAATCCTCCTCACGAAACGTTTCAGATCTTCCTATAGTAGCGCGGTTGGATTGTCTTCGCGCGGTCATCAATCAGTGACACCGTCGAGGTACGCTTTCTTAATGCCACGTTGCAGCTGGCTAAACAAAAATAAAGATTCCGCGCCGCCAATCAGCGGTGCGATTGCGCAACAGGTGGCTTCGCCAACTCCTTGCCGTTTGGTCCACGGGAAAAAATGACCTGCGGGCGCTTAATCGCCCTGATAAATTAACCCGAAACAGATCTAGCCGCTGGCGATTCTGTTGTGTTTTTAGAGCGGAAACAGAGTCGAGGACGGTTCTGCATTCGTACGCCGCGCTCCCTCCTTTCCTCTGACCGCGTGTCTATGCAAACAGAGAACCTCGCCGGCAATCATTTCTCGGCCACCCGGTGTAATTGATTGCCCCCCCGAGTTGCACTTATTTCTGCGCGCGTTTCACCGCGGAAAATCTCTGCCCTGCTAACGGCGGCTTTCGCGGAGATCTGCGCGGCAGCTATTGGCATAACACGGTCGTTTAGAGATGTCTACGGGCTACCAAATGTTAGGCTCGGTGTGCGATTAGGCTTACATACGTTAGGGTACCATACCGGAAGTTACTTAGAATTCTATCCTAATTGATCTTTGGGTACACGAGATTCGGTATGTAAGAAGTGGTTCATAAATTGTCTGGTATGTTGATGTTGAAATGTCTTCCGCAATTCTTGAATTTTTGTTATTGATGCAGGGCAAGGTGTATAAAATAATTTTAGAGAGCTGCAAAAGCACCCTTTCTTCTACTTTTTAAGAAATTAATCATCAAAAATGTAGGAAATTCCTTAGAATTAAGTAATATTAGTAGTAGGGGAGAAGGTACGAACATGGACCATTTTTTTTTGTTGTTTCGAGGAAAACACATATTAAAAATGTAAAAAATGCAGAAGCACAAGATGAAAAATCTAGCTCAAGGATCTGAGATAATATATGTGTAATTCTTTAGCTTTACAATTCAATTATTGCGAAGCTATAATCACTTTTACGAAATATTATCGAAACCATGAATTACGAAATTGGGGTAAAAAGGCAAAAAACGTGTATGAAATAGATTTCCTCATAGATTTTATTATTTTAGATTAAAATAATGTCAAAGAATTAAAGAATTTGGAAATAAAAACAAATTTTAAAAAGTTGAATCAAAATTAAAAGAAATTTGTTGACAATAGTCGTATTCGAAAAAATATTACTAGTACATCCAATGCATAAGGATAAGGAATAGGTCAATTTTACATATTTCAAACATGGAATTCAAAGAAAGAATCAAAATGAACAAGAAATTAAGTAATCCACTGTTTGGCTTTTTCTAAATAAAAGTTGGGTCCATATTACAACCTCGGTTCATATTCCTTGATTCTCCCCTATTAGTAATTTTCTGAGGATGTTTTTAGAAACTTTTCCCTATTTTTAACAAATTTTGATTAAAAAATTCGAAGGACACTTTGCAGCGGTTCTTTCTAAGAATTTTGAGTCACAATTTTTGTCAGGATTTGTCGAGTGCCAGTATTTGTAAACAAATATTATGTTTTTTAAAATGTTATCTGCTATTAATAGTGGACAATGAGTAAACTGTATTTATTTATCCAGATTTACATTTTTGTAATCACAAATAAAAAATTAAATCTTGAATAAAAATGTGCCTTAATTCTTTAAATAGGAAATGAGAAGTCTTGTCTGTACAAATAATCTCTCTTCACAAATGGAAAATTTTATTAGCAACATTTGTACAGAAAAACACTTTTTTGTGTGTTAATGTTTTAGGCTATTAAAGCAATTTCCTAATGTGATTTATAAAAGAGATAGTAAAATTATATACTTAAATAATTCAGATAAATACCCATGTTTATCTACGAATGAATGATAAAGAAAGTGGTAAATTCCTGATTGTCTTAATATGTAATTCATTTTCAATTTTTTATATCCGTCTCTATTTTCTTTATTTGTCATAAAAGCATAAAAATCCACCGTCTAATAATGACAGTCCACACATTTTGAAAATTTAGAAATGAAAGTCCAGTGACAGTGATTTATAATAGTTATAATAGTTTAAAACAATTTAGAGACTACGGCAACTGCAATTTTAAGTGATTCACAGTAATCTAAACATTTGTACATTTACCACGAAGTGATTCACGAATTGTCATACGCGTTAACGTCAGGTGTTTACAACCATTTGTGGAGTTTTCCATTTCGTATCGTCCATGATGTCAGATAATAATCTACGCATTGATATAAATAGTAACTTGTATATCCATAAATTTCCACTTTACTGGAAAGCCTAATTTATGTATTTCCCTGAACTTGCACGGTGCAAATCCGGAAACTGTAATGACTGAAATGATGAGTCAGTATTGATGAATAAAAACTACTTATAAGACGTTTGTCTTTCGTAATGTGCAAAATGCAATCAGCAAAGCTGATTTAACATTTTGTACATTTGTAGAATAACTAAGACCATTTATTTTTAAGTATGTGTACACATTATTGCAGGGACTAATTTGAATACTTGATGAATTTTTTGTACTGTAAATTATGTGTGTATTTAAGAAAAGGAAAATTTTTATATGGTAAACGAGGAAAACGTAAAAATTCTCTATAGTCTTATTATTAGTAGAATTATTGAGAGATTTAGATACATATTGTTGACGAATTATTTATAAGCTGTTACAAATTTTGTTAATATTAATTTTTGAAGTTATATTTCAAAATAGTATCAAGACAAAGTCTCTGAAGAATTTTCAAGTTTGTTTTCCCTTATATCAGTCAATTTGTTTGTAGATTAGATATTCCTGGTGAAGGGTATCGATGCCATAAATCCGAAATCATTTTATTTCACAGTGATAATCAAACAGGAACTAATCAACGATTATCGGAACGGTATTTTTATAATAAGGAAAAAAAACTGATGGCTACTTAATATAAACCTGACCTTACACAAAAACTTCCTAGCAAAACCAGAAATTCAAGTCATTTTTAAACAGCATTTACATATTTCAGTAAGAAATGTGTGCAAAGATTTTATAACAAGCTAAACCGAAAAACAAGACCACGAAGTAATCTATACAAATCATCATAAAATTGAGGCCAAATCCTGACCTTGCATAAAAGGTCTCAAAAAATCTAAAAAACTTAAGAACCTTTAAAAAAAATAGTGGATGAAACAATCTTTCGGAAAGCTATAATCTACATTCGTCCAGTTGACGGAGAAAAATAACTCTCTAAACCAGCTGTTTATCAACCAGTACTGTAAACAATGCTACATAGAAATCGTAAGACTCGAAAGTCCCAAGAAATCACTCAGACCTATCATTCATTATCTAACAACACTGTCACCCAGGCTTCGGTAAGCAACTACCGAATCCACGGAAACCGACGAGGCACGATGCAAAGTGAGCAAACACCGGCGAATCCACACGGCATGCGTGAACCACGACGAGGTGACAAAAGTGACGAACCTGTGGTATCCTGCAAGGCGCCGGTGAACCCGAGGAACGATCTTCGTTCGACGACCTTTCGAGCGAACGACAGCGGTGACGTTTCTTCGCGATTGCTCCGTCTGGATCGAGCTTATCGGTCCCTAGAAGCACGCAGGATCTCGCGCATGATAACGCACACAGCCTCCCCCGCGATCGTCGCGACTCATTCTGTCCAGACACGTGAGTCTCGCATCCTTGTCACCGTCTGGCCGATCATCGATCCCGCGACGCGCCGACCATCAAACCCGGGATGATCGCCTCTCTAGATCGTCTCAATTATCTCCGCCGATCCGTATCCACCTGAGAGATATCGTCACCGGTAAACACTTTCTCCCTCTCTTTCCCTTTCTCTCGCTCCCCCACCTCCTCCGGCCCGCGGAGGCACGAAAATAACCGTGATTGCACAGAACACGATTTCTTCGAGTCACGAATTCCTAGGCCGAGCGTAGAAACCGGCACGTGCCGCGATCGGTTTCCAAACACCTCGCAATTTCTGCGGACGAAGCTCTATGAGAGCGTCGTTGAGGATCTGTCGAAGCGCCCGAAACCGATGCCTCGAAAAAAAAAAAAAAAAAGAAAAAGGATCGTTACAAATTCAGAAAACTCGCGACTCTAAATCCTCGATTTTCGAACCGATCGATGGCGACCGGCAACGCGATCGATGACACTTTCGCGGTGGTACCGGTGCACTGTTCGAAATTTTCGCGCGATCCGATCTTTTTTCGGGACTCGTGCGAAGCGGGACATTCGTTTCGAATCCCCCTCCCGTTCGCGGAACACTCGAGACGCGGTCCAGGGATCCAGCAGAGGGGATTTGTCAACCTCGCTCCGTGGAAGCGGTCGTCAGACTAAAGTCGTCGTTCCACTGGAAACCGAGTACGTGCATGGGTTTCTTATCCCTCCTGTTAGCTTGAAATCCGTTTCTTTCTCTCTCCTTCCCGCTCGACTGCGCTCTCTGCCTCCTCACTGGGACTCCCTCCTCCTTCCCTTCCTCGCGGCGATATTCTGTCAACGTGGAAGGGATGCCAAATCCAAGGATACTGGGCACCGATTAAAAAATAATTCGGTATACGCTTCGGGAACGCGGGAACAATTTTCGGGAGGGTTTAATGATAGGTGTCATGGATTTGTTGCGCGATTCGGTCATTTGGATTTTTCTTGCGTCATTTGGGGGCTTGGAGTCGTGCGTCTCGATGACTTTGAGTGTAACTACGAAGCGATTGGTGGTGAAATTGGTAGAAAAAGAACAGGAAATGGTTTTTAACCGCTTCTAACGTTTTTCGATCATATGGTAGCGTAAAAGGAATTTTTTACTTGCCAATTTCAGCAACTGCGATTGTCAGGCCTGAGATAGGTAAAATTTCTAAATTTTTTTGACGCGGGTATATTAGTTATATAAGAACTTTCATATGTGGATAGAGCTTCAAGGTTGAAACATTTTGGCAAGAAGAATGATCTTGTTACTGATTATTGTTAAAAGTATATCCTTGTGAAAAGGGATAGTGCTTAACACTTTTCAATGTTTCTCAATTTTCACATGAAGCCAAGAAAAGGAATGCTAGAAATAATATCAAAGTCATTGCAGAGATACTCGTTAAACAATAATAAAACTTAAACACAGAAATGTAATTTTTCGATTTTCCTGCTTGAAAATTAATTTTTAATTATAAAGTGACAAATTTTAAAATAAACTTTGCTGTATACTGAAATTAACTAAATTTGTAAAAATAGTTTTCAAAGCTATTCATTAAATTTCGAGCATTATATCGTTTTTCTGTTATACTTTAAATTCTATTATATTAAAAAAATATTATTTTCATAAAAGTGTGTATAATTCATGTACAATATGATTTGTAACAAATAATACTTTGTAATATAGTAAAAATTCTCCCTATAATTACCTCTCGCCGAATCAGAAAAGAAAATTTGCAGATCCAATAACACAAAATGAAGTATCTGTTATTGACGGCACCTCATTCAATCATAGACATTGTCGAAATTGCAGGTTTCATAGGTGCAAAGTTACTTCGTGATGTCCAAAAAGAAAGGAATAAGAAATAAAAAGTGTGTAAGGGAATCGACAAAAATGATCGTCATACTTCAGCGACGAAATTGATAACCCTAACTTCGGTTTTTTTTCACGAAACAGTTTAAAAGTTATTTTGTGGAAATTAAGTTCAATTTGTGCTCCACTTTTTTGGGTGTCTGGTCATCGGCGAGATTAAACAAGGCGAGTTACCTTGACATCTCGAGATCGATGGAGATACAGATCACCGTGCTTCGAAAGTTATTGACGAAATCGTTAATTAAGATAACTGATAGGGCGTGGTTATGCGACAAACAGATGTTTTTATCCGTCTGTGAATGCTAATAACTGTTACAAAAACATGAACTTTGGATTTTATATTCAATAATTACTTCGAAATTTTCTCACGAGATCACTTAAATTAAGTCGATTTTTAAAAACTCATTTTCAAAAACTTCCTTCTGTATTTTTGATTAACTTTTTTGTTTAATTATATCATCGATAAATGAACCATCGTGTATACTACATCGAAATTTTTTATTTAGTTTCCATTTAAAATGTTTTGAGTTTATTTCGGAATTAATTATGCCACCAGGAACCTATATAAGTACGTTCAGTGATTGATTCTAGAATAATAGATTGAATCCTGTCGTTGAAAAAAAGCATACATTAAAACGGCATTGAGATAACGACTGGAATTCATACTTTTCCTTCGACTGGATACGATCGAAACGAAAATAGAACAGACAGGAAGGTGGAGAGAAAGAGAGTGCCGCAACGAGAGCCACGAATCAGCTGAGAAAAGTGCGAGGGAAAAGTGAGCTGGATGGCCTTCGCGACAATTCACTCGTTACCTCTTGTCTCGCCACTCGAATTCAGTTCTGTCGGTCGAAACCAGTCGAACTTTCTGTCAATTCCCTGCGATACGCGAAAACGAGAGCACCGCAGTGTTCTCAATGAAAAACAGTGTTATCAACTAAGCTTCAGAAATCTCATGTCATGTTCCCACATCAGCAACTTAATGCATGTGTACAGAGATTAATAAATGTTGCCTTTAGCAACTGATCTGCTTTCAGTTTTTAAACTCACATTTCCACGTAGGTGGAAAAAAATTGGGATAGAAATCAAAGCGTTTTTAATAGTATCTAATAATATAATAATATCTATATAATATATAATATCTAATAATATAATAATATCTAATAGTATCTAATAAGTTAATATAACAAATTTTTATGACTTAAAATATCGCCAGTTTTCATGATAGATGAAATGATTCCAATGAGATGCCCTGTAATAAAATATCGCCTTGTAATTTTGGCAGTTGCGACAAATAAAAATAATTTGATCATATTATCAAAGAACTTTAGCATTCCCTTGACACATAATCTTCGAAAAAAGAATTTTTCTAAATACTTTAAACGGTTTCCGCCTCATTTATTGCAGGTGCAGAAATGTGGCACAATATTTGATACTTAATGTTAATAGAAATAACTGTTTCAGACGAGTATTTGACTCACATGATGCTCGATGTGATGAACTCGAACGACCATAGATTGATTCTACAGTAAAAACTTCAGCAGAAGGATTGATTGACACCAAGAACGTCTACAGTCACGTTCCCACGTGTACGACCTGCAACGTAGAAAACAATTTGTAAGATAATTTAACAAATGTAATGTTCGCAGGAAAATTGTTTAGCATCGATCTGAAACGAGATCAAGTACGGAATCAAGTAAGCGTATGAAATTTCGCCCGTTCTGTGTCACGGTTATTTCGCGAACACGCGACGCTAATGTTTCTCTATGATGATATCGACTTTCGTCGGGAATACTGTTCCCTGCGTATCCCGACGCCGTAATTAAGCACAATTAAGACAGCGGCGTATAATTAAAATATCTCGGCTCTCCTTTGACCGTTCTAATTATTACACAAAGCCGATATATCCACGACGCATAATGTCGCCGCGTAAAAAGAATCCGATCCGACAGCCACAGAAATCGGTGTTCTCGCATACAACGATCGCATTAAACCTGGCAACGGCAGAGAAAGGCGGCCACCCACCGGCTTACACAACAAGCGTTGCTCTAGTTATTAGTGTATGACTCTTTTGCGGGTCGCTCGACCTGACGAACCGTGGCGCGATGTGATTGTCAATCGTCTTAACGCTAACGCGATCGAGATAAATCCCGTATCGATTGCACCGAGTCGCCTTCTTCGAATTTCAGTTTGAGTGGACAGGTGCTTCGATTTCCTTTTCGATTTTTGAGAAAAAGGATGTTTGAAGGCGTTTGAAGCTGTGATATGACAATAGAATTCTAAATGTTTTTTAACACTTAGGTGAAAAAATATTTTCAGTATCAGATATTAGGGAACAAAGTCTAAAAGACAAAATGAAGAGAATATGACAGACTTGAAAAAAAAGGTAAGCATGTATTGGTACAACAATTTTTGTAGTAGCATTTCAAAAATATTTACTAATTTTGTGTGCAAATTTTAATTTGTATGGATGTTATTAGCAATGCCCCCTCTATCTAATAATTATATGCATAGTAATTATAAATCGACATCAAATTATCCAAAATGAAGAAATCTAAAAGATTTTTTTAAGTAGGTATATTTGTTTATCCTTTAATTAATTGAAGGAGTTTTTGGAATATTAAATTAATAAAAATTTACTGTTTAAAGATAAAATATACAGTGGATTAAAAAATCCTTAAATGAACCACTAGTTACAAAACTTAGAAAAGATTGGTGTAGTAGTTTTTGAGAGATTTCACATTTTAGTCACCAACGTTGAGAACATTGTAATATTTAATATTTAATATTTTTATATTTAATATTTCAAAAGCTGATTATAGCTAATTAAAAAACTTATTGCAAGTGAAAAATTGTATATAATGGAACACGTAAGTAAAAATTGACGTACTGAAGAGAAATAATTGAACCGTTCAGAAAGAGACGGTGTGAAGTGTCTTTTAAAAATTTTAACTAGAAGTTTTTTGCATGTAATGGAACGAATTTTAAACAACTTTAGAAAGTTGTAAAGAACTTGTCTTCCACGATCTTGAGAAATAAATTATTTTTATATCTGCATTTAAATACTCTTTTATTTTTTTATTAGTGAAACACTGTTTCTTCGTATGTTACTATTTTTATAAAAAACTGCACACCATTTCCGTCGCTTTAATATAACAATAATAATTTTGATTAAAATAAATTGATAATATATTTTGCCATATTTATGTACCCACTCAATAATTTCCAGGTCCTCAGAATGTAAAACCACATGAAAAATTTTTTATATTTACTATATTTTACAATATAAAGTCTACCTGTTCAATAAACCATGGCGTATATTTATTTATTCGTGAGTTCCCATGGAAATGAAAAATAATAATTTCGTAATTCATCACCTTTCTCTATATATTATTCTATAAACTTTAGCCTCTGAGAAACACACGTGTACCCTATGTAACGAGTAATAAAAGTAAGAAAGCAGTTTAAACTACGATGCAATCGTGCAGCTGTCGTCGCGCGCCTGCGTAATAAGCCCAGTGTTCTGCGCGCGGAATCATGTGCTCGCCATAATTTGCAATAAAAAACATGACCAAATATCAATAAATAGTGAAATACACCAGCAGACTTTGAACACAGATTTTTATCGAATTTTGTAGCGCGAGCGGCAACAAATTCGCTCGCGTTCGTTCCTTTCTTTAGAAACTTTACCCCCAGCAAATTATCGCTCATTAAATCATTGCGACGTGCCATTTGCAGAGCAACGTATAACTAAGCTTCACATTTTCGCGTAAATTACAGAATTAGAAAATCGCCGACGGACAATTACCGTATCCCCCTTCCGTCGCGAAACGTGCGCGAAATTAATTCCCGCGACGCGACAGTTCCTTGTCTCCATCGAACGCCGAGTTTCGACGGAAATTGTAAACGGTAACCGTAATTATGATCGCATTTCTGTGTCCCGGTATACTTACGGGCACGGTCAACAACGGCCAATAATAAAGTTACGACAGAGCGGTGTTAATGTTATGCAGAGACCATGGCTAGCCGCGTATTGTTGTGCCAGTCAGTTCTGGTAGCACGTAGATAGTCCCGCTGACAATGCCACCCTGTTACGTGGCATTGTGAGATGATAACACTTTCACCGTCCGTGTTTGACGATCATTAATCAATCGTCGTTGCGATTGAAATTTTACCGTCGATCCTTTGACGATTTAATTGATGCTAAACCACTCTTTTAGCCTTTAAGGGAAGAAAAAGACCGAGAACTTTGAATGGACTCACGAGATCAACGGTGAACACCAAACTGAATTCGTGATAGCAGTTTAAGAATTATAATTTAGGTAGTATTAAACTCTTCGATGTCTTCATGAAGATACGAAATAAGTGAAATGAAGAATGTTAATACATCATTGATAAAAACGATGCAAGAGTTTAGACGCGTTACATCACCGCGTTTTGCAACTTGCGTGCGATGAATTAGACGAGGATGAGACAGTAATGGCAAGTGGAACGCAATCAGATATCATAAGTAATCATAACGTTGCTGAGGAAATGGAAAGTGGCAATAAACGCATAAAATCGAACTCTTAATTAGAGTCCCGTTCGTTTAAAATGCAATTTAACCGTGATGCCTAGGATTGCGCAAGGCGGTTGAACTTTAAAACACTTCGATCGAGAAAAATCAGTTAAATGTCGCTGGCTACTCTCCGAGCGTGCCATTGCATCAACGATTGCAAAGGAAGTTAAGAACTTTTTGTAGGGCTATTTACTCTTCTAAGTTCAATTCAGTATTTTATTCCGTTAAGCTGTTACTATTTTATAACTAATTGTAGGTTTTATAACTTCGACTCCGATAATTAGTTTGCATCTCAAAATTATTTTGTAACCATTTAAATTTACTAAATTTGGGAATTTTGTGATACGGTGTTCTAAAAATATAATGGAATCTCATTAAAACGATAAAGATAATTATAGCAACCTCGATACTTGTGAACGAACCTTGACTGTTGCATTCCATCAAGAAATAGTAGGCATAATGTCAAGGAGAATAATGAAAATAAAAATCAATGCTAGGAGGGAAAGGGTGGATTTCAATTTTGAAATAATCGATTCGTTGGCTCGATAAATGCACAAACCTTGGCTAGGCAGCCTTCATTTCCCTTTATTTTGCCCCCTTAAAATGATCAGCACAGATTGTTTCACACACAAAACGATTTTTCCCTGAAAATTTTGAGGGGAAAACGATGAATTGCAGTCCTACAATAATCGATTACCTCGAAAAAAACGTGAACTTTGACCTTCCCCAAATCATTCCTCGAATTCACGATTATGCAAATTCTCAGCCAACGATGAAAGCTCGCGTCGAACGCTCGATACAATCGTATTAGGCTTCCATCAGTGGATTGTCTGCGTCCGATCGACTGCCCTTCGTCGAACGAGCGATTCGCAGGTCGTTATCGAACGTACTGATAAGTAATTTCGACAAATGCGAAGCGGTTGCGTGCGGAGGAGAACGGCGCGGCGCGGCGCACGTGTGACTCGATATCAGCGGGCAATTTACCGGATCGGGCCCGAAAGGAAAGCCTCCCGAGTGTCCCCTAGCTCTTTTCTAATCGTATTAGCATATCTAGGTGAACCGTGCTTTCAAGAGTGATTGTACAGACACACGCGCGGGGGTAGGAGGGGTAGCCACTAGAGGCCATTTCCTTTTATCGTTCCAGCAGACAGGGCGACAAATGCCGCGTAAGTGCCACGCGGATATGCGGCTGTCGTAAGCTCTCCCACTCGCGTCTCTTGCACGCCGATTCTTGCCACTGTTCTCTGAGATCCAGCGGATCCCGTTCCCGTTTCGCGAGATCCGCGATCAGTCGCGCAACCGTCGCGTTAGATGGATCAATTTTCCATCGCGAGCGAGAGACACTCGCGCTGGCGACGCGACGAGGGGGTGGAACGAGGTCCTGGCCAATCTCTTAGCTTAGCGAGTCGCTGGAATAAAGCTAAACAATTAACGTTAGATTTACGAAGCTTGTCAATTTTTCGGATCTCAGATTTTATGCTCAGGATTAATGAAGTTATAGATATTATTTTTGAGCTATTCGCGTTGACGTTTATTGACCCTCTAAGTTTTTTGGGAGGATAGAGATTTTATGCAAATAGCACTTGTTAATTAAGACACCTCTGTACTTAGAAGTTAATAGAATAATATGAACTCATACCCTAATTTATTTAACCTTAGTACGTTTCTCTTGAAAATCCTGAATGGAACCATTTTTATTATTATTATGTTATTAAGAATGTAGATACTTTAATATAATTGTCCAGAAATAAGGAACCTAAACACTAAATTTCTAATATTTTTCTTAAAAGTTAAGGAGTTATTAAAGGAAATAAAATATTCCAATGGATCAAAAAAGACCCGAAGACCGTAGCAAGGTTAAAACTGCATTTTTAAACACGGATCAATACCGCAGGTTTCAGGAAATATGAATCAATGATTAATATCCAACGATTTAGTGTTAATAAAGGGGATTACGAAATTTCTTCAATGAATTCTTTGGAGATCTAGTATAGGACATGTAAAACAACTATGAGAAGTTGTAAGAAGCATCTCTATCTTGTTTCCAAGGAATAAATGAATGAAAACATGAAAATACTTTGCATACAAAAAAAGATTTACTAATAGAAAAAGTTAATGTAATTTATCGCAGAAGTGTATACAAAGGGGTTCATAATAAAAATGTTAAAAACTGAATTCAATGGAAACAAAAATAATTTAGTTCTTCAAAGGTTGAAATATTCGAATAATACTTCGCAATCCCCTTTTAAAGTAGCAATAACGGATGTTGTCTCTTGAGAAACAAAGTACGTGGAATCGTTGGACATATCGATTGTGGATGTAATTTGTGCAAACTTGTTTGGTTTTTCCTTAAGAGTTAAGTAAGAGGAAATGTTCCAAATATGTGATGGGAAATTCCATCTTATGTCAACACTGTTACCACAGGCATCACAGATGTGAATGCAAGAAAAGAAACACGGGAATATAGTCTTTTGAATGATACAAATGTACCTCTAATGAAAGGAAAAACTTTTGATATAATATCAAGAAATAGGAAACACAGACATCACTAACAGTTTTCTAATATTTTTCTTGACATTAAAAAAATTGTTGGAAAAAATATAAAGAATAGACAAGTGGAATGCATTAGGAATAATTCAACTTTCTAGTCACTTTTTTCGGACAGTATGTATTTAAAATCACTAATTTAAGCAAGTTATACAATCATAACTGTGAAGAAATGTGTCTTAGTTTATTAATTAATGTCTTTCAAGATTTATAGTTTAAGGATGATCAAAGAATAATAAAAATATCCATTAAAGGATAAAAAAAAGACTAGATCCATATCTTAAAAACAGAGAATCAGTAAATTCTTCGTAACAGATCAGTATTACCATTCTAGAAGCTAATTTTACTCTCGACTTTATCTTTTCACTTAAAAATCAAACTCACCTTTCGTTTATATATATATAACAAACCGTCGTTTAAATATATAACAATCGTCGCTTTAATGAAAAATAACTAATTAAATTATGCTCCGAGTCAACTTAACTGGCTCTTCAAATTTCTTCAAATTTACTATTTTCTTTAACCTTTTTCAGGGAGGAATGGCCCTACGAAGGTTTCTTTACGTATGTAAAATATTATGCGTGTAGAAGCTTTCATATTCACGGCAGAAACCGTGGTGAAGGTTTTGATACCGGAAAACTACAAGAGGAAAACGTGACCCTGAACGGCCAGTAAGTCAATCTGGAGCATAGTAATAAACATAACTAAATTGCAGAATTATAGACAAACGTAAATGTGTAAATATCTAGAAGATGATTTACAGATATTAAAATACCAAAGATAAAATATACTTTTATTCAAACTGAAATTCTTTATTCATGTCCCTAAAGACTTAAATTTGCATAAATATCAGCAGACTACATACGAAAGATTCCGAATTCAATCAGTGTACGTCACATTTCACTACATAATATAACTTATGCCGCATAAATGTTCATTCCTTGTAACAATTTTCAGTCGATAAACTAATTAAATTATAATATTAAAATCTCACTAATAGAAAATGGTACTTATATTGAGTACAGAACAGCCTAAACAATTTCTTACATATTGCTAACATATTTTGTGATTTAAAACGATTGGTTTCTGAATCCTTCATATGGCAGTGCCATTTTTTTCTTTACTTCGTAAGAATAAAAGATCCTTGAAATCTGAAGGCAATTTCCATTTATTCTCATCGAAGTATCGATTTTCTGGTCCGAATGAAATGAAACCAACGAAGGATCAGAATTACGCCGAGGAACGACGCTGACGGTACCATTTTCGGCGTCGTTTCGACATTCTACAACGTTATTCGATCCGTCGAGGATAACGGAATCCCCGCGGCGAGGGGAGAACAGTCGTTGAAATCATCGACAATGAAGCACGACACGTCCGCAGGACGCGTCGAGTCGTTCAGAAAAAAAGAAAAGAAACGAACGGGGACGTTTCGGAGCGTATTCAACGCGAAAGTACCGAGAAATCGTGACTTTTTGCGCCCGATGCATATTATGTAACCTGTCCTTTCGATCCACCGGAGAACCTTTATTTCTCTCCACCTCCGACATCTGGCAAGCAGATCGTCCGTAATTCCTCTTTCCAACCGGCGGTTAATTGAAAGATCGCGTATCTGCGCGTGCAAAACTCCACCGTGATTAATTCCGTAATTCTGAATCGCGTTCGTTACAAAACACACAGTTTATAATGGTTACTTATTAGCGGGAAAAAATTGCGAGATGCTTGCCACTGTGCGCGAGATAGTTCAAAACGTTTAAGATTTGTTTACTTGTGGCATTTAAGAACATTAAGATATCAGAGCAAGCCAGTTTAATTGAGTATAACTTGTGCAAGGTTTTTTAATAATTGCGGAGGAAAATGTCTATTGAGAAATCTAAGAAACTTCGGAGGTAAGTGTTCCAGATACTTGGATACATTCGAATGAGAATCACGAGTAGACTGCGGATTTTATGCATTTATGGCAATAATAAGTATGCACAAAATCGACAAGATTGTAAAGCTATGCTAAAATATACAAAATATAAAAAATATACTTCAAGTTGAATTATTTAGAAGACTGAAAATACTATTATTCAAGTTCCAATTCTTTATTTGTGCTTGTAAAAATTGTATTTTGCATAAAAATCCGCAGTCTAATCATGAGTGACTGTGTTCAAACGAAGAGAAAAATGTATAAATATTTAGAAAAGATTTCTTTAAAAATTTCATTTCATACAAGGTGATTTTAGAGAATTACACAAACTGACCAGAAAAAATGCTCAAAGTGTCACAAAAAGATCTCCAAAGAACTTTTAAGTTTCAAATTCTTGTGCATAAACGTGTGACTCAAATTATTCGTTGTGAAAATTATTAACACTTTATGACATTTATGTTGACCAGGACAAGGCATACTGCTGGTTTTCCTCGAATAATTTTATATCAATGATCGGACAACAAGTAATTCCGAATCATGGACGGTAATATATGACACATATATGTATAATCGACATTGGAATTTATTGAAACAAAACGTGAAACGGCAAGTGAAGGTAAAATAAGTACCTTTTACAAGAATCAAAAACGTCATAAGTAATGAATGCAAAGTAGCTAATTCTTCACTCAATAAAACTCAACATTCCTAATGTTCCCCGCAGCCGAAATAAATCAAACACAGTAAAAGCTAATTAATCTTCATAACACCAAATCGCATAATAGGAGAATGACACCTCTGAGCGAAGAAGCCGGCCGAAAAGCGCCTCGAGTTGGAGTTGCGAAAAGGGCAATAATTCAATTCGAATTACACGTCGCGTTTCAACTAATGAAGTGCTCGGATCACGCGATTACATAAAGAGATGAAAACACGGGGAACATTAACCGCGGGCGCGAAAGAAAGAAGAAACGGAAAGAAATCAACGCCTAAATCGACGTGGCGTGGCGGGTGCGCAAAAAACCACGGCGCGATAAAACGCGTCAGGAGATAAATCGCCGTTAAAATGCAGGCTAAAGCAATGTCCGCGATTCTTTTTTCTTTTTTTTGTCTCTTTCTCTCCTGCGTCTCGTTCGCGGGCGACACGACGGGTTCGCAAGGTTTATAGAGAAAGCAAGGCATTTACATAAGGAGTAAAACGATATCACGCGCGGACTGGACAATTGAATTTTGAAATCGCGCTCACCACACCCACGATTACACCCGCGAGGTGCTACCTTGAACCCCCGACGACCATATGATTAACGACACCGTACGAAGGCATTCTAATTTGCCTTCGTCGCGGCGCGGCGTGAACCGCGAAACAGGGGACCTCGGAACGCGGGCCGAGGTATTCCTCGACGGTACATAAATTTCCAAACGTGGCCGCGATCTTGATCCAATAAAAGGCTGACCAGCGGGAACAATGGATCGGGACACGGGCCTAGGAAAGAGACACTCGTTGCAAAACGCTGGATGGAAGCGGCACGACGGAAAGACCGCGCGAGATGAAGCGATAAATATACACGTTTCGGAGGAAGGACGTTAACGTGAAATTTCTTGGAATAAAAATAATTACGTAGGTCGTGGCTCTGTATCGCTATCGCGTATCGCAAGAAACGATTTTACAAGTACTTAGGAGACTGTTAGCTATCACAATCTAGAGTTCATCTCACGGGGTAATTCGTTTCTGGATTACTGTTATCGACTAATCAGTAAATTTGATGATTCTATTATAGCTCCAGGAAAGAAACCTCGGAGATTATAGTTGACAAGAAAAAGAGGGTATTTTAGTCGTTTCGAATTCAGCGTGGACTAGTTTTGGATAATCTGTTGTCTGTATCTGATTGAAATCGCCTTTCTAATTGCCTAATAGTTACATCATATCTATTATTATACTTTCCAGGTAGAAATATTGTTACAAGTTATGATTTATGATAACATACATTAAATAACAAGCTAAATGAAATTATCTACGATTTTTTCTCAAATAGTATACATAGTTCGCGTTATAACTTGAGTAAGAAACAATATTAGTTTTCGCAATTAAAAATTGCATTCAACATGCGTTATTCATTCCTTAAAAAGTGTTTGGAGATACACAATACTGATAGTAGTCTCGTAATTCGAGATTCCAGTGCCTTTCTTATGCCACCACAAGTACAGTCACTTTTTCTCGCCTTTCCAAGTTCGACCACAGAAAACTGCGGCAATATTCTCGGCCACTATTATGGGAACCTATTTATAATTGACAGATTTCATGATTGACCGTTCTCAAGACTTTTACTCTTGTTTCGATCGTTGCTCGGTAGCACCACACAAAACGCTCTAGTTTCGATAAAAGAGCGTTGAGCAACCGATAATGACCGCGGCCGAGTTAGTACACCGCTATCCGAGAACAATCGTATGCGTGCAATTTTCTGTTTTCTCGATCGTCAGGTAAGCGACTATCTCCTCGAGAGAACAGAACATCGACCGGAGAGACGTGTAAGGAAAATAAGTGCCATTTTTCTTTTTATCGTAGAGACATAAAAAATAGTTTATTATAAATTCCATATTATACATTAGTTGAACTTTTTATAATATTTTACAAGTTTCAATAAGTTTTTTATAGCTTCTCTCGCATCTGCTGTGTTTATTACTGCGTTACTTCGATGCGTTCTGTTAGCATTGCACAAATGCAAAAGTCCATAATCGATTGCTGTACTTATTCTACATTCGAAATCTTCGTATTATTCTTTCTTAATATTCTCGACTTTAGCTTCCTTATTTTTAATATCGACAATCACCTGCGAAGTTAACAATTGCGCGTGTTTTATCACTTATATTATTATGTTCTATGAGATTAATCGCTCACTCACTTTTCCAGTACTCTTTTTCTTAAGAATCAAATCTAATGCATCGTTAACATTGTGCAATCCCACCATTAGCGTCCGCGTTGGTTTAATTAAACCCTCCTCAAAGAATTCTAGCACCTCCTCCCCAGCTTGACTGATTTAAGGAATAAAACAATACAATGAGTATTTCTACAATTATTCTGTAGATTCCTAATATTTGTTTATGTATAAAAAACGTAATTTTAGTTTCTAAAACATTTAGAAAAATAAATTTCATATTCAATGTACCGATATCCTTCAAGATCCGTTTTTCTGTATTCCTGTAAGCTGAACCCACTAACACTGAATTTATCCTTTCGAACGTCAGAATCAGAATCTACTATAACAGCTGCTCCAGCGATTACTGCCCTTCCTTCATAATAGAAATTATAAATGAGCAAGTTATGGAAAATGTATGAATTAATAAATGCTTTTCTATTAATTATGTACCTTCACGAGAAAGGTGATGTACAACCACGGCAAAATTGTCATCGCGCAACAAATCTTTAATTGTTGCATCGCTTTTGTAGATATTGGTGAAGCTAAAAACACGACATACCTGCTGCCACTGTTTGTTACCTGATCAAAGTCTCGTATGACAATCGACGGAACTTTCAAGAATTTAATTCTCATTACCAACACTAAATGACTCACCAATTTAACACTTTTTTGAAATATTCACCATCAGCATCATCAAAAATAACTTTAATATTTTTATCGGCTGCAACGTCTTGTATTTGTTTCAATAATGTGCGATCTTTGTATTTCAAAGATGCGAGAACACCTTTCTCTCTAGCTACTGCGGCAGCATCTTCTGTTGCACAAACGCTTATTACCTGAATTAAGATTGTTACTAGAAATTTTTAATCTCAAATATAATAAACCTATTCATAAACGATCTTTCAGGATTTCATATCTAACCTGAGCTCTAAATACATTTTTTGCAAGATCGATTGCCGCTAAACCAACATCGCTTAATCCAACATTTATTATAATCATGTCATCCTCTTGGATGTTAACTTTCTTTTCAAATGCGACTAAAGCAGTAATGTAATCGTCAAGGAGACTCACTGCATCAAGCGATTTAACCCCCGATGGTATTCTCCAGATATCCTGCAAATTTCTTTTACAGTTTGATGCAGATACAAATGATTTACTTTAAGAAATTGCTTACATTGACCTCTGCAATGCATTGTTCAGCCAAACCCCCGTAACGCTCTTTGTTCAGAGCAATCACTTTATCCCCAACTTTATACCCTTGTTTTTTTGCTTCTTCTCCCAATTCAACCAACTTTCCCACTAGTTCATAACCAAGAACTATTGGCAAACTTGGTTCATATAAGTATAAATTTTTTGATAATAAGGCATCTGGTCCATTTAGAGCACAATATTGTACATCAATAAGAACCTACGCAGTTGAAACATGATCTAAATCCTTGATTTGTAGCAATTAAAGTTTTGAATATTATGTGTTCTTTATATTAAATTCTATAATGATATTAACTTGTTTTTCCAATTGTTTGGCAAAATTGTCCTATTTGTAGGATCTTTTATCATGGGAATAGAAATGGAAATATAATAAATATAGTTTTGGTTTTTGGAAGAAAAACGATACAAACATTTCTGATATATACTCCAATAATTCCAATGAATTAGTAACTGACAAAATAATAAATAAACTACATTTTGAGAATATATTTTGCAAAGTAATTACATAGAAACACTTTTAACAAGGCAACTAAAAAATTTCAACTAATTGAGTTCTATATTTGTGGATTTTAGAATAGAATCTCACATTAAGGGTTTAAAATAATTTCGTAATATTATTAATTATATCCATAAATACTACTTATTCTACGAATTAATCACAGAAATTCCCATTTCATCATATTAAAAAATTATTTGATAGATCTGACCTTTCATGGAACGAAAGATACGAAAATAATTAAGACACAAATTCGTGTCATAAAAATGATTAAACACAGATTTAATATCAGTATCTACACAAAATTAATAAATTTCTGCTAATTTTTAGAAATAGAAAATCTTTTGTAAGATAATGAATCGTTCAGCAGTTGACAGAAACACAGTGAAACGAAACGTCACAATACTACGTAATTATGAATTTCTCAACTTTAGGACTTACTTCATCTGCTTGCGATACTTTAGGAAGTTCTATATTTTCTACAACGAGTGGATTGACGAATTGTTTTAGTACTGCAGCGGAAATTTTGTTTGCTTCGGAAGCCGGGATACCAGATTTCGTATTGTCTTCTAGGTTGGAGTGTTTCTCATTTGCAGTAGAATTAAATCTAATGATTCTGCTTCTTGTAGGAAATTTTTGCAAGTGACTTTCGCAGAAGCGCGTTACAATTCTTCTCCACACAGACACCGACATTTTTCTATTTTTACAAATTTATTTCTTAAACACACGAGAATATAACCGCGCCAACTCTGAGGAGACTTATTTAAGCGCGTCATATATGTTTGCGCATGCGCAGTGTCGGTCCAATATCGAACTTTAAAATTTAAATATCGATGAGGATAAAATCGAAACCTTGCACGATTATATCGATAATTTGAATTTTTTACAAGAAAATTTAAATTTGCCGCAGTTAACGGTTCGTTGCAGTAGATTTGCATCGCGATTGTATTCGGATGATTTTCTAGTACAAATAATAGTGTTATAAGTGCTTTTACGAGGCTATTATGTGTATAAATCGAAGAATAGGACCGACTACAAAGATATTTCTGCAGAGGATTGCTTTAAATTATTGGTGGTCATCGATTATTTGAGGTAATTAATAACGAATTTCGTTTAACCTGCTTCGCCATATTTGAAATACGTTTGGCGTTCCTCTGGTTGAGTACGTTTAGCTCTTACGAATACTTATTCTAATTGAAAAATTACGGTTAATTATGGAAATACGTTTAGTTATATTGCATTATTTGCTTCATATAATATCGTGAAATATTAATTTATGAAAATTTAAGATCATAAACATACTGATTTCGAAACGCATGAACACTTATTACCAATAAACGGACATGTGCAATTTATCTAAGTACGTTATGAAATTTCCAAAGTTCATGAAAGGGGTTGTACTATAAAATAAGAGAAACCAAAAACTCTGAAAAGAAATATTAAGAACAAACGAATCGATGTTTAATTCATAAAAATAAAAAATATTTAACAAAGATTTTGTTCTAATTGTAATATATTACAATATAAAAAAAATTGTAATATATCATAAAACAAATTTCAACATTTTTTAGAATAATATAAAAAAATTTTTTAATTTTCCCGTATTATTATTTTGTTATTGATTTAATGAAATAGAATGATTTTTCACAAATACAACTTAGAGTATTATACGTAACGAAAACTTTCGCAACGTTGTGCAATCCTATAAAGTTCTTTTACAACAAAAAATTTCCTAGAATCTCGAACAACAAGCTCAAACAGTTTCTAAGATTTTTTTACTTATTTAAAGAACAGTTTTTTACTATACCTTTTGATGAGTAGAATACACTCTAGTACACTTTTTGTTTCACTCAATTTCCTCACGAAAATTATAAATATATTCAATCGACCTTTTTTAATAAATCTAACCGGAAGCTCGCACACAATAGTAATCACGGAGGCGTGTGCCCACGACGCTGTTCAAAAAGGGAATGATTTGCTTGACTTTTGTTTCTTCTGACAAAGTCAGGTCTCCCCACCAGGCCGCTGGCACATTTTGTTGTTATCTTTTTTTTTTCGAGCAACCCCCACTAGTCCAACCAACCCATTTTTATTACCTTTCCCGTGAATTTCCGTGGACAATTTTTTCCGTCGCTTGCATTCACGAGATAGTGTTCTTTCATTTTCTAAAAATTCATTTAATGCAAATTTTATATTATACTTATAGAGTTTTAATAACTTTGTTGGTTGCTTTTTCGATGAAAGTTTGACTTATAATAAAAAATTTATTAAAAAACTTCATTCCATAGATTCGTAAATAAATCTCCACGTAAATTGAGTTTAACATTGAAAAAACCCATTTTAAAAAACAAATCTCGAATCCACTGTTACGAATTTGTTGAAAATGTCTCACTTTCTGCTTAATAACTGTTTGTAAAGATTGCAACTTCTGTTAACGTTAGTTTATTATTGCTTGTGTTATTTTACATAAACTGAGAAGGGTACAGTGATAAAATACAAAGCGATTGAACTTTATTTATGTTAATATCTTTCTATAATTGATTTGTATTCTTTCTTGTTACTTCAATGATCATTCCATGCTTATACCTTATAACAGAGGACATGTGATAATCAAATATCTGAAACTAACTGTTTAAACTAAATACAGTGTATGTAAAATGTTCGTAAGTTTTACCTTGTACATCAGTTTTGTTACAAAGCAAGGCAGAAACATAGAATTTTCAAACTGAACAATCAAATTAATAGCTGTGTTAAGTTTGCAAACAGAATGATGGTCATCAAGGTAGCATTACTACAAATCGTGACATTATAAATTTTATTCAATTCATTCGTTGACAATATTAATCCATGCATTAAAAAGTATGGCCAGTCATTTCTATTGCAAAAACAGTTGTAACATGAAACAATGAGATTTACTTAGAACGAACACATTGTAGATACTAAATTTGATGACCAGATTCAAGTTAAAATATAAGGCAATGAGTATGACTAGTACAATTTGTTACAACATCATTGCGCTTGTTATAAAAGTAGTAAATCTATCTAACATTTCGGGTTAATTCCAATAAGACTAAATAATGTTAGAGTACGCCTAGGTTACTTTGATCTTGTTTCATATATAATTTGCACATGAAAGAATTATAAGAGAAACGATACGTGTAATTTTTTTAATGCGTGTAAAAACGTCGTAATGACGGTGATATCGAATTCATAACGATATTCAGTATAAATTCGGTTAATAAATAGTGAGAAATAAATGTCAAAGTAAAAGTAATAATAAAGTTACTTTTACTTGGAAAAGAAAAGAATACTTTTTTGTATAGCATCGACGAAACAAAATAAAAAGATAAATGCAAAAGCAACTATACAATGCAACAAACATATTTTAAACAATAGCAAACGTAGCGTTTAAAATTTGAGATATACTTCAGCGTCCTTATGAATACAAAAAAAAAGACATACTGAACTGTTAACTTCGCATTTACCACTTACACAACTGCTGTCTGTGCTATTTGCTGAACATCATTTGATCACAACTTCAGTACCAATCAATATTTTAATTAAAAATCTACCTACATTACATATACAATAAACAATTACGAACACTCTTGTTCCCTCTCGCTCTTGCTCTCTTCCTCTCTCAGAAAAGTTATTAAGTGAAAATGCTAGGTCTGAGCATTTTTCGTTGGTAGCGTGATTGGATTATAGAACACATATTTCGAAATAATTCGTCTATAAATTTTTTTTTTAAACATATCAAAACAGTATACTGTGCATTCACGTTCATAATACTGTGAATGATTTATCTTAATCCTACGCAGAATATTAGGATATTACTGCAGTGGTACTATGCATCTTGTTGTTAAGTGTACAAGTTTAGTACAAAAATTCGGTTACAAACGTTAGAAAAAACTACTGTTACATTTTACCACTTAAAGTATTCAAAACTGAAATCTTAGTATCGGTAATAGTAAAACTATACTCTGGAATGCTGTATTAATAATACTTCTAATTCAATGTCAATGCATATCAAAAGTCGTTCCGTTTGAATGTCTTTTTCCTTTTTCTTTTCTTTAATGTTGTGCAAAATTCAGTTCGAGGATTAATTAGAAATTAAAGGAAGATGTAGTACAATTTGGAAAAAATATAGAAATTATAAAACTGGAAGTAATTTACTATTTAACAAATATATTACTGTCTTTCTATATTGTGCCAATTTTACAAAAGTAACTAATGTCAATAAATTCGCAGGTTGACAAGTGAATATGTAATTTCTTTCATGTTAATGATAACGTTCGAAGTGTTTAAATTGTAATAATTGTTGTAAATATTTTCAGAACATTACTTGCATTAATACGTAAAATTCCTTTGAATAGTAATAAATAGAAACCCCTATAAACGCTGATCCATCCAAATTTCAGATTAATATAGTTATTGAAATTGCTTATTTATATATTTTGCACATGAAAATGAAATTGATCTAAATTTCGTAAAAATTCTCGAAAGTAATTTTTCAGATACTTCGACTACTAAGTACCTGTGTATAAATATATCTGTAAGCCTTACATGTATAAAACTGCACCATTTACTATAAAATCTGCGAAGAATTGACCAAATACAAGAAAACCACAAAAAGAAACCCAAACTTCGTACAATTCAATCAACTTTAACATGATTTAAATTAAAACCTACTTAAACTTAAATTCTCTCTAGAGATTCGATTGCTTCACCGTTAGCGGCTATTTTACACTTCTTTTGTGGTTGATTGTACATGGTCTGCAGAGGTACATGAAGCAGTTCCACAATTTGTATAAAATTAGGCTCTGCAACAAACAAAAGGGGATATTACAAACGTAATTATCGACAAACGACTCGTCAATTCATATAAAGATTATACTCAGTTTCCTCACCGTTTTCCGCTGTGATGTATCCGTGTCTGATTAAAAAATCAACAGCCACTGGCACCGATGTAGTCTTGAAGTGTGAAGACAGTATCCTTTCTAGACATTCGTTCACTGGAAGCAATTCGAAAGTTTCTACCTCTCCGTCGTTGTTGCTTGGTACAAAATCCGGTGGTAGCTCTAGGTCGTACACAAATTCTGTGTTGGGAAATAGACCCCTTTCGCTCTCAAAGAATAGCGATACGCAACCAGCGCTCTTCAGTTTTGCAATGAGATTGTTAGGAATACTGGCTTCTTCCCCAGCTTCTTTTATAGCAGTTTCGTTAATTCCAAATCCAACGCTTAATCCACCGCTCACCATATTGTCCCAGTATCCAGGCCAAGTCTGCTTACTCGGGCTACGTTTTTGCAACCATATTGATAAACCTTTGACAGGATCCATAACGTACCCATTAATGTCTATGCCATATTTGCGAATACCAAATAGACCTAAAAGTTCAACAATCGGTATCCAGTTTTTTTTAAAACGCATTGTTTCGCTTTGATTTCATTGCATAGTTACTTACATGTCGCGGATCGATCCATTTTGAACAGTGGCGGTGTATTAAACTGAGCACGTACTTCGTAACACTCTTCCCTCCAGCCCCTTAGTGTTACAAATTTGCCACCCGTACGCCATTCCCTCAGAACTTCGTCGACACGAGCACTTCTTTCGGCATAATCTCGAAACGCAGGATTTAGTTGTACATATTCGGGATGCACTTGAAATACCTTCAAATATTAACAAACTGTTAATAGTCGGAGTTCCTTTTGCAAAGAATTATGGATCTTGAATTAGTTTCAAAAGCAATTATAAAAGTGAGAAATATGTTAAAATAATTTTTGAAGTTCTTAAAGTGGTATGGAATTTTGAAATTTCAAATGCAAAATTACCTCCGGATAATTTAACAGTTCCTTCATTACATCAGGACGAACAAGACCAACTTGTTGTCCGTCGACAACAAAAGCCCTGCATTCACCTGCATGCAAGCCTAAAAGGTTTCATGTGATTATAAAATGGTGTCTTTGTAAAACATTATTTAATGCTATGCCATTAATAGAAATGTACCTTTGGTTTTTCATTATATGTATTCCATATAATGTATCTGCTAATATCACATCATAAAAAGCACAAAATATAAATACATAAAAATATTGGTCTCAAAAGGAAAAAAATTAAACGAGATTCAAACGTTTTTATTAATACAAAAACACAGTACAATAACATGAATAAATATTGCAGCCAGTTATTAAAGAATAATATATATAAAAATTGTATAACTATGGAATATATACGTTACTTTATGCCGTTTTCTTCGAATTGCATTAAAAAAAAAGTGTTTCTCGCACATATTACCAAATACAATTGTATGACATACATATTATTGATATCTACTTTAGTAAATATATATGCATACAATCAGCTATCCAAAATATTTATTATCGAAAAAAGCAAGAAGATCCCATACGATGGGAGGGAAGGGTCCGCGGAAAGAAGCATCGCGAAACTCATTCACGTCTCTACGAAAGAAAAACATATTTTCATTATCTTGTTCAAAATACGAGGAACGAATACACAACAGAGTCGAAATCAATATCTCAGTAGACAGGACGGAAAGCCACGCGTTTTTATGCGCTATTCATTGTAAAAACGTGCAATTGGGTGAAGTGTCAAATCAATGCGCATTTAAACAGAACGATTTCGCTTACCTGACAGGTAAAAGCAATTAAATTTGTTGGCGAGTTTCAATAAGCGTGACATCGGTTTCTTATCACTATCCGTCATGATGTTTCGCTGTCGTTAGCCAGCTGTGACAAAAAATTACGGGCATAGAACATACGATGTTAGAACACGAGCGTCGCGAAATTTCTGTACGTCGATGTTCGTATAGTCAAAATTGAAGTAAGCTTCGTGATTGGCGAATTACTTCGCTGTCTATAACACATCCGAAATTTTGTAAAAATGCACACATAATAACACGCTCAAACATGTTTTCGCAGGAATAACAAAAAACATTACTCTGTATATTGTGCTCGCAAAATTGTAGAAAGACAAAGGCAATTTATGAGATATAGTATAGATTTATACCTATGAGTTTTTTATTTTTGCAAAATAAATAATGAGCGAGGATGAAACAATAATGAGCAAGTATTTATTTATATCTCAATTCAAAATTGCTTACAATATTATTCAAATCAAAGACGACAAAATTGACAAGTATACAAAAATTAATAAATATCATTGACAATTATGCAATAAATGTATTTCTTAGATTTTTTACTTTACCTAAACTTGAAAATTGTACAGCGAAATTACTCACTTATCATTCAAGCTGTTGTAGCGCGAAATGTGCTCAACTCTTCGATAGATAGCGTTGAAAGTGTAGAGCAAAGAGGATTAGATAGAGTGGAAGGTTCTGTAACCTCCTTTTAGAACGCCATCTGATGAGTCGCAACTGAAATAATTTACAGAAATGACAAGTCCTATTTCCTTTCTTGAATTTTTGTTATGCGTGCTGACGCCACCCACGCCAAGCCAAGCTACACCACACCATTTTTCATTTATTGAGGATAAAGATTGCTTGAGTTGGATTTGATTTTGCGTATTGCATTAATATATTTAGTAAAACAATGCCCGTAAAGTGTTGCGTTTGCAATAAAGATAGGAAGGAGAATAATTTGAGTTTATTTGGGATTCCAAAAGAGCCACATATGTAAGTATAAAATTGATTTAAGAAGTATACTATTTCAACCATTCCATTTACACACGTGGTTTATATTATTATTAATATATCGTGATATAATATTTTTACAAATATTCATCCGAATTCGCTGCCATTGGGAGGCGCGCTTCATCAGGAATGCTATTACAAAAAAATGTGATACTAATAAATACAAAAAATTTTTATAATAAAATCGTGTGATGCGTTGAGATGTGTGTGATACGTATGAGTGTGTGTATGTGTATGAGATATTTTGTTTATTATGTGTACTATATACATTTAAAAATAAATGTAAATATATCTTCTATTTGTATTTTATTTTCTTCCTAATAATCTCTATCATGTATGTATGTTAATTGATAATTCAAGTTTTTAAGTTTTATAGTCTAGAATGAAATTGCAAGTTCAAAACCTGAACTTGGAATTATATAAAAAATAAAAATTTAGTCATAGAGTTTACTGTGAATAGAACCGTGAATTCAGGGGTTGTGGAGGGGGATTGTCTTCGGGCTGCGGGGCAAGGGGATGGATGAATAGTTCGGTTTTGACTCGTTTGGAGCGCTGCGAAACGAGGTTACACTCTTTTACATAGGGCTCTTATGGGAGCTTCCACTCTATCTAATCCTCTTTGGTGTAGAGCATGTGGAGTGTGGAGCAAACTGTTTGTTTGTAGAGACCACGATTCGGTTGTACAGTTTATAGAATTTGTTAAAAATGAAGGTGAAGAAAGTAGTGAAAAGAGCTGCAAAAATGCCTGAGTCTTCAGAATCTGATTCGGAGTATTCCAGCTCAGACGAAGAAGTAAATACTTTACATATTTCGAATTATTTACGATTGATCACTTTCTAACCTCTCTTTCCTCACGTGAACAGTTGCAAGAAGCATTTGCCAAAGGTTTATTAAAGCCCGGTCTTAATCAAGTGATCGAGAAGGCGAAGAAAACATGCAAAAATAGTGTAGTACGTATGATAATATAATAAATAAGATAACTAACTACAACGAAGTATAATTTATTCTAACTTAAGTTTAAATTATATTTTATTCATTGATAAAGAAATAGAAAAATGTTAAAGAGACTGATGATTGGTATCTTTCTAGAGTCTTATGCAGCGAAAGCTAGACGAAATTAAGTTAAACCTTCCGTGGATAGAAAGATTAGACATGATTAATGCGCCAGCACCATTAGCGCCAGAGTTGGCGCTGCAATTGCAGGAGCAGGAAGTAAAGAGAGCAAAGCAGTTGCAAGGAAATAGAAAATTACCTCAGTTTGAATCTTCGGAGGATCCTGTTCTAAATGATTTTCGAAGGGAAACAATGTTCCACAGGCAAGCACAGAGCGCTGTCGTAGATGGTATCGCTCGACTGAAGAAACTTGGGCTCCCAACGATCAGGCCAGACGATTATTTTGCTGAAATGGCAAAGTCTGATACTCACATGCAGAATGTCAGAAAAAGTCTTATGAAGAAACAAGTAATGACTCAAAGGGCAGAAAAAGTCAGAGCGCTTAGACAGCAAAAGAAAGTAGGAAAGCAAATGCAAATAGCAGCAACCCTGCGGAAGCATGAAGAAAAAAGGAAATTAATGGAGGAAGTTAAGAAGTACCGTAAAGGTATAAGGAAAGATCTTGATTTCCTAGATGACAAGAAAAAACCGAAGAATGCTGTAAATAAAAAGGCGGCAGAGAGACGAAAAATGAGAGACGCTAAATACGGTTTCGGTGGCAAAAAGCGCGGTGGTAAAAAAAATACGAAGATGAGTTCCGCGGACGTTTCGGAGTATAAGAGGTCACCGAAACCGGGGAGAGATCTAAAGAAAAAAGGTGACAAGTCGAGGCAGAGACCAGGCAAAAATCGTAGGACACAAATGAAAGCGAAGAAGAGACGACAATAGATTCATTTTATGCTAATTAAATGATGTTTTATATGACTCGAGCATTCATGCATTTGTAAAATAAACTGTTTCTCTAATAAATGAAATAATATTTTTATTATTGTCACTTACTTTTTATTGAAAGTATTTCGTGATTTCGTTTCGCTGTCATCATTAATGAACAATTGCAAACGGTCTCAACAAAAGAATTTTGTCGTTTATGCGACTATGTTCAAAGGGGTTTAAATTCGAGAGACAATTGAACGCAATTTTCTAATCATTTTAAAGATTTTTTCAAACTTTAAAGGTAATAGTTTATTAGATTAGCCCCTAAAGTTATAGCAAAATATTTGTGATCGACTTGTAGAGAAGATTGTTTGATTCGATATTTCCTTAAATCACTGAAGATCTCAAAGGAAGGAATCAGTGGTAATAGCATACACGTAGAAATCAGAACAGTTTGAACATGATATCGACGTCGTAGGAATACTTAGCATCTGTCGTCCATTAGATTACCCGTTGTACCCTGGATGTTACATGCATAGGAACGCGATTATACCGCATATTACATGCACCCTCACGTTTGCTCTCACGTTGAGATACGCGTGTATGAACATACAGTTCCTTTGCTACAGTTCAATCGGCGCTTGATTCTCTGCACTACACAGCCGAATAGTTTGGCTTTGTTTTTGGAATTTCGAAACCAATGGAAAATATATCATAAATTATCCTGTAAACTACAAATTTGATGGTTTCAAACATTTTGTCTAATTTTCCTGTGCTAATATTAATTTTTTAATTAATTCAGGCGATTATTTTTTGGAATTCATTATTTGGTAGATAAAAGTTAATAGAACATTTAAAATTATTATTCGATGAATACTAAATAAATAACAGGGTGTAAGAGTAGCAAAGCTTGAAATATTGTTAAAAAATAAATGATAGGGTACCTAAAATAATCTGGATAACTAACTAGTAATGGTATCAGCATTAACAGAGGATAACGAAACCTCTCATATCAAGACGCTTTAATAAATAAAAAAATTCTCGGTCAGAACTAGTGAGACCGCTATTGTAGCAGATTCTTTGGGATTCGTATAAAAAGAAAGGAACCGGCGATGTAAGGAAGAGAGGAAATGTGATCGGTTGATTTGCTTTTTCGATATATGGTCGCATATGGATACACATGCACGGTACACGCGGCGATCATCGATGCGATGGATCCTCGAGGAGGGCCTGGATGGTCAGCAGTATATGGGATGACACGCGTGATTGGGTTCCGAGTGTATACTTGTTATTTGGCGAGTGGAAATACCGCCGATCGTGCCGCATGCATAAAGCTCGTCCATTCGTACGCATTTACGTGCACAGGGTTGTGTATGCGTATAAATTTTTTTTTTTACAATAGCCCCGGGTTATTGTATTTAAATCCAGGAGCGCTCTTGTATTGCCCTCCGTTCCGTTTGACGCGGACACGAAAGCCCTGGGAATCCGCACTCCAGGTAACAGCTGTTTTGGAGGGAATCGCGAACGCGTTTTCCACGTTTTTGTCTCGCACGACACCACCAATTACGCGAGCGTACCCCCTCTCTCTCGCTCTCACTCTCTCTCCACCCACGTCCCTCTGCAGCGCGATTTTGATTTTTGCCCGTGGACCCGGCTGAAGGAACCTCCCTCTGCGCCGTCGGCTGAAACTTCCGTTCCGAAGTTCTCGCAGAACGAGGGGCGGTAAAAAGAAACTATTTATCATGGAAGGAATTACACCGGTTCTTTTAAAGTTAATACCCTTAACAAGCTGCGCGTCTCATGTACACGGTTGTTAAAACTTTTCCGATTCTGACTGGGACGTCTCTGTAATCTTGCTCTGTTCTTTCTCGTTATTCAACTATGGAAGGACGTCGCGCGACTGGGAGAGTCGGGAAAATGAGAATGAATTAAGCTTATTGTGGGTAGATTAATGATGTAGGATAGAATGATAATCTGGATTGTGACGCGGAGATGGATATTGGATATTGAAGCGACTTCATCTCAGGAAGCGGTTTAGTGTTTTAAATGAATAATTTTAATCGTATTTGTAATTAATGATGGGACGTTGTGAAATCTCTCGAATTTTTAAATGAAATTCTTTTTTAGATGCCAGTGGAAATATATAGAAAAACTCAAAAAAATCTGAAAGGATCATCTTTATTTTATTTTTAGGAAATGGATAGTTAAAAATGTAGAAATTCGTAATGAAAATTATGAAATTTCTATCATGAAAACTCTCTTTTTGATACGTTATTGTTTTTTTAGGAGGTTGTAACTTTTTACAATTTTTATATTGAAAAAAAGTCGAGCCATGGAAATTATTAATATCAATTTTTAGAAGAACATATGAAAGGGAAGGGTATCATGATAAAAAATTTTGAAAGGGGAATGAAATGGAAAAAACATTCAAACGAATTTGTTTTTTTTTCATAAGGATTTAGTTTGTTTGATGTGTTTGATGTATACACATTAGCAAAAGTTTCCACGTTTTTAATGATTTATTTTTTGAAAACATCAGAAGTTTTTTTAACTTTTTAGCCTTTTTTTATAGCATATTCTTCTCTAGATATCCGCTATACAAAGATATTTACTTTAAAAGTGTAGGAAACATTTCACAATGTTTTCTGGAAAGAACGAAAATATGTAATTAGCACTATAATCTTGCTTAATCCTCTTTTTTTTTATTTATTTCATAGGGCGGTATTCATAGTCGCAACTTATTCTTAAGGATTTGCTTAAGTCCCCCCCTCGCAATATAAATTACATTGTAGGGAGAGACTTAAGCAAATGCTTAAGAATAAGTTGCAACTATAAATACCGCTCATAGTATTTCTGTTCATCTAATAGTTTTTCCTTCTTTCGGAAGAAACTCTTGTAAATATAATTCGTTTACTATTAGTATATTCACGTGAATAAATTACACCCACACATACGTAACAATTAAAATATAGTAGGTGCAATTAATGTGCTCAAACGACTTATAAAGAAATCGAACGAATGTAAACAATCTTGTAGAGAGAAACAGAATGATCATTGAATCTAAGGAGGATAAGACAGTTGCTAACATAAAGATCAGACACTGCCGCATACTTAATATCATACAAAAACTACTGTCTTCGCAGAAATTCCTCGGAGACCGCGTAACATTAGACAAAAAGTTCTGATCATAATTAAAGCAAGGTTTAGTAATGTGTTCTCTTTCGGAACGAGTTTGGTCCATTCATCACAACGTATACATATAACTACAATAATTGTTAACTATTATAGAACTACAGTATTGTAATCTACAATGACTATTGGATGACTATGACAAATGGTTTTCAAAAATTAAGAAAATGTTCTCATTTCAACGCTCTAAAAATAGGTAATTTTCATTATCTCGTCAATCTTTATTGACTTTTTTAACCATACTTAATGGTAATCAGTTATAAATAGATTACAGATATTTATGCAAATTTATATTTTTAAATACATAAAAAAACAACTAAAGTTTAAATGAAAATGGGTCTTACGTATATTTTAAATAAAACCTATTTTAGTTTTTATATTTTATGCATTGTTGCATTTATATGGATACTTACACGTTTTCGCAAAAATTTTAAATTGCCATAAAATGCATAAAGATCCGCATTTCACTCATAAAACAATCCCTTTTTGCTCTCATACATCTTTTCCTGCTTCTATTTTTTAATGGAAGGAACTGGTTATGAAAATTTTTCAATATTTCTTTCAAATATATATTTCATACAAACTAGGAGAAAATTATTGCATAAAGAAAGACATGAGAAGACTCTAAAAAAAATCTAGAACCTAGCATTAAGATTCTAAGAAAAAAACAATATTATCAGTATTGAAAATACGTAATGGATTATAAAATATAATTTTTTTAAGCAATTTAATCTTTGCAAATATTAGGTATATTTTAAACTTCCATCAAATTGGAAATAAGGAAGTATATAAATAAACATTCTATCTTGAATTATATCTTTTCCCAAAAATCTATTATGTCGATATTTCCTAAAAAAGATCATATGATAGTTATTCGTAAATCTTCTGCTAAAAATAAGTAACGTAATCATGAAAGCTTTCTCACGGCGCAATTCTTTAACATAATCATTGCCCGTTTTATGTCGGTTGCGCGTAATATAAGAATCAACTTGGCGCGAGGCACTGCCGTGCCTCTAGATATAGCTTCGAGACGTCAAATTATAATTGTCAGAGGAGATTGGATCGTTAATTAACAACGCGATATTTCAAGCGGGTTTTCGAACGGTGGGCAATTTTTCCCCTGCCAGGGACATCGAGTGATAGATCGTAGTTTCGAATGTTACCGCAATTTAGAGCAGGGCGTTGATAGTTAGGATCCGTGCACGGTGCGTGGATCTCTGTCGAATGGATTCGTGCTTTTTCCACGTGCCGGAGTGCCGGAGTGCATAGTGAAAACCAGTGGGCAGATATCTAGCGCAGATATTTGTATTGATGACAACTGCGGTGTGACACGTATCCTCCGCCGGTTGCTAATGGGTGAAATTTGTTTCTCTATTGCCTTCGAGCGATTCCGCCGATTCGAAATTTCGCAAAATTCCGTGTCGCGCACCGGTGCCCCGAAACCGGCTCCCTTCCATTGCGGCGCGTCTGTCCGACGCGGTCACGATGAAATATCCATCTCAATTATTTTAGATCAGACGATGGATTGAAGACTTTTACTTCGCGAAGGGACGACGGTATTAATTGATGGCGCGTTCGATCAATCGACGCGACCGTTTCTGGTACACGTTTGGTAATTAGAACACGGCACTCGATCTAAAAAATGGGGGGGGGGGGGGCTTTTCGCCGAATAGACGGATCACTGCGAAAAAGTATGGAGGAAGTTTCTTAATTGCATGTAAAAAATGGTTTCGACGGTAAATCCGGAGCGTCGAGGACTAAGCGAATGTTATATGACAGAGGGATTTCTAGGTTTTATTTTTTGATTTATGGTGGCTGAATGAAATGGTCAGATTTGTATACTCAGTATTTCATCTGTTTGGATGGAAGTGATAAAGAACACTCGATTCTAGAATTAATACTGAAAAGAAATTTGTAAATTACATGTTAAAATAAATTTGGATTCTGAACTTCATTAATTTTGGGAATATTTCCCAGGAATATTTCAAAATTTACTAGAATATGGAGTGATAACTGACATTTGTAAATATAATATGTAAAAATTGATAATTCATTCCTATTCTTTATTTATGTTTCTCAATGTACAATTTTAGAAGAGTTTCTATTATAGTTCAATGTTGTTGAAAAATTTATTGCGAAATTACAGACGTTCTCTCGATAAAGATTCATAGCATATCGAGTAGCATCCGCTAATAGAGTTCCGAGTAAATTTAGCATAACAATATTAAACTTTTTATCGCGCATACCTTAATGTCTGAACGATATGGATCGTTTTTCCATACAAAATGTACAGTGAACGTCGGAAAGTCAGAAACGGCGTAACGAGGAACTGGAAATCTATAGATTTTAGCATGAAAATAGTTGAACGAACGGAGTCGATGTATTCATACATTGAAGGATATGAAACATTTTTCAGATATGCCGTTCGACAGGTTAGACTATCTCACTGCAACGAAAGCCATTCAGAAAATGGATTTGATGAAGTCTTTTGCCCGTAAAAAATACATGTTCAGTCGAGTGGTTTGAGGGTGTTTCTTTGACTAAAATAATTGGATTAAACGTAATAAAAAAAAAAAAAATACACACTAGTTTAGAATAATATCATAGAAAAAGAAATAAAGATTCTGATAATGGAAAAAACTGAGGCAAAAGTAGAATGTTTTATTTTCAGAATAGGAATAATGGTTTTTTGATCAGTTTTTTGTGTAACCAGTTTTTCTTGGATATTCAGTTATATTTTAATTGAGGTGTTCAAATTTTAATTTTAAAATACAAAACAGTTAACAACTATTTAGTAAATGTTTGGGATCCATTTTCCTGATTAGAAATTCCATTGTTCTGATCAGAAATTGGGTCTTTGACGATATTCTGACTACCAATTCGACACCCTAGCGATAAGAGTACAGTGAAATTTCAATTAATCCTTGAACCTCGCTTTAACAATGACATACTAAAAATAAAAAAATTCTACGTCAAAGAAATTCTTCAGTTATGATTCCCAATATTAATCCAATTAATCCAGGTTTTATCTGCAATTTTACTTGCAGTGACTCACGCGTTTGTTTACATGCATTCCAAATGTTAATTCACTTTGAAATTCATAGTATTCAATTTGTCTTTCAATTTAAATCGTTGTCTGCTTTCATGTTTAATTATTGCTCAGTTTTTATGACTTTTAGGTATTACGCAATAGCAAATATCTTTTTTTAAAATTTAAACAAACATACTCGTGTGTGTCACTGTAACTCCGAATGTAGCAAAGCCATTTATTGTACATACATGCGTAGCAAATCGAGTAACCCTTTCGACCGATTTCCCCAAGATCGCCCAGGGACTACAATTACGAGTACACGAAAGGGTCTCAAGAATTCCTTCGCTTGACGCACCGGTTGAGCTTTTCACCGGCAGATCCCAATTTTTCGGTTCAAATTGAGCTAAAAGTAAGACGAAGCGGTCGCACTTTTTCCCATCTTTTCCGCCAGGGTTCCGTTGCCCCCGCCTCGCACCGTTGCACACCCGTTTCCCCCTTTGAACGACTTTTCCGGGAAGCATAAAATCGTTGCGCTCCGCTCGGCTACGTAACGTCGGCACGTGGCTGTGTTAGGGCCGCTGCAGCGAATAATACAGTCGTCCGCGGACGAGGGGGGTGGATAGTTAGCCGTTGGTTACTTCTGCGTGCACCCCCGGCTCTGGTGTGTTCCATAAAGCTCACGGTAAATCGTCTGTGAGCCGCGGCAGCAACGTCGGCGGGGGAGGGGTGGCTCTCGTGTTGCACGTACGTGGAAAGTAGGTGGCGGGTGGGGTGGGAGAGAGGTGGAACGGAGTGGTTGAGGGTGGCGGTGGAGGAGAGCAGGGGCCAGAGGATGGGAAACCATTATTGAAATGCAGTAAATGGCCGTGAGTTTCAATTGCCTCCGGGTGCTTCCACCATACTGTAGGAAAGAGAGACGCCCCTTTGCCCACCCCCGTGAAACCACCCTTCTACAGATGGAAGGGAATTACGAGAATTTGCAATGATTTGCTCTCTGTCTGCGCACGAAAACACGCGGGAGCGCCGACTGATCGGCCTACTGGGCTGTTCACCTTCGACGGGTCAGGGCATCGCTGTGCTCAGGAATGCGGCCGGCGCGGAGGTCGGTCGGCGCCTTTGCGACGAGACTCCGTGAAACGCGCGCCGGGTTCGGTTAACCGACCACCGTTTCTCGACTTTTCTTGGTTGCGTGCGTCAAAGGCTGCTTGGCTATCGTCGATCCTCTCCCGAACTTGTTGGTACTCGTCTCCTTTGCGAGGAAGGAAAATAGAAAAGAATGATAATGGCGGATTCACCGTGTCTAATTCGTGGTAGCCTTCATACTTGCGTGTGGGTGCAGATCGCTTTGTGTCAATAGTCGAGGTTTTATGGCATGTGTTAAGGAATTTTTCTTTAATCCCTTATCCTACATTTTTTTTAGGCTACAAATATCTGAATTATTTTGAGCAGTAAATAAATCAAAAGAATAATGTGGGAGATTTGCAGTTATCGGAAATTGTTTCAACTTCTTTTTTTCATTAGTACATGTTACAACATAAAATGAAAATCCAAGGAAATATAAAATATTCTGAACCAGAGGATAATTGCAATCTTGTATCATTTTTAATTTCATATTCATTTTTATTTTCCATCAGAAAAATTAAATAAAAAACTAAATATTTTAATGAAACATTAAAAAAATACGTCATTTTGCTTCTTTTGATAATAATATGGAAATAAGGTGGATATTTCTCATCTTATTCCTGTATTTTACAGTGTTTAGATTTGAGAAAAAATTTAAATTATTGTAAATTAATTATTATTTTATTCATCATTGTTTTTATTGCACCTAATTAAAGTACAAACATTATTTTATGAGCTACATAGTTAAATTCATAGAATCTTATTTCCTTTCTACAATATTCAAACTTTTCAATTAATTTTTACAGTAAAACTGTTTTGTGATATTCTTAATTTTTTCCCCTTCATTTTTCATTTAGGAAATCATATTTTCAGCGTGTGGTAGTCATTAGAAAATTTCTTTCATTAAGAAGATTTTACATAAATGTTAAAGTTAAAGACGTTATTCGTGCTAATTACTGTAGCAAGTTATTATTAAGTAGTGTGATAGTATTTTCAGTAGAAAGGATCGAATTGATTTCAGGAATGAGATACAGTAGAATAATTTATAAATAGTTTTGCTATCCTTAGCAAACCATTATTTGATCCTAATTCACATTTTGCTGGTAGTCATTTCATCACCAGCGCATTGAATAATTAAGATCTACAACTATAGAAATTGAGTAGAATAGGATTTGAATCTCAAGTAATCAATTCCAGACTATTGGCGATTTCGATTATTCTGAGTTTGATTTCTCCAACATACTACATAGTGATAAAAGCGAAGTAGTCTGTGGTGTAAAACTTATAATGTCTAATTTAATAACAGCTTGCACAAAATAAATAAATTCTCTACCAAAAGGGCGAGGCAAAATATTTCATGATATTCGACCCAAAGACAGAAAGGCACAAGTTCGCGAAAACGACGTTTACATTTTTCCTTGCAAGTATCTCGAATACAGACGATTCCCACTTGCAGTTTCCATTGCGTGTGCGCAAGACGACCTGCATAAAAAATGTTCGGTACCGATTCTTCGGGGGAAACAGTCGAAACGGGGAGTAAGGGACTTTTCTCTGTTCCCTCGCTGACAAATACGTGCTCGCGAACAGGTCGCGTCATATTCAGGCGAAAATAAAGCGCGAGCACCGTATCGCTTATTGGTATGCCAGTGACACGGGAGTCCAATTTCGTTACCGACGTCTGCGAATCGCTGAATATCATCTGCTCCATTGAAATTCCGCTATAGCCGAGGGACGCGATATCGCATTTGTCTCCCTGACTGCGTTACCTAAACGATCGCGTTTTGGTGGCCCCTTGTTCCGCGCCGTGAACGTGACCGCGTATCACCGACACCGTGTACTTGTTTTTCGGGTTGAATCCACCGTCACCCGTCCTCCTTCGTCGACTTGATAATTGATGACGTATCTGTTACCTGTTACAAGCGTGAACACCCTCCTGTTGACAGGGGTACTTTTTTTGGAGGCGGTGTGAAGTTCATCATTATT
The DNA here is from genome assembly GCA_030770465.2 of Perdita meconis. Lineage (NCBI taxonomy): Eukaryota > Metazoa > Arthropoda > Insecta > Hymenoptera > Andrenidae > Perdita > Perdita meconis. The sequence goes on along the minus strand of JASKOS020000006.1, from coordinate 8,908,987 downwards.
TGAAATGGGTTCGGGTATCGGGAATGATAAAGCCCGTCGCGCACTGTAGCGAAGCGCGGCGAAACGAATTGAAGAAATCGATTCGCATCGATTGCTGCACTTCAGTTTAGTGTGCGCGGCACTGCGCAGCTCCATAAGGTCTAGTTGTTTATCAAATTTTCTCTTCGCTTCGTAGCGCTTCGCCATAGTGCGCGCCGACCTTAAAGTTATTTTGACGAGTATTTCATGCCAAAACCTTAAATATTCGGTGTCTCAGAAAATTCAGCCTCCTCAAGTCTCAAAGTCTTGTGGATTGAGAAAGTCAAAGGTTCAGTCGTTTCCAATCTTGAAGTTCTGAGGATTCAGAAATTTAGAGGTTCAATTTTTTCATGTCTAGAAGCTTTATAGACTTACAGACTCAAAGCTTCAATGTATTCAAGTTTGGAAATCTCAGAGATCTGTAAATCTAAACATTGAATTTTCGCAAGTCTAGAAGGTTTACAGATTTACAGACTCAAAGTTCAAACTCTTTAAGTTACAAAGTCATAAGATACTCAGAGGTTCAATATTTTTAAATTTGAAAGATTTATAGATTCAAAGAAGCAAAATTTCAATCTCTTCAAGACTGGAGGTTTCAGAGATTCAGTGGCTCACACATTCAGCTTTCGTATGTTCAGAAATCTTAATGATTTACGGATTCAGATTTGAACCTCTTCAAGTTTTAAAGTCTTGAAGATTCAGAGATTCAGAGGTTGAACATGTACAAGTTTCGAAGCTTTAGAGATTCCAATGCTTAAAGCTTCAATTTTTTCAAGTTCGAAGTCCCAAAAATTTAAAGATTCAAACATTGAACTTCTATATGTTTAGAAACTTTAAGATTTACATACTCAAAGTTTAACTCTTTCAAGTCTCAAAGACTTAAAGATTTCAAAGATTCAAAGGTTCAACGTCATCATGTTTGGAAATTTTAAAGGTTCAAAAACTCAAGGTTCCAATCACTTCAAGTTTGAAATTCTCAAAGATTTAGAAACTCAAACATTAAACTTTTGCGTGTTTAGAAAGCTCAATGATTTACAGACTCAAAGTTCAACCCGTTCAAGTCCCAAAGCTTTAAAAATTTTAAGACTCAACGTCATCCAGTTTGGAAGTTCTAGAGGTTCAAAGCCTCAAAACTTTGAAATCTTCGAGTTTGGAATTCTCAAAGATTTAAAGTTTCGAACATTAAACTTCTGTATGTTTAGAAACATTAAAGACGTACGACTCGAAGTTCATTTTTCTCTCGTCACAAAGTCTTAAAGGTTTAGGGTAATGGTTCCTATTAAGTTGGACTAATGAATTTAATGGAAAAAAAAAAAAAAAAAAAAAAAAAAAAAAAAAAAAATGTTTTTTTTTTATTTCTAGAGGTATTCCTTTTTTACAATTTATTTAAATCTAAAGGCACACTAATGGGTTCAGGCTCACTTAGGGATTTAAAAGTTCAACGTCTTCAACCTTAAAAGTTTTAAAGATTTAGGGGTTCCACCTCCTCAATTTTTAAATTAAGAAACCTAAAAATTTGGAGACCCAACATCTCGAATTTTCTAATACTCAAACTTTCATCTATTAAAAATCATAATCACGTTTGTAAATCATCATACTTAGGTACTAAATTAATCATATCAATAAAAATATTCGAGTAACAGTTGTAAAATATGAATAGCTGCGGCGCGAGTAAATACCTGCGGAATCGAATAAGAAGTGGTTTCCCTTTCTTTACCTATCGATTAAGTTGCAGAGGCATTTCTCATCGCGTCACTTTCGGACAAGTTCGCTCAGTTTCCTTTACACTTTGCAGAAGAATGCAAACCATTTCGACAAATGCAATCAACAATCGTTAACATCATTCTCATCGTCGGTGACCGACTTTGAAAGATTCGTGGAACGATATTGGTCTTTCTGGAGTGGATGATAGGAATGGCCGGAGCAATTCAATGCGATACCGTGTCACGATGCGATGAAAGATAGGAACTACCAAACAACTTGAAGCACACTGTGCAGCGAACGTTTTCTGAATCACATAATTAGCATTGTTCGGCCTCTTATCGTTGCCGTTACGAACACGCCGCAGTATCGACAACGGTACGAAATTCCCAATGACAGATTTTATGAAATAACGCCGCGAGATGGTTTTCGATCCTCTCCGATGTTTATTTAATTTGGCTGCTTTACGCCGCAAAACATTTGATCGCTGAGGGGTATTAACCTTTCGCTGAAAAGGGGGCTTTACCTTTGCTTTCATCGAGTAAATATTCGTCGGAACTCTCATCGAATTTCTCGCTACGCGATTCTCTTTGACCCGTATGTTCCGACATCGATGATTCGGAATGATATCGCCATGCGCCATCGTGGATTCAAATTACGAATTTGTTTTCTGTTTTCGCTCGCGAAAACTCGACGATCGGGATCGATCGGCTCAAGGCTATCAGTGATTTTCATACAGAAACGCGCCGGTGCGGCGGACTTTTAATATTCATACGAGGATTTTTCTCGCGCGCAGAATATACATGAAACAATATTACTTCTTACACTCGCGGTTTTTAACGTGTCCTTGTTGCCGAAATTCAAATATCTCCAATTAAATCCGGCGAGCTGACTTCAAAGTTGGAAATTTAAATTCTACCGATTAAGCTTCGACGTGGAACACCGAAATACTCGCCTTTGTCAAAAAGCAAAAGTATCGATTATAATCTGGCTAACTTTCTTTTATTTTTACGTTTCATGGAAATTAGAATTATGGGCCATTTAGTTGTGGCTCTTCTTCGGATTCTAATTTTTGGTCCATTTTTGTCCAAAGTTCTTACATAAAATATCTCGTTAGTTCAAATCAGGACTGATTATATATTAAACTGATTACTATCATTAATAGTCATTAAAACTGTTAGATTGAGAGAAATGGCGATGGAAATAGATTATTTTTGATCTGAGAATTATAATAAGGAATATATTGATAATTAAATTTTGCAGAAAATTACATTTATAGATCTGTTTAATCTTAAGTTTTGCAGAAAAGATCTGTTTAAAATTTAAGTTTTGCAGAAAATTAGATTTATAGATCTGTTCACCAAAATTTTTCGACGTGATGTGATGGTTAAAATCCTTAAAATTTGATGAAAAAGTGGACAAATATAAGACAATAAAAGTGACTGACAGACGTTTTAGGATGAACGATAGCATAATTTTTGATAATCAATTTTTAATTCCCAGGGAAGACGTGCTATAAGACGAAAATTTTCATTAGCGTGCAGTTCCAATAATATCATTACGGATATGTAAAACGTAAGTTCATTGATAGAAAGTATCTTTGTTAAACTTTAATAAAAATATACTAAAAACACATAAATTATAGCAGAAACTAACAAGGTTTTAGATTTTCTAATAACTCGAATATGTTTCTTTCACTAGTAGGTAGTGAATCAGTAGCTTTGAATCATTTGATTCAAGCTACTTTGGCCAAAGCATTTATGATTTGGCCCATTCAAAATCTCTTCCATTCACGGTATTTCTCGCCTACTAATATATGAGTAAGACTTTCTCTATAAAAATGAGCTTCCATCAATGTTATTCGTAATCACAAAATCTTTAAAGTAATTATTTACTTTGCCACTTTGACCCCACTTCCACCGACGAACTTCTCCGTGAGATAGCCTCACGATCCTCGACGAATAAGTTCAGTGGTGCACGCGTTCGATCGATTCACTTTGCACCCCGTCAGGGTTGGTGCAAGCGACACTCGGTTCGCAGCGTCTTGCGAGGATAATGACAACGCGACAGAGGCGTGCGAGGAAATCCAGAGAGTTAATTAGGAAGTACCACGGTATCAACCGGCATGGTCGGTTCCCCTCTTCCTCGCCCGGAGAACTGATGCAAGATGCACGAGTCGGGATCGAGCCACGAGGGGGTGGAAACGGGGGGGGGGGGGGGGAGCGAAAAGGGGTTCAGGTCTTACGCGCAAAGACCTTAACGTACACACTTGCAGACTTTAAAGACGAAAGTTAGTTACACGGACAGTGGGAGTTGAGAGGGAGTCTGAAAATTTAGATACTCCCCGTTGCGTGATCCGAGAAATTTGCGCGATAGCCCACCTCGCCCCTTCTCACTTCGCTCCCTCCCTCTCTCTAAGAGGATTCCGGTTCCTTTGCAGCTCCTGCTGTCTTTAGCTTAATGAATCGGGTTTAATTGATGAGGTGACGTGCGTAATCATTGATACTGGCTGGATTCGTGTTTGGGAATGGGGAAACAGAAGATTGCTTGAAAGGGTGCCGCGTGGTCGTAGACGCCTTTCAAGGACTGTTATGTTTTCCCCTTTTTTTAGCGTTGCATAATTATATTAATTAGGTAATCAATTGTGAATACTTTTTGTTATATGCGACAGGAATTGTTTATTCAATCTTTTTGATTCAATCATTCATTTTGTTTCTTTAAACAACTGTTCCAATTTTAATAAAAATATGAGAAAGTTAGTGTTGATATTTAGAGTGTATCGTGCTTCGATATTCTACAAAAATTTTGTTGTTCACATTTATAATAATAATCCTATATAATAATATAATAATAATAAAACTGGTTTTCCAACATTTTCCAGTTTGTAGTTTAATAAATATACGTAATTTTCCGAGATTTTTGTCAGTGCAGGATATATATATATATACTAAGATTTGTTTCTTACAATTTCAGGCAACGAATGGAAACTTCCGGTACACTGTAATCGGACTAAAACGGCGTAGAAGAAAACAATCTGGCGCTTAATTTACGAGGGAAAACGTTCGTGTTGAAAGGAATGGCGGATTGAAAATCGGGAGCATACGTACATGTTTTCATTAACTTCGATCGGTAAGAACTAATTTAACTTGAAACAAAATCTTTCGTTATTTATGTGTGGAAGAATTATGTATCTCTGAACCGTTAACAAAAAGGATTAATTAAGGAATATTTTCTCAGTGAATTATTCATTTTTATTTGAAGCGTCGTAATTACTCCAAAAGTTATATCTAGAATAACACAGGAGCTTTTGAGTACTTTTGTCGAATTTTCTATGCAATTCGTAGATTAATTGAATTCTCTACCCCAAATAAATTTAAAACGATTAAAACAAACTATTTACTTAATTCTAAATGGTTTTGCAGAAAATTTGTTCAAATTAGTTCAAGTAAATTGCTACAAAATTCTTAACAAATATTTGTAGGTCGAGACGTTTTCTTTTATCTTGATCGACAATTTCTATTGAAACATATTCAAAGAAAATATGCATGGAACAGCATTGGGATTATACAGGAAGCATAATAGAATTCGGAATCCAGTCGAGACTACTTGACTATTAGCCTCCAGGGACAAGAAATGCTTCGCGTACAGTAGGTCGGTTAAATTGCCGTAACTTCAAAAATTGTGTAACAGCCCAGTTGAACATTTTATAACTTCGAAAATTCCAAATTCGAAATCGATTTACAACTACATAACTTCGACGTCGTCGTATATTTGTTAGCCTACATTTCGTAGACGCGATATCAAGGCTTGGTGGCTGAAAGAAATGGAACTCGTGACAAATCGATTATCTTCTTTTTTAAGTACTCGGGCGTGTATAATCCCTCGACCGATCGAATAGAGACGGATAACGCGATACAGAGGAAAAAGCGAATACACGTTCGTTTACGCGCCCGCATGTACACGATTCTGAATCGTTCGGTACACTAAAATTTATTATTCATGCATGAATTTTGAAACGTGCTTTACACCGAATTGATACCCAACAGTTATACCAGTTTTTAATGTGAAAATTAATTCCGTGGGGATTCATTCACGATAAGAGATTATGAGTTATTTCATGTGGAGAAAATTGATTTTAAATTGGACGAATAACTAATTGTGAAAACTATTGTGTTCCGTTGGTATTGTTTGCATTCGTGTTCGATTATTATCTAATTTTAACGATTTCAATGTAAAAAAATAAAATTCAAATTCGCATTAGCGTGACTAATAGTTTTTATGTGAATTTAAGTTTGAATTTATGCGAATAGTAATTCTGAGTGATTTCTTTATCCATTCAAAATTCTTGAAAAGCAAAGAATAGAGAGATAGTTCCAGAATCGTAAATTTAGTATCGAAGAAAAACCCGTTGATATTTTACGTAATTATTTCGGGGAACGAGAAACATTGCTTTTTTTCTATGTAAAAATGTCTGATTGTGGTACCTGGAAGACACGCCCTTTAATGGCAGAAATTTTCACCGTACACAAATTGCCTGATAAGCAGCCGCCATCGCCATATGCTTGAGCTATTCTACTGGAAGTTACATGAAGTAGTCGAAGTCTATCGCGTTATCAAAGTGGCACGAATGCTCGCGTACGTTATCAGTGGCGGCACGATGACAAGCCTATTGCCTGCGCATCCGCATATTTTAAATAATCTAATACAAGCCAAATACTGTTCCTCACTTTCTCATTGTTTAATTGTTATTTTCATGGTTTCGTGAAAATGTACAGAAAACTTTTATTAAATAGAAAAAAATTCATTTAAATTGTATAGCAATGAATTTTAGAAAAAGTAATTGGGAAATTGGCGAGAAAAATGGAAGATGCAATTTCCATTGTTGAAAATATTACAAAGTTTTTATAAGTTAGGATTTATTTTTCACAATATTTAAGATTAAATTTTCTAAAAAAATTGTCAGATCTTGCAGTGTACGGAATTTCAAAGCTTCCCAATTTTTAGATCTAGACAAAATTAAAAAAGCATAAATATTTCCAGGTTCTTTATTTTTGAAACTATCTAACTTCCTATATCAAAAGAGTAAAATATTGAGCCCTAAAAAGCTATTTCAAATCCCATCAGAATTTTTTAGTGTATATGTTTCCACAGAATTTTTATATACGTCTCGAACCTCCCTACCAGAGCAAAAACCATATTCCAATCGAAGGGATACTCCAGAAACGACGTAAAAACTCTAAATACGCGCGGGAATTCAATTTTAATTCTGCATGAGGGGATGTCCCTTGACAACGATGCAAAATAAAACCGTAATTTGGCAAATTCACGTTCGAATGTCACCCCCCGGTTTATACATACAAGGCGTTCCGCAAGTTCTCCTGTTCGCCGCCTTAAAAGGACAATTTCGTAAATCAACCGGTCCTACTGCCCGTTCGTGAGAAGTTTAAGCTCTTATCTCTTCGAGTCGCGGTCTACTTTCAACCCCTCGAACATCCTTGACACGTTTCGCCCTCGGTCCCAGAAGGACCATACCCTCGATCGAGGGTGAATTTTTTCCCTGTACGTGCGGCGAAAAGCGAAACGCGCAACAACAAATGATCGCGATTAGTTAGCATCGTTTCCTAAAATTTATATTGAACGTCGCATCCAGAGTGCATCGCGTCAATTTTAATTTTGAGCTTCCCGAAATACGACTGCGGGTCCCGCTTTCCGTCACCGACTTTGAATCCTTGATATAGGTAAACTTGAATATAGATACGGGGCTTTGCGACCGAATATTTTTAGAAAACAGTGGTTCGAGCCGTTATTTGATACTCTCGTTCTCAGTTATTCTGGAAGCTTCATGACAAAGGTACCGTGCGCGATCTTATAGTCACAGAAATAGAAACGGGAAACAGGAAACAAATTAGAATACGGGATTTAATGATAGGACGACATTCTCGCGTGCGAACCGGTGTCTAGTCAACGATATCAATAACACATGAGCGTCAGCCAGAAACCAGACGCTCTTACTCTGAATCTCGTGTTCCCGGTCCGCGATTATTACATAAATATTTGTTATTGTCTTTATGTATTGCGATTGGACCGAAGAAAAATCAATACCGTTGCACTACTACCACTGGGAAGTTTTTTTCAACACACGGGAGAGAGTTCGATTTTCGAAAATGTTTTGAAGTAGGCAGGAAAAGAAAAAACCTATTATATATATATATATATATTTTTTTTTCAATTTTCATTTATCTTGACATTTCAAGCTTTGAGTTTCAAGTGACTACCTAATTCCAAACTAATTGTTTAGATTGCTTTGCTTCATGCGTATTTGTTTTATTTCAGCGAATTTCGATATTACATTCCAAACGTTGAAATAGAGGTTTTAGTGGAGAAATTAATCCACGTATGTTTTTAAAAATTTTTTTTATTCGAATTTGCTTCCTATTTGTTCCAAATATTCTTCTAATTTTTAAAGAATTTAAAGACATTATTATTTACATTTTTTTTTTCTAGATATTGTTTAAAAAATCACTCTACATTATAATGTCATAAAGGAAAAATTAAGAAACTTTGGGGCAACTTTTTTCTCAATAAGTATTTCGTTATGAAGCGCTTCAAAATTTATTTATGTCCTCACTACTGACAACAATTATTTCATCACTTGTGGATCAGTGAAAAGCTATTGACACTTTATAACGTTGTTAATATTTATGAAAATTTTGCAATAGGATAGTTCGTGAAGCAAAAAATCTTCCTTTTGGTAGATGGTTTTCAAATAATAAAATTTTGTTGATATTTGTATCATTTATGCTGTGTTAAAATTTGCCTATCTTCTTACAATTTTTATGTTCGTATATTGCACCGTTTCATCTATTGTTCGACCTATGTAATTTTCATAATTTTCTATTTTTAAATAACAGGTTACATTGTTTCAGAAATCTGAACAAATTATTACATCAAAAATCAAATAATTGAAAATAATTGGAAATGCTATTGCGAAAAAGAAACCCAGGGAACAAAACCGAAATAAAATAAGTTATTGAAAGATTCTGATTCGGAGATCTTTATGTGCAAACGACTAAACACTTAATTAATTATGTGTCCAAAAAGTGCAAAACTGTAGTTAAAGCACTAAGAGGAAATACAAAGTATTAATATGAATGGTTTTCATTTTACATTTTTCTTTATTTTTTATTCTGCAATTGCAATATTGGTTTAATTTTATTCTTTTTACGTATGTATAATACATTTTTCTAAAACTTGATCCCAAACACTTACTAAATATTTATTAACTGTTTTGAATTTTAAAAGTAAACTTTGATACCTAATATTAGACATAAGTTTGGGGGTCAGAGATTGCTTCCTCTGCTTTGTTGCCTTTAGAACTTAGACTATATTTTAATCATTGTTATTTTTGTACTTTATTAGATGTCAAATTAAAGATAAAACATAAATTTACTTCACAAATTTTGAGATTAGGTTTATTGTCTCAATTGCACGTTAGAAAAACCACAATAGACACTCTTAAGTGATTAGGAATTGGATCCTTGATGGTATACAAGTAAAGTTTTCCAGCACAAGAGTGGAAAGACTCAATGCTTGTGAGTTGGAATTCTTAAAGTTTGCACAGGCAACAAATCCACAGCGTAGAATGAAAGAAAAAAGGCTCAAAAAGTGTTGGGTGACCATTTAAGGAATAAAGTCACCAACGATTACATTAATTTCGCATCAACGGTTCTCTTACTTCATTTCGTCTCCCCCTCCACGCATTCGCCAGAAATCCTGACCTTCGACCCTCCGCTTCCCCCGAGTCGCCGAGTATCGTTCATTTCCGAGCGTTTTTCAGCCCATAAAGTATTTACGAAGAAAAATCATGTTTTCCGGGGATCGTATAATGAGATTTCGCGGCAAACACGTATAACCGTCTAGCTGGCTCGGCCGGTTAATAACCAGGAAAACGTCCCTCCTCCTCCTTCCGGCCGGATACGTTTCAAGTATTTACACGTCGTGCTAATAAGATGGGCGGGGGAGTCGGGGTACGGGGGGGGGGGGGGGTAGAAAGGGCAACGATTAATATCGAGTTTATTAACGGAAGGACTTTCTAACAAAGAGGAAGTCGCTGGTCTGCCGTCCCCTCCTTTCTTCGCTTCTCCGACGTGACGCGGAGGACGACCGTGGCCACTGTACAATTTCCTGCGCGGCGAGTCGAGCGCGCATCCTCGTTCTCGCCGTTCATTTCTTTCGAGACATCGCGCGTATTGATATTTAACTTCTTTTATTGCCGCGTCGTTTGACGACGCCACGGGGCAAGGGCGACTTGATTACGCCGCAAGAATAAAACGCGGGGCGATATTACGTTCGGACGATTCCGCGCAAAACGACGGAGACGTGAAACTTTATCGGAGACTCGGCCCGGGAATCGATGAATCGCGTACAAATCGCTCCGGACATCGTCGAGTTTTTGCTCGACTTCCGTTTCTTTTATGATCGCTCTTCTCTCTTGAACAACCACCTCGGTTTCTTTCGCTGAGAATTGATGCGTGGTTTAATTACAGACTCTGAATTTTTAGTAGTAAATACGGATTCTCCGTCCCCTTCTCTTTTTTTTTTTTTTGACAATACAATGAATTTTAATGAGTTCTATATCCTTATAAATATACATAGAAGCGGTATAGTATTTTACTTAAGGGGATTTTCTACTTCGGAAGCGTATATTTTAGGTGTTTTTTAATATTTTTTTTCTAAAATATAGATATTGTTTGACATTAAAACCTACAGTGACTCACAAGATTGTTCACATGTATTCCGAATGTTATTTGACTGCTAAATACCCAATATTATATTTTTTATATCAATTTATATGGATTCAGCTTCCACGTTTAATTGTTTCTCAGTTTCCATACGTAAGTTTATAAGAATTAAAACAAAAAAATATATTTTTTGATCTGTCCAAAGTAGAAAATTCCCTGAAGGTATACGAAGTATCCTCTATGGTGGTATAGACTTTACATTAATGAATATGGCTGAAGCAGCGGGTGCATCGTCGTTCATTTTCACTGATACTGAGCTCTTTAATTTACTTTATAAGCGGATGCAGAGCTTCTAAGTATATGGAGAGTTGAGTTTCGATAAAAGGTCCCGCGTTTCAAGAAAAATATGAACTGTTTCAGAACTTTTAAGGCTTTGTACGTATGGACAATCCTGTGGCCCGTTTGCAAGTATCAGTTTCAAGTTTTATTTCACAGTTTGCCCATTTCCATTAAGCATTTGTTCAACTTACTTTACTCAAAATCGACTGGAAGCCCTGGACGCATTGGCTGAGCACGCAACGGTCATAATGGGATAGACGTAAAACCCGTAGGCGTGTGAATGTTCCTAGGAAAAGGATTTTCCTCAATACGTTTACCTTTACCTGAAAACTGTTTCACCGTTTGTTATTCTTGTTTTTGTGCAAAGGTACTTCGCTTTCAAATTAATGGTTTCGATTATATTTGACTGATAATTACTGATTCATACATTTTTTAAAAATAATTAGTGGTAGTTTAAAGCAGAAGTTCGAGTTTTTTGTTCTGTACTAATGATTTCCATTACTCAATTACGCTTGCTTTATTTTTATTTTCTTCGCTCCGTTTATATAATAGAAGCAATAAATGATTTTGTTCCTTTATATAAAAGTAATTATGTTTTGACTAAACTAATAGGTATTTTTAAAGCAGTTGTTTATCGGTTTGATTTACTATAATAATTTAATAAACCCTTATATATTTTTAAAGTTATGACCAGTGAAGTTCATGCATAACGAAGGAACTTTACCCAAAATTGTAACAAGAATAAAAAATAAGGTTGCATATAAGGTTCGAGAGATTTATGACGGGAAAGGGTGAAGTAGTAAAACGTATTTTTATTGCAGTATGAAGATGCACCAATATTATAGAATCTCATAAGGAGAAAGAGGTTTCTTTTTAATAATTTGTGTGTTCTTAAAAAATGTTCATAAATTCCAAACCGTAGTAAATCCGTGTGCAATCTGAAATAAGTTTTTTTTTATGTAGAAAGTCGTGGAAAAAAATGTCGATTTTCATTTTTAATTACAATTAAAATATTTTTGCTGCAAGTCTATCATTTTGTAGGATTCCTTACTAACGAGGGCACATTTTATTTAAGTATCTCTCGAAATTTTTGGCCAAATTTTTTTAAATGCAGCGTAGGATATGTAAAACAACCCCAGAAAGCTGCAAAATTATTATTATTAAAGAGTAAATTGTTATTATTCAAAATTATTAAGAAGTAAATTATTAGTTACGTTAAAATTTATACTGGTAAATGTTGTTTAACTGATATTTGTTAGCAGACTTTTGTTTAAATAATTTATATTTCGGAAATCGAATAAAGACGTTTGTAAATTTTTGGGATTGTATTCAATACATTTCTTTGTATCTAAATAATTTTTCGTAATGTCCTCTTGCAAAATTGAGTGAAATTACGATTTCTAAATTACTATTGCTTTGGTACGGTTTTATTTCATTACCTTAACAGCTAAATATCTTATTGTCTGATAATAATTTTTTTAAAGCTTCAGTTGCAACTGTCACTATAAATAGGATGGTAACGATGTTTGTTCGACTACTTGAAAGCCTTTCTCCCCAGCGAAATCGTCGAAGGCAGCCCCGCGGGTGGTCGATTCGCGAGAGCTTGATTTTCTACACGATCGAAAACATCCGAAACGATATCCGGTATTTCTGACACGAGTTCCTCGTATCCGAACGGAAAGTGAAGTCGCCTGGGATGACCCTTGGGTCGGGAATAGCTCAGGATCCCCGGTCCCATGGGCGTTCCACCTATCCAGGTGGTTTTATATCAGCCGTTTTTAAAGTCACCGTCAGATGTAAAGTTTACGCTCGTCCTCGCAGCTTTATCCATTTTCCCGCTACGAGCGTTTATCTTTGTTCTGTTAAAACTCGTCGGTTACAACGTCCCGGAAATTATTTGTGCGCGTACCTGAAACCGGAAATCTGTTTTTAATTATGAATAGGGTAAGCAAACCAGTAGATGGACGGTTTAGCTGATTCCGACATTCGTATTAAGGTTTTGGTTAGAAATATTTGCTTTATAAACAAAACTCAAACGTTTTGCACAGAAAAATATATAAATTTTAAGAAAAGATTAGTTGTACGTGGTAGAATTAATGTCTTTAATCATAAAATGATCAAAATTCTAGTATAGTAAAAGTGATCATAATTCTAGTATAGTGACAGTATAGTAAAGTCTTTTTATTTGCCAATCATACCAGTCGACACGATCATCCCGAATTCATTAATTGAATGCAGTCAAGACTTTTCTCTAATGATGTCCGCTCTCGATGAATAACATATGACATACGATGTTTCGTTCTCGCTCAACTAGGTTTCCTTTCCTTGTCGCCGTCGGCAACGACGTCGATAAAACATTTGAATGCTACCGGGACACAGGATCTCCTATCTATTCCATAGTTGTCACTCGAAGGTTCTGTAATACTGTCATGTATAGAGACTTTACTGTACTATGAAATATTTTATCGTATACTAAAAAGACTTTTATAACAACCGATTTCTCTATAAAGTGAAGAAGCAATAATATAAATTAGAAATCTAATTTTGTCACAATTATATTGATTAATTAAAAATCTGTCCATCTATTGCCGTGTTTAATGATTCAGGTTCTGCGAAAATCAAAATTCTTTCTTGTGTATATGATACAATTCTAAAAATACAATTAGTTCAGGTTAAATCTTCTTATAATCAAATCACTTGTCACGGACAAATCCGAATCTGTTACTACGTTTGAGGATCGACGTCTCGTCTTCGAATTAATTTCTGCATCTTCTGTTCATTTGTGCTACAGTACGAACTTATATTCAGCCCAGTTTCCACGCGCCCCTGTTTTCCTTTTACGACAAGCAAAACATACTCCTAAACTTTGGTCACCGAATTCAGAAACGCCCTGCGTCATCGCGAAACAGCAACACCGCGAGCCGCGCGTTCGAACGAGAAACAATTTCCTCCATTCGGAATTTCATACCCAAATAATTCCTCATTACATCGCGCCGCTTTCAAGTATCTCCACCATAAAATTTCATCGTTACAGAGGCAAATCTCTCTCCTCCCTCGCCCTCGCGTTTCCCAAATGTTTGTCTCTAACCACTCACCCACGCTCTTCATCCGCGTGCCTCGTTATACGAGCGCGGTTCTCCACCGGGGGAAAAACAATTCGATTCTTCGTCGAACGCTGCCACCCCCGCAGCTCCTCGCCGCCCCTCGCCCTCTTATCAAGGAACGATCCAGTCGTTCGAGTATTTATTGAAATCATCCCGCGCTCTATGACGGGAAGCGCGTCACGGTAACGCGAGCGCGAATTAGGCGGAATCCCTAGTATTACATTACGTAATTACACTCTCTACTTCATTATTATACCCGCGCGGAGCGGAGAGGGTTGAGGGGTTCGGGGCGGGAAGCGAGGTCGTGGCTTCGACGAGAGAGCCGGAGGGCGGATGAAAATTCGGTTCGACGTACAATCGTTGAATTTCAGACACGCGCGCGTCTGTAAATTGCCGTCGATACGGAAATATCGGCTTGATGCATGAATTGCGTGCGTTCGCTCGCGAACCCCGCCACGGACCAGTCGCCCGATTATATATTTATACACACGGCCCATTCGATTACACCCGCGTCCAGCCTGAACGTTATAATTTTAACAAATGTTAAATAGCCGATTTTCCCGCGCGCACCGTGCAGGTAAATATTCATGGGGACGGTTATACGCGCGCGTGCGACCATATTCGAGGATTATTGCCGCCGGACCGACGGCACGTGAAGGCTTTATACGTTCTACGATTTCGTTCTACCTTCCCCTCCCCTCGCAGTGATATCGACCGTGTCTCACGGATGATTTCTCGCTTTCCTTTTTTCAGTAGTGCTTGTTTTTCAATCGATATAAACTTCGTTTCCTCCGTTTTCGTGAAGCAAATTGGGCTTGAAGTTTAGAGGATGTTTGATACAGTTGGCTGGTCGTCTCTTTTGCAAAGGGGCAGAGAGTTTTTTTTTACTTTAAAATCGTACGATATCGATGAAAGTTTATGGTATTGTTCTTGTAGTCTTTCAGATGAACTGTACAAAAGTTAATGTGAATTCACTGAACAAATGCTGAGTTACAACGATTTTAATTTTTTACTAATGTGCAATGATAATCGAGACAGGATTTTTTAACATTTGATGAAAACATTAAAAACATTCAGAGAGTTGTGTTTATTTACATCGTTCGGAAAAGGTGTCCACATTGAAACTAATCTTTTGTAAAATACTATATTTTTTTACATATTTTTCAACGTTAGGGTTCGAATCTCTAAACTAAAGATTTTTCGACATAAATGGCTTATTATAATTTTATAGAGAATAACGAACTACATTAATTAAAAAATATACAAATCTGTTAAAAAAACGTATGTCATCTTTATATGAGCCTTCTACAAAAAAGAAATTTATTAAAAAAAACTTATACCAGATTACGGCTCCTTAGGAACGAATCATTTATCTGAACTTTTTTTTGTCTACAACACATAGCGTGCGAGTAATATGTATTTATAGATTAAAATCGGTCAACTTTTCATTTCTGATATTTTAAAGAATTTTGCTTTGCAAGTACACTAACATCGAGTTTTGTTCGTTTACATGAGTGATACCTATTTATCTTTTTTTATGTTACTGAAGTCATATTTGTTTACTAGCACAGTTGAATAATATTATTAATTAAAAAAAACAATGACGTTATAAAGTTGAATTCAGGATATTTCTATTGTTAAAAGTTTCAACTCATGAATGTACAAAATCGCAAATAAATACTGTAACTATTGTTCGGGTTCCTTCTAGATTTACTACGTGTAAAGCGTAGATATTCAAGTATTTGACATTTTATCATTTAATGCTTTGATTGTTACTTCAAAAAAAAATATATGAATTATTGGATCTTCATGGAAGTTATAGAAGTATTCACTGGAGCTCTTATTATTAGATTGCAGATTTTTATGGAAAATCCAATTTTTAACAGCATAAGTAAAATAATGGAAGTTAAATAATAGTGTGTCTTGTTTTTTAAATATTGTAACTTGAAGTATACTTCTGGTATTTTGTATAGTTCAACAGTTGTCAACAACTTCATGAACTTTTGTTTACTTCGAATTTTCATAAATGCATAAAAATCCGCAGTCTACTTATTATCAAATTTTTAAGGAAATAGTGATTACAGTACGTATGAAATTGTAGTAGATTTACTGTAAAAAAATAGTGGATGTGAATTTATTCATGAACTTTGTAAAATCTAATTTCCTGTGGAAATTGTAGGAAAAAGCTATTTTCATGTGGATATCCTTTTGTTACCATGCAAAAATAACTGCTTCGTGTTTCTCTTAAAACACGAAAATGATGGATGTAACTTTATGGTCTTAACTATCTTTCGCATCATTTACTAGCAGATGTGTGCGTTAATTTTTCCGTATTGTTTCACGTTATATGTATTTATTCTATCTTTTTTTCCTTATTTTCTCGACACTGGAAATCAAAAGCTTCTCCCGGTAATACATTGTATGTTCCATTAATTAAATAAACCATGCTTTTGTTATCCTGTACATTTGTAAAGTTTACGTCGAATCCGAACTCTTTTATTTGAGATATTTCTCAAAATACAGCACGTCTGGACGGCGGTAAAAGCTTCAGTGGTATTAGTTCACAGTAAGTGTCTGACTATACGCAATCCACTTCCACTTGTTCTCTTACTCGTCACTTCATTTCTCTCTCGCGTTCTAGTTTTGCAGATCAATCTCTGCATTCTGTTTATATCATTCCAGATGTGCATTATTTTTGCAAAAATTCTACGCTTTTTTTTATGTTAATAAAAGATTGAGACCATGAATATTATAACTTGTTACTTTACTCGAGATATTTTAGAATTTCTTTTTCCATATGAAATAAAATCGCATAATACATACATGTATAATAATACTAAAACGAGAAATTTCGAAATCATAAATAACTAAACAGTGATTCTCTATGGAATCAAATGCAATCGCCTTTATTTTTGCAATTGCTAATTTTGCTCGCGTTATTCGAATACGATATTCGTTCCCCTTCTCATTGCAGCGTATTGTAACTTCATTAAAGTTGATCTAAAGTTATCAGAGAATCTACTATTAAATCAATTATTGAGAATGCTCTATATTTTCCTGGAATAGCAGGAAATATTGCGCGAGTCGTTCGAAGAGTAGCCAGAGTGGCTTCAATCCTATTGGCGCTTTTGTACACGCATACGGACCATTTTGGGTGGCGCCGCAAACGATAATAGCCAAATATACCGGAGCACCAAGAATGCATTTCCATTCCAATTGTTTAGACGTTTGCGCGAGAGTGTGGAGAAAATCGTTTAGAAGTACAAATATTATGCCTGCAGCTACAGACGTGCTGGCGAATGCGTTAAACTGAAAGAAGCAGATGATGAAGAATTTGCATAAAGGCGAGCCTAATTTAAAGTTAGTAAGGAAACACGGTCAGGTGTGATCGAGGAGTTGCATAATGAAGCAGAAATTTGTTGCAACGATTACGTGATGTTTGAATATGCAATTTTCGAAGTTTGCAGTTTCTTTATTCAAAGTTTTGTCTCCATCATTTTCTCGAATTTTAAAACTAATGCACTCAATTTCAAGCTCTTGTAAAATTTAATACTTACTGCAAATAGGTATTTTAATCTCTTTTCTTTTATTTATATTTTTCATACAGACAGTTAGATCTGCCATATGAAGACATCTCTCAACTGTCAAATCCAAAATCAAGCAACGTTAACGAATTCAGCCCGGTCACTAATCAGAGTATCTGAAAGATTCTCGACTGAGCGAACCACCGCCACAGTGTGGCAAGTATGTGGGCTCTTGGGACAAAAATCATATTTTATAAACTAATCAATTTTCGATCTTCGTACCTTAATATTTTTGTAAAGCGAATATAAAAGTGCATTATTTGGTGTATAAAAAGTATGATGTTACGTTAAAAAGAATTGAAGTGACTTTAATTTTTTATTGAATAAAAAATATTTATCAATATTTTACTATTGTAACTTATTTTCAACAGATTATTGAGTAACTTTTATTAAAAACATTCTTTTGTCCAATTAATTATAACTCCAATATTAATTATAACAGAACAAGGGACATTGTTCATAAATTATAACTGATGTACTTTACGTTGAATATGTGTCAACAGTCATTGCAGCAGTTAATAGCAGATACAAATTCTATAAAAACGTAATACAATAACTGCCAAACACAAAACAATCAAAATTACTGGATGTTTTGAACCGTTTTTTTTTTTTATATTACTTATTAAAGAAAAATCGAAAATTTACAAATTAAAAACTAAAATTATGCAAATCTTTGTTACAATTCTGTATTTTTAAGGTGTAACAAACACTGCTTAACAAATGATAACAGACGAAAATATACAATGAACGAATAAACTAATTTTTTAATGATTACATCCGACTATTATTAACTCCGTATTGATTTTTTGCAATGTAACATTCACATTTATATTGCTCACTCGTTGACTGATAATAGCATGCAGCAAATAGATCAAAAGGAAATAATGATTATTTTGATTTTTGTCCATTGTATGTCGCACTGTGCGCGTCGGGACGAAAGTGTCGCGCATCGGAGCGATCGAAAATGGGCTATTTCTCTCGGAGCCCGTATTATGCAGTTAAAATAGACAGACCGGTCTCTCCGATATATCCCGACGATCGATTATCCGGCCCCTGCCCCACTTCCCGCCGTATCCTGGAACGCATGAACGAGGGTGACGTGGGGGATGGAGAAGTAAACACACGTTCGCGTTTGGAGGAGCAGTTCCTCCGTTCGTACGCGTCGAAAGGCCCGCCGAAAATTGCAGCCGCTCGCTTAATTTGAAAGCTCTTCGCCGCCCGAGTTCTTAACGCGTAATTACGCCCTTGTCCTGATTTTCAAATACGCTGACATTAAGCGTATGCGGGACTCGAAAACCGCGCGGCGGCGACGACGGAAACGCGGGGGGTGGGCCGACGGCGCGGAGGGATGAAGAACTCGTCGTCACCCTCCGAACGCCCCCGACGGGTTTTGTTTGTCCGCGCGCCGAGATATCGCGGTGGCGCGACGGTGGCGGCGGTTGCGGGCGAGCGGGAGCCGCGGTTACTTATTTAAGCGAGGGTTGCACCGGTGCATCGCGTAACCACTTAATCAAAGAGTTCGAGAAGTTGGATCGCGCAGGCGCGCCCGCTGGAAAAAGACAAAAGCCGCCCTCCAGCCGGTGGAAGAATATGGTTTGAGAACGGGTTCTATCTGACGGCGGATAAATGGGGTCCATTCATTTAATAAAAATGCAAATTGCTCGGAATAATTTTTATGAGACAGTGGGCCATCGGGCAATCGATTACGGTGATTCTTAGAAAACTAGAATTGCGCCGGTACGGAACGCCTCACGGGCTTCCGGATTTCGCCTATACATCTTCTTATTTCTCCGGTATTGTGCCGTCGTTCCTCTTTTCTGTCTGTATAACGAGTGTTCTGATCAGAACTTTAATATTTTGACGGATTTACTGCCGCTACGTTTTGCGGTGAATTAATTTATACAATGCTGCGCGCAGAATTGTATGGTTAAAATATGGATATGTTATTTCATATTATGAAAATTCATGGAGAAATTTATGTTTTGTAGTTTGTACTTTGTGCATTTTTCTCGTGTATCGTTGTTATCTCAGTTTTGTTGTATGATACTGAAAACACGTCATACATGTTTATGAAGGAATATTGCTTCTTTAACGAAGTAATTTATTATTTGACAAGTGCTACTGTCATTTACAATAGAAAATGCGTTGGAAATGTATTATTTCATTCAAGATTATGATTATTTCTGGAAAAGTTAATTTAACAGATAATTTCGCAGAAACCGACCAATTACTGATCAGAAAATACTTGGTCCAAACGATGCAGAGCCCGGAGCAACAGGCTCCAAGAGTTTACAGATTGGCTTCCTTCGAGTTTTCCAACTTTAAATTAAAATCTCAAACTTCTAATTTTTGTATAATACAGTTGAAAAACATTGATGTAAAATTGTACAAGTATTATGGAAGATTCCTTAAATTATTGGATAGATATCGTTACAACTAAATTTGTTGAGATAAATACTAAAATTATAATTTCTCTTTTGTTTTAATGTATTGTAAATTCTGGAACTATGCATTATTACATTTTTTGAAGATAATTATGCTTAAATCTAATTTAATAATTTTTAACTTTACGTCGTCGCCGTAGAATATTTCATTGTCTTCATTTAACGTGAAGGTTTATTCTTTAATTTATTTATTTTACATCGCATTATTTAGAAAGCATTGGTGATTACAGTCGAAATTCAGTACATTTAATAAATTATTTGCATTAACAATATCTGCATAAATAGTACATGAAAAATGTAAAGGTTATTTGATACTATTATTAATGTTTCTTGTTCTCTTATATTATATTAAAAATTTGCTGTCTGCATTCATAAAAATATTATGATAGTAAAACTGATTTTTGTGAAAGATGCTCTTTGAATATGTTTGGAAATTTTCTATTTTTTCTCAAAATTAATATGAATATCGCCAACGGGTAGTCGCTACCAAAACTAGAATAGGAATACGAGAAGTGTGTTTTCATACATATGACCCATTTCTTTAGAATCTAAAAGAGAAAATACTCACATATTTTCAGTAGCGATTCCGAAAAAAGAATAAATATTTAGAAGAAAGAATTTGAAAAATAACATCTACGTACATCTGTTTCCGAATAATTGATTAAAAATCATATAGTACTTTTTTCAAAAGGGAAAAAAAATTGAATCCTCAATTTATTTGGAACGATAAACATGTTAAACATATCAAACATTTCGTTAGTATTTCTTCAATGTATATGTATAGTTATTTTAATGTGCAAGACTATTGTTTTCAATTAATTGTTATTATTTTTTTATAATGCTCTTGTTCTTCTAAAACTTTTTATTAAAAATTTTCGTTTGTATTACTTACAATTGTATAAATTAATATTATTCACAACTACGTAAATGACTGTCACCTACATATGAGTGACAGGATAGTGAACGTGTTAATAGAGCACTCAGTTTAAATTTCATTAACAGTGCTACATAAATTTTGAAGAAAGTGTGTCATAAGGTTGGACCATTTACTGCACAGACAAAACTTGATTGCGAGTCCTCGTAAAAAGGATAAACGTGTAACAATATTTCAAAATACGTTCCCAAAATTTGAAAGTCGAATCCTACAGAATAGGATTACATTAAATATTCTTAATATGTTCAGCTTAAAAGAATCTCGTACAAAACTCCTTTTATTCGTCATAGATATCTATGGAATATTTTTTATATTTATTTCATTGCTCATACCAGTTTGAAGCTAGAAGAAAAAACAACATTTTCTGTAGAAAAAAAATCACTAGAAAAAGAAATAATTCTTTACAAAAACTTTTAAATAACTAATAAATAATTTATAAAATAAAGATAGAGAAAAACTTTTTCTGTACCTCGAAAATGTCTTCTTACATCACAAAAGAGTGTAATAATATTATAATGTTAAGGGAGGTGCCACCTTGGGTGCGTGAAAATCATAAGTTTATTTAACAATTGTTTTTATTTAAATAATGAATTTAATAGAAAAGTGTATTAATGGTATTTATTGTGCTTATATTAAATATTCAGAAAAATTGTTCGTTTCTGTTTTCTTAACAAAAAGGTGGTAATAGGAGCGCTGAGTGATGAATCTTTTGCAATTGTCTGATCAATCAACGTTGTGCAGTTCTCTAATTTTCTGTGAATCCAGAAGAAAAAGCCAAAAATATTCATGTTTTGCAGAATACAAACTAAAGAAGTACATAAGGATATTTCAAAATAAATATTTCCATAAAAATACTGAATGTTTGAATAAAAATTCAGATTTTTAACAAAAAACTTGGTTACAAAAATGTTTTCAGCTAAAAGTATTTTCGAACAATCGTAAAATCCATTTGTACTTCTTTAATTCAACACAAGAGGAATATTCAATAACAACAATAAGTGTACAATTTTTTCTGAATCTTTGATATGTGCATTAAAACACTTTTCCGTTGAACTGATTATTTAAATGAAAGAAATTGTTAAACAAACCTACGATTTTCAATTTTCAAGTGTCCAAAGTGGCAGTCCTCCTTAACAACATTTCCAAAGGAAGAAAAGAAAAAGAGTTGAGAAATGTCAGTCATTTTCGGAACGGTTATTCGCGAATCCTCCCTTAAATATTCCATCACCGTCATCGATTCGGAAGCCCGGCATTTTAAAAGAAAAATCGAACAGCCACGGATCGTTCGATATCGCAATTGTTCAGAAACGGCGCCGCGCGGCGGGATGCGAGAAAAGCGAGAGGAGGTACGTGAATATCTCGTCGCGCGAAGTGCACCGTTGGAAATGCGGACGGGGATGTTTGCCACTCAATTCGTCGCGTCATCTGGCCACTCGACCCGTGGGGCTCTGACGAACTATTTTCGCGGATGTATGGGCGCAAGATTCCACGGGCGGCGCATTTTGACCGGTCTGGAGGAGGATATAACCTCCCCCTCTGCATCGTTTATGACGGGTTTCTGATTCCGAGATGAGTGTACGTGGGACGCATAAGATAGGGTCTCGCCTCGGCAAATCTGCACGTGACCCTAATACGGGTTACCGCGCCGCCCGGATTCGCACGTTCCCATGCGCATCCTAAAGTCTAAACACTTCTGTATGAGCCCCGGCTTTGGCTCGCCGCACCCGCTACCTTTATACACCCGGCTAACACCTACACCCGCCCGGCTGTTGAGCGCATGCACGTGTTTATCCATCTGCATCGCGTGTGACGCGCGTTTACAGAAACAACTTGATCCACTTTTCTGGACGGAAACGACGGATGCTGGTGACCAAGCCGGCCTCTAATCCTCTGCCCCTCCTTCCCTCCGGATGCAACCTTCTGATTTTCTGCGACCACTTTTAAACCGGTTCCGCTGTGGTTCCACTTGTCCCCCACGGACAGTAGTTTGCTCTCGTTTGGGAAGCTTGACGAACGACGGTGATTGGTTTCGAGTGGATCCACGATACCTGAAACGCGACAGTTGTGTCTGCCATTGTATCTGTTTATTTCGGCGGAATTATTCGGTCCAGGCAGAAATAAGTTTCAATGCTGGTACGACGGGATTGTTATTTCGAGATCCGTCTCATTTGTTAATTATGTTTCAGTGGGTTTTCGTGAAAACATTATTTTGGATTCTGTACATTTTATGTTAACGTGAATTATTATTCTGTTGGCAAGTTGATCTTATTTTAGGAAATTGAATTTACTATTTCTGTGAATTTGTATCATAAGTGTTTCATGTTCTGTTAATGACATTGAAGAACTTAAAATTTTCTAAACAATATTTTAGTCGAACAACTGTAATTCCGAATAAATAAAGTCTCTCAACCCTTTCGAGTCTGTTTTACTTTTTACACAAAATGCATAGTTCAATTTTCCATTCTTTTTTACGTATGCTCTCCAAATTCCATTTTCGTATTTTCAAAACTGACGTAGTTATAGCAAATTTCATAGGACGATGCTGAACCAATGACCCCACTTTGCATTCAACAAAAATTTTCTAAAAGTTATACTTTCGTTTGTACGAATATCAAATTTTTGTATATTTTGCTTATGTACAATTTGAAGCCCGTACACTATAAAATGGAAATATATGTTTTATGCAAAAGGAGTCTGAGCGTTTCGAGACCGTTTTTGCATCCAACAGTATTTTTCAATTTAATGAGGTCAATCCGTTATTCACCTAAATTTACCAGCTGATTTCAGGTGTTAGTGCTCGGAATGATTAGAGAGCTGTGTTCCTGGACAATGCTGAGAAATGAGGCGAATGTCAAGGATGAAAAAGTGGAATAAGTACAGTGAATGGTCTGGCTTATGCTGGATGATTGTACAGGGTGATTCTAGGAACTGGGCCGAGCTATGATTCCTTTTTTAGGCGAAACGTTGCATGGCATGATAGGATCAATCGTCTTGCATATGACTGCGATTGCATGGCTGAATGTCTGAAGTCTCATATTTTGGTTTCTGAAATGCAATATGTATCAACGTTTCTGATTTTGAACTTCATTATTCTATCATAAGCTCATGTCATTTTCTAAACGAAAAATTCTTGTAATGGATTCTCTTTCTCCTACACACATGAATTTTATTTTGTAGACCAAGCAATTGAAATTTTGGCAACAATGTATTTTACTTTGTAGTATTATAACTTATATTATGTTTGTAATATTTTATATATTTTAGCATCTGTCAACATCTTCGTAGATTTTTACATATTTAGAATTGTCAAACTTGCATAAAAATCCTCAGTCTAGTTATTATTATTTTTGATCAGAAGTTTTCGATCAAATGTAATAAAAACCTATTTACAAATATTAAGGTTTTTTGAATGTTAAATGTTATTGTATAAATTAAAAGTACACGAAGAAAGGAAATTAATTTATAATGAAAGAGATAAAACGAACATGAGAAGTTTTATTTTCCATGAAAAAATTATTCCATTGACTACAAACAAAGGACGTACAAATGTTACAAAATATTAGGTAAAATATTGTTTTATCTCTTCGTAAATTTATTTTATCGAATACTTTTGCAGATTATCAGATGAAATACCTTTTTCCATGTAACATTTATTCCCTCGCTCTCCCCTTTTTAATAATAAACAAGAACTTTCGCTATTTTTTAAATTCATTTCATACCAAAATGATTATATTCTACCACGTGTTTATTTTTATTCAACAACACTTCACATTCCAAAACGTAATATTTCGTAGTATCATGCTTCAAACCATTATACCATTATTATTTCCCATTTACTCGATCTCCAATTCATCAAAATCTACCTACTAATTGGGTACCAAACAACTTAATGCTCCATAACAATTAATTTTCCCTGCACCGAGGTTTCTTTGCACGAAATGATTTCACCATCACGAAATCTCTGTTTCCACAAACCCGTCTCTATTTCCGAAAACTAGACTACCCCGCGCATAATCAGGCGAAACGCTCCCTGCAACCTATTCGAGCATTCGCTCTCCATCCGTCCGTTCCTCAATAATCAAAATGAAACGTTACACATTAGTCGAATCGATACCGACCACAGTCGAGTTACATTAAACCTTATCAAGACGGGACAAGGTCTCGCCCTTTCCCCTCCCCCCTTTCCCCCTTTCTCGTAACGGCATTAATATCTCGTCAAACAACGTCTGCACGCGCGAACATACACCAAGGGGGGTCGGCGGGTAGGAATCAATATTGAAAGGAATTTCTAGGAGGACAAACTAATGCGTCACTCGTGGAATGGTTCGCGTACAAACAGGGGCGAACAAACCGTGTGTTTCAGACGCGGTTCGAGGGCGACGTAATTTCCCAGCGATAAGGTCGACTAGGTCGGCCATTAGGCGGGAACGGAGTGACGCTCGCGTCGCCGACGACGCCCGCCATGGTAATCGCGAACGATAGACGCCCGATCAATTAGACAGTCTAGAGTAATTTGCCTCTCGCCCGCCTCCCGTTTCCCTCGGGCTTGTTTGCCACGCGGAACGACCGTGGGCCGCGGATACGCGTCCATTCGTCCAGACGTTTCCGGCTATGCCACGCTCGCATTCATATAAGCAACGGGGGCGGGATATATCGACGCATCCGTTGTACGCCGGCTGAAAGCGGACGACCGATATTGACTTTCGTTTCAATATTCAGTTTCTTGAATAAAACAACAGTCGCTGACCGACAGACTTGCGGGCCTGTGCACTGTGTATCGTTCCCGGTGCCATATATCCACTAATCATCTTGTTGAAACGGCTTTTGTGCGCTGAACGTTGACGTCTTGATGAAGTTTGGGATGATGGGCCGGTTATCGGCATTGCCGTAACGAGATAGAAATTGGGACGAGTCCGGAACCTCCAAAATGTTTCTGCATTCTAAAAATGATCAGAATAAGGGAGAAAATACGCTTGCCGCGGAAAGTGTGTTGAAACGCGTCAGAATTAATTTTTTTTGTTTGGCTTTTGCTAAGTTGTAAACGAAATGCGTAAGGTTTTCATGTCTCAGAGTATGTATTTTGTCAAAATTTCTTGAAATTGTACAAGCAGTTGTACGAAAAGTGGATTGATAAATATTTTTGGTTTTATTTTACTCCAATTTTACTCCAAGAATATTATTCTTATCGTTTTGTATTTATAGGCTTACATTTCAATAGTATAATTATTTAGAAATGTTGTCTTCTTTCGAGCGATTATATGTAATTAGTGTATGGCAGAAGCTTTTATTAGAAAATTAGTATCAGAAAACTTGTAAATCGTTTAGGAACATGTACATTGATGAAAATCTCAATGAAAAAGTGAGATGCTTAAAAATCGTTTCATTTCCGTCATCATAAAAGCATTAAAATTTTAAATTTATGTTTTTATACAGAAAAACGAATTCTAATACGACTATAAAATTAGGGATTCAAATTATAATGTAAATAAAATAATCAAGATATCATAATTGAGTATCTAGAATGCGACCAGTTATAAATAAGCGTGATGCTCAAAACCGATTAGTATTTGCTTTCTTAAAGAACTCATGAATGAAACGATAGATTTTTAGAAAAACGTCACAATTAATAATGTGTCGAAGATTGGACTACGAATATAATGAAAAAAATTTGTGTAGAGAAAGTTTTGACTCTCTATATTTGACTGTTGCCTCTTTGTCTGTAAATGAAGATCAGTTTGGAATTATTGAATGCAAGTAGCGAAGTCCACAATAATTATTCCAGTTGTTAAATATAGGACTGCTATTAATTAGCTACTGAAAACAATTTATATGAATATTTTACAGCCAAATTGAATGAAGTTAACTAAAAAAAATTAGCATCAAGGACTGCTTTATTTTAATACAAGTCAACGATTCGAAAACCAACAAAATCAAAAAAACATTTTTTTTTGTGAAACTAATAATGATATACATGACTAGCATGAAGTGTAGATCTTAATTTGATGGAACACTTATGGAATCATGTGGATAGAAAGTTGGACTGAAATTGTAGAAGTAGCAAAAACTTGTATAAAAATGGTTAAGCAAAATAATGTTCTGAAATAAAGTAAAATATGATTTATAAATTAATGAAGAATATTTCATACTTGTGAATTATTCACTCCAGGCAACTGAAATTTTCTATTTGTCAAGTAAACCATTTTATTTTTAGAACTTGTCAATTTATTTTCCACAGTGAAGCAGATCACTGTTCAAGTAGTCTTGTCATGCACATGTATATTAAAATTTTTAAGCTACAGTATTAAATTAATTTAAACGCAATAAGATTCATGAGCAATTACACATATATACATATAACCTAAATATACAATAACTTCAATTTAATCCAGAGAGAAGAAAACATATTACGTTTCCAGACAGTTCTTAAATATTTATGGAAATAGAAAAAGTTTCTGTATGGCGAAGCATAAGATATGATTAGCCGGTGTCCCAAGTGTCTAAATTATTGATGAGTCCGGAAATATGTTAGAAAATACTTATCATTTATACATACTTCAGACCTTTGCCCTTTCAAAGGTGAATACCGTTGACGACCTTTCACAGTGGCCCCATATATTTCTCAGCATCACGACGATCCTAATTTAATTTCCATGCGCGAACTGCATCTAAAATCAATTGTTAATTGCCCCCAGTATTTAACTCGATTTCCCAGGAGAAATGTGTTTGCTGCAATTCCAAAGTCAACACTTCGCTAAATTTTACAGCCACTCTTAATGATTGGATGCGAATGGCGCAATCGTCACCAGACTCCTTAATGGTACACTCAGACGGTAGATTTTCTTATTACATCCTAATGTAGAATGGTGCTTCTCGTTTCGCCAAATTAGATGATCAATCTGTTGATTAAGCATATGATTCCTGAATTCAGAGCTTGCGGAATAATTGCGGAGTAACTCTTTGGCAAATTATTGACTAATGAAAATTGGGAATAGGGAGAATAGTGTCGTCTATCTACTTTCTTATTTTTTTTTGCTCTTTCGAATTATTGAAACTACTGGTTTTCGGCGATCTCGGGTAGGAGCGACCTCGCTCACTAATTTTCTCTCGCGAGGCGCGATCAATGCGGATCGAGCAATACGGAGTCCAGCTACTTCATCAAATTAACAGGAGGACACGAAGCCCCGAGCTTATTGCTCGCGAAACGAAGCAGGTGCACTTCGCACGATAGTTAGGGAGCGACTGATACCGCGTTGCTAGAACTTTCAAAACTATGTGTCTAACTTTTTCCGTATATTTGCAGAGGCACATCTTGACGCAGCGTGCAGCCCTCCAGACCGTCCCAGTATTATCTTTCTGCGTTTATTACTTCATGTTGCTGGGACATCGTGCGCCATGGGTGTGTAACGTATTTGCATTGCGTGTGCGTCTATTTGTACAGACCGTTTCAGTGTTTCATTGTCGGGAATTTTTCTGAAACGTGCAATTCGCGTGAAAAGTTTCAGAGACTCATGCTCCAATCATAGAATAGATATAGTAGCTTCAATAATATTGCGCTGCGCTTCGCATGGGGGACTCAAGCCAAATCTACTCTAAATCTAGAGAATATTCGAGGACGTAGCTTACATCAGATCTACCATCAATTCGGATAGGATTTACTGCAATCCTAGGACACAGTCATTCAAGAATTAGCGGAGATTTAGTTTGCCTCAGCACGTATCCAACTAAAATCTAGTTTGTGTCTAGTCAGATGCAGGAGATATCTGCAAAGACCTAGCATAAATGTGATCTAAATCTAGTAATTACTCAATGCAGATTTCGCTGAGACCTAATGCGGTACATGATCAAACAAGATCTGATACTTAGGTCGGTGTAATAGGTTGGACTGCGACGTAAAGCTGAGCTATTGAAATCCAATACAAGGCACTGTTTCCCAGTACCAATTATTGATTTTAATGAAACTGTACAAGTGTAAGACGTTCCGAGATTTTTTACCGCTAGATATTTTGATTTATATCAACTAATTGCATTTTGGTATACATAGATGTATTAGAGTTTGCATTTAACCAAGATCTATTTTAGACATAGCCACACACGGTCAGATATATATTATTGAGGCCGAGAGTTAACAAAGTGTTAGATCCTGTTAGTTAATTATCACGAGTCTATCTCTGCGACTCTGAGCTAAATCAAATTTTGTGCTCACTCAATTGTTATTTAACTGAAACAGTCAAATCTAGCTTTTGCCTAATCAAAGATAAAATCTAGGAAGTAATTCTAGCTAGATTTAGTAGACAGTTTCACCCTAATTGAGGAACTATTTTAAACCTAACACGACAAACACGTCTGATCAAGACTCCACAAAGACTGAGATGTCTTTGGATTCAGTTCTGAGTTAAATCAAATTTAGTACTTACTCAACTGCAATTTAATTTAGACAAACAAGCCCAGCATCAGCCCCACCAAGGACAAAATCTAGTAAGCAATTAATCCATGCGTAGTTCAGTCCAGAAACTAATTTCTCCATACATCCCAATTCAACCATCAGTGAAGACAACGAATAGCGTCCAGGATTAAACTCCAACTATAGCACCTCTCTATCTAGGACTCCCTTAAAACAAACTTAGCCTTTCCCGGCATTTGGACTCTGACCCAACCCACTTCTAACTTACATCCAGTCTGATGACTACAGTTCAAGAAAACTCCCCCGCGATTATGCAGCAACACACCTCATGAAAACCCTCCGCATTGTAACACACGTATTCCCAAAACTAAGCGGGACGCGTTTCACGCGGAGCAAGTTCACCTCCCCCGAAGAAAATGGTCCGGAACTTTTGCGCAGTACTGTATTATGTAGCCCTCCCCCCTAACCTCCCGGCATGGCGTATAGACGGTGTCACAAGTATCTCTGTCTCGGCGCGCAGGAACTGTTGCGAAACGTTCCGCGTCTGAGCACCGTAATGTAAGTTTGAGCGGGGCGAGAGCACTGTGTGCAGGTCCCTCGCAGGATGTCGCTCCGAATACTCGTAGACTCGCGGGAGGATCTGTTTTGCCGGGCGTCGTCGACGCAATAAGAACAATTATGATAATAATTGAATATGGTTAACGGTGGCGCGCGGCAAGAAATTCCCGCGAACTTCGCCGACTGCCGCTAATACTTCGGTTATTAGATTGTAGTCGCGTCGAACGACGGCGCGAATGATGTAACGCGTCGCCGACGGACGGCTGAATAATGGAAAATATGGGATCGAGTTGTTTCGATGTTAATGGGAGCGACGGTGTTGTTGGGTTTCGAACGCGCGACTTTCCGCCGCGAGAGCTGACGCGATTCTCCTTTGGGGTTGAAAGTTGACGAGTTTGGATAGAGAAGGGGGAGGGCGATGGCGTGATTCGAAGGAAACAGTTTTTTACTCCAACTATTTGAATAATGGTGCTGTTTGTTTTATTTTGGGATGCGATACGATAAGATTTTTATTGTTCGGCTGAGTTTGGCTCTGAGTTTAGCATAATGGATATTATTCTTTTGGTATACGTAACGATAGATACGTAACGTAAAAAATGAGAAAAAAATTTGTTATAACACTTTTTTATATGATGCCTTATTTTTGAGAAAATCGATTTTGAAGAATTATCTCAGCAGTATGATTGAATTTTTATTATTGCAGTAATTCTGCATTAATTATTATTAGATTATGCATATTGCTTTTCCGATTTTAGTTCTTCAAATCTTCAACTTCAAGCCTTCAAATTTGGGATTTTCATTCTAAAATTTTCTAAATCTGTAACTCAAAATCTTTATGTCTGCAATTTTAATTTAAAAAATCTTTAACTCTGCTATATGAAATATTCAAATCTCCAAATCTTACTCTGCAAATATTAAAATGTGCAACTTGAAACCTTAAAATCTGCAAAGCTTATATTTCCATTTTTTATTCTAAAATTGATCAAATCTACAACTTGAGATCTTCAAATTTTTGAGTCTTTCTTCAAAAATCTTTGAATATGCAACTACAGATTTTCAAATCTGCAATTTGGAATCATGAAATTCCCGACTTAAAATCTGAAAATTTTCATTTTTAACTCTTTTAAATCTCCAATTTTAAACCTTCAAGAAAACATTCCACTATATTTTTCTTATTTTTTATTTTTATAAGTAGGTACATGAGATTGTTTCTTAAATTATTGTCCATTTTTAAACCCTGTAGGTTTCTTCCTCTGTAATCAGGCGAAGTACTTTCAATGATGGAAGACACGATAAATTTGCAATCTTCTCAGTCGTTTCGAGGCTACATTAAAATTCAGGGGACCATATTTCGGGAGAGACATACAATTTTTTTCTCAATATGTTTCTTTCGGATGAATGTCAGTTAGTCGCGGAAATGTCGTTTTCTATCACAGAAATGAGACAGTCATTTTGTGCCTGCGGCAGGATGTATGGATTACACAGGCATATCGACTATGGCATTGAATGCTACCACCTGCCCATATGCACGATTGGATACGTGATCCGTGTCCTATCGCTATGGATACATGCGTATGTGAGCATAATTGATAGACGTAGCCACATTCAGCGTACATATGATCTGTATGGTTGATCTTCAAGGGTGTCAAGTGTCATCCAAGTAACCCATACATTTTTTGTAAGAAAGATTAGAGATCTCAACGATTTATTTACGTATTACTGTTTAAGATCTACAAATACAATAGTCAAAGTATTACATGAGATCATATTAGGTGTATTAAAACCACTGTTGCAAATTAATGTTTGTTTTACTCAGAAATTCCAAATTTTTTCCTACTTTCTAGCGAGGTCTAGTGAATTAAATTTGTCCTTGCATTTTTAGGATAATTACAGTTAATCATACAACTTCGTGTCTTCCGTATAAAAAGCTAATGTTCGCGTTGCTCCAAGAATAATTTTCGTCTGCAAAAACACGGCTTAATAAAATGTAGGATTACAGAGATCTTCTTTTCTTTTACTATTTTATGACGCAATTTCTGCTTGCTAATTTGAAAAAGAGAAATGGGAGAATGAAAATTTAATTTTCTATTCTTCATTGTTTACATATCCGAAAGATATTCGAGGAAAACAGAGTTCAGAATTTGAAAAATTCGTGTATAAATGTTTTGATAAAGAAATATTTTGTTGAAACAAGATCATGTCTGAACAAGTAAATACAGCTTCACTCGTAAGTAGAAGAGGTCTGTTATATTCTGCCTTCATTGAATGCGATTTTCCTGGAATTAGTAGGGCAAACATTTAACAAGTCAATCGACTTATCATTTTCTTTAAACTGAAATATTTTTATTATAAAGTTTCACTAGAAATTCCATGCAATTAATTTTTCTTTGAATACGTATATTGCAACGAATGAAACCGGAGAAAAATTATTTGCCCTGAATTCTGGTTCACCCATTAATAAGTTTAATGAAAATAAAAAGACTTCCCATTTCATTTGCTCTAGGTCATTTCCTGGTAGGTGATTTTTCCCGTCACTTAGCAGCGCGTCATGGAATCAGGTTAATTAGAAATCACTGATTCTGAGCCGAGGAAGTCAAAATTTTCTGAAACACACAAATACAATTTAATATGAAAAACGCATCCAAATATCAGACAAAAGCCTTTTTCACTGCTTTCTCATTTTTCCGTTTAATTCAACGGAAGGAAAAATTCACTTTTCCGCAGTCTACGCCAGAATCTCTCCTTAACGAATCAAGTTTCCGCCAATCGTCTACAGAGCTGGAAGACTTTGCCCCGATATTTGCAATCTTCGCCTTTGACAGAGTAACTCGGTTAAGAGCGCTGCCAATTTGCATACGCGGCTATCGCAAAACAACTTTCATCCTTCCCCCGTTCGCTGTTCAACGTAACAACTTGGAAACTCGTCGGTGTGCGGTTGCCGCGAAGTTTACGGCGGTTTTCCTCAAAACGCGGACCTAGAAATAAAAAAAAAAAAAAAAATGAAGGGAGGCAGGGGAAAAGAACCGAGAAGCGAAGAGGGTGGTGTGCCTTACGAAGCGAAACGTTTCGAAGGAGGCGGGAAAGAAAGGGCAGTTATTAAAACGCGAGGGAACGAGTTGTCGCTTTTGTTTTCGCGCGGGGCCAGTTAAAATAACGGCTTCCACGGGCGGCATTAACGCCGCGAATTCACAGTAAGGGATTTCTTGCATTTCCAACGGCCGCGAACAGCGAAACTCTTTCGCGTCTTACGAACAGCGCTGGCGAAATCGTTGCACGGGCTGCATTATAGCCATAACGAAGATTTACGATGCACACGACGTCCCCCGCAATATTTGCAGCGAATTTGTCATTTCCCCGCGCGGTTATTACTTTCTCGTTGCCGGCGTTCGCGGTACGCCGATTCGCCGCCCTCCTCGCTCTCTCTCTTTTCGCGAAACAAAAAGGAAAGTAATGCGTCAAACTGGATGAGAAAGCCGGCGGTACGCGTTATGTATTCGGGCATTTGTTTGTCTGACGCTGATGTCAAATGTTTTACGGATAATTGATTTCGGGGATGAGTTACTGGAAACAATAATCTTTCATAATTCCTACCGGGATTCTTTGATTTCTGCAGCGAAAAATCGCTTAATTCTTCGTGGGTCAAAAACTCACATACTAGGAAAAAATTCTATATACTCAAAAACTGTTTGTTACTTAATCATGCACAATGGAGAAGCAAAAAAAAAAGCAAAGGAACACATTAAGACAGTTTGCGAATATAAATTTGAGTAATTTTGTTCCAATAATTTGTATTAATAATAATAACTTGTTATTAATTGTGATCTAGAAAATATTTTAGATAAATATTTAGGCAGTTAGCTTCCTCATTAACGTTTCAGAAATTAAAAATGTGTATTTTACCATATCATAATATCATTTATCGTATAAATTATAATCTTTAGATAACAGTGTTAAAGCGGTTTATTAATTTATTTTGAACATACTTTAAGGATATCATGAAATACTGTATAGAGAAGTTAAAATTTTACTAAACATTATCACAAACTTTAAGAAAGGATTGAAAGTGGAAGTATTTCAAAGATCAGGGTAATGGAACATTCACTTGGTTATATAGAGATTGGAGATAATTGTCATTACATTTGTGTGTTATTGCATAACGTACAATAAAAAATAAAATTTCGAAATTTTAAGAATTTCCATATTTTTACATTTTTTAGGTTTCTGTCCCACTGTGACCTCGAGACAAAGCAAAATGTCCTGTGTAGATTTGCGATTTCAGTTTCAACATCTAAGATATAAGCGATTAAAGTTCGTGGCGTTGGGTTGACGTATAAATTACTCGCACCGAAAGTTAGACCCTCAAACTTTGAACGTTTCTATTTTGTAAATGGGGAATCGGATTGAGAAACGGTAATAGACTTTTCGATTTCTTTTGACGTTAGGAAATTGCTCGTTTTAGCTTGCTTTCTTATTAATTCTACACGAAAGCAAAATTAATTGTGCTGAGAAATAATTCATTTCATTTTTCTTGAGATGCTGTTTTGTAGTTATAATAAACGGCGTTCATCATGAGACTTCTACAGTTTTACAGTATTTAATTCCAAACTCGAAACCCAGTCGTCACTCATTCTTCCATTATTTATATTTTATAACAATCATGTAAAAAAATATTTGAAGTAGTGATGTTATCAACAGAATATTTCCTTTTTACTTACAAATAGCTTTCTCTGTCAGTCTGACAGTCTTCGTATCGAGATGCAGCCTTGGCGTTGTTGAGGATCAAAGACACAAGGACTCTTCCATGGCCGTCGTCCATTATACACGTTAAACTGACAGTCTAATATCGTCCCGAGAGGCTGCAGGATTAACTTGAAATTTAATGGGTTTTCGAATTGCCATGGGAAGAGAATCATTTGCGAGAGAGGCGGCCGATGCGCTGGGATTTATGGTGCGCGGGACTCTCTGAAAAAATTAAAATAAAAGAACTAGTAGTTAGAGGCTCAATAAGTTATTAATTAACGCAGGCTTTAAAATATAAACTGCTCCGGAATTCGTTAACTCATTTGTGTATTAAGTAAAACCATGCACTCGGTGATCTAATGCTGCTTTATAAAGTCTGTTATGTTAATCCAATCTATACTTTATATTATTCACCTTGTATGTAGTACTTATTGCTGTTAAATTTATTTAAGTCTATTTAATAGATTATTTTATCGAACTGAATTCATTGAAAACTACAATATTCAAATAATATTTAGTACAATTGTTTTTTTCAATGATATAAATTTGTAAGAGCACTTGTTTTACGAAAAGTAACTATTTAGCGAAAATTTTAAAGACAATGTTAGGTGAATACGAAATTTTACGCTCACCTTAGTAAAGGAATTTTCGAGTTTATCAGTGGAAAAATAGAATTTTTAAATTCCTACTTGGTTTGCCACGAATCATATTAAACAAAAATTCACTTTAAAAATTTAACCGTTTACTTCTTCTCTTCGATTCTGCTGCGTACCTTACAAGATTTACCTTTTCATAAATTAAATATCCATCTGTGCGAGATTGGGAGCGCGAGCCTGAAAAGTTTTACGAAATTTTGAAGTCTTTCGAACGAGTTCCCTTTACACGTACAGTTTTTTTTATATTTTATTCCAGGGATAATGAAGGCACATAGCGAGCAGCCTACTTTATAGTATTATTTATAGGATAACATGAAATATGAGATACAGAATACCTTCTTGAAAAGCTAAATATTATGCTTTTGGAGTTCAAAGTGCAAATAGACAAATGTGAGATACAAGAAATTTTTCATTGAATTCTGATTAACTAATATTGCATTATTATGTTTCCTAACTCATTGCTTGTTACAGTGGAGTTGTTACTCGAGTGTTCGAAGATGTATAGAAACAAATGGAAGAAAAAGTAGAACGTCTCTTAGCATCTTTAAAGTCCGTTAAAATTTGTTATGCACCCTGAAATCAGAAAGGCACCATAATAGTAATTATTGTTCCGCGAGAGGAAGCTTTGTAAATGCACAGAAACAAGAAATCAGGAAACACTAAGCAGAGCTTGTTAACGGAAGTTCTTTGAAACTTTCCCTTCGACAGCGAACGTCTCTGTAAATTAGCGAGCACGGTCTTCGAGACGTGACTAATAAAAAGCGTAATAATGGCAGTTACCTCTCGTTTCTATAACTCGAAACTAGTCGCGAACGCTTCGGCAAGAGCGATTCGTTATATCCATTTCCCGTGGCTCCCCTTTCAATCTCCGATCTCACCTTTTTCAAGCGCGAGAAATTAATCTTGTGACACTCCGTGTGCGCGGGAATCGTTGAAGGTGAAAATAATATTCCATGGTACAAAAGTTTTGGTATAGCAATTTTTAGTAAAATATTACAGTTTCCGAATTGTTAGTACTAAGCATAAGGCATGGAATAAAATAACTGCTGAATTATTCTGGGTAGAATTTTGTAATATTAATTTTCGATAGTATCGCCGGGTTTGTAAATTTGGGGTATTTAATATGAAGTGTAAAATGAAGTATTTTCATAACCCATAAATTATTCCAGATAATAGTGAAGAGCGTTGAATCACTTTATTAAAACTTAATTTTAATTCATACTTTATTCATGTGGTTTGCCAAAAATGAATATAGTATCCGGTTTATGAGGGAATAAATTTAAAATATGTGATTCTGATTATTGGAAACTAAACGCATTGAAGAGTATTCTTTAAATATTGGTTCTATATTTATACTTATGAAACACGTGAAAAAAATAACGGAGGTTGACCTGTTAGGGTATAAAGGTATCGAGAGAGACAAATATATCACAGAAGGATACGGTAAACTACAAAATATTCTAATAGATTTGGAGAATGTGTAAAAAGCCATTAAGGGATGTTTTGGCATTTACCGACGAAGGATGACCAGCCTGTACAAATGAAGGACCTTTTGCTCTCGGTCGAGCGGCACAGATAAAGCTGAAGGATCGATCCAAAAGCCCTCCCCACTACGAAAGCTCAGTCTCGTACACACGCAAGCGCAACGACGCGAGAACCGTATTTATTATACATGTTTTATGAACGGGCACACGCATGCACGCCACTTGTCAGAAAACTAATTTGTCCCTGTGCATGTTTCCTTTGAACCCAAGGTCATGAGCTTTTCAAGCTCTTTTTCAAATCATTCGAGAGCTTTTAATCGAACCTTCCATATTCTGATATATGGAAACAATATGCTAATATCCTTTTATCATTTTTTCTTGTGTCTGGATTTTGATTTTAACTTGTCCCAGTATTTTTTTTGGTATCTTTAATTCTTAAACTTCAATTTACTTCAGTAATATCTTTTTCTAATTGTAATTACTAATAGTTTAAATTTTTATTTTTGTGAATACATAACATTTTATGTTTTTTGTTTTAAATGAAATATTAATAGACAGTATTGATCTGTGAGTTTTAGACTGGTGGATAAAATATCACTAAATAATGAACATTCTTTACGCATAAATGAATACAGCAGAAAATTATATTATATTATTTTTCATTAGAATATAAAAACCCTAAATAATTTAGGGCAAATGGCAGTTCCTAATTCATAATTTATTTAAAAAAACCATCCTCCGATTTCTTTTTTCCATCACCATGCATAATTAATATAAGAATGTTCATGAGTACTAGAAGAATGTCAACGATTCTCGCTGCAAGTTGCAGTTTCGTGTTCAAATAAATTTCAAAATCACATGCATTGTTTGGACGCATCTGTCCACGTCTGAATGTTAACAGGATCCAGGCATAAGGTATTCCGGGTGCGAAGCGTGGATTTTCCGCGGCATCCTCGCGAATTTCCTCATTTCACGGACGATTTGTTCACGGCAAGGAGCTTTGTCGCGCGGGGTCAGTGCCACATTTTAAATCTCCTTTGACGTTTCGCTCTTCGCTCTGATTTTATTCATAAACCAACACTCAAACATTGTGAATCGCTTGCTAACGATCCCGTTTTTATTTCCGACGGGTTCACTGATAAAGCAATTAGAAGTATCTCCAATCAAATCTACGTTTCTTTTACGTGTACTTGCCATTTTAGTACAGGGGGAAATATATTCTTAGACGTTCGAAAGGTCTAGTGTCTGACCTAAATTTTCATACGATTTAAAATTGATAAGATAGTTATCAATACATAAGCTGCGAGTTTTTGTCAGTCTCGTACAGGATTATAACAATGGACGACCAATAAAAAAGTTTCACATCTATTTGTTTCGTCCGGACATCCATGTCCACGCCATCAAACAAGCAACGAGTATTGACATAATTTTTTCCTTTTCCCAAAATCACGAAATTCACCTTTCGAGAGAAATCTCGAAAAATCCGAAGGAATCACGCGGAATTTAATAGGCACATCCTCGACCTCCGACTCCCAGTGTTTGAATATTCCGACGATAGAAAAGATAAGCCGAAGAATTCGATCATCGATGATGTCCCGATGAAACAGGCGGTGGACGGCGGGCTTTTTGGTTTTATTAACGGATAGCTGGCGTGCATAGCGGAAGTTTGCCGAGAAAAGTGGCCGGCCGTTCGTCCCTCGATGTCGGCACTTTCGGTCAGCTTTCAAACTTCTTCGGTGATAGTTCGTCGAACACCCTGAGAGCAACGATGCTCGAGGTACTTCCCTCTCCCCGTCCGGCAACATCGATCCTTGGACAGCTTTCGCGGAAAAACCGATAAATTAATTGCTTTCCTGTTTCTGTCACTTTGTAGCGGAACGTCAAAGAGGGTATTGTTTGCGTTCGGCTTGTGTTCACTAGTCTTCGTGCGCAGTCGTGCCGGGTGCGTGGATTCACCCCTGAGAGCCGTATTTCCGCGCCCAGTATGTGGGTAATTTAACTAAGGGAATATTAGGATAGATGGGGAGCTGAATGACAACAATATTTACATGCGACAGCGAGAGGTTTATTTCAGGGTGGGTGTTGTTATTATAAAGACACAATAGATTATTAGACAGATGTGTCATAAAAAAATTCGAGGAGTAAACTCTTCTTCATTTATTCAACTGCTATTATTTATTTATTTAGGCTCATAATTGTAATCAGAGATGTGATTGTAGATATTGATTGAAATTAAACATTGAATAGAAACAGAATATTGATTGGGAATTGGTTTTTATCAGCAAGGTAGTAGTGATATCCAGAACTTTATAATT
The DNA here is from genome assembly GCA_030770465.2 of Perdita meconis. Classification (NCBI taxonomy): domain Eukaryota; kingdom Metazoa; phylum Arthropoda; class Insecta; order Hymenoptera; family Andrenidae; genus Perdita; species Perdita meconis. Next base: position 8,869,968 of record JASKOS020000006.1, on the reverse strand, counting down.
TATTTTTGAAATAGACTTTTCTATTCTCAGTGAGATGTAACGGTGTTTCATGTATAGAGATTTTGATTAGGATTACATTATTTCTAAATTTAAACGTTGGTCGAAGATTATAGACTTTTCACGGTTAAATGTTTCTTTTGTTCCTTTGCATTTTTTATGTTAGGTACAGTGAATATTATACATTCATACGTACATAATATAAAGATGTCAAAAAGTAAAGAATTTGTTACTTAATTCATATCGTTGTTTAAATATTAACACTTTCCGGTCGAAGTTCAGAATATTCTCGATATTTGGAACCATATTTGAAAATTTGTGACCGGGAAGAGTTAAAAGAAATATCCAAAGAAAGTAAACTTTTAAGTCACAAAAATATTCGCTCATTTTATAAACTAAAGTTTAACAAACTAACTTAACAATTTTCATAAAAGTTTTGGGATTGGTTCAATAACTCGAGTTTAGTAATATATTTTAAGAAGCTTAACATGTTGCAAATAATTGTTTTATTAATAATTGACGCTGTGTTTTACTTCCCCGTTAGATGAATTTATAATTTTTCTTTTATATTATAGTTGTTGCTCTCTAATTCTGAGGTCCGATTTCTTTCTATAAACATGATTATAAATGATACTTTGTCAAATAACTTGTTACATTAATTTGCTATTGCAATTACTAATCTTTACAAAAAATTGTTGTACTTTTTAGTTTAACTTAAATTTCTAAATTGTCTGAATATTTTCGTAACGTGCAAATTATCTTTTAAAGCATTTACTCTGCAAAAACTGATTGCTGCTTTGATTGAATCTATTTTCTTAGAAATCAAAGTTATACCAGTGGCCGAATATTTTTGTGACTCACTATAGACTTTATTATTATAAATATACACTTTTCTCGGAAGGCCTAATCAAGTTCCTTTAAAATATAACATTAGGTGTTTGCAAAGGTCTTAATCTATTTTTTAAACATTTATATCCAATTACTTTAGTTGACATCATGTATAATTACTCTAACATAAATTTTCTTTATTATACAAGTTATACAAAATGAGGGAAACTATTTCGAATATTAAGTTATAATGCTTATGTTACGTATAAATAAAAGAAAATTAAAGAAAAACTACAAATTTTACATACACATAATATATTCAACGTTGGACAGTTTCTAAATTTTAACCTTCAAGCACCTAATTCAAAATTTGTAATATCTCAACCCTCACCTAATAGATAACCCTAGTAGCAACCAAATCCCATCAAGACTAGGGTTCCTTGCCAAGAATTGAATAATCCAAGAGAAGAGACGGACCTTCATCGTTGCCTCACTAGTTTCACCCTCGACGCAAACCGTTTCACACCACATTCACGGAATGCATTGACCTAAACAGTGGTAAGATCGAAGTAATTAGTAAAAATATGAAGGAATTGGCGAAAAGTTTCCCACAGCGAACATTTAATCTCGATTCGAAAAGTCGGCAGTCCATTATCGTCGCGGAAAATTTAAATGAATTATCTTATCGGTCGGTGGTTACCTTTTATAGACGGTTGGAAGGGCCGTTAGAGCGGGTAGTGCACGGAATAATTTCGGAAGATGCGAAACGCGGGAAAGTTGGTAAAACTGACGTTGCAGTAATTAGATTCAACGGGCACAAAAGGGCAACCGGCCGCTGCTTGACAGCGAACGAACTTGCTCCGATCCATTTCAATGAGCGATTATAAAATCCGTCTACGGGGAGTATACAGAAAGTTCCGACGCGCTCTTCTCGTATTTTGCAATTATTATTTTCATTTACATAGTAACCAGCAGCAGGTAGGGGCGACCTCTCTTGAGCGATTGTTCAATTACAGAATTAAAAAAAAGTTTGAGCGAGAAAAAAGGAAGGAAAGTGGTATAGAAAGTAGTGTTTAATCGTTCGTTCGGCGAAGCAAAAGTGGGAAGAAAGGAACGACGGGCATTCATTTTACCTGACGTTTATGGAAATGGAATAATATATTTGTCGAACGAAAAAGGATCGCTTTTGTGCGGGTTTTCGTAAAACCTCCATTGACGGTATTCCTGAATACAATTCGAAAGGAAAGAACTTTCTTCAAGAGTTTCCGATGAAATGAGTGATCCGTTTCTGTTTCGAAACGTTTCAAACTGCTTGCAATAGAGAATTCGAATTTCGGAGGACAATGTAACCTTGTTGCGAGCACTTCGATCGAGTTCACGCATGCACGTGTAGCAAGGGACTTTCCTATTATGTTGATCTGAACTCCATACAATTATCGTAATTTTTATTCGGTTACAACAGTTTTTTGCATAAACTTTGTTAAATGGCTTTATAAACCTACATAAATGAAATCGAATTGAAAATCGTTAGGCTATATAGTGTTATTGAAAAAGAATATCTTTAAGGAAATATACCACGACAAAATGATAGGATATTAAACTAAAAGTTAAATACAGTAACAAACTGACGAATTATATTTAATAATTAATACTTAATGGCTCTTCTTTCAGACTTAATAGTAATCAACACTCATTACAAGTTTATACAATTTTTTAAGAATTTATTGCTTTAGTTGCTCCCACTCAGTGTAAAAGCATAAATTTTACTATACATATGTGTTATCATTTTGTCTCGCTTGTGAACAATAATATTTGCATTCACGGTCGTAGGATTTTATTGAACTGAATGTTGTGGACGATATTTAGCATTTTCTATATACCGATTCATTGGTAAAAGAAAATATACAGGGTGTAACAAAAATGTCGCAGTTCCTTCAACGAGGTGATTCCTGAGGCGATTTTAAACAACTTTTTCCTTAGCGAAAATGTTCGTTGCGCCTTTGTCAATGAGTTATTAACGAAAAACACCGACCAATAGAAGCACGAATACAGTGGATGAATTTCAGCGCGGGCTCGAGCTGTAAGTAGTATTGGCCCGCCATGGTCCGCGCCATCATTAATCCGTTGTACTTGCTCCCCGATTGGTCAGTGCTTTTCGTTAATAACTCGTTGACAAAGCCCCACCTAACATTTTCGCTAAGGAAAAAGTTGTTTAAAATCACCTCAGGAATTACCCCTTTCAAGGAACTGCAAGATTTTTGTTACACCCTGTATATTTCATATCACTAATATGAAAAAGCACAAGATAGTAGAATGTGCTATGTTTTTATCCCGAAATGCATATGAAACACGCACTAAATTCAAACCTGGATCCCAGATTCCCCTGGAAAGATCAACTCTGAAGACTTCATGACTTGGGAAGATGCAAGACGAATTCGCAACTCTCACGGAAGCTTGTAAACCATAAAGCATTAGAAGTGATACATAATTACTTACGGCTCATTTGGTTTTCCCATCCTACTCGACCACCATCAGGTAGCGTTGTTCCGCCCAGAAACGACGAACGCGGGGTAGGAAAAAGAGAAGAGCAGGAAGGGTGGTGATGGAAGCCGAGCTACGCTTGTCCACGCGCTTGTTTCTGCGCTTTGAGCGTGCATTCTGTCCTACCGCGAACACGGGCGAGTTAACCAGCTTCGCGACTATCGCGAAAATAACGCCGTGGAAATCCGCTTGAGTGGAAACGGCTCGTCATTCCATCGATCCAATCTGCTTTGCACTCACCCCTCCCTCTCTCCTTCGCTGTTTCCTTTTTTTTTTTTTTTTGGTTTACCTCGCGTTTCGGGGCGAAAGAGGGAGGGAGATTGGGGGTGGGGAATGGGTGGAATTCTGTATCGAACCGGGGCTACTTGATTTATATCGCGATAGCTCGTTCCTGTACAAATATATTCCTGATGGAGATCGCTTTGACTCACGATTCTAGGAACATCCAGGTAATTTTATTACCTCCACGCGAGTCCTCTTTCACTGGTTCAGCGGAGATGTTTCTGCGCTCTGTTGTACGAATCCGACGTTCATTCGAATCATACAGCGTGTGCAAATTCTGTGTGCTCTTCAGGAATGTGATTTCTTTGAATTTTTCTGTTAAATTAATATTTGGTTGGATTATGAATGAGGTCGGACAAATATTGAATGCGGTGATCATTTTGAGAATTCCTTCATTGTTGGATACCAACTCTCCGCTAACAATGAATCAGAATGTTGGCCCGATATTTTCTATTTCGCCGCTGTTTTGGAAAACATCCTAATTATTCATCTTCAGTTGGTGTAAAACTGATACCGTCGTCCCTCAAAGAGTTAAACTGTATAGAATACAACATTTTCAGACTGATTTACTAGACAGTAAAATTACCTTTGAGTTATTGTTCCAGCAAAACGACGACGGACAAAACATGTTGTATTCTATCCGAGCTTCCCCACCACTCCTTAAAATATTAAAACATATACTATTTACACCGCGTATACAATTCCTATTCCGGGTCAAGCCCGGACCTAATCCTAGTTGAAATGGTACGCCAATCCGCGGTAAATGGACCAACGAAGCCCTCGTCATGCGAGCATCACGCAAGCAGCACTGTTTTCATCCACTCTGCCTTTAATGTGGACGCAGCATAGACATTTGATAGCGCGCGCGCCACCATCAAGGTAAAAGATTAATTTCGACCGAGGGTGGATCAAACCTGTCGCGTCGCCTAATCGCTAACAAGCTCACAGAGTGGCCCGGGCTCGCTGCCGATTGCGAATAGCCGTCCGGTCGGTGCGCCGTCGTCGAAAATCGGAAGTGGCCGAAATCGCCGTCGGCGAATCGCGGCGTGTCGAAATAATAGGAACGTATGCAGGCATTTATCGGCGCGATTTTCCGCGCACAGTGCGTTGAAGTATCGCTTCGAGATGTCGTTAAGTCAAGTTATCTGCTCGCGAATAATTCCACGCCTGGGTCTTCGGGGCTTGCGGCACTCGGTGTGCACTACATTTCACTATCTCCGTCATAGCTCCGGTACGTACAAACACGCGGAAAAGGGAGAGGGAGCGAGGGTGGCGGTGAGATGCGGAGGAAGCTCGGGGATACACCGAGAGGGAGGGTGCATATACGTGTACAGGGGCATGGTGGATATATCTTATGCAGCCGCTTCGTAGCCCGCCCACTATCTGGGATCGCTACTTATGGCTCGACACGATCTCCCGACGCTCCTCCATTTTTCTCTGATAACCTTTATATCTCGTACCCGAATAAATTCCGATTTGGGTCATCGATGCGTCGCTGCATCCGCGTTACCGCGACCCAGCACCGTGTATTCGGGGACTTCTGGGCAAATGGTGATATGCCTTTGGCAGGTCTATGATCGAGGGCGTTAGACGCCGAGGATGCGGGGAAAGTAGACGTGCAAGGATATTGGTAGCGTTAGCATAGTGGTTGCTTGTGTATGAAAAGATTCGAATAATTATTTTGAATTATTGGTGAGGTGTTAAGAAAAATGGGGGATAGTCTCGGAACAGTGGTTGTAGATACGAAAACAGATTAAAGAAACGCATTTGCATATACTCAAAAACTCTTAGAATTAGTTATTGAATTATTTAATATAATTTATTAATATTAGGTACCGGAAAATGTTCATGCAGATTTTTACTGTAAGATTTGAATATTCTGGAAGGGATGGACTATTTTGGAAGGTTGTTTTATTTAATAAGGTAATTACTATACTACGGATTTTTATGCATTTATGAGAATTCTAAGTATGCAAACATGTACAACTTGATCACAGATGCCAAAATATAAAAAATGTTAAAAATATAAGATGTATTAGAATATTTAAATAATAAGACTTGTTACTCAAATTTTAATTCTTTCTTTATGTTTACGAACATTCAATTTTGCAAAAAAATTTCGCAGTCTAGTAATTACTGTTCACTTCTAGAACTCTGTTCTAATATTCTATAAGCTGGTACATTTTATCATTATTATTTATTTATTTTTAAAGTTGCATTGATCAAAGGGGTCATTAGCTACTACATTAATTTACAATGTATAATAGACAATTTGATTAAACACAATCAATGAAGTTCATAAGTATGCTTCAAAAATTATAGTACGTTTGAATATGATTTCGCTTCTTTCATATTATTACTTACCTTGAATATTCTTCTTTTTCACTGATACTACTAGCAAGGTGTAACGATGTGTACAATAGAGTTTGTCGTATTGCATCTACTACAGAATGATTGATTCTCGTTCTCGATCTTCACTCTGGTTAATACTTCAATTAACCATAACGCAGGACTTATTTCATAGATGCCATTTCGGATGCGGTGGAGTTTAGTTGCAGGAGAATTTTTCCAGAAAATATTTCAATGTTCTTTAAGGATTTTAATGAGAAGTTGATTGACATGTTAGTGATATACGGGAATCTTTACCTTATCGCAAGGTAGGATTGCTGCTTCTTTTGCAACTTTGTCTGCTTCCGCGTTACATTGGATGACATTCATTCATTTGTTACATTTGGATGGTTCTGGGACCCATCCAAATATGATCCTCGTGGCTTGTTTTTTTGACAGGATTTTATTATATTTATCAATAATTTGATTAATTTCTTGTCAAATTAAATTCTAGTTAGAATAACAAAATTAATCAAGAAGCTATAAATAGCTAAATTGGTATGAACATTGCCTATAAATGACAAATTATATCTTAATTAAAAACAGTACATGAAATGACGGTAATTATTTACATTAAGGGCTTCCTCACCAATTTTGATGACCTTGAAATATGTTGTCAAGGTCATCATTCTGAACAAATTTTTCATATACATTTTACCGCCGCTCGGATTTAGTTTCCGAGATATTCGCAAAAAAAGTTTCAATATTTAAAAGACTGATCGGAATAGGTTTGGGTTAGATTTGAATTTAGGCTGCCGACAAGGCGGCTACTGTCACAACTTAAAACGATTTCAATCAGTTGAGATCCCCTGTCTTGTCTGTTTATGTTTACAAACTGAAACGTGAAATGGATCGTGTCGAATGCGAACTCATTTAAGTATTAAACATGAAACTATACGAATTCGTAAATATCTGCAACAATCAGAAATGTCTATTGTATTGGAGGAAACCCCCAAATTCCCTCCCCGCTAAAAAATCTAACCCAGACCTATACCTATCACTTTTTGAGATGTTGCAACTTTTTTGCGAATATCTCGAAAACTAAAACCGAGCGGCAGTAACATGTATAGGAAAAAGTTGCTCACAATGATGACCTTGACAACATATTTCAAGCTCGTCAAAATCGGCGAGGAAGCCCCTACTGTAAATAATTACCCAAATGACTACCATACAACAAGCAATTGATTACTTGCTAATTGATCATTCTCGAAAGCTTTGTTTAAAAATGAAAATTGATCAAATGAAATTCTCATAACATCGAATATTTATTTTTTTTCCTATGATTATTTTTTTTAGTAGAATTTTAAACACGTCCAAATTTACTTATTCAAGACTGCTAAAGTGATTTGTTCATTTATTAGATTAAATCGTTCAGGACCCGGAGATAAAATCATTTGACCTATATTGCGTGAGTGGATTTGAATACAAGCGAGGTATTAATCACATCCTAATGCTCGTATACTAATCCACGGATACCAATGAAGCGCATTAAACGTATCTGACACAATAAATTCCTAATACAATCGGTGGGCATGTTACATGAACCAGTGAACCGATTAAAGTTTATTGTACGCGTGTAATATTCGTTAATTAGAACGGTTAAACGAGTATCTCGTCGGTCTTCCGTAATTATTAACTCGTCTAGAACGAGCCGATAGCGCGGAAGTTCATCCGCGTTGAGATATTTGCAAAGCAATGTAAATGGCATCTTTAATGACGGAAAGACGAAATAAATCACTCCTCAGAAATTTTACTTTATATTTTAGCTTTGTCTTTAAATAATTAATATCTTCATTGTATTATAAATGTATAAATGTACAATTTTACACCGGGGTAGAATATGGAATCTTATTAAGATGGTGTAAAAATAATTTTGATCTTGTATTTTAAGTTAAATAGCAAATTCCCTGTTGAATGATTATTTAATTTTACAGTGGTGCAAACTGGAATTATTTTTGCACCAACTTAATAAATAATTAATTCGTTAAAACTGTTTAATTTGCGTTAACAAATTATTACAGAAAGAACATAATGGATTGCTGCATATGAAATCACTGCTCTTAATAGCGAAGTTTAAATATTAAATTTTCAAGTTCCGGTGTTTTTACAGCATTAAAGTAAGAATCCTTTTATGTAAATCGTGCATTTATAATTAATAATAACATTACCTTTTAAAAATTCATGTTTTGATAAAAAAATATTAGACAAATTACTATTACCGATTTTTTTTATTTCAGAAACATTGCCTCAATTAGAATTCCTTAATCGTAGTAGCATACATATAATGAATAACAATTACTAATAGATCATATTAATTTTCCTCATATATAATTCCTCAATTTTTAATTCCCAATATTTTTTTGCCATATATTGGATGAATTTTTTTTTACATCGATGCCATCGGAAAGTGAAAGTTCACTTATAATTTTATTCGTTTTCATCTTTTATCACTCTTACTCAATAGATGAAAATCCCAACCAGAGAAATAAACTGCAAGGTATCTAAATTTCAAAGATTCGGTACACAAAGCTCCAATGCTTTTTACAAATCAATCAAATTCGAAAATCTGTTGGAATACACGTCCAATTCTGTGCAGACACTGTATCTGAAAGGATTAATTTTAATGATGGAGATTTTAATCCGATCCACATCGAAATCCTTTGCAACCTATAAAACGGTTAATGTTTGATTTCATTTTCAACTCGTTGCCTCTACATCGAAGGAATAATAACGTTCAAGTTATTCGTGATACATTATTCAAAACGTGGCCACGTATCGGTAAAAACAAAAATATTCAAAAATTCTAAATAATAAACTGCTGAGTCCTCCGAGCTCGTCGATCCAGTAAAGGGATGTTCATGGCTCTCGTCGGTAGTTGCTCGTAAAGATCGTTATAAAATTCCAGAAGGAAGTTATGCGTGTGTCTAAGAAGCGTTATTAGGTCGGCTTTATAGCAGAGAGACGGCGGGGAAGTTCTCTTTAAACTTACTTTTCGGCGTGCTCGCCTGTGCAAACGTGTTCGCAAACTCAATCGGGAATTCTCAATGCACAGTAGACACCTTTAAAGGAGAAATTGCTGCGGCGTTGGGGACCTCTTACCTCGTCTACGTGTTACAATGAATCGATAATTTTTTTTCAATGTCGTCGGAAGAAAAATATCCGATAAGTTCAGATCCAATCCGAGTAATATTCCACATCAATTGCTCAATTAATTTCAATAGTTAATTTTCCTTGGAAGCATTACTCTATAACTCGCCAACTCGCGAAAACTCTGAAACAGTGTTCCTCAGCTTTTTTAAAATCATGATTCTTTCTATAACATTCAAATAATCTGCAACTTATTTCTTTTCCTCTCTCTTTAAGTAAAAATAAAGCTAGTTTCTTTAAATTACAATCTTTGAACTAAAATAGCGTAATTTCAAATAATTCAGGGTTGATACTTTTCTGCATGCAATATAATCCAACTGATTCGCATACACAATATTGCACAAGCCTTGTACGTTGTCACAGGACGTAAATACACTTCCAGTTTAGATGTTATAGACTTTCCATGAAATTAGTTTCTTAATTGCAGGTGGCATTTCCCGCACCCGCATTAAAAAGTGTCCAAATATGCGCAACACCGTCATAATATTTTCATAGCTTCAATAATACCGCAATACATTCTGCAAGCCTTTCCGTCGCGGTAGGAAGAGGGCACTAAAAGGAATTACGAGCGCAGGACACTGTTGTTTTACCATTTATATCGCGCCTCGGTAATTGTCTTTTTAACTTTCCGTACGGTGGCCCGAGTTCACGACTCCGGAAGGACCAGGAAAGGACGGTGTGCAATTTCGCGAGCGGTTTGCCAGGGCGTGGAACACGCTTGAGCATTTCCCCCCTCGATGGAGGAGCAGCGGGAAGCACTTTAGGCCGGTCGTGGTGACGCGCGTCAATGACATATGTCATTGCTCGTACTTGCGACGCGTACGTGTCGAACGTGAGAACGTGCGAGTATTGAAAGAAGCATGGAGCTCCTGGGGCAGTTGTTCGAGGCGAAAAAATTTTTCGCGTTTCACCGACGAGCTTCTTCCTTGCCTTTCCTCAATTCGCTTATATTTCGTTGGGTTTTTATTAGGCCATCCCATAAGTTCGTGATGAATTATTTTAGTGTTATTTGGATTAATTTTTGAAACCTGCTTTAAAATGCCACGAAAGACTGTAATTACTCTCTCAACTTATATTAGGTCATCACATGATTAATGTCTTTGCAGAATAATAAATTATTATAAATTAAAATAAAATTCTTTGCAGTTATTTAATCACTGATTTGCAGATTATATTAATTTTTGAGATCTTTATTCAAAAATTTTCAGCACTTTATAATCAAAATCGAGAAATCGAGGAATGTTGACTTAATATTTTTTTCATTTTTGTTGCGTTTTGTATTATAATTTTTAGTAGTTTCCTTTCATTTAAATATTTTACACTGCAAGACTTACATTAGGGAAGGACTTTATGTTATTGTGATTCTGTTTCATGGCTTTGGTGTTTTTTAAATGTTTTTCGAAGCCCATGTGAGGTTGAAAGTATTGTTAACTAACTGGACCCGTGTCCCTCCCTGCATGTATAAATAATAATATCAGATTAATATGGCCTGGTAGATTTTGATAGCAATTTTTTTCTATCAGGATTAAAAATGGTGTACTTTCAGATTTTTATCATTATATTGATAGTATTATCTAGCTATGTAGAGAAACCAAATTTTAGTTTGATATTTTATCTGGAAGTTCGGTTTCTTTTCTGGACAGACTTATATAGTTATAGATATTTGATGTCATCGATAATATAATTGATCTTATGTGATCCGTATTACAGGGAAAATTAGTATTGAAAACATATTATTGAAGATTTAATTTGGAGTCTGAACCTCAATTTGAATTAATGGATGGAGATATAAATAACTCTAAAAAATCTAAAACCAGAGTTTACCGATTTCTCTACGAATTATAAATATAAACAATGTCTGGGATTGTAAATATATTATAATATGTTTATAAACATAGAATCACCGTAGAATATTTTACATTCATTTTATGTATACAGACATATATAAGACATGTATGTCTTATTTTCTAAATATTCTAATTTGAACTATAATTTTGAAATTGTGTACATTTTAGCATCTGTCAACCACCTCGAAGATTTTTAAAATGCTTAGAATTTACATAAATGCACAAAATTCACAGTCTAATTATAAATATTAAATTTTTAATAATTTGCGATGGGCAGTTAAAAAATGTGATACATATGAAAATATATATAAAAATAAACATAAAAATAATACATATAAAAGTGTAAAAATATATAATGTCATAGTAGCGAGATCCAGACATATGTATATTTAAAATTTACCATATTTGTTGTTTTAAGGATAATACACACATTTATATCTTGTTGAAAGACATTCAATTCATTAACAATTGGACTTAAAAGTATTTTATAGAAGAAATAATATTACACTAAACATTTTTATCAAATACTCCAACAAGTAGGTACAAAATATACATTACAAGATAAATTTCAAACCTTTCTAAATTATTCAAAATCCACGTATTACGCATAGACACTTCATAATAATTCACATATTTTACTACAATCTAAAGACAAAAAAATCCAGATGCTCACCGTAAAAATTCGAAACAATACAATGATATCTCAAAAACCGCAAATCTTTATCGACCTTCCGCAAAATCAAAAAAACATTTTAGCCTTCCTCACGAAGCAAAACCCCAAGAAAAAGCTGCCACAAAAGAGCCACGCAAAACAAATCACCCTACAATATTCCATTCTACGCGAAGAGATATCAAAGGCCCTAAACCACCCCCGTGTGTCATCCACCCTCCACAAAGCAGCCCCCATAACTCATTATTAACGTTAAATCTTCCGCCCCATCCCATCCCGCGTCTTGTGTAGCCGCGTTCTCGCTTTTCGAAAAACTGCGCCGGAAAAGGCACTCCGGCATTTGTCGGGGACGCTACCTTTCCCCGAACCATTGTACAATCGTGATTGGGTGGGGGGTGGTTAGTCGGTGGAGGGGCCAAGGGTGGTGGTGTGTCTGGCGTTTAGGGCGCGTGCGCGACGAGCGGGGTTGGTCGCGTTGCCTGCCGAGTCCCGGCGTCATCGGTAGTTATCGGCGAACCGCGATTCAATCCTCGTCGTTTCGAAGCCGTCGTGCCGGCAGTGATAAGCCGGCGAGATGTAACGCGGCTGATAACACGACGGACAACATCTCTCGAGCAAGCGTGGCCGGAGTCGCGTTCGAGTCGCACGCGCGAACAAAACCGCCTCGGTGGATCGTCTCTACCGTTGATCGCGAAAAAGAAAAAAAGTTCTGTGGTGGTGTGTCGCGGATAGTTCCTTCTGTTCTACCTTCTGTTTCTTTTTTTCTGCTTCTTTGTTGGTGACCAGGACATCGATCCTCGCGCGGGTCGACGATACCTCGACGGGACCGCGTCGCTTCCGCTCCGTGTCCCGTCCGTCGTCCAGGAAGCCGAAGGTACGTTGCTTTGTCCACGATTCATGCTGACGACCGGTTCGACGGATCGAACCCGCCCCCCCCCCCCCGCGCGATCGATGCGGGATTGCGATTTCGTTTCGGGAGGGAACTCGATCACGGAGCCGGCGGGTGTGCCGCGCTTTGGTGATTTGAAATTTCGCGCATTCGGAGGACAACGCGAATTATCTCGATCGAGGCGCGACCTCGTCGCCGAGGAGTCTGTGCACTCGTGGACGAGTGCAGTGAACCGGCCGGTCCTCGCCTCGCGTTCCACCCAGGAAGATCGTTGTTAGACGGTGCCAATCGAGAATGGAAACTCGAGCGTTCTTAATCAGGGACACTTAGTCCAGCAGCGATAATCTTCGGCCCCGACGAGTTCCGCAGACCGTGGACAGCCCAGGAGGCTTTCACGTCGCGTGCAGAGGAATTTCGGCGAAGTTGTGTCACGCGAGCACCTTTTCTTTCTCGTAGGGAAAAAGGATCCTTTTTTTTGGAGCGCGCCAATTGTGCTTATTATCTCCTGAGTATCCTTCGTCGTACTTCGTTTCTGTTCGGAAATATTTGAACCGAAGAACTACTCGACGGTATCTCGAACTATTCTCTGTCCTTGTTTTTACCAAGGACGGTCGATGCCTCCGGTTGATTCGTATTGCGCGATTCCTGCGGAACCGTTTCGGAATGCTCGGGAAACACTTTGTTATCGCTATCAGGGTTCAGCGTGCCGGAGCTTCGAAGGGAATCAAGGTTAACCTTAGTGCTAGAGAGAGAGGGACTTTTGTAAACATTGGCTGCGTGGAGCTTTACTGCTTTTCTTGGAGGAAGGGATCAGCTGAGGCGATTTCTTATTGATGAGCAGGGCGCTTTTGTTGAATGCTGGTGTCTTCACTTTTAATCGAATTTGGTGGATTAATTGGATTGTGCTCGTTGACTGAGAAAGTCTAGGAGGTGACGTTTTATTTACTTCGAAAACTGAATCTTTTATTTCAATATTCATTAACAATGTTTTAGGACAATTTACTTGTACTAAACCCTTTTAAAGTATTGCATTCGATTTTTTTTTTAATTTAATTGTAGGTTTATAAATTTCTATTTTTCAGATGGACGTCACTGTCAGAGTTTTCATTTTTCATGTATTACTATCTCAAGGGAAATCGCGTTTTCTTGTAGTCGTCAGGTATTTTCTGAAAAATCGACTTCAAAATTGTTTACTTATTATCATAGATGAAGTGCAATTGATTTTAGGCGTATAATTACTAAACTACGTAAACTCATTTCAACTGCATGCTTATTATTCTGCGCAAACATTGGAGTAGCTTTCGTAGTTGCTCTCTAAACTTATGTGAACAATTTTCGCGAGTGACCACAGACTGAGTTTGCTACTTTCATTGATCAAGGCAAAGTCATTCAAATCATTTATTATTGATGAGCTATTGATTTAATACTTTATAAAATCATGATGTACGCTTTGCGTGTAATTTTGGATTTTTAGAGAATTAGATTACTGCTTCAAATTGAGATAAAAATATTTATTTATCAAATTTATTGATTTAAAATTTGTATATTTTGTTTTAAATAATACCAATTTTTAATGTTATTCATTATTTTATAGATGAGTTCCATAAGGAAATACAATAATACATAATTACATTCTAATTTTAATTAAAATTTTCATTGAAATGAAAATTCATAATATTAATTTCTGTATTTATCAGTTGATTAAGTACTTTGTCATTTTGACTAATCATATATCTGGTTTGTTACTTTCAATTATTCAGTTTCGTTTAAATAAATGTGAACGTTTACGAGTTACGTTCAGTAACTTTCAACTAATTATTATGTTAATTAAATTGACTACTCTGCAAAATCTGACAAACTACTCCAATTACGGAGCTACAATTGTTGTTTTTCATTTCGATTTGTTGTTTTTCAGCATGATTTCAAACTGAAATTAAACTTTCAGTGAACTAATTTTTTCTGTAACGATCATTGAAAAAAATTCGGCTTATGGATAATACATTATTTTGAAATGGGATGTATAATTGTAAATAAATATTTCTAGTACAAACTACACTAAAGGTTGCTGAAATACGTTATTTGTAATTATTACGTGGTTTCTTTAGGGAAAGATTTTTTTAATGAAGTTATGTTTGCCTAATTATATTATTATTGTGCTTGTTAAAATCTCTTGCTAGTATTGATTGATAAATTCAATGATGGGATTGTATACATTAAAAAACAGCAATTCAGATAGTGCAATTTTACTAAGAGTAAATGAACTTCTATGAAGATATTTGGTTTAAGTAATGTGAAACTTCAGCTCATACATGTAACTATACAATACGTTTTTTGCAAAGAAGTTTCTCAGCTTGTGGAATTTCAAGGAATTGCAATGTTAAGGGGTTATATAAAAAGAAAAGTCTACGCAAATATGAAGAATTCTGAAAATGAGATCCGAAATGTTATTGTGTTGCAGTCATACAAAACTTTTATAGACCATTTTAATAAAAAATTGCTCACCTGCAAAAACCATTCATATTTTTTTACAAGCAAATTGAATCGCAGCCTGACTTTGTACTATTTCAAATTTTCAAAGAATTTGAAAAAACTGAAATAAAACAAAAAACCAAACACTGAATCGTGTTTGCAATAAAAGAAAAATTTCCAGAATTTTTTAAATATTTCTGCCATCAACGACCAAGTTTGTCTACCGAAGGATAATTGCCGTATATTCATTTCAATTTAAGATAAATGAACCATAAATTTTTCGATGAATTTGTCGTTTTATATAAAAAGAAATTATCCCGCCTCATTCAAACACCTATAAAACCGCGTAATACTATAAATACTTTTTTCTCTACTACTATCAAATAATAATAAATTATCAAGCCGCGAAAGTACCGCGTACACGCTTCGGTTTGATTCATTTTCGTAACACGGATATCAAATGCGCCACAACTTCACCCACTGGTCGGCGACAATAGTAGAAAAGAAAACGTTTGGCCCTCCGAGCAGTTTCCGTCAAAGAACCACCGACCACCGTCCCTTAACGCGAGATATCATTGTTCCGAGGGGGCCGTACTAATTACCAAGGTTAATATTTGCGACTGTGCACGCTAATGTTTTGACCGTGTTCCCGGGTTTACGGCGATGCCGCGTGTGCAGTCGAACTCCGGCAGCATAGTTGGCGAAATACAGCGGAGTTGCGGCATCGGTATGGCCGATATTACAGTCAGTAATGTACTGGCCATCCCGTGCCAGCCACGGGTATTTCTCAAAACTTTGAAACGGTTTGTGGTTACAGTTGAATTGCTTCATTAGATCTTACTTGTACAGAACTAAAACCATCCGGTTTCCAATCCCTTACAATGCTCCTGCCCGTTCACTTCCCCCCTCCGTCGACCCGCCCGCAACCTGTATCTGTCTTCCTTTGTGAGATTTCAACGGCATCAGTTTCAGTTTTCAGTCCTTGAATCGTAAAGGGGGTCGCTTCTGGTTACCGTGAGGAGGGAATCGACGAGTGGTGGGGGGGGGGAGGTGGAAAAAGGGGGGTCGGAGTGTGGGTTAAAAGGGAACGGAACTTTCAAGTTTTAAGCTTCCTTTGGCGCGGGGGCGGTGACGGTGACGTTTATTAGAAACGAAATAGGGGGAAATATGAAAACGGATTGTGAGGAAAGGAGGGCAACGTTTCCGGCTGCCAGAATGAACTTTCCTTACGAATTCATGTTTTCAAGCAATTTTCACGAGCACGCCGTGAAAAGAGAGTCCTTCGGTCTCTCGCTTTCTCGTCGTCTGCCACTCGATGTAGCGTGAATGCTGATCGTACCTGCGGCGGCGGGGTAAAATTAGTACTCGAAAAACATTAGCATTTATTAATATTCATGGGGAATTGCTCATTAGGCGGCGTTTCTTGGGGCAACACCTAGTAACATATATTTGTCTGTGTGTCGTGCTAGCAATATTAGCGACAAGGCATGGAAAAATAATTGGCGGTCGCGGAAAGGGAAGAATCGGCGAACGAGAAATTTCTTTGGAGAGGCTCCCCCACGTTCTCCGCCGAGCTGTCGTTTACGATCGCCACCCCGTGTTTATTCGAGCAAGGGAAATAGAAAATTCTTTATCTGCACTGTAACGACCTTTGTTCGCGACGGCAGAATGGGACGCTGTCGGGCGAATTGATTGCAGAGGAATCCATTTTTCAGTTTTATATCGCGAATCGCGGCCAGTGATATTTTAATTGGAATTGAAAAAGTTACGCGCACACTCGGAGGAGTAATTACTCCGCTTCCTTTGATTCCCTCTTTCAGATCTTCGGTATTAACGTTCTCGTAAAGTGTTTACAGTGACGCTGTGTGTTCCAGGCAAAAAGTATTTTCTTTTTTTGATCGCGATGAGTAGAACTTTCTGATGAATTTTTTACATTCATTTGGTTAGATTGTGTGTTACAATAACTTCGTCTTCATTATTTGAAGAATTTTGTTCGTTTAGGTTAAATCAAAATTTCGATACATAAATCCAGAAGCAAGTTAAATCTGTAGCATAAGACAATTAAAAATGATCTTTTTCGTTCTTTACTTTGTACTACATTAAATACTACGGATATCAAAACAGTAAATGACTTAATACTTCAACACCGTATTTAAAAAATTCTTCTACAACTTCCATTGCGAAACTTGAATAATTATATTTATCATTTAATTGTCATTTTCACTCATTTATTTGAGCCGTTTTATAAATTCTGTTGTAAACTCCAACCGAAGTAAATGCACAATCGTCGAATGGCGATCTCGAGTAAATGATTGTTCAAAAAAGTGGGAAGATCGTCAAAGACGAGGGAAATATGTAGCTAAAGAGGTTATCGACTCTGAATTCACTCTTCGCAACGACGCGACACTCAATATTCATTCCTCTCGCAGTCCTGAATAATAAATCTGCTAATAACATCGAGTCGGTATTAAATTCCGCGTAAACGAAGCAACCGTACGCACGAATCGATACAATACATATACATCGACTGCTAATTGAATGTACCTTCAGCTCCGTAACTTCAATAATATCAACAGCGATGCGTACGGTGAGCGACGGGTAAATTAACCAGCGAGCGGTTTCTCTCGCGTCTACGCGGACTCGTAACGACGTCGGTAACCATCATTAACGTCCTTAATGAAAGAGGGTGAATCGCTAAATATGGATACGCCGTGGATAGGGGGCGGTTGGCCAGGTCGAAACGAGAAAGGCGCAACGCGCGGGCGAGAATGTCGAAGAAACGAGGGGAACACGACCGTGCGCGGGGTGTTTCGTAAATTCATATCAAAGTGGACGATTCTGTGTGATAAAAAAACAGGAAATCCGCGGACAAAAGTTTTTTTAATTGATGATATTTGAGTCATTCAATGCAAAAGATCAATTTTTTGCAAATTTGGTTTAACATCATATTTCGAAAGTTTAACTTTCAATCTGTTTCGTACAGAAGAGATTATAAGTTTTTAACGTTTTCATTAGTTTCTTCACGGATAATAGAGGAAGTTGGAATCACCTACAAAAATTGCAGTGTGAAAACGCAGGAACTCCAATGAATATTCAGTAAAACGATTACGTATCTTGATTATTGAAGGAAAACTGTGTTTATTATCTAAAGATATAACATGTTTTACATACTGATTCACTTCAGAGAACTTTCATTTCATCCCTCATTATTCACTATTCAATTCTCTCTATCTTTTTTCACTTGTACATTAAATGACTCGTGTGTAGTTTTTAGAGAGAGATATTAGATTGTCATGAATGAAATGGCTGCTCTCGAATTTTTAATTTAAAATTCTGTTTGACGAACTTAATACGTATTTTATCAGTGGAAGTAGACTTCATCCGCTGCGATAGATTTCTTTCAACGCGCTATAGGTAAGAGCATTGATGCTTTTCTGAAAGAAATGGAAGGCGAAAGGCAATAAATTCATCAAATGCGATTCTAAATTCACTGCTTTGAAATTCTTTAATCAAAGGGACATATAGATGAAAGAACTTTGTGCTTAATCACCGAACCCTTTCAACGGTTTTCTCTAAAATCCCTAATGTGTAAACATTTTCACTGTTAGTATACCTATCATTGTGAATATATACAACTAATTGTCAAGAAACAAGAAACATAAATAATAGTAATGACTTTTTTCGATTTTCTTCGAAATTAAATAAACTATTAGACAAAATAAGAAGTATGATTGGATCAAAAAAGCCTCAAAGACTGGGTTAAATCATAATATTAAAACCCACTGATTTAAATCCTTTATTTCTTGCAAAAATGTTCCGACTTCGAAAAACAGTTGATTAATGAATATTAATTTTCTCTTTGATATTTTGAATAATTGTCGATATGTTGTATTACTTTTCGAAATTTGCAGTAAATAAGTAGTTTATGTTTATGTTTCTCTTTTACGTCTATTTAAATAAACTCATAAATCCACGGTCTAAGGAAAACAATATGTCAAAGTGTTAAAAAAATATTATTTTCAATAATTCCTAGAGAATAACCACAAAGAACATTTTCAAGATGTTCATTGTCATTCAAAAATTTTCTAAACGAATATTCGTATTGATTTTATCACGCATAGTACGTTCGTTAAGAATTGTATTTATATTTTGTATCACCTCAGCTACGTTATATTTAAAATTTCTTATACAATTAACACACTGACACCAAAAACAAAAAAAAAATTACTAGTTTAAATTACAAAGAGCAGCCATTTCATTTGCAACAATCTAATAAAGAATCAGAGGATTGCATTTAGCAAGGTTTTATGTATTTTTCCTCGAGAAGTCGTCCCCCTCCCCACGATTTACTGGGCACCCTGTAGAGACAGCTCAGCCTATGGAGTGGTCTAGTGCAGCGGCAGAAAAGAGGCCTGCAAGGGCAAAGAAAAGAAGAGACTGTGGGAGATCTCGCGAGAAAGAGAAAGGGTTGCTCTGGATGCTTCTGGACTCTCCTCTCTCTCTCTCTCTTTCTCTCTCTCTCTCTCTCTCTCTCTCTCTCTCTCTCTCTCTCGCTTCCTCTTTTCGTCCCTCTGCCCGACCTTTCTGCTCGGCAACCTTCCCCAAAACACTCCCCTTCACCCTGCTAGTTCCTCTCGGGGGTCAATGTCTGCTGGTGCGGCAACCTTGCCTCCTCGCTGTTTGATGGTGGCGCTCTGCAATCGAAATCCTGATACGCTGTTCCTAAGCTGCACTCAGCAGATGTTGGATTCCAGCGTAGATTCATAAAGTCAATCGGTATACTCTTTTGTTTTCCGAATGTTAAAATCTGTTAGAAAGAAATTAGAGCTTTGTTTATTCGCTATTCTAAATTCCAGTTCTCAATTTTCTTGATTTGAAGAACGTGAATGATCCTCATTTCTGAAATGACGATACTCAGGTATCTGCACAACTTTTTTCCACCAAAATAAAATTTCATTAGCAATGTTTGGCAACGTGAAGACTTTTTGAGACTTCATTTTTTGGCCCTGCCAGGCCTAATGAGACTTAAGAGTCCTACTCATTGTAACGAATTTTTATTGACTATTTACTGCTCGAATAGAGATTTGATACCTGCTGTGATTTTTAGTATACAGTCAAGAAAGTGTTTGTACCATCAGAACCCAAAAGTAAACTTTGTACAGTTAGAAACAAGTGAATTTTAAAACAACTCGACGACAAGTTTAAATTACTTCCGGACTTAAGGGTTAAATTATTGAGGCAGTTTTCTGTAATACTTTCCACTTAAGAACTTAAGATGTTATGCCTAGTCAAAATCTCAAAGCCATCGAAAAAATCGATTTTTACATTTTCTCAAAGTATATTAATAATATATCAATCTGTTCTATGGTTTTGGAGTAGATGACTCTATGTGCATGTGTTTTATTTGCATGTAAAATGTTGCTGAAACTTTAAACGCGTTTTTCTCAGAATCATATTTTCAAAGTCGGTGGTCAAAATTTCTCAAAAATCACTTAACCGATCTCTTTAAAATTTTACAGATTTATATTAAATATAAAAATCTTGTCTTTAATCGTTCGATTTCTTTTTCTAGTACATACTTTGCATTTTATGGGCGAAAAATGGCGATTATTGCCTTACAATATCAATACTTTAACTTTAAATAGCTGCCATTTTGTTAGAAATTAATTAAAACAAAAACAGGAACGATTGAAGTCTAGGTAAGCTAATAAACTAACTAAATTCTTATGAATTTTTTATTTTCGATGATCCAGTTCTGAATAATCGTGTTCACCGCAAACAGCTTTTTTTAAGAAGACGAGTTGCAAATTATTTTAATCTCCGAAAGGAATTAATATTTTTCAATGAAAAAATTGTACAAATTTGATAGACTCATTTTATCAGACACCAAAACTTATGTACAAAAATATTGTCATACTACATTAAAGAAAAACGTGTAAACTTTCGTCACAGTATAACTAATATAGTATATGGCTTTTCTGAAATCTAATATACTTCAGCAATCGATATTAATTATCATGTGCCTAGATTTCGAATCACATATCAGTCGCCGAGAACACAATATCGTTTCGAAGACAAAAGTCCCGTTGGTTTAGCATTTTCGATAAAAATTCGACGTAAGTGTTTCCCGCCTATTCCACCGTGTTTCATCCACCCTCTTATATTCCACGGCACCTGCGCGCCGTACGCGCACATCTCGAGGACAGGATTTGACTACATTATTTTGGTATCCGGATTTCGATCCCCCTTCAATCCCTCTCCTCATCTCTCGCCGCAATTTTCTGCATAATATCCTTTCTACCTCCCTCAACGCAGTCGCGGGGTCAATGCCTCTGGCTGGGTTGCGAGCTCGGCTTCCGGTTTTACGGAGGAGACACCGGTGAATCACGCGGATACACGGGGGTATCCGGTTTCTGGTAACGTTTTGCGCCCACCCCCGCGACAACGATATCCGTGGGCTCGCTGTTTCGCGAAAACCGGAGAAACGACAGGTGGAAACGCGCGTCTGGTTTACCGTCAGCAAGTCGAGCGATGGCGGAATAATGTCGTTGCGGTGGGACGAGTTCTGCGGAGGATATTCCCGGTGTAATTACGTCATTAGGCGGTGCAACAACTGCGGTGACGACTGTCCATTACGGGGAAGGCGACTTTTGAGGTAATCAGCCGACGTGGATAGTTCGTCGTGTCCGTTGGTTCGTAGAACATTGAAAATTATTTGATAAAAGAAGTTCTAATCGTTAGAAAGAGTGTATTTCGCGTGTCTAGCAGATTAGAATCGTTCGATGTCTCGTATCCAGGATATAGCTGTCCTGTTTGGTTAGTATTCTATTCTGCACTATTCTGCAGCTAGGGTAATTGCAATGAGTAACCTGATAGACTGACGGAATCGATATTGTTGGCTTATATAGTGTTTCATCCTGAAGGTGGATTATGGACGAGGCTAGACCATTTATGGAGTAATAAACGGTCTTTCTCAGTAATAAATTAGCTGCGTGGCGATGAAAGTCGATGATAGTTCGCTATTTCTGGAAGCCACAGGGGTATCCTCATCGGAATCGCGCGTTTGGGATTGGAAGGTGTGGATGCACCCTAGGGTCTAACCGCTCTAGCGACACTTTGATTGTTATCGGTCAATAAAGTGTACCGTCTTTAAAGCTATTGGAAGATTGGGAGATTTGTTTAAGTTCTGGAATCAAAAAGGTGTTCATTATAACTAGACTACGGATGTTTATGCATTTATAGCGATTTCAGATATGCTAAAATGCATCAGGATGTGCATAGATACAAAAAAGCATGAAATGTCGGAAATAGAACACATTTTATAATGTTTAGAAAGTAAGAGACACTTTTATTTAAGTTAGTTGGTATTTTCTATGCCATGGAAAATATAAATTTGCATAAACATCCGCAATCTTATTACGACAGTAATAATTTAGTATATTTCTTGCTGTTAATTTTGGAAATAACTCCATTATCAATTTTAAGGACATAAATGATATTCTTAAACTGTGGATTTTTATTCAAAATAAAATTTAAATAAGTAACAGTGTGTTTAATTTTCTACACATTGTAATATGATGTAATACTTGTTTTTCATATTTTGTATATCTTTACTTTTGATATTTGAAGTCTAGTTATTATATCTTGGACGAAATTGATCATAAAGTTTAAATTTAACGCTACTTTCAGGCACTAATGAGCATAATTCAAGCAATTCAAACGATTGTTTAATTGAAATAATTAGTTATAAAATATAAGACACTGAATATCCTCATTGAATATACATATATGTAGAACGACTGATGAAAATCCTGATATTTTGTATTTAGTCGAGATTAAATAATCAAATTAACTTATATTGTGTACTACCTAATTAGGTGCTACAATGTTGAGTATTTCTCTAATTTGTATTTCATGAGCTGTCCTATTGAGAAAATAGTAGCATTTCCTATTCCATATTTAATTAAACTACAATTGCCTGTATTCAGCATTCATTTCCAATAACAGTAAATATCTTCTTCTATTTTACCTTATTAATTATATTTGTTAGTTAATGATTGTACATTCATTTTTAATAATTGTGTGTTAGTTTATTTTGACAAGCAAATGATATTTCGTCTTATTTTATTATTTGATTATCCAATGAAATAATCTTTTATTAGATTAGATTAGATTTATTTAGATTTTAGTAGATTAAATGTCTACTGACATAATTTCTCAAATTATAATTTTGAACTTTACAAACTTTCCTAGAATGGTTTACGCATACATTTTCACGTTGTTTTATAATCTTCTTTTATTTAAATAAAATAATTATCAGATCAGTCCATATGTTAAATATATATTATAAAATATCAACAATATATTTTATTATATTAAAAAGTTGGAATCTTTGAAAAGTAAAACAAATTGTTATTAAAGTTTGAATTCTTTAATTGTGTGTGTTAAAATTTGGTCGATTTATAACTTTTCTGTTTATAATTATGTATATCTGATATTCATAGACAAATGGGATTAAAAATTAGTAAGGTCATTAATTATTTTTGTTTTATTAATAAGGTTATTCGAATATTCTCTCAAATCCTTTTTGCCATTCTTTCAAGACATTATTAACAAATTATCTGCCAAGGGGGTTAAATGATCCACAATTAAATATAATTTATTCTTAATAGAACTAAAACAATATGTAGATAAATATAATTTTTTCTTGTCAAACATTTTTTTCAAGAATCTGAAATATTGTTGCTCTGTAGAAAATTCATATATTTTTAGTATCCAATTTGAATAGAACAGATCCCCTAAGCCGTAACATTACGAAAATGCTAATGTCTAATTAACCATCCGCGCAATAGAATTCACTAACGAAACCGTCACGTGTTCTCCTCGCGCTTCATCAAATCACGCAGTCGATCAAATCGAATGCAACGCGCCCCTTTCAATCCAAGAATAACGCTTTGCCACCGGCGCGGCGGCCCAAAGAGCAAGCAGGCATTATACGCGAACGTAATACCAATCACCGCGTATAAATCGCGATTACACGCCAGCATATCAGTGTTTACAGATACGTGGAGCGGAGCTGAACGAAATAGCGGCGAGCAAGGCTAACCCGTAAATTACGACGCGCCCCCGTCCGCGAACACCTAATATCGTTTTCGTTTTACGCGACCCGGAAAGTGTAGCATTATCGCAATCCAGACGGCCGTAGTGAAGTGCAAATTGGCCGCGATCGCAATCTCTCGGCCGTATGTGGATCGATCACGCGCCACGGACTTTCGTGGTATTTTGCCTACGATCGGCTTGGAAATGCCCGATTCCAGCGATTTCCTTTCCCGATTATTCAACTGTGTCCTGACTGGCCCCGCAGCTGTTGTCCAAATGCTTTTGAGCTTTTGTCCGACTGCTTTTTCGCCCGCTCCGAGCAAAATTCGATCGACGCGAGGAAGTTATGTGTGTGTGTATGTGTGTATCTGTAGGAAAGAGTGTGAGGTTGGATGGGAAATGAAGTTATCAAAGTTAGCATGTTATTAGATTGTGAAAGGTTTAATAGTGCATTAAAGGGCTACTTGTTGAGTATCTAGACTCTGGATTCTAAAGCCACCGTGTGAAGTTTAAACACCGACTGCTTCTAGACTCGCTGTTTATTCATAAGGTTATCCGTATTGATTGCGACGAGTGAAGGAGTTAGATTCGACTTGATTTGCTTCGTTCCAATTTTAATTTCCGAGTGACTCGACTTAGTTTGTTAATTAGATTGACTAAAGTTTACAGAGGCTACAAATTAAGTGCCATCCTCTTCTAGAAGGATTAATACTGAAACCTATTTCCGAAACTCTTCCTATCAATACATTAGAGGTCACCTGTATAATTCGCAGTTGACCTTAGCAATCAGAGTAAGTCCGGGCAAGTTCGACCACTTTTTGGAAAAAAATAGTAGCAACGTTGTTTTTTTTTAATTTTTGTTGTTTTGAAAATATATCTTATACACATGTCTGGGTTAAAAATTGCTTACGACAAACATTCCTATCTTGAATTATAGAGGTTGGAAGCTTAAATGTTTATGGCAGTTTTTGTCAAAAATGGTTGAATTTTGAACCCAAGTCATAAGGAAGTTTGTTTATTTGTTTTCGCGTGATCTATCACCCCTCCAAATCTTTGCAATACTATCCCAAACAAACATTATAAGTATTTAATTAATGTGGTCGAACTGTACCAGAATCACGAGAGTGATCGACCACCTCAATATAAAGTAAAAACGAATACATACGTATTTTGGAAATTATCTTATAGTTTTATGCATATTGTATTCCCTAATATCAGAATTGAGTAAATAAACTCACTGTAAGTAGATAAAAAAGCTTTTAAATCCGCATCATGTTTTAAATGTAATTTATAATTTAGATACTGTTTTATGATAATTGTCACTGTCAGAATAACAAGTTAATTAATTTGTTTTGTGTCTATGAGGCACAAAGTTTTGCCTCTGATTTTAAAATATGGACCTCGGTTGTCGAGCTCCCCCGGACTTACCTTACATTATTTATTCCGTATCCATCGTAGTGACCAATTATCTACCAGGCGTTTTCCCTTACCGAATCCAAGGATAATTATTTGGTCCCCCGAAGACTTTTGCGGCAGTTACGCCGAAGTAATGCACTATTGTTAACGCAAGATCTTTCATAAGTCTCGCGACGGGAAAATTCTCGACAAGGTCCTTTGCTCGCGAGGGTACAAAGCGGGCGGCAGCAACAGCGACGCGTTGAACGCGACCCCGGAATGTAAGGAAAGCTGAAAGTAGCTGCGATGAGAGGGGGAGAGGCGGCTCGCAAGATTCTTATGTCAATCAGTCAACCGGAATTCGAGAGAGCAGAAAATTTTTCGTGCTGCCTGCTCGTCCTTTGTGCGCGAGTATTCGCTGCGAGAAGGCAGACACTCGACCGATGCAATTCGCGCGGCAACATCTTTCTCGTCGGTTCCCCGCATTCCTCGCGAGCTGAAATCTCAACTGTTGCGTCCGTTTGATGGGTTTCCGTTGCCGTGGAAAATGTAGACTCGCTGCGAAAACCCAATTACCGAGGGCGGAAGGGAAGAGAGAGACGGGCGAGCCTTTGAACTTGCGTCGACCGGCCATCGATTAATTTTTCTTTTTAATGGTCAATCGATCGTCAAGGAGAGCGCGGAAAGTGAATTTTTGTCACCGCCTCGGGGATCCTCGAATGTTGGAAACGACGCTCGACGGCACACTCGTTGGAGTATCGATTCAAGAATTTTTAATTTGGCTGAAAAGTACTTTCGAATTATTAGGTTATTCCAGAAGTCTTTGATTTTAGTACAAAACAGTTTTAAATTTAATTACCGAAGTTATTTCTTTCTTTTCAGTGAACACTTCTTCTCATCGTTGTACTAATTAGTCGATGGTTCTTTCGAAAAATTCAATAGGTTTCAAGTTGAGTGATATATCGACTGTAGTTTTCATTATATCTAATTTTGTTCTACGTTAAACATTCCTTAAACTTTGAAGCAGTAATCGAAAGAGGCGATTTCTTTAGTGAAATAAAATTTTCATAGCAATTAGCTTAATGCAATTTGATATTTTAGCACAGAGTATTATGTCAAACTTAACAATTCACACCTGTAATTTAAATTTGAGTGTCTTTAGACTTCCTTAAAATCTGCTTAAAAAATGATCTCGCATATAATTGAAAGATAATATAATTTGATATGATTTTTAAGACTTGTCGTAAGATAAAAAAGATTAAGATGGCTTTTTGCAAATTCGTGGAGAACAGGAACATAAATTTCAGATAAGTTTTAAGGAATATTGAAGTCCGGATATAAAGAATATAGGGTGATTATTTAATTTCAACGACGCAGTACCAAATATCTAAAATCATTAAGTATCGATAACCCGAAGTACTGTATCCCACAAATATGGTTTTCCGAATGGTGAGTCTGTTGAAGCAATCGCTGCGATAAGACACCTTCCAAGCTGAATGGAATCGTGTGCGACGACATATTAACGGCAGATAGGGTATTACCCCAAATTCTCACTAAAGTCAATTTTACGCGCGAGCAGCTCTGTAACGCGATTGCTGGCTCGAAATAATACTTTATTCGTTCGAACTTAATTTTTTTTTCTCAAATACAATCGAAGAAGATTAGTTCTGTGAAATGGAATATGTTTAATTATTTTTCAAACCTGTGGAGATTAAAAGCGGTAAAAGCTTAAAGTTCCATCGAACGTTTTCTAATTGATGACTAATTACCTCGTTCGATGTAGGTATGCTTTGAAATGAAAAGAAACAGCGCGTTTTCAACGTGACGATCGTAGAAATCAACACAGCGAAATAATGAAATAATTGGACGGGTACAGTATTTCGTCGACGTTCGATCAGACGAAGCGAGTAGCTGTAACGATCATTTTTCCTCTGAAATCTCTGCAGTACTTTATAAGCGGTCTGATCCTAGATTAGAGTTAATTTTGAAACGGCAGACCGATCGACCGCTCGTAAGTGGATTCTTCTCGGGCGTCGTCGTCGATGAGTAGGATTACGTATCAAGCCGGTGGATGGGATATAATCGAGTAACGAGCAGTCTAAATGCACTGACGAATACATCGATCGTCCAATGCATCATCGAACCGGGAACGCGGGTACGGCTCTTTTTTTCCTTTGAAGCAGCTTAGCCGAGACATGCATGTGCAAAGAACGAAATGGAGATGATAATATGGTGGTAAAAGGACACTTTTAATATTCCAAGCTTTTCAGAAATTTTATTACGGATCCCTCTTCCTTCTTCATTTAAATACTTTTATTGTTATGCATATGTTAATTATTTATATAAATGTGGTTTATAGGTATATGAAAAGTAAATTAACCCTAAAGAAATGAAAATTTTTAACTTGTGCTGATGGAGGCAGCAAAAGAGGACAATATAGTTGCAAATAATTTGCGAAGTAATCAGTTGATCTCATTATTATTGAATTATACTTTCGCAAGTAATTTCCAACGATTTTGTTCTGAGAATATCAGTACTTTTTATAAATTTCTGGGTGATCCGATTTGCCCCAAGTTTTAACTAAAACTTAATTCTCTTTCTTCTACAAATTAAAAAACCAAACAGTGAGAAATATCCGATACGCCCCAAGTTTTTTTAGAACAAAGAGTTTTTTGTTTGATTTCTTACTGATATTAAAGCTAAATAGATATTAATTACAAATTTATAATAGAAAATTAGATTTTTATTATTTGACTATATTATTATTAAACAGAAAGTGATCCGATTCGCTCCGGTCTGTTGTATCTTCTAAGCCTGAATTTCCTACATCTCAGAAAGCGCCTAAAAGCAAATGGCACTTCAGTGTTCGTCTATTCTTCAATGTCGGTAGTAATTGTAGCGATGCAAGCACGCATGGAACATCCGGTCAGTTATGTATATTTCATGGGACATGTAATGCAACGAGAATCAACCTGATTACCCGTATCTCGGGGGCACAAATAGGTATGCATCAAACGCCATAAATCCGCCTCGATCCGCCGCCTAATCTGTAAATTCGAAATGAATTATTCTCTGGCGTTTGTATGCCTTTCCAGAATGTTGGTTGCGCGAGCTCGCCCCCGCGCACACATTCGCCGACTCCACGTACGACGAGGCCGGTTGACCTTTTGACCCACAATTGGTCATCGAAATGCTCACTATAATCGGTCATTGTTAGCAAATGGCCGCAGCGGTCGTAACTGTAGGTGGCCAGTTTGCCGAAAATTGAATTCGAAGTTGTGATTATCGCTTCCCACCGCTATCGCGTCGATGTTAGCACGTGTCTCATTCCGCGCTCCTTTTTGGCAGAACGTTTGATTAATTTTCCACGCGCCGAGGAACGATCCTGTAATTGATTTTAATCGTGTTCCGCTCTCGTGCACTTGATTAACGTGTTTCCACTTTCATACCGGTTATCGAGAAATCAACAAACCGTAGCTTGAACTGCGGCTGACTTTGACGGGATGTTCCACTGTTGTCTGATCATAAAGTTACTTCCACTACAGGTAATAACGTATTCCATCAAATCTCTGTTGAGGTTGATTAGAGAAACTATACATAGTATGGCTTTTCAATGTACGGCACGTTGCAAAATTTTCAGAAATTTTTATAATAGCAAATTCACGGAAAATTATAGACTGAAAATATTCAGATATCAAATTTGTACCTCAGAGATAGACTAACTCAATTTTTAATTGAGTTATATATATTATTTTATGGCTCTTTTTTTATTTGTTAAGAATTTTAGGGACCTACTCAGATTACATTTTAAATTAAGGGGATTTAATTGCATAAACTACTTCAAATTCATTGTTGTCATAGAACCAATCAAACCTAAGTTCATTATCTAAGTCCAACCATAAATTCATTTATATTAAGAGAAAGAACTGAAGTTTTAAAGTTAAAATATCGTTTAGTTACAAGTTCAGGAATATAATTTAGAAAACTGGCATTTAAAGAATTCATTTAGCTAAGACAGTTTCCAAGTGATTTATAGCAATAGGAATAAAGATCCACGTCAACTCCTTCATAATAATAAAAAGAAAAAGTTTTCAATTTTTTCTATGGCTAAATAAATTCAGTGTTGTTTGTAAACATATTTTAGCAGAGCTAAATTTTTTACTCATAAAATTAATTGATTTTTATACGCAAAAACGTGTGACCGCTATTATTTCTTTTGTTCTACTTAAAAATAACGGAAACAGCTTTGGGTTATTCTGGTTCTCTGATACAGAAATAATAATTCCTTTAAGCAATTTTTCTTTTTGATAGTAGCATCCTGTATTCTCTGATAAAACGTTAAAATGATTTCCGGACCCCTTCATATTTGATTTCGAAAAATGGAAGCTTGCATTGTCCAATAAAAACGGGTTGATTGAGAATGTATCTTGTGACTATTGTTTCAAAAAACGTTCA
Organism: Perdita meconis; assembly: GCA_030770465.2. Lineage (NCBI taxonomy): Eukaryota > Metazoa > Arthropoda > Insecta > Hymenoptera > Andrenidae > Perdita > Perdita meconis. Next base: position 8,839,961 of record JASKOS020000006.1, on the reverse strand, counting down.
TTCCAAAAACGATTGATTAGTTTTTGGATTGAAGTGGGAACATTCGACTTTGTCGAGAATCAAATATTTGTTACGTTTCATAACAATTTATATATATATGAAACTGTTTGCTTAATTGCTTTATAAAATAAATGTAGGAACAGTCTGGATATTGAAAATAACTTGCGACTTTGACAAATAATTACAATTTCATATGACTGATAACCTGTTTGAACGTCTCTAATTTTATAAAACTTGTTACGGCGTATTGTACTGTCACATGCCATGTTTTAAACCTTTTTCAAGAATTTTTTGTAAGTATTTAATGACAGATTTTTGTATTGAACTTTTTATTATATAGATAATATGTCTTAAACTATAAACAAATTTTCGAAATCTTCGAGTTGTTCGAATTTCGAATTGAGTTCTCTCATTTGAAATAATAAAAATTGGGTCAACCTATTCCAGACATTAGAAGTTTAGTTCTAAGTTCCTATTTCGAAAGATCTTAATAGCAAATATTGAAATGGAAAAAAAATAAGTTTTCCTTGTTGGAACTTGGAGTCTTCGCTCGAATTCAGTAATTAAATTGTTTTTTATATTTTTATTCGAACTACGACTTACATCGTACATCGAATCGTTCGAATTTCGATGGTCCACTGTATTTTCAATTTTCCTGACGATACTGTCCGCACAGCTATCTCTCATATTAAATATTTATGGTAATCCCTCGGGCGGAATAAAATCTCGGAAGGCAAGGAATCTCGCTTGACAAATATCGCCGGCAATTAAATCGAGTATCGGTGCATGAGAATCGAGCGTTACACGGGAGTACAGTTGGTAACTAATGCAAGCAATAACGTTGCTTTAAGCTGAACCTAATGACTATAACTATGGCCGGGATTAGTCGTTAACTTGGCCGTAAACGTTTCCTTCGGGACCAGCTTTTGGACCGGGGCGGGTACACGCGCAGCGAACCCACGGAGTATCGCTAACCGAAAATGTCGCCGCACTCGTTGCCCAAAGTGTGAATTACGATCACGATGGAATACCTTGCCAACGTTTGCCTCTCCCGTCCGCGAGCTCTCATGGATCCGTACTCCGTGTAATGGGATTTATGTGCACGCAAGCTGCGCATAAATTCGGTATAAACGGGGGCACAGTCCTTCGGCCGGTTTTCGGAAAGGTCACCGCGGCGAAGACGACCACGAGAACGACACGACGCTTCCGAAGAAGCAGGAACACGTGACGGCCGACGCGTTTGTAAAATCCGATGGAACTGGGTAATTGGTGTCTCGAACGGAGGACGTATCAAACGATATATCTCCAGGAGGAGATATACTACAAAGCTGGGGATGTATAGGAGGCACTACGACAAGGAGTCGCTGTATCAAGAAGCTGATATGCCAATAAGCTGCGGGGGAAGGGGGTTTTGATACGGTACGGAGCTGATATGTCAAGGACCTAATATGCCAAGGAGTTGCTTCACCAAAGAACTGATATACGAAAGAGCTGATACACTGTAGATCAGATAGAGCCAAGATATGGAGTACAAAGAGGTCGAAGTTCTGAAAAAAAATAATGCTTTCTGTTGAGAACGTTAATTCGGCGAAGCTTTTTGGTACAAGCGGCAAAACCTTGACAGTCTTTTAAGAGGGTGCACGATTTTTCTGCGAGTGGCCTTTGGTATCAACCATCGTGATGCGCACGGGCTAATTGTATGCGTACGAAAGAGCAGACGTGCTCTCGGGTTGCCACGGTTTAAATTTACGGGCAAAGTTGCATTTCGACCCCGCGGAAACAAAATCCGGAAAACAACTAAACTCAGGAACTCCGGCGAAATAATATCGCGGATTAAAATTATTATTTCGACGGGGATGCGCGTACGTTGTACTCCGGCGAGTCGTGCATTATCCAACTATGTACTTGTCGCGGTTACGCGTTCGTGTACTCGGTTCCTTTATTTCATGCGTATGACTCGGCTCGAAAACTCTGCATGAAAGGTTCTTTTGTCATCAATCTTGCACGATAGGAATATCAAGGTTATAATTTAATTCTTACGTTGATGAAAACCTGAACTCAGTGGAATTATTTTATGTAAGATTTTTTCTGAACAAAGTTTTGGCACAAATAAGATCATATAGATTTCTTGATAATTGAATGCAGATTTTGGAGATCACGCGATTTTTTTTACTACCGAAAAGTACTCTTTGAGAGGGATTGAAATTGACGCCTGAAAATTTGGCTAGAAGCAGACTCTGAGAGATACGAAAAAAGTTTTCAAAATAAAATTATTTTTTTTAATTGTATGTATCAAATGGTAAAAGATTTACCAATTGTTTAAACAGTTAGGAAGAATGTCATAAATGTTTTACAATTTAATAGGTGTAATTGAAGGAAATAACTTTTATCTGAAAACTTTGTTCCTATCTCTCATAGTTTGTAAGTTACAAAATAAAATTGAAATGTAGTCAAATTTTCAGGGGTTAATTTCAATTCCTTAGAGAAATTTTCGACAGCAAAAATATTGCTTAATACACACCTAAATACACAGATCTGGAAATTGTTAATCTTAGTATTATTTCAAATAGTAGTGAATAATCTACTTTATTTTAGACCAAAACACATATTTTTGAAAATAAAATATTTGATTTAAATGAAAAATTTCATAAAATAGTGCTTAAAGTAATAGTTGATTTTAAGGATATTGGAATATTGGATACAGGATATAGGATATTGAGACATATTTGAGAGGTAATATTTTATTTATGATCTGTTGAAATTTTCAACTTTGTGGAACAAAACTAATCCAAAATAGTATTTTGTACTTTGAATACAGTCTAACATTAACTCTCTTTAACATACTTGAGAAGAAGTAATTGAAAAACTGTTAGTAATAATACAAAGTTTAAGTATTATATTTTATTTCATTTTATGTTATTATATATCATGTCGTGTTTTAAGTAAAGTTGATAGGAATATTTGAATGTTCTGAGTATTTAAATATTCGAATGTTTGAATACCAGTAAAATTCTGATTTGGCATTCGAATATTTACGAGTATTCGTATATTTGATCATTGGAATAATTATAAGTATGCAATAGTGTACTAGTAGTACTAAATTTGATCGCGTCGAATATTTGAATACTCCTAATTATTCGAGTATTGTTCGAATATTCGAGCATTTCTTATTATTTGCACAAATTATTTATATTCGAATTTACTCTAGTTAGTCGAATATTTACAGCTTTAATTTGAAATACTTCTTTAGTTGAATAACATAAAACTTGTCATTTAAAATAGTAATTCCAATATTTTGTTTCTAAATTTTGTCTCAGCTCTGTACCAACATATGCTTTATATATCCTGAAAGTTTTATAATTTTTTGAATTTCTGGTTTGAGGATCTTCCCTTGTTAGCCTAAACTATCTAAACTGTCCAGCTTACGTTTTGCTTAGATTACGTGATCCAGCCCCATCTTAAAGACAGTGTAGGTTAGGGTCTAGATCGCTCGGTTTAGATCCAACCGAAGCGTAGCCCTATGTTTATCTCCTCCCAGCGGCCTGATTTAATATTCCAGTGGTCTTACCGATCATCGTATCGTTCAGGACGTCAAAGGAATATTTCCGAGGAAGAGCAGCGTCTGTCGCGTCTCATCTAATTTCACCGTCAGCGCGGTATCGATTTCCACTCGAACGCGTTTGCCGCTCGTCTTAAGACGGGAATACAAAAATATGTGCTTAAGCCCACAATCGGCCTGTCTACGTCGCGATTTACATGAGAAGACAAAAACTTGCTTTCAAGGCATCGTCCCTTTTTCCGCCCCCCCCCCTCTCTTACTACACACACATACACATACACAGACACGTTCGTACGCGGAGTGCGAACGCGGCGCGGCGGGAGGAAAAGCTAGCTCAGCGAGACTTCGCCGCACGGTACTTTGCATTTTACAACGGCAAAGATATTATGTAAAGCGCCTATGCGCGAGACCACCGACTCACCAACACCGACAGACTTTCCGCCGGTGAAGACACGGTGTGCCTGCGTCGTACAGGTGTGCGATACAGGCTACCGCTACGGTTTTACCCTCGACGTCACGAAATTTCAGGTTTTTGCCGTGCACAGGCCTGGAGAATTGTTTCAGACAATGGTCTGATTGTTTTTTCGTTAGCCCGCCTCGCTGGGTTATGTAAACCCTTTCTTCTTTGTATTCGCGCGTGAATTTGTAAGTGATTTCGAGGACTACTCTTTCGCGAGGGCTTTGGGAGTTTTTAAGAGTGCTAGAACGAAATAATAGATGTTTATCCTTGTTATGGTACGCTGGTTTGTATTTTCGAACCTTGAACGATACGCTGTAGTCTTTTAAGTATGAGTTGGCTTAACTATAACATTTCAATGATTCAGAAAAAAAATTAGGTGAAGTAGTTTCAGGTATCTGGGTTAATGATAAATGTTAATGCAATTAAAACGTCGAAGGAAACGGTTGGAGTGATCTTTCCAAGCAAACTCTGTTTTATTAATTTAAATGAGGAGCTTTTGCTGAGGCAATGAAGGACCCAGTGTCCTAGAAATGTAAGATGAACGGATTGGAAATTGGGTGGTTTTCGATGAGTCGTTTGAAATACATACATTCTAGTTTGTTATAAAAAATTATGGAAATTGTGCAAAATGATTATATCAACTATGGTATCTAGAAGACAGAATCACAAACTTCTGAAAATCACGTATTTTCTAGAAAAAAGTGATACTTCGTAGAAAAATTTGCTCCTTTGTACGTTAATAAATTTTCAAAATATTAAAAATCAAAAATACTGTTGTGGCATTTAATGCAGTTTAGTGCAGCTGTGTTTGCGCAATTATTTTTATTCACATTCACAATTATATTTGCGTGTTAAACTTTAATCATCTGTTTAAATTATTTATGAAGTATCTTTATAGACTCTCAGCCTCATTAGGTATCAACATTTTCATTAAAAGAGAAATGAATTCATAAAGCAGCAGTCTTCCTTTAATAAATCTTTGAATAGGATTTGTTTTTGTCACGATGAAAAAATTATCATCCACCCCGTTAATTACAGACAAATCGCAATAAGAGAATAAAAGTTGGGAATATTGATTTTAATAAAACTCTGTATAATGTCAGGGATTATAGAGTAAAATACGTGGTGAAGTAGTAAAATGCGTTTCCCGTGAATTTGTGAAAAAATTGCGTTTAAAGCGTGTGGAATAAAATATTTAAATACTACTATGGGTTACGATTATGAAGTGTACTCTACAATTATCTGTATTCTTAAAAAATCAATTAACAGTACAATTACATTATACATTCCATTACCAATCATTTATACTATTATTAAAAAATAAAAATAACAATTTGATGCGAGGTCCTTTTACACGGGATCGTCGATTTCAATAGCATGGTAATTTAACGGTTACAATTTTTATTTTCCTACACAAAATATCATTTCAAATTTATGCTGTTGTAGTTTATGCTCGAATGTATTTTATAGCAGTTACATGGTACAATAAAAAACTGTATTGCTTTACAAAAATTAATGGATTGAAAAACTGTGGAAAAAATGACTTCAAAAAAAGGAAAATATTGTTGCCACATATCGATTCGGTAATACTATTTCTATTCGGAACAATAAACACTTTTTTATACTGACTTTTTTATACTACACTGTATATGCAGAACAATCATCTTTTTCTTAAACATTGTGTTATTTCGTGAATTTCAGAGATATATGTATACTAAAAAATTGACTCCTTTAATGTCTAAACATTGAGGTATATTTAATGAAAAAATTGTTTTCTCGTTTTAGATAATCCAAAATGGAGTATTTAAGGTACACCATTTGAACTTCTGCAAAAATAGACCATCACCTTGGCGGTCTCTCACAATCTTTGTTACAATCATTTTTTACTTTTTATAACTGTTATTCAAAGTTCATGATATGCTTAACTCAAATACAAAACCACAAATAATTCTAATGCTTAATTTTATTATAATGTGCATTCGAAAATTAGATACATTTTCATGCCGTCACAGTAGTCTAATCCCTTGAAATCGGCGACTTCAAAGTGCGATCCTCCCGCTGTTAGATCCAACTCAGCACTTAAACCAGACGTAAAACAAAATTAAGACTCAGTTAACGAGGACCAATCCCGCATCAGCAGTTCACACCTGCATGACAGCTAGGTTTGAAGTACATAAGACTTAGTTCAAACGCGAGCTTGAACTAATTTTAATCCGAAGTGATCAAAGGCCAGAAACTTGGTTCAATTAGATGCTCCTTAGAGAAGAGGAAAAAGACGAGGATAAAAAATTCTGTCTGCCGCCAATTACGCCTGCGGTTAAGACGTCCTAAAACGGTCTCAAACAACGTTCACAGTCGCCGTACACAGAATCGGGCGTATGCATCTGCACGCGCTCGCGCACTCGAGCACCTGAAACGGTCTCTCTCGCCTTTTTTCCCCGGGTGTCACTTATCTGGCGTAACGCTTTTAGCCGCCGTGTCTCTCTGCTAAGTGTCTACAGGCACCGGTACCCTCCAACCTGGCTTGTATATTGTTGCATATGGAAATGCACACATGACGTAGAGGACGCGTTTCTTACGTGCCGCGCCACAGTGCGCGCCCATGGATATTGCCGAGCATTTAAATTTATTTTTTCGCTGGTTCTTTTACCGCGGCGTGTTTCCCCGCGATGTTTTTCCCCGAGTTTCGAGGGAACGCTAAGAATACAACGAATGGCCCTTGTCACAGCGAAACCGTTATGCTTCTCGTTTATATGGGAATTCGGGGATGAATTCTCCACGGAAAATTAGAGAAACTTCTTTTTTCTCCGGCGAACGCGAACTTGTTATTTTTATCTTTTAAGCGCGTTTGACGAATAAATCGTACCTACCGTGTATGGTGATACCGAAGTCTCGTCGAATACCTTTTGTCGCCCAAGCGGAAATGTGTCAAGGTGTTCCTTTGAAACTGGTACGAAGTTCCCTAGTGACCTAATGTGTCGTGCTCCTAACAGAATTGCAATTTAGCCGAGCCTTTGACGCGAAGTTCTTGCAGCGACGATTAGAAATTCCTGCTTTGACATGATTTCTTTGTAGTGCCCCATGCGTCACATTTACTGAAAGATTGAATGTTCTGTCGTGTTACAGTCACTCTCTAAAGTTCTTAAGACAAATTTAATATGATTTTCCGTTTGAGAGACATACACGGCGCTTGACTAACTACAGTATTGCTGCGAATAGGTGGAATCTACATAGAAAAATAAATAGAAAACATGGCGTAAATTTTTTTTTAGAAAATTTACTTTAACTGGATCGCCCTCGGTCGTACTGTCATCCCAAAAATAAGGTCTCAAGATTATTTATCATTGTGATGTTGGCTACTAGTTTGCTGCCATTTTTTAGAATTCCTCCCTCAACCAATTTCGAATCTTCCGTCTGAACATGATACACGACACAGCGGTGCTCACGGGATGACCCAATAGATAAGGTATTCTCGAATTCCTGACGACACTTAGCCTAGTTCCGCGTGTCAATCGGCGAAATGGAAATTCCCTTCGGCAGAGCGAAAAGGGGGAGTTCAGTAACAGTCGAGTCAGCCACCGGTTTCTGTCAGTTAAAGGGTTAATGACAGGACGCGGAGCCGGGCCAATTATTTGACCAATTATTTACCTCGGGAGTAAACCAGTTTTATCAGCAGTTCACTTCGCCGCGAATCGCAATCGCAAACAAGTTAGCAGGGGCGCAGTGCCCGTGACTCGGGCATTACACTCTTCTCGGTGCATATCGATTCCCCACGTCATTACACGTGTACACGTTACGTTCAACCAGGCCACCGGGTTATCTGTACGGGCCGTTTTAACGTGGAGCATTGTCTTTGGTGAATTGCATTCCGTAGATACTGTCAGCTGTCGCTGTCGTTGCTTCTGTTCGCTGACTATCGCCGGTTATATCGAGCGCATTATACTGTACACGCGTAGCTGGAACGCTGTTTGCGCTGCGGGGCCCGGTTAAAAGTATCTTACCGATCTCGGTGGATTTTGCCGAAAAAATTCAATCGTCGACCGAGTAATTCCTTGATATCTTTCGTGTTCTACAATGGAGATCAGAAGATAGAAGGAAGTAGACAAATGGTTATCGATGATGTTTTATGAAAATTGAGACGAACAACAGCGTTTGTTTGTATGGATCGGTGATAAAGATTTATTGATTATTCGCAGCATTATCTCTACTTATTTTGTATCGCGAAAAAATAGTATTTTTCTAACCCCCTAAATTATCGCGATTTTGAAGGGTAATTTAAGGGGTTAAAATACTATTTTTTCGCGATACAATGAAACAATATCACAGTTACTGTACTTATTGGATTAACAGGATCGCAATGTTTATTTTAGCGAAGAAATTGCTTAAAAAAAACGTTCCTATCTTGAATTATAGGGGTTGGAAGCTTAAATGTTTATGACAGTTTTTTTAAAAAATGGTTGAGTTTTGGACCCAAGTCATATAGAAGTCTTTTGTTTGTTTTTACGTGACCTATCACCTCTTCAAAGCTTTGTACTACTGTTCCAAACATCCTGTATATATTATACTGACGTGTAATAAATAAAATTAGGACATGTATATGTGACAATGCTGTCATACCAATTAAACTTCATCGGTAAACGTTTCTAATACCTCTCCACTTATCTTTGACCCCAATTGTATATTCGGCTGCTTCGACCTTTATACGAAACCTTATTATTAAATCTATGTATGTATCCGGGATTTCAGATTTAGGTTTGGTTGTAAATTTTTTCTGAATCCGATGATGATCTCAAAAATTTTCCAGTTTGAATACTCGATTACCACACAAACACAATACCTTTTTTATAATCTCTCAATCTGGTATCGTACTTCAATCTTCCAGATCAAGAAAAGCACAGAATATAAAAATTATTCTGAAACTCAAAGTTAAACTACGAAACATTAAAAAATGGTTTCACAATTACGTAGTAGCAATTCTCCTTGATTTCTGGTGCACCCACACATTTTTACTCATTACATATAATGTTTCCCAGTCTTTAATGACTAAGCTCAAATATGGATGTATTAATTAAACTAGTAGACTTATCTACATTCAAGTAGATTTCTTCATTAAAATAAAAGCATCGGATCCAGATGCAATCAAGCCTCACCTACTTCTCACGTCTGACATTTCCAGGGCTACCTCCCAGAACAGTTCAGAATCAAAATCATGAAAGGAGTCACAATTAGTAAAGCCCGACAAGTCAAGCAATCGCATTAAGGGGTACCAGAGCGTTGACTCGGACCCATTCTTCACGTAAAAGCCGGAAGATCTACATGAATACGTGAGAGAAGGATCAAGTTACCACGGCAGCGCAGACCTGTTCCTCAAACATTGACTCGTGGCTCTGAATGTAGCCTAGAATCGAAATCAGCAAATGATACATAATTTCTACGGCTGAGGGCACGAGCCTCGGTCCCCCAGCCATCCGAGTCCCCTCTCGCCTTTAAAGAACCTTTCACCTGGCAGAGAGAGCAACTTGTTCTGCCCGTCAGCAGGGAAACGACTCTGAACGCTCGCTCGCTCAAACATGCATAGAATTTTTCTCGTCGACGGCCAGGGGATGATTCAATGCATCCGTGAATATCCTCCGTCGTGGAGGATATGTGTGTCACTCGGTTGTTGGAAGGGTGGAAGCGGGCGGGCGGACGAGGAGGCAGGGGTAAGAGCGGTACGAAACACTCCTCGCAGATTTGTCCGTCGTAAATCGTTGGAGATAATCCCGTCGGCCGAAACGGCCAAGAGGGGGAAGCGGCCGCGTTTTTCCGCCCCGTCTTCTGGCAGGACACATTTCACAATTAGCCCGGTATTGCATCGGCGGGATTAAAGGCGGACGCGAAAAGTTCGAGCCGCGCGGATTAACCGTCCCGCGTCTCGTATTCTTGACGCCGGCAGGAGGCGCGCTCGGTTATTTATGTGGCAGCTTCTAATTAAGTCCAGCCTGTAATCGCTGTAATCCACTTTGGCGAGGAGGTGGGGGACGGTTTCGATTCTTAAGCACGGTTCAGCTGACCCAGTGCTTCCGGCGATAACAATGCGTGGCGCGGCTCGTCCCGCGCGCGCGGGTCGCGCAGGGAAATATCGAGGCGTTGGGGGGCCTTTGTATTCATTGCAATATTCACCAGTGAGGAGTTTGTAATGATATTAGGAACTTGGATAATCCGTTAGTTCGTTATCATCCCCCTCCGTCGTCTCTCCGCTTCGCCCTCTTTCGTGCCGAGCGCGCTGCACACCCGCCTTGTCTTCCGTCTCTCGCTTAAACCCTGTTTTATAATACACGTTGTTATCCTTTCGTTCGCGTTACTCCGTGCCGCTTAGAATTGAACTGCGGCGCTTGGTGAATTTGTAACGTTTCGTAATTATGATTCGCACTGCGCGGCGTTTGTTTCATTATGGGGGATTCGGAGGAGATGAGTTCGCGCGCAATTTCTAGCTCAGGGGTTCTGGATTTATTTCGCACGTTCGCGCGACACTGCGCGGTGTTCATCTCGATGCTGCATGGTAGCGAATAGTTGAATGTGTCCTGTGTTCTGTATTTTATATGCAGGATTGCGGTCTTGCAATTGGGGCGCGCTTTATATTGATCTCTACTACTTAAATATTCGGTTTTCTTGATGTCTTGGAAATCGCTTTCAAAAGTTATTATACCTTTTATATACATATAGAGTCATTCGGGGTAAAAGCACGCAGCGGGTAAAAGTACGCACTTTTGCTGTTTTAAAAAAACCGTTTGGCCTATCGTTAAATACTCGTTGCATTTTATGAGTCTATTAAATATGCTACCGATAGCGCAAAAAAGTGTTCCTAATATCATGGTACTTTCGGCTCAGTGAAGCAAAAACAGCAAAAGTCGTACTTTTACCCGCTGCGTGCTTTTACCCCGAATGACTCTACTTATTATCATACAACTATTCGAACTTCTATTTCAGCTAAATTTTAAGTAGAGATGACCAATAAAAACAGTGTTCATCTATTTAGAAGATAATGATTTATTTAAATATTGTGACTTTCATATAATGGAAAACGTAAAAGATTGAAACGTTTACAAATTTAGCCGTATCTTATTTAATTTTGAAGTTTTGTTTCAGAATCAAGTTTGCACAATTTCAAAAAGTATAAATAAATAACAATTTTAAAGGAATTTAATATTTCCGTTATAACTTCTCTTAAAAGTCTGTATTGTAATTAAAATTACATTAGCATAAATCTTGGATTTAATAAAATGTTTGAAAATTATTAACTACAAAATATTTTGAATCCTAAAAGATTCCAACTAATAATATACTACTAAAAATGAGATTTGGTTAAATACAAAAATGACAAATAATTAAATTATGAATTTTGGAAGGTGCTTGTAGATTTCTATGTACAAGTTGCAACTATTGTAAATGCAAGAAATTGTTAGGGGTTTTAATTTCCATATATTTATATTATTATTTATTTAATTCTACTCTTTCATAGATAATTTATTTGTTGTACTCATTTAACTCTACAATTACTCAGCCAACAATTAGAAAGATCCAATGAAAAATGTTTCCAAAATTGATATTTTTCTCAAACATTATCCCAATAGACTCTATTTATTAAAATGATGAACTAAATTTCTAAATAGTTAAACTCACTAATTTAAAGAAAGCAAACAGTTTAAATTATCAATGCTAAGAATTAAGCATCTTTCTGTTCAAAATATTAATGAACTATAAAAAGATAAAAAGAGTCTCCGACTTAAATAACAATTTTATAGATAAATAAACAATAAATAAAAATGTTAAAAACAGTTATTACGTCTGTATCTTGCAAAAACAATAAATGGTTTTTACTTAATGGACAAGTTAATATTGTAACTCGCTTCAAAATTCGTAAAAAATACTTATACCGCGAACAATTAAATAAAATAGCAGAATTAAAGTACATAAAGGTTAAACGACTTTGAAACAGGTTCTTAGTTAACCAACGAGGCAGTTCGTTACATTTCAAGCCGTCTTGTGTATTCAATTTCTGTTAATGTCCCGCTGTATTCACTTCCTCCTTTTTTCTATCATTAGAATTTATTTCCCTGGGATCTTGGCATTCCCAGTTTCAACGAGGCGAATTTCTTTCATTTCGTTGGAGTATCTCCGAGTCGGTCTCTGTCCGCGACTCCGTACTAGTTTTGCATAAACGCTGCCTCGCACGGAACGTTTCAATATCGCGGCAAGTTGTAGAACTAATATTCTCCGGGTGTATGAACAGAGTTGGACCCGGAGCTTACATATTTACCGTGACACAATTTTGGTAAATAGAAACGATGGAATATGTAATCGGAAGATCGCGAATTTCCTCGTATCGAGATCGATTCGGGTTCCCGTTTAAATTGCATGAGAACGTTCCGACGACGTGGGAATTATGCCATCTTTCATTCTGCCCTTTCAATTTACTCATTTTATCGTATTATACCTTGAAAATTGCGGTTTCTTATTATGATGATAATAATTGAGATTTCACTGTTCGATTGCGGTTTAATTATTTTGCGACAAACGTGAAGTGCGAGCTTTTCACACTTCGGTGCATTATTTATTAATTTGAAACGAAATGAATTTATATACTCGTTTCTAACTCTCTTCTTATTCACAACGTGTACGTATTCTGTGGAAACAATTAATTTAAATTAAATATTTATCCAAATCTCAAGAATAAATTTTCTTTTCTATTTTAATTGCGTTTACATAATATTCTGTGTTTTTTGTTTCAGGTAAATCGTCATTATTTAAACGCATGAGATACTTCTGCACTAGGCGATTGTACTTTTGGTCACTGGTAAGTCATACCATATTTATCATTGACATTAGACGCAGAATTTCTACTTCAATTAAACAATTAGGGTGATCCACGTATCTCGGAACTCGTATCCATGATCATAAATGGGCTCGGGTTCCGAGATACGCGGATGACCCTGTAGTTACAATTTCGAGTCTTCAAAATTTGAAATAATATTTTCAATCTTCCCAAACTGATAGCCATAATTAACACAGAATGATGATTATGTAGCGCTTGTGGTATTTGTGGTCACTCAGAGCAACAAATACAAAGTAATTCGAATTAGTTTTCAGTGTACAATAATGACAGGCTTGTCGGTAAAAAGGGAACAGGTATTAATTGAAATTTGAGGACACAATTAACTCCATTTGATTCAGTTGTACTTTTGTTCGATTTATAGCTTTTCGTGTTTTATCTCCACATTTAAGCTGATTTTGATTCAAAACGCATATATTCCGTAAAAGCTTCTTCACGCGTATAATGAAATCCAAAATATTCGCGCGTTGGTGAAATCAAGAAACGACGCTGCGCTAATATTCCAGCTGCGGTGCTAATGTATTTTTAATACCTTTTCCCGGCGATTAATCAGACTTCGTCGCCGTGTGTTTTTAATGTCCGATGCGAACAGTGGCCAGCCTTTCAGAACCAATGAAAATTTAAGCGAGCCGGTCCGACGAATATACGCGCCCAGATAAGGAAAGTTGATGGAAAAAAGGAATCGGCGAAGTGGTAAAAATCACGTTTGCTTTTCGCACGGACTCAGTTTTATTTCGACCGATGGTTAAGTCGACAAGTTCGAGAGATAGGGAATTATCTTGCGACGAGGACATCTTGAAAGCGTTTAAAAGTGGACTATGAACCTAGGTAGAATTACTTTTGGGAATCAATTTGTACTTCGTTTGATTGGACCCGATTTGCATCACATTGGTTGATTGAAATGTCTGGCGAGCAAAGTGCCGGAGTAACGTAGTTAAAATGTTGAAAGTTCGGAGAGTTTTAGTGTTACAGCGGCACTTGATGAAAAGAGGGATCTAACCTGTTTGAAAAGAGCTCTGTTCAGTTTAATCAGGTTTAATCGTCATGGTGGGCTATAAAAAGATTAGGAGACGAGAAAGGACTAAGCAGCTACGAAATCGGGAGACACTGTTAATTGAAAACTGAGACTGCTAGCCTAACTTTCGGGGAACACTTTAGCGGATACTAGGTGAAAAGAACAAATCGTTGTTATTTCGGGGATTTTAGACTCTTGTGGAGAACATAGTTACTAGAAAAATTGAAGACATGTCCAAATCACCTGATCCAATAAGGATTCATAAACTGAGATCATCAACTATCAGTGGATACCGGATCTATGTGCAAACTAAATTTTTGCAAGTACAAATAAAAAATTTGAACATGAATAATATTGTTGATATTTTATATATTTTGACATAGAATAACAGTCTTGTAGACTTTTTGCATACTTAGTATTCCTATAAATGCATAAAATCCGCTGTCTAACTATCAGATAAAATTATATTAAACTTAACTGAGATCAATTCAGATTTAAATACAATTGAAGGTCACTCAGTCCTCATTTCTGAATTAAATCCTGAATTAAATGAGACATTCACAAAGATGAATTTATGTTTATTCCAGTTCCAAGTAGTCGCGATTCAGTTCTAGAGCTGTTATAGATCTGACTAGTACTAATCCCGATTCAATTAGAGTTAATCCAAACTAGACTGCGTCTAATCTAGCTCTCACTACAGCCCTAATTGTCTAGAGATTGTCTTAACTTAAAGCCAATCAGAGCTAAACATTCCACGTTCGCGCGTGTTTGTTCGTTCCGTCGCTCTGACGCTGACGAGCGTCAGGTTCATCAGGATTCCTTGCGGATCACTGTACCCGTCGCGTGAAACAATAATTCCCCGCCATTTTTCCTCGCGGGGTGCAGAGAACCAGGAACTCGTCGGCATTTAACCGCGTTGTAACCGGTGGGTTTAATCTCCGCTGACGGGGTGCGGCTCATTAGATGCGATTAGTCTGCAAGCAGACACGCTCCTTTATGTCCACACGTACATGCTTACGCAGGTACACCTAGACGTGCGAATAACCAGCGCAAACTACGAAGCTGTCCCCATCAGGATTCAACCGCCGTGTACCCGTGTGTACGTGCACGTATTTGGTCGTCTGTAAATCGCCGCCCCTTGGACGGCAAATATACGCGTGTGCAGGTTACGTGCAAACAGACAGAGACAGAGGGATGGAGAGAAAGGGAGAAGCAGAGGGAGAGAGAGAGAGAGGATGGAGAGTACGAGCTTGGGGTAGCCGTCTTGCGGGCGTAGTCAGCAAGTTGGGCGACAATGAGGATGCGCTTTTAATAAATCGCCATCTTTCACGGACGATTTCCACTCGGCTGCTCGTTTTTCGACGACGATCTTGCGTGTCGAGATGGCGTTTAATGTTCGGGGATTAATGGGGTGCAGATACGACGATGGTGGTGGCTTTGCGAGCACCGACTGGGAGGGGAGGCTGGATGTTGATGGAGCTATGGGAGGGCGAGGTTCACTGTGTGGGGATTGAATAGGAGGATGGTTCTTCGTTTTTCTGAAAATGAAGGGAAGGCTTGGCTTTTCGGTGGATGACTTGGGACTGAAGGATTCATTAAAGTTTTAATTAATCTGCAACTAATTAAGAAAAACTGATATGTTCAGGTATTGTTTGATCCTTGAGATCTATAAAATGTTGTAGACCTTTTAAATTACAATGTGCAGACGCATCGGTGTACATTCAATTTCAACGTTATTTTAAACTTATCAAACCGTGAAATTTTTCATTGGAGTTTCGACATCTTCGAAATAAAAAGCTATCAATAATTTATTTAGTTCGTCAGACACTTCAATTAATATGTTTTCCGATCACGTATGCCAATTTAATCATGAACTCCCGTTGAAAAAACATTTCCATCAATTTTAATTGAAACTAACGCAATAAAAGGACGAGTGCGGAAGCACGTTTCGAGATATTGAGGCTTAAAAATCAATATACGTTTCCGTAAATATTGTCAGCCTCGAAAATTAAAAATTTCGAATATTCGTGAAATAGGAGAGGACTTATTTTTGGAGCTGCATCATGAACCGAATTATTTCCGTGAATAGTTTCGCATATAGAAATCAATAGGAAGGAAACAATCCCGTTTCTATGCAATTTATGCGTTCAACAGAGAAACAAATACGCTTTCATTTATACGACAAACAGTCTCGTCGTCGTTTAATTACTAAAAAGATGAGACTCATGAATAACGCGTTCGCTCGCGACGAATCTGCTAATTAAAATTATCCGGTGCTACCCGTTGCAACCCTCGGCCGAGGATCAGTAAACAGTTTTGCAACCGATATTGTTTGCTTTATCTTATTCTTCCGAAGTTAGTATTCACGGCAATTTGCATTTCATTAGAGCGGTGCCGTGCCCCGCTTAACGGCGCTTGTACAAGGACAACGGCCGACGTACAATTAAAAGTTGAGCCCGCGCGGCCATTTGCATATGGTGTAAAAACTCATTGTTACGTCGCGAACGCTCGCGTGACGCACGAAGGATCGGGGGAAAAGTCTAGCTTGCGTTTCCGAGTTTTAACGTCGTCGGTCCACGGAAATATTGCTTTGGTTGGTTCAAGTCGTGTCTTGCCTGCTCACGCGTCTCGGTCACGTGTTCGAGCTGGCGGAAGTCTGCCACGTGAGTTCCGGTCAAGGCAACTCGTGACTTAGCTTGGAATGAAAATCCACTTCTTTGAGGGCTACTTTAAACTAGGAAATAGCAGCGCGACAGCTAGACGTACACTGGTTCTAGGCATATGTAGATTTATAACTGTTGGATCTATGTTTGCTAAGTTGAAAGGTTTTCTTTAGAGGTCTTACGTAGTCAGCGTAGGTCATCCTGACGTTTTAGCCGATAAGATGTAAATCACTAAATCGACACTATTGGTCCATTTTCCAAAGTTTCCTCACGTAAAAGAAATGTTAGGTAGATTTAATTTGATTTTAGTACTTCTTGCACTTTAGGTAGACCTAGTCTGATTCTAATGATGTTCTACTTGGCTTTAGGCAGATTTAACTTGGCTCTTGGTAGACCTATTCTGGCTCTATTTGAACTTTATTGGACTCTAGTTAAATTTTACTTGACGCTAGGTAGACTCTGTTTAACTCTAATTGTTCTAGTTTAACCTAAGTTAGCTTTAGCTAGACCTATCCTGATTCAGGTTAAACTTTATTGAACTTTAATTAGGTCTTAATTGATACTAGGCAGACTTGGTTTAACTCTAATTGTACCATACTGAGCTCTAGTTGGATTCAAGTTAACGTTAGGTAGCTCTATTCTGATTCTGGTTGAACTTTATTGGACTATAATTAGATCTTAACTTATGCTAGGTAGACTTAGAATTAGTTCAACTCTAATTCTACCCTAATGTGCTATAGTTACCACTTCTTACCACTAGTCCTAAGAAGATCTAAATTAGTTCTATTCAGATCAAAATTGAAGCTAACTAGATATAGTTTAAATTCAGTAAAACCTTAACGTATCCGAATTAAGCTTAATCAACATTAGTTAAAACTAAATTAGCGCTAGGTATACCTACTTTGACTTTGGATAAAACTTTTTTTAATTTTATTTATTTCACTACAGAGTTGAGAAAGTTGGATGAATAGCCAGAAGGACAAAAAACTATAGAAGCTCTAAGCGGTCTCGAAGGAGCATACAAGTTTACGCGCTCTAATAGATATAGACAACTAATGTGGAAACTTATATACCTCTCGCTGGTTCTATTGCTTCTAAAGATAGGCTGAAACTGTTTCTAGATAAATTCGGATTAGATTTAATCAAATTTAGGCTACCGCTACTGAGGCTCATGTTAATTTCATTAGTGTTCAGTATCAATGTACTCGAGCGCTCTCATAGAAAATTGAATTACTTCACTTCTGAGACTAGTGCAATTCATAGAAAAATTTCTAATTTTATGGTGTGGAATCTGAGAAATGAAGACGCAATCTTGAAAATGAACTGCAGAAAGCTGGCGTCTGAGAGTGCCACACGTCTGTACGCATCAAAAAGCGAGATTGCGAGTATTATTCGACTGTGTTCGTGTAAGTTGGGAATACCGTACCAAGAGAATATTGAAATAATTTATGTCGGTCAATTTCTCTCGGCATGACCGTGTCCTGAATCTTTCATACGGTCGTTCCGACCGAGAATGCAATCGCTGCACCGTCTGAATTTTAAATAATGAAGTTCAGATTACATCTGCAGAGCGAGTTAGGTCCTTTAATAAATCGGAAGGATAGACCTCGGTATAATACATTCCACGGATTGCATGGTATCGAACTCCGTACGATTTTGATAAGGCGTTGTACTTCTTCGATTATCGCAATCAAACTAACAGAATTGCAGTACTTTCACTTCGATTGCCTTGATATTAAACGATTTCCAGAGATGTATTTCTAAAGATTGCCGTAGATGTATTTTTGAAGATCTGAACTTACTAAACTTACTACACTTACTCATCTAATTTAACCTAATGTCCAATTCGAACCTAGCTGATCAGTTAATCAAGACTGTCAGGTCCCAGCAGCTAGGTGCAAACCTAGTTACATTTTTAGACACTTACGGAGTAGTATCGAAAAAAGCGGTTGCAGCAAGAAAAGATAATGCGAAGCGAAGTCTCGCGAGCCGGCGATCGCAAAAACGACTTATCAGTTTTCGCTGCGCCCGGTTGACGCGTTTTTTCGATACCTCCTGGAACGATCTTTCATCCTCGAGCAGAAATCCCTGGCATGAGCCAAGAGTAAAAGCATATGTCGCGGAAACATTTCTGTACCATTGAGAGTAACGAGGGTAAACGCGATTCCTGCGGACCTCCGTGAAAGCTTCTCTCGAAAAAACAGGCTCTCGATACCGTGTCGCCTCGAAACCTTCCTCTTATCGTGCTCTAGCCCCGCAAGTTGAGAAGAGGGTGCTTCACGGGCCACGGACCACGGGGCAATCTTTTATTAAATCTCTTCCTTCGATACCCCTTTCCAGCGGCCATTTTTTCCCTCCACCGTCACTCTCTCTCTCTCTCTCCTCTCGAGCGTCTCTTCCTACAATCTATTCCACCTAATCAGACCGAGTTCCGACTACCTTAAGCCCGGCTTCCGGGGCCCGTTAATGACGAACGTCTGCTTGATTTCCTGACGCGTCCGTCCGCGACCTTTCTAATCGAGGGTTGCGTGATTTAATCCGGCCGAGGGGGTGGAAAAGATTTACCGAAATCGAAATCGCTTAAAGCGCGATATCGAAGTTTTCGACCGGCCTGAATAAATCTTCCGGTCCGAATAATCCGGAAGTTGTTTCAATAGCTGCCGATTCACGACTCGGCAAAGTTCCGCCGACAACCAGGAGAGGTCGATCTTAATTTTCCATCCGCTTTAACGGGGTGTTAAACACCTCGAAACTCGCCGTCCCCCTACCCCTGCACCTCTCTCTTCTCCCGAGCTTTAATTAAAGTAACTTAGTACTCGCGCACCGGCGAAAATATTCGCGCGATATAATCTCGGTGGCGTGAACTGGGGAATGCCGAAATATCGTCCACCTTCGGACGCTTCTAGTTTCTGCGTCGGGCCTCGTTGATCTAGGCTCTCCCTCGTTAATTTTCTGGTGGTTTTTGCATTTCTTTTAACTACATATATATTACAGTAAACTTATATTACAGTTACTTATATTACAGTAAAGTTATGACAGAGGTATTAGCGCTTATTCAATGCTATGTAGAAGTGTCTTATCAATAGCAAACCACTATTGTTGTACCTATAGTTCATTTATATAATTCTTACAATCATTGGTGCAGATCGTAAGATTATCGACCAGTTCATGTTGCAATATCCCTGTAGAATCGCTACGCTCGATTTGGTAAACAATGAATCAAGCTTAATCATGTCAGCAGGATCGATTTTCATATACCAAAACTCGGTTCATCTAATTTCATGTATTCCCTAAAGATCGCGCGGCTGAAACTCGGAAGTTCCTTGGTATGTTTGCCTATAAGCACCTGTAGTTTATTGATATCGGAAAGGTTACGATGTACTGGAACACTAATTATAAAACTGTTCTTTTAGGTTGTTTCCTTATTGCACATTTATCTGTCATGCTAAGAAACAATCAGTACCTTACAAACTTACTTATCCTATTTTCTCGAATTTATTTTCCGTCAATCACTACTAAGAATAGAGACACAAAGGATTATACTGATGTAGATTCAGCAGAAGTCGAAAGCATGATTTAGCAGCTTGAGTTTTCAGTCAATTACAAAATTTTAATTTGTCTATCCAGTATATTCTTTAATATATTTTTCATATTTATAAATACTGAAGACGTAAATTATAATTTCGAAGAAAATTATATAAAATTAAATTTGAAAATGATGAAACATAGTTGAACCTAAAGAACATCACAAATCAGTCTCCTCAAAGACTCACCATGAGTCCCAAAAGTGAGGTTGGTTACACTGCCGAACGTAGTTTTTTTATGTATTCTATCTACTATGTTTTCACAAATACAAATAAATCGGACAATGTCACTGACATGAAATTTCAATGATCGCAGATGATCGTAGCGTCTTTTTGCCTTACGTGTACCGAAAAAGAGCATCGAATCCTTCGCACGGTTAGTGCACAGTGCGTATCTACGTTCAACTGCGTAAAAGGTCTAAAATGACTTTCAAATTTGAAGTTCCAAAATAATATCAAACTTTCCCGTTCCAAATTATAAGCGAAAACGGTAAAACAAAGGATTTCTCGTCAACTGTTTTAATCGCCCAATTAAGCCGTCGTTTTCCGCGATTAGGGAAGGCGCAAAAATCATCGCGGATTGGCCCTTCCTTCATTCAGCCCGGAAACTCGGTGGGGTGGTTGGAAAGAAAGGCTTAATCGACACTTAATTGATTCGCGTAAACGCGTCGTGCGAAGTGAATAGAAATCGCGAGAACCACGGCTCGCCTGTATCATGGGCTCTCGTGAAGGTAATTACTCGCTACTAATGAGCAGCGTTATCGAAGCGCAATCGATGGTACGTCAAACAAGTCGAACTCCGACGGCATAAACGGAAGTTAAGTCGACGAAGAAAGGGGGGCGACGGGGTCGAGGGGGATGGATCCTTGGAGCGTAGCCCAGAATCAAATGAACCGAGTCTCCTCGGCGTTGTCCTTTCATCCCCTCTCGTCTGCGGGTCGGCATTGAACTGCGCGAGGAAATCTGATCCCCCAAAGGGGTGAGACTTAGATTGTCGCACTAGTCTGGCACATATATACAGGGAAGAACAGTCGGGACTGGTATTAGACAAGTTGTTTGATTCGGAAGGCGATATCCCTCTTGTAATTTGACCTCTTGTTGTCCAGCTGAGGTTCCTCGCTGGATCCTCAATTGGATTGTTCTCTCTGGACGGCGGAAAGTATTTGCCCCTGGTCGGAGTTTTCGGTGAAGGGTCGTCGATCAATTAAGGAATTGAATTACTACCTTAATCCTTAATTATTGATTAGCAACAATAATCAATCTGTTAGCTATTTTTGGAAACGCTTGGAATAGTTTACGGCTAGTTTGGGTTTCGATTTGTAGCCAACTTAATCGTAACATCGTGTACACTTTACCCAGATTTGCATTATACCCAAATATAGTCTATGGTTAGTGTATTTGTATCCTAGTTCTACAATAAGTTATGTTTCCAATTAAAAGGAGTTGCAGGTGATGTTTGATATTCAATTTGTAGTTTATTTAAATACTTGAGATGGAGGTTTGAATCTGTTCTGGTCTTTGCAGGCTGAATTCAGTAAAGTGTTATTCTATGTTCATAGTATTTTCTTTTCCTGATTAATAGAATAATACAAAATTGTTGTCTTTCATATAAATAGTCTTTAATTGTTTATTTAATCTACCGAACCTCTATCTCGTCCGGGACAAAATTACGTATATTTGAGAAGGTCAGATGCGTTCAATAAAAGAGCATATTAGATAGAGTAAATTAATTGGACCCTGTGTACAGTTGATGGACAAAGGAGGGAATTAAATTATGTTCTACTTAACATGTTTCCTTTGAGGATAGAGTCCTGGATGAAGGGAAGCAAGCGCGGCGGGGGATAATTCACGACGCGATCAAAAAGAAATTTTCAAAGGAGATTTCGATCCCGGGAGCAGCATAAAAGTCCTTAGCGTCTTCATTCGATCTCCTCGTCGCGAAAGACAAAGTGGATAATTTTCCTCCACATCCAGCGACTGGATTCCTTCAATTTGTATTCACCCCAATAAACTTACTGTCACGTCGAACAGATCTTCCTTAGCCTCTTCGTTCGCTCGAGGAAATTTATTTTCCTGCCAAAGATGGGCTCCTGTTGCAGCCACCAATTTCCGGCCTAGTCGATTTCCACCCGAGGTGGTTCTGTTATAACGCCTGAGATTCCCAAAAGCCCCGGCTTCTCTTCGTTACGTTCACCTAGGATTAATCACTCGAAAACAATCGGAATTTGTACGTAATCCTTTCAGTTAATTTTCTTTCGTTTGATCCCGTATTGCTTTGTCGAACCAATTGCTTCTGTTCAACTCGAATGCCAACGGCAGTGGCGTTAATCCCACGCGACAGACTTGTAACGATGAGATGGGACAAATTTATAGGTTGAGAGAAATACGGCAACGACCCGCGATACGTTATCGAGTTTTTAATTCCGGCTCTTTAGTCCGACTGAAATATTGTGCTTGACATCCGACTTTGGAGATTAAGTTTTAGGTGACGCACAAATGCGCGTATATACACACCGTTAGACATAATCTCCTGCGAGATTGCTATAAATTATTGAGATTTAGTTTGAGTAATCGCTGTGATCCACTTTTTTGACACAGTTTTAACTAAGTTTGACTAAATGATAAAGTTGGAGGATAAATATGTTACCCAAGAACATAATTCAGGGATCTATGTTGTTATCTATCAAGATTACGTTCTTTTAACTGGACTATACGAGGAGCTATAGCAGAAACACACTGATAAGAGATATCACCCAATTTGCACAAATCGATTTTTATGGAACTTGGAATATAGGTAAAACATTTGGAAACATTTTTAGGGGGTGAACAAATATATTTACGGGTGTTAAATTACCCTCCAAAATTGGAAGTTGAACGCCTACTTCGAATAACTCGAAGATTACCAGACACAGAAAAAAATGGCGAAGGGAAACTCTCTGAATTTTTCTAAGGAATAATATGACATAAGCGAAATTCGAGCGAAGTCATAAATGGCTCTATAGTATCCAGAAAACCAGAAAACTATATGTATTTTTAGCAATATTGAACGTGCACATTAGTTTTTTTTTTACTAAAAGCTTTAATATAAGTAGAAAGTTTACACATATGTGGTATATATTGCCTTGCTTGTTAGGTGTAAGTTTCAGTCTAAGAGTCCTATACATATAGGTTCACAGGACGTGTACAGAAATTGATTGGAGGAATGAATAAAACAGCAAAGGCGTTAGATTGGAAGATACAGGAGCAGGCTCGACACGATGCTTTCAATTTTCTCCATTTAGGCCTTAATGAGAGACCAGTCTGCCGAGTACGTCGAAGGGTGACGCGAAGAAAGCTCTCGGCAAGGGTAACCAGTTTCCGAGCCCCTCGAGCCCTGGGTCTAGGCTGACGGGGACAGGCAGTTTCCACAGCACTACTTCACGCGACAGAACTTATCTAATATACCTGGTCCTCCCTCGCGTCACCGGCAAACCAACCCCTAGCAGGATTCCTGCTCCCTTCATACCACGCAGCCGCACTTTGCCAAAGTTCGTTCACGCTAAGGAGGCGAGGCCACAAAGAGAAGAGTCGCCGCGAATATAAAATAACTCCTTGTCCCTAGTGAATATTATACGGGAATTCGGTGGGAATCCCAAGTAGATCGATGCTCTTAATTTTTTAACGCGACCCCCTAGACCCGTCGAGGGAACGAGAGAGGGCGGTGGGTAACTCGAAGTCAAGATGCAAGGAGCCGCGAGGTGAATTTCTCGCAGTTTTATCGTCGAACTTTTTTAAGGGCATTAACGAAGAGAGCGCGAAACATTCGTCTCCGTCGGGAAGAATGAATTATCAGTTGTTTCGTTGCGCGAAGGCCGGGTCGCTTTCGTCGTCGATTCTAATTGGGCTAATTAACCCTCCGGCAAAATGGAAGATTTATTCTTCGGTCTCGAATCTCCCGCGAACGATCTATTCATTCGCACGGCGACGCAATAAATCCGCGCTGGGCCGTGGTGCGTGCCGGAGAAACGCTGGAAATTGCCTTTCCCTTCGGGGTTGACAAAGTGGAAGGAGGGAAGAAAGGTATGTCTGTGTCAAGGACTTCCTCTATGCTACCCTCTGCCGTAGGTCATCTCTTCATTAGAACCTAAATGGAGAAAATTGAAAGCGCCATATTGAAAGCTCCACTCTCCGACGCGGCACCCCGTAAGCAGCGGGAACGTCAGTTGCCTGTTCTTCGTGGAAAGTACTCGATGCTATGTCGGTAGCACAAACAGGCTCGGATCCGCGGTTGAAATAGGAGGATAACGACCCGAAGCGTCCTTTACGAGCGCGCTCCGACGTTCATTACGACGCCTATTTATCAATTGCTTTAGTCACTGCTACTCGGTTCTAATTGGATTCAGCGTACTTTGCTTTGTGGCTTGTTAACATATGGGCGGTTCAAGTGACGAAGGACAGAAGGACTGAAGACAATTGGGTGAGGGGATAGGAGGGTTAGCAAGGAAGAATCTTGGCTTGGGAAGAGGAAGAAATAACTGAAAGCTGGGTAGCCACGATTTTGGGTACCCGAAAGTGAAAGTGGACTTGAATAGGGATCTCGAAAGTTTGTTACCTTTTATGATTTTTTAATAAGTTTTGCTACTTTAATTTTTTGTTTCCGTTTAGTCCTTGTGAACCAAATAAGATCTAATTAACACTCGCAATACTACTAAGTTTTTAATCTTATATTTTTGTTGTATTTACTATTATACTTTTATTTTTAACTCTGCTGTTCTCCTCTTAAAATTCTAATTTATTACAATTTGAATTATGAACATATCATTATAAATATGGTCAATGAAATTTTTATAGAATGTCAAGAAACAATAAATGTAAATATTAAGAATAATTTCCCCATATTTTTGTTACAATTGGAATAGTTATTTAACAAAATAAAATGTAGGAATGGGTCAAATAGACCCGAAGAGATCAGCAGGGTTAATTGTGTATCAATAGTGTCATTGATACATTGTACTACTTCCTATAATTTTTTAAAGTTCGTATACTTTCTAATATTTCTTATAATTTGCTTCACTGGAGTTCAAATGAACATTGTTTTGTTTCTTCTACTGTCAATTACTGATTCATGAATCTGTCAACTACTTATCTTGTTAGAAATGTAATATGTCAACTACTTGGGCAATTTGGAGGTTTTTATTTTGTTTAAATGAAACTTTATTTATTTTTATTTACGAATACTCTTGAAGTCAATTCGATTGAGAGTAGTTAACAAATGAAGTCATCCATCTACACAATTGCTTATTAAAAAGAAAAACCTGTGACACTGATTATAATGAGAAATGAAGCTTATAATGTCAACCACTGGAACATTTATCCTACACAATATTTCGTTTTCATTGAGCATCAATGTCTTAGAACTCAGACTACCAACATAACAAGGTAGAAAAAGGCAAAAATAATCGAAATGATTGCACACGAGATTCTTATGTTCAAAGATCGTGAGAAAGTATTTTATTTCTTAGATTTTTGGGATCTTGACCTGGACCTGAAATCTGGGGAACCCGGAAATTAGTTATTCGACACCGCGAGTAAATTGAAATTGGAGCACACTGGGTGTCCAAGAAACGGGGGAATTAAAATTACCCAGAAAGCCGAGTTCCTAGTATATCCCGTATAATGGTATTTATATTTCTTTCACCGTCTTGAAAACAGCATAAAAGTTCAGGAGCCGACGGGGCATTTCGTAATCGAATAAAGGAAAGTCGCGTAACATAAAAATTCATTAGGACCGCGGGGCCTGCCAGGAAGCTCTCGAGCGCTAAGCCGCAAGACGATCTACTTTGCTAATCATCGCAAAAAAAAAAGGGAAGAGAGAGAAAGAGAGAGGTGGAAGAGGAAACTCGCGTAAACTTCCATCAGGGAGCCAAGAGGGCGAGTGTTTAAGAGATTCCTCGGTGGAATACTGGCGAGTCCCTACTCCCAGCGGAACCGGCGGGGTGTAATCAGTTAATTAACGCGAGGGGCCATCAAGGGCCATTTAAAAATCGTTTCTGTTCGACTGTGCCGGGGTCGGGGCGAGAGCTCGAAACTACGCTGCAAAGCGGCGTCTTTTGGGTCCACCCCCTTCTAACTCGAAGGCGCAAAGCGCAAACCACTTGCGCTCCTCAAGCTCGGCTTGTTAATTCTCCATAGGTTGTCGTTACGACAGACCCGTTCGCGTTGGTCTGAGCGCTACTTTTCGAGCACGCTGGTTAACGTACTCGTCGAGCCCGAGCCACTCGTAAGAAGTTTCTGGCCGGAGCTACTTCGCCCGAGCAACGTCTGCTTTTTATTATCTACCGCGGTTAGAGGGGCACACGAACGCCCGTTAGCTGCTGCCGGGGCTAACTTCTTGTGCTCGTTCAGCCGTGATACATTTTTATGGAGACCAGGGAACTCGAGGGGTAAAACTGGACCACGATTCATTATTCTTGTTCCTTTTTTTTTTGAATTGTGATCATTCATCCCCCTCTCCTCCCTTCCCCCGGTGGGAATACTTGGCCGGGAGCGGCTCTTTCTTGGGAATCGCGACTGATGTTCCCGTGGAATGCCTCCGTTTTAAACGGGGAATTTAACAAAGCGACTTTGGCGGCTTTTGGGAGGAGCGCAAGGTATTCCTTTGATCGCGAATTGATGATCATTTTAGAAAGTTGCTATTCGCCTGAGAAATGCTTTTTAAGAATCGATTATATTTGAGAAATCTATTTCAATCAAGTCTCAGAAGATTTCTTGAACAGATGATTAAGTGGTTGTAAGTAACGAATTGACATTTAATTGGAACTTCTTATGATAAGCCTTACAAGAAATGGTTTTCAGATATCTAATTGCTTTGGTTTAGATCATGCATGTCCAATTTTTCAAATTTGTTTGCGTCATTAAAAGTAGTTGTTCACAACTCTGTGTATTGTCAAAAGTTTATGGTTTTCCGAAGTCATATTAGCAAATATCTAGAGGCCCTTGCGACCTGCGGGCCAAGAGTTAGAAATGCCTGGTTTTGACATATGTTTTAGGTGATTGAAAAATTAGGAAAACGTTTTTTGTTTTATTTTGGCTCGTGCTAATATTTAGGGAGTGAAATCATTTCACTATAAATAACTATAAATGTACAAAAATGTAGGAGGTTCCGGGCAAACTCAAAATATAATACTAGTTACAACAATTATTAGTATTCAAAGAATATTAGAACATACTGTTGAATAAAACTTAATATACTGTAATCGTTAAAATTAAGAGAGCACCAAAATTTTCTACAAAGACTATACATCCACAAAAAAAGTTATAAAAAAACTTGAATTCACTATTTTGTAGTTTGAAATATCTAGACATTGAATCCAGGACTCAAACATTTTTTTCATACAGTACTGCATATATAATACTATTTTTTGGAATTGAGTCGCAACAAATAAATGTTAACAATTTTTCGTCAACTTTGAGAGGATGCGTGGATTAAAATAAATTTTTTCTGATAAATCCAATAGAATGATCTTAGAAAGTGCACTTTCCCGTTCAATTTCGTTTTTTTTTGTTTTGTTGTGCAATTTTTATTTGCTAAGTTATTTGTCATCATATAAGAAAAGGTACTTTTCACTTTAAGCATCTATAACTGGCGAATGCACTGTGGTAGGCAAATTACAATGTGTGTTTGGAAAGCTGAGAGCATTTCCTTTTAAAACTCTTTAGTCGTCAATTTGATGTAATTTCTTTTTGTCGTATACAATCGTCGTAAATTGAAATTAGACCTAGCTTATCAGCTTTGAATGATGTACCATTAGAATGTTTAAAGCTAGTTCCTTATATCAATCCTTACTTAAATCCTCACATCAATTAAATCGAAGATAAAAATCATTTCCACCTAAAAGTTTCCTATTTAGCACTAGAACTACCAGAGGGGTCAAAATGGACTACAAAAATATTCTTTAAGTGAATATTGTTTTAAAAAAACGTTATGTTCACTTTAAATCGACGTTGAAAGGAAATGGAGAAACGTGTAAATAAATATTTTTTTAATGAAGTATTTTTTCAAGAATCTGACGTATTGGCAGTCTGATAAAAAAAGCATAAGTTCTTCGTCGGTCGTTTTAGTATTAAATAATTATAATATAAGCCATTGCTGCTAATTGATTCCCAGTAAAAGTTTCAGAGATGTCCAGCGATAATCGCAGATCAGCAGACCAAGGTTCACGGAAATACATTTCACTGTTTATCGTATCCGATGGTTCGCCAGTGAAAACGTAGGGGTTTGCAGTTTCCAGGCAGCCCGAAGTCGTGGCCCATGAAGGGAGGAATTAAATGCGGCGAGCGGTTCGCGACCGCCCTCGTTTTTCACGCTCCCCCTTTCTCCGTCCCTCTAGCCACCCTCTTCGGCCACCTCGTATTTAGAAAATTGCTGGCTCGGCTGCTCGAGTAATCGAGTGTTATTTTAAGAGTGAGAGCAATTAACGCTCTTACCAGTTACCCATGGCTCTTGCTAGTTACCCACGCCTGGGGAACGCGATTCTCTCGCGGGGCTACCGGGAATATTTTTAACCGGTCGTCTGGAGAATGAGGTACGAATTTCTCGAGGATCCTGTGGCAGATGGAGGGTTTTTGTCGCGGAACGGCGAACAATTTCCTCAGAATTTACGGCGCGTTTTGACCAGTCTAGTCTGTCGCTTGACTGAAATTTATGTCGCCTCTCGTGACTATTGCGCATCGGGATTTCTTGTTTTTTTTTTTTTTCCTTTTTTTTATGCAAGTTTCATTTCACGGGGAAAACGCGGGGGTTAAACACGAGGAACGAAATTCCGCGATGAATATTCATATCGAATTTCCTTGTACTGTTCCCGTCCCCCTGTTTTTGTACTGAATATTCCCGTGCTTTAATTCAGATATTTTTCTTGGAACGAAATGATTTTTAAATTTCCTCTCTTGGGAGACACTCGTCGGGGGAGTCCGTTGTCTTATCTTCTCTGGGCTGGACTCCGTTCCGTTCAGTTTTAAATCAAAAGACGCGAGACATTGAATAACGGGATGCTTTTAAATAATATACTTTGAAGGAAGCATGGTTCAATATTTTTTCTACCTGACATGTTTTCATTTTTCGTGGCCAGAGTGGATTGGAAAAAAATGTTGTAGTCTTTTACGAATATCAAAGTGACTTTAGATTTACAGTTGATAGGCACACGTTTTGTTGTTAGAAGTACATTTAATTTAGACTATTAAACTATATTACTTCATAAGTAGGTCGTTTTAACTAATAAGGGAATATATTGAACTCTCACACCTCGATTTTGATAAAACTTATGTGAGAGCTAGTTCTCATAATAATATATGATACGTATCTTTCTCATCGGCCATCTTTCACGTTAAGGGATAACAGTCCTCAAAGTTGAGGGATGAAAATTCGATTTTTGGGATATCTCTGTGACCAAAAGATTCAACAAGTCAGTTGTTTTTTTAAATTGTGTATTTTCATACAGCGAATTCGGTAAGATACAAAATTTTAAGGAAAAGTCATTGTTTAAATAATATAATTAAAAAACATCATTTTTAAAATAATTTTTTGGTAAAATATCAATCTACCATCGTGTACGTTTATTTGTATACATGTACGAGCTATCTACCAACATAGGTGACTCGTTTCTTGGAAAATTTTCTTTTTTACTATTTAGCCATAATTATTGAATGCACAATTATCACATATCATTCAACTTTGTCCTTTAAACATTCAACGTATTTTTAAGAACAACAAAGATATTCGAGGTACGTACAGACGTTAGATTATTCACCCTGTATTTCTTTTCTGGATGCGATAATTTTGCGTTTAATAATTATTGTTAAATAATAAAACGTAAAATTTCCCAAAACAAGTGTCCCTTATTTTGGTGCATAGCTTGCATATATAAATGCACACGATTGTGAATTGACATTTTACCAAAAAATCATTTTTAAAATTGTTTTTTAATGATATTATTTAGCCAAATAACTTTTCCTTAAAATTCTGTATTTTATCGCTGTTTAAAAATACGTAATTTAAAATAAACTGACTTTTTGAAGCTCCTAGTTTCAGAGATATTCCAAAAAACGCATTTTGATCCCTTAACTTTGGGTGCTATTATCACCCCTTTAACATAGAAGATAGCTGATAAAAAAAATACGTGTCGAATATTCTTATCAGAACCAGCTTTCACATAAATTTTCATTAAAGTCGGGACGTTAGAATTTGATATGTTCCCTTGCAAGGAGGGCAATATCATAGTCATGTATAAACTTAATTAATGATTTATAATCAGATTTGAGTAGTTTAAGCGAGACCTAATTCGCCGGTGTTTCTATGTTTAT
Source organism: Perdita meconis (assembly GCA_030770465.2). Classification (NCBI taxonomy): domain Eukaryota; kingdom Metazoa; phylum Arthropoda; class Insecta; order Hymenoptera; family Andrenidae; genus Perdita; species Perdita meconis. Next base: position 8,809,470 of record JASKOS020000006.1, on the reverse strand, counting down.
CTCAACATGTCCTAATTCCAACCTTGATCCTGATTCAATCTAAATATGTATATCCTAGGTCCGACCTACATCTACCCCCAGATTCGCTCCAAGTTCGGCTAAGTCCGTCCTAAGTGGAATCCAAATATGCCCTAGAACTAGTCTACAATCTACTGTAAATGCAACCTAGGTGTAAACAATTCCAATCTCGGTTTGCCCAGGTGTCCGTCTCCGGACGGGTTCGCCTAATGGGTCTACGTCTCACACACGGGTCCCCTTCAAATTTGGTTCTTAATTTGGTAGTAAAAGTTGTTCGAAGTTAACGAGCTGCCGGAACAAGCTTCTTCGGGAACTGCACAGCCCACCGAAACTGCGAACGCAGTTCGGATGTATTACCATCCCATTTTCTCCCGCGCGGAATGTATTCACGTTAATGGCCTTGTACAACTGCGACGCCGCGTCAGAAATAACATTCGGCTAATCTACATTCTAATTTCTGCGTAATTAGCATACAGTTTCCAGAAGCTTTCATAACGTCTCTCCCATAGCATATTATTACGTTAGTCACGTGTCTCGTGAATGTCGCATTACCCAGCTCCGTGCGTTACGATTATCTGATATCAGCCACCTTAATAGAAAAGGAAGGCGGAACTGTGAGTGTTGCAATTTTGAACCTGCTTTCGGGTTCGAATATCACCGAAAAGTACCAGTTACTTGTCTGCCGTAGTTTCTTGGCACACTGACAATCTGTTCTGTTCCAGCCGCGATAAGAAAATTCTTCTATTCGGTGGTGATTGTCTACGGTAAAGGAACTTTAGTCTTTTGTTGATCGTTTGTGTCATTTCGAAAGCTAAAATTTGGCAGTAGATTAGGTAGATTGTGTACAGGGTGAGTTATGCAAAATAACCAGCTTGAATAATTTCTGTAGTTTCTAGAATAGGTCTTTTGCAACTTGGTTAAGTGGCAGACTTATTTGAGCATCCTGAGTTCTTGATCTACCACTCAAACATTGAAGAACGAGAAGATTTCCAATCTTTACTATTTGCACAAAGTCACTATATGTATTTTGAGAAGAGACTATACTCATACTACTATTTATGTTAATACTGTGTAAATATAAATGTAAACGAATATAGCAGTTAATAAGGTTCATTTTTTATCCTTGTTTAATTACTTTCAGTCACTGTTCTCATCTAATGTAGATGTCTAAAAGTGTTGCTACATTAAAACCAAAACACAAAAAGCAAGAAAAGGGGTTTCAAATATTTTAAAGAATACCACTTGGAAAAAGCTTTGTCTATCACACAATGGTCTTTCAAGTATCAAACACCTTTTGTTTCAAATATTTTCCTCCTATCTTTAGCACTGTAAATTATTCAGGTGGTTTGCTTTCTGCAAATACACATATGTATATTATTTTGATTAGTATGATAGGAGAAACCTACACAAAAACTCAAGTTATGTAACTGAAATTGTATTTACTAAACAATTTTATGAAGAGTATAAAATAACAAAAACACACTTAAAGAAATCAAATATGGTATTAACAAAAAACACAAAACATTTTCTTAGTGTGAGAACAAAAATATCTGGTAACAATTTTCGAAATATAATTTAAATAAATACTGCTGATGAATATTTCCATGTAATTTACCTCCTGATTACACTATAGTATAGTTTTTGAAACAGTCGAAAATAAGATTAGAAGTCTCGAAAATACAATACACTCGATAATTCACTGCGATGATCGTGTTTTAAAACAATCACCATTGAAACTTCAATATGCCAGAAAATAATTGAATAGAAATAAGTATAGCATACTTCTTTACTCTAATATATAGCTTTTTACAGGTTTCCTCTATTATAAAAATTAGTATGGATTAACCAAAAATTTTTCTATCACCTTTCAAATAATTACCTTCTTAAAATTGCGTTAAAATAAAACTGACTGTAATTCATTAATTTAAAAATCACTAGGGACAGACGAAATGTGGTGAGCCAATCAAAATCAGCTTTCTCATAACCAATTTCTCATTATGATTTCGTCTACTCTGCATAGTTTCTAAGGCATATTGAGTTAATGTACTGAGAGAATCTACAGAATCTATTTGCACCTCCTGGCAGAATCCAGAGGCACAAAACATCTACACAGTTTCATCTGCTGAAACTATACATCAAACTCTTATCTCTCACCACAGTAAATAATCAACCCTGTTACAGTCTTCAGGCTTTTTATAACCAATTAGAGTATGTTTTTTTCTTTAAATATTATGTTTTTTATTCTTTAACATTGTATCAAAAATTCATTATCTATATTCTTAATAACATGATAATCAAAGTTACTCCATTCAGGACTTTTAGCAAAAACGTAGTAAGGCTAACACTATAAATAAGACCGAACATTACGATTTTCGACGAACTTTCCTCTCCCTCATCCAAAGGCCAACGATTTACCGGCAATCAATGTGGCAACCGGATTAATTAAATAGTGAAAACGGAATCTTCCGCACTGACGTTTCAATTGACTGACGTTCGACTAATTTCCAATGCACTCCGATGAATTTCTGATAAATTCCTCGCCATTGCGTGTGCGTTTCAGTCGCCGACGTTAATAACGCGCGTGCTTCCGAACATTCTCTCCCGGTCGCAAAATGATAATCGTTTTCCGCAGCCGCGGCGCGGAGGGTTGGGCGGCGACGCCGAGTAAACTATTTGAATAATGGAAATCGACCGATTGGCGGCAAATAAAAACGGCGCGATTTGACGGATCTCTAACGGAGATTTCGAATTCGCGAAAATACGCTTGTCCCTCTTTTGGCGGGGTTTCAATTTCGATCGCGGCGCGGCGGCGGCAACGCGGCGGTCGGTCGAGATAATTTCATCGCTAATTTCGGCCCCGAGGTTACGTTTCATTGCCCCGCGCGAACCCCGGCGACGGAAAAACCGTGGAAGAGGGTAGGCAGGGGGGGCAGCGTGTAATAATTTTCCCGCGGGACACGTTGCGGAGGCGGCAGCGACAAGCGGTGGCGTTTGGAAAACCCGCGCCGCCGGGTACCGGAGGGTGTCCACGCGACATTAGACAGGAATGCGTGCATTCGCCGGCTCCCATTTACGAACCGTTTGCTTAATTAAAGTCGGCGAAGGTCTGCTCTGTCGGCTGGAAACGCCCGATAGACGCTATCGTCGGATTCTCCGTCCCTGGGATAAAGTGATAAACGCGTTAATGAAATTAAACGCGGCCCGCGAAACATTTACTACCTTCAACCTGGAATGGCAGATCTTATTGTTGCGTGTTGCGGCGATGACATGCGGTGCGGCTGGATTGCCATTTGTCCACGGTTGGGTCTAATCGTATGTTTGTGGAACGAGTGTGGAACGAGATTAGGGAGTTATTCGCGTGTGGACACTCGGTTTCATCGTGATTTTTTGGCATTAAGCTAACTGGGACTGCTGCGGTGATTTTGAAGAACTTCTTGCTTAGCGAAAATGTTAGGTGAGTCTTTGTTAACGAGTTATTAATGAGAAACATCGACCACTCAGACAGCGAGTACGTCGGATCGATTCCGTGCGGACAATGGCGGACCAATACTACTTATAGTTAAAGCCCGCGCTGAAATTTGTCCACTACACTCGCGCTCTGATTGGTCAGGTATTCTGTTAATATCTCATTAACAAAACCTCCGAGAACATTTTCGCTAAGGGAAAAGTTGTTTGAAATCATCTCAGGAATTACCCCTTTCAAGAACCTGCAACATTTTTGTTACACCCTGTATAGTATGCTTTTACATTGATAATGAAATAGAAAAGCGGGCGAATTTTTATAAAAAGAAAATAAATATATTGGAAGTATAAAAGCAACAAGTGAAAGAATTTGCTTGAAAAATTTTCCGGTATACATACATGTACTAATTCAGTTTAACCCTGCTATGGTGTTTGGGTCATTTTTTACCCGTTAGGGTATTTTGTTTTCTTTAACAACTGTTTTATGGTAATTATTTACATTGAGGGCTTCCTCACCGATTTTGATGATCTTGAAATATGTTGTCAAGGTTATCATTCTAAACAACTTTTTCTTATACATGTTACCGCCGCTCGGTCTTCGTTTTCGAGATATTCGCAAAAAAAGTTTCAATATTTCAAAGACTGATCGGAGTAGTTCGGGGTTAGATTTAAAATTGTGGCCACCGATAAGGCGGCCACGGTCACAATTTAAAACGACTTCAATCAGTTGAGATCCCCTGTCTTGTCTGTTTATGTTTACAAATTGAAACGTCAAATGGATCGTGTCGAACGCGAACGAATTTAGCAGTAAATCACAAAATGAACTTTGTTGATCCTGACAGCGGTGCCCATACGCAAAATATAGAGCGTATTTGGCGAGAAACAATAAAATCATAATAAAGAAAAAGCAAACAAAACATAAATTTTTACATTTTCCATCAAGCTCTTATATACATAAAAGGATAATTAATAATTTCACGTTTACAGGCAATAATTTTATTAAAATAGTACATTTTGTAGTTCCTTACAAGTATTGGATGATTGTAAAAGTTTTAATAGTTTCTCAATACATGATGTAAGTATCGTTCAATCGAAACTATAAACAAGTTTGTTAAAGTATCACGTATCCTTGGAAACGTAGTGCAGTCCGCTTTAATTCATAATAGAAATTCGCCGGTTTCAGTGAATCATTCTAAGTGAAAATAAAATTGAAAATGAACACAAACAGTAACATTTGCGTGTGACAGTGATGTATGAGTTTCATACAGGAACGAATCAGACAAATAGTTAAAAAAATATATGTGATGTATTCGTAGCATCTACCGTGTCATTTTAATCTGAGAAAAATGAGTTTCCAAATTTTAACGTACTTGACTCCAACAATAAGCTGCATTTTTATGAATCTTCTATTACTGATAATTACACTACGTATAATTTCGCGGATACAACTGCATAAAGATTAGATGTTGGAAAAAAGTCATTGAAAACGTGTAAATCAAAAAATTGAAAAACGTTGAAAATAGAAAAACTATAGAGCAATTAATTATTTTAATGAAACAATATCATCCATTTATAGTAAACATTGATTACAATTTAATACTGGTTTCTGGGTATTAAGATAGCGTGTTATTATCGATAATATCTATTATAATTGAGCTTTGGAATGAACAATAGTATGCCGGAGTAAATTTCCGAACTATGATACTGCTAATAGGAATTTATATGTATACCTATAAAAAGTCAAAGAATACGAATCAACGTCTCCGCGAATAGTCCCAAAGAAAACGAAAATATCGAGCATCTTTTTTTTTTTATCTTTTCGCGTTACACGGCGTAAAATTTCATTCCTGTCCGCGCGTTTCGCGCCGCAAAACTCTGTTAACCCGAAAAAAGCTCGAATACTTTTTCATTAAAGTATCCTTCGGACTCGGATACTCCATGCGCCGCGTGCGGAACGCAATTGCCGCGGGATGCCGAAACGGATAGACGCGGTTATGTGACAGTAAATTTTAATTGTACGCCTCCATCTCCCGGACACGATGGCCTGTTCAGTCGTCGAGCTATGATCTCGGTATCCCGCTCCGGCCGTTACCACCAGCCACCATGTTGCCGTGTGGTGTGTTTCGCGTGCGCACACGCATTTACGTGTGTTACGCTTAGGCATCCCAACTCTAGAGCAGATTAGTTCGGGAACAATTTCGTTTCCGCTTCTGTCGGCTGTTCGCTCGCAAAAACAATCCAGAACGGAGCTGGAAGTTCGAGAATTCGATAAAACGGAAATTAAGAGCTGGCGAACATTACTTCTGAAATATTTTATGGGCATCGTTCACGCTTTCGTAGTGAAATATTTTAGAATACTTTTGCTTCTTTTCAGATTCACGTTGTTTATGAATTTCTTGGTTACATGCACCTTTTAGTTAGAGTCAATGAGATCAAATTGGCGAAGAATAATTTGTTTAATTGATAGAATTGAAGTTATGACGTTTTGACATTTGCAGAATAATGAAAATGCTGTAAAATATTTGTGACATAGAAGAATCTATTATTTAAATAGGGAAGTAATATAAACATCCGTTACAACATAGTGGAGTGTAATTGTTACACCTGACAGACAACCGACAAATTTTTGAGCCATCGATCCCAGAAAATAAAAATCCTGTAGACGAATTTGACGTACTCGCCTTTTTTTGAACAGAGATAACTTGTATTTCGATAACACAATAAATTTTACGGAAATCCCAAAATAAATAGTAAAATCCACTATTTTTCCCAGCAGAAGTTTTACTGCTATCGATAAATTACAAACAGTTCAGTGGAGCTATATATTTACCAGAATATAAAGCTTTATGCTTGAATGCTGTCTGATAAATCGATTGAAAAGGTGTTTGAAGGAAGTTACATGTTCTTGGGGAGGGCGCGAGCTTTTTGTTTAAAAGAATCCCTGTTTGTTTCTCTCCAAGTTCTTTAACCGTACAGGACATCTACATTCTTATGCTTTCCTTGCTTCATGCATTCTTGGCACGTTGTTGAAGCTCTCTACTTTCTTGGATCCACGAGGAACTTTCGTTGGCTCTGCCATCTTTCAAACAATTCATAACTACCTGTGGACATTGTTCATTACTTTAGAAGATGATTTAATTACTCGGAAATTCAATAATGTATTTTAATTCTGGTACCGAATATTGAAGATGCAGCATGGTTTATGGAAAAGAGTTCAAAGACTAGGAAATATTGATGATCTTTTTTGTGGGTGCTTCGAGATTATTCGGAGCTTTTTCAGGACACGCGTTTCAGTTGATGGTAGAGGAAATGTAGAATATTCTTGTTTTTGAGGCGGCAGCATACGATATTTAGGCAACAATTAAGAAAATTCTTCAGTATTCCGTACCAGTGAAGGTTTTTTTCGCAGTTTTCATCCTTCACGGAGCAACCTGCGGTCAAAATCTGCGACGGATCAAAACTGCGAATACCCACTAACATATGGCGTAAGTCAGCAGACCAATCATGACGGACAAAGTCGACATGGATAAAGCTGGATGGTAGTGGATGAAATCCAAGAGCTTATCAGCTAGATAATACACTGTGTTCTAATCTTTTTCTTTTCTTCGAAATGTGTCTTGCATCTACAGGGTGTTTGGGATAGTATAGGCAAGCTTTGAAGGGGTGATAGATCACGTAAAAACAAACAAAAAACTTCTATATGACTTGGGTCCAAAACTCAACCATTTTTGAAAAAAACTGTCATAAACATTTAAGCTATAAACCGCTATAATTCAAAATAGGAACGTTTTTCGTAAGCAATTTCTTCGCTAAAATAAAAATTACGATCTTGTTAATCCAATAAGTACAGTAACTGTGATATTGTTACCTCGTATCGCAAAAAAAATAGTATTTTTGTAACCCCCTAAATTACCCTTTAAAATCGCGATAATTTAAGGGGTTAGAAAAATATTATTTTTTCGCGGTACAAGGTAACAATATCACAGTTACTGTACTTATTGGATTAACAAGATCGTAATCTTTATTTTAGCGAAGAAATTGCTTACGGAAAACGTTCCTATTTTGAATTATAGCGGTTTATAGCTTAAATGTTTATGATAGTTTTTTTTTAAAAATGGTTGAGTTTTGGACTCAAGTCATATAGAAGTTTTTTGTTTGTTTTTACGTGATCCATCACCCCTCCAAAGCTTGCCTATATATCCCAAACACCCTGTAGAATACTACCTCACTTAAATTGTATTTAATTTCACTAAATGAAAAGAAAAAGTAAGAATGCTTTCTTTGAACTAATCTAACCAAGTAAGGAATAACTAAACATCTAACCCCTTCCAATAATCCCCCGAATGCAAATGACTCCTTCAGCAAACCAATCAGCCCTCCTTCCCCTAGAAAACAAGCGTCCGCAGTGAATTCCTGGCGAAGACAGTAAACAAGCGCCAGGGACATCCCCGAGTTCGTTTTCCATCGCCCCGTTTCGTTTCGCCCCTGGCACCCGAAGTTTCCCAGCCCAGCCGAACTTTTCTATTAGCATCCTCGCGTTCGGCGATGTCCGACGCGGGCGATGCATGAAAAGGAAACGAGCAGCGGCGGGGTCGTAATCGACGGGGGCCAATGTGACCGCCCGTCGCGCGATGGGGAGTAGACGCAAAAATCCCCAGGAACGGCGGCGCTGGCTTGATTTATGATGATGGCGCGTGTTGCTCCGGACGATCGTCGTTCGGCTTCGTGCCGCTAAGACGACCGTGGCGGTAATTTATCGCGGGGACAAAGGGGATCGCGGAAAGTGGGTTGTTTGCCGATCGAAGAGCCAGCGATTCGCGGAGATTTACCGCTGTAATATGTTTGTTTGAATTTTCTGGCGCTTCCACGACCCTTTACGCCGTTACACTCGCCGCCACCCCTCGCGCCGTTCTCTCTCTCTCTCTCTCCCCGTTGCTCTTTGGCCGGCGGGTCGCTGCTCGCTGCCGGTGGCCGGGAATTCGTGCCGCGGCAAAAATTATAGCCATTCCTTCGGCCGTGTTTATGCACTTTATCAAAGTAATAACGGATCGTTAGGGGCCGTGGAATCGCGGCACACCACACGGTTCTGTGGATGTGCACGCGATTTTTATGCCCGAAGATCTGCGATACGCCGCCGGGAAAACTGATTTTAATGGGAGCGTGCGACCGCCCCGCGTCCTGCGCTCACGCTTTGTTATTGAAAATAATTTTGACGGTACTTCTGCTGGAAATAAACGGTCGGTCATGGATGTTATCGGGTGCGGCGCGGTATAATGTTCGTTCGAGTGCTTCCTCCGTCGTTCGCTCCTCTTTGCGGAGTCAGTTTCAGGATTCTATGGTCGCAAATACTTCTATGAGTGTGGGGTCATTGAATTAATAGGTTCAGCTGACTGGATAGATAATTAATCTTTAAATTAAGGTCTTATTGTGGTGAATTCTAGTTATCTTATTATGAACTATTTATCTTTGAAAATTTACGAAGTAAGTAATAAATACTCGACAGCACTGGGGAATATTTTTAAACAGACACAGAGAATATATTTTTCAGACTGCGATTTTAATTATTTTTAATCATAAATACAGTTAATATGTACAGTCCTTAATGATTTAAAAAATTGAAAATTATTGGTGTTAGTGTATTTATACAGGGTGCGTGTTTTATCTATGAACGCTTAAATATCTGGAGAAATATTGATGATACAAAAAAAATAGTTAAGACAAAACTAGTAGGGTTCGAAGGGGTACGTATGATGCCTATATCAAACTGACCCTGTAATGACCTTGAATAGCTGTATGAAGGTCACGGGTACATTTTTTAATGGAACCCTATATTTTTTATTTTATATTTATATAGCTGACATTAAACATTTACAAAACACTACTACACATGCATTTTGCGATAACCAATCTAGAGATACTAAATGAGGAATCTTATGTGTCGTCGGCATTAGCGTTACCTCATGTACACCGCGGGGATTTCGCTCGGTCGGACTTTGTACATCATGGTGGCTCTAAAAATGGTCCTTCTTTTAATGAAAGGTATACATTTGTGATGTAAATAAACTATCATTTTTAGTATAACTTTTAAGTACCATTTTTAGAGTCACCATGATGTACAAAGTCCGACCGAGCAACCTCCCCGCGGTGTACATGGGGTAACGCTAATGGCGGCACATAAGATTCCTCATTTAATATCTCTAGATTGGTTAGCGCAAAATGCATGTGTAGATAGTGTTTTGTAAACGCTTTAATGCCAACTATATGAATATAAAATAAAAAATATAGCATTCCATTAAAAAATGTACCCGTGACCTTCATATAGCTATTCAAGGTCATCACAGGGTCAATTTGATACAGGCATCATATGTGCCCCTTCGAACCCTACTAGTTTTGTCTTAACTATTTTTTTGTATCATCAATATTTCTCCAGATATTTACGCGTTCATAGATAAAACACACACCCTGTAGATTTTGGCGAACATTTTTTGCTGACTTTGAAGCTCTGAGAAAACTTTAATACTAAAATAAATCTTTTATTAAAGTACTATACACGCATACAGTCAATCATACAATTCTATACATATGCAGGGTGTGTATTTTAACATATCTTTCTAGTTCCTTCCATAAAAAAAATAAAATAAAATGAAATCATTCCATTCCGCCACGTACAATATTGACATTATAGAATCCTCAACGGTACACCTTATATTCTGCTAAGTTACTGTTTCTGCTCTTCTGCCTGTCATTTCTCTTCGCAAGCGTCTTCCAATGACTGCAAGCAAGAAACAGGAAAACCGACTCTTCTTTCTCCGACGTTTGTTTCCCCGGATACCGGTACACTTTCCAAGCAAAGCATACCCGCCGCGCGAGACACGTTTTCCATCTTAAGATTCAAATTGTAGAACAGGACATAAAGCGAACCGCCTCGCATCCCCGTCAATCTCAACGACCGCCGCGGCTTCTCGGTATTCCACCGCCTCAACTTAACTCCTATTCTCCGAGTGCAACAGTTGTATCGGTGGACGATCGTTGCGCACTGTCTACGTCAAACTTTGCCACCCGCGCGAAAGTTCCGGGACTTTCGGGTGGTAGCAAAGTTGAGCGAAAAGCTTCCTCACGTTCGACCGATCGTGAAAACGTTGTCGACGTTCCCGTTTGCTCAGGTGCTCGGCCAGGTAACTCCCGGGGGAGAGCGGACTTCGCTGCCGACTGTCACACACCTTCGCCGTCGGATCAATGCATTATTTTAGAAGCGCCACGTCGACGTGGCCACTCGCGACGGTCCGGGAGTTGAGGAGAGCCTACATCCCCGCGGAGACTTTGTTATTCATTCGATTTCCGCTAGCAGCTGGGTGCGAGTCCTTGACGGAAATGGGCATCGGGAGGTTTTGGTAATTCATGGGAGGAGGTCGACTGACGGCGGCTTGCTGTTGTGTATAATTTATTTGGATGTCGTCTGTCTTGGGCGAGAAAGGCTTCTTCGGATATATCAACCTTGAATATGCGATGATACTGAGGATGTATTATATTCTACGGTGGGGGCGGAAAATGGAAAACTTCTTGGTGAAGCCTTATTTGGAAATGCTACTGGATCTAGGTTCAGGGTGGACCTAAGATACTTCCAGCAGTTTAGTAGGAATTTAGCCTAAATGAAATACAAATAAGATAGCAGAGGGTTAGACCACAACTAGAAACACAGAAGCCGAGTTCAGTCTATATCAACGCAGATTTATCAGAAATCTAAATTTAGCTTAACTGAAACTTAGAAGCAAATCTAAGTTGGTCTATCCTAGGCTCACCACAATTTCCACTCTCTCCTAAACTATTAGGGTAAGTCCAAGGGAGATGGCCATACGGGAAAGATGGCCACCTTTCAGAGGTGTACGAGAACCCGATGTCCGACATTCATCGGGAAGACATCGAAATGGCGCCTGGAAAGCCAGAACGAATGTAGCATAGACTATGGGAATGCAAGTAAAGCTTATTATTTTCAGGACAATTAGGTGAAAATCCTACTTCCAATATAAGATACATTTTTTAAAATAAAAGAAACGATAAAAAGAAACATAGAAAACTAATACAAGACACCTTTTTAAATTCGTTTTATTTGTTTTTGATCATATGACCTCCCATCTGACAAACTATATTTTTTTTCTATTTCTTGGAAATATTTGATTTGCTTCATTTGGAATACAATAATGTCACTTAGTTCATGACGTGTTACTTTTGTGCTCAGCCACGTTTTTCAAAATAGAGATGTTATAAATTACAAACTGTACAAGATTTGTTAAAATCTTATGTTTTAATTTTTCTTTACTATCTTTTAAAAACATAATTAAAGTTTATATGAAAATCAATATTGGTGTTTTAATCCTGTTAATTTTCATTGAAATTCGTTCTAAAAAAGTGAGGTCATTTTCCCCGTAGTTACCGTAATGCCGAAAATGAAAAGCTCTCACCTAATGCCATCTACAACAGGGCAAATCAGAAATCCCACGAATCCATTTCAGTTTCCATGCACAAACATTCGCGGGCGATGCAAATCAGCCGTGAGGTTCGCCTCCCTCTCGAGAAAAGACGCGAACCCTTTATTCCCCGGCGGAAAATCGGAGAAAGTTTTACTTAAAGGTAGGACAAGCACGTATACACCGGCACACGAGCCTCGGCCAAGGAGAATATTTCTCCCTGGCTCACGTACCAGCCTGTTATCTCGTCCCTCCGCAGAATATTACTGGTATCGTTCCGTCGAGTCGCCTTTTTCCTCTCTCCTAACCCCCGCCGCGCTGCTCCAATTACCTTCACCCCCCTCCGGACCGACTCTACCCCGTTCCTTCTTCTTCTTCTTTCGCTTCTTCTTCGGGCCCGAGCAAATCCGACGCCGCCCGGACGAAATTCATCAAGCCCCGAGCGGTAGCCGACCGGTCCTGCCCCCGGGGGTTTACATTCCTCGGCTTTTGCAGGAAACACGCACACGTACCGTGCATAAAAGCAGCCGTCGCGGGCCGCAGGGATGTTTGAAGCGGGAAACACGCGCTCACGGCAACGGGGTGCGCGGGAGTCGCGGGGGCAGCGGAACGAGGAAGCGAGGGGTCGAAAGTGGTGCGGTTTCGTGTCTGTCGCGCGTTGAACGGCTTCCGTCGTTGCACGCCACGCACGAGATTCGGAAAGTACACGGGGTCAGCCGGCCATTTCGACGTGACAGTGAAACGTGCCGTCGCTTTCGCCCTAACCCTCCGCCTTTTTTTCAACCTGCCGCCCCCTCGTGTCCCGAGTCGCGACTGGCAAGGCGAGGGATGTTTGTCGTGCTCGAGGATTTCCTTCTATGACAAATACGTAGCCGGGGACATGGAAATGGTCGAGGGGTTTTTTGAATACCGTGCTTCTTTGACACACACGGGGTAGTTTGAAAAGATGACGCGCTAGTGTCCCATTGTTTGCGCCGATTTTTGTAGAGTTACGAGGCATGGGTTTTAGGTATTCGCCTCCGATTGCTTTGGTTTCTTTTTTCTAGTATTAAGTGAGTGTAAAAGTTCGTGCATAATCTCTTATTAAAGCTCAGTAATCGTGCACTCATCTAGTATTAAGTATCGAGTGATTTTAATTCTTGTAAAGGAATTCTATCACAGTGTAATGATTATTTTCTTATAGGTACGTTTAGTTCATATTTTTTTAAAGAATAAGTGTTTAATATAACCGCGTCGAAATGCAATGTGTTACGGTATAATGAAACAGCAAAATTTATTTTCTGCAGTTGTATAAATTCTAATCTTTGTTCATTAAATAAAGGGAATTACCATAAAGTATATTTTATGCCCTGTATATCATATCCACATTGATATTTTGGGTCATTAATTAGATTTGTTTGAGGAATTAAGAATAATTGTTATGGTTTTCACATATGTTTCAGCGCATCGAAGAATAAAAATTCGTTTTTTTCTATTTTTAAATTTCCTATTATTTAAAGAATATTATATTAGGATTACCAATTAATTTTGAGTGTCTTTTTGGTTTAAAATGCATTTATTTTAAAGAAAATATTACGAAGTATATTAATTAAAATATTTTTCTTCGCTTTCTACAACTTTTTCCATTTTTTTTGATAAAAAATAAGTGCTACAATGATAAGATAATTTATCTTTTAAACCAATCTCTTTTTCGAAAGCTCAAAACTGATTCATAGTTTTAATAATATTGCGCTGAATAAAATTTGATACAAATATAATTTGACAGATTAGTAACTTTATTATTTCTACTACTTCTAAGAAAATGACTACTCTCAAAGATTTAGCGAGCTCCATCTGACGTATCAGAAGTATGCAGAATTCCGGTGACGATTATTTCATGAAAATCGAGCGCTAAATAATCACGATATTTACAATTACTTTAGTAGCTATACTGTGAGAGTTCTAAATCAAATTACGTAATCGCATACGTAATTCATACATAAAGCTATATAAATAATATATTGATAGGGGACTAGATAAAAAAACACGGTGAAGTATTATAGTAAAGTGCATGTCAAGTATGCCTATACAGAGTGTTCGATTACAAGGGAGGGAAAATGAAAGGGGTGATTCATTTCCTTTTTCGGCATTGAGAATCACCCTTCTATTTTTCTCCAGCCGTAGCTGAACCCCCTGTATATAAAATATTTCAATAATAAAGTAGAATATCCATTAACCGGTTCCCAATTCTTTTCATTATACCGGGTTTCATTTCTTCGATGCACTAGCGAACAATTATTAGGTTATTCAATTAGTTCATGCAATTTCTTATAAATATAAAATTTTCACTTATTATTATTTTTATCATTTTTTATTATTTTCAGTTTCCAAACGTTCTTCATCACAAGCAGCTGGTCTTTGGAATCGTGACTTATCATTAGATTGCAGATTTTCATGCTTTTCGTGGGAATAAATACTGCACGAATTTATTAGACAACTTAATATAATATCTCTTTTTGAATTAACAGTAAAGTATGAATTTGTATGCATTTAGGATAGTTTTGATTATGCTAAAATTTACAAAGTTGCTAGCAGACATCAAAATATACCAAATATTGAAAAATAATACAAGTTACAATACTTAGGAAACAATGCACACTGTTATTCAAACTTTAATTTATTTTTGTTTCTGAAATTTAGATTGTGCAAAAAATCAGCGGACTAATTATCAGTTAACAACAGTTTACTCGCAACAACAAAATTCTCCGTCAACTAGGTGCTTTAGTTTCGATTCTAATATCAAGCCAATTAATCGACGTCCTACTGTGAATTAAATAGCATAAGCGATCGATAGGGAAATGTACAGTGCGATCGCCTCTAAACTCGAAAGCGTAAAGGATGCGAGACCGAGGTTAAATCTCGACAGAGTCACCCTCGTCCGCTTCAAGGCCGTTTCCAGTTACAGATCGTTGGCCAGCAAATCGTTAACCCTTTCGCTGAACAGAACAGGAAACGTTTCGACCACACGCGTTACTTTATCGCCCGGCAGACCGATCGTCGCGTCAGAACAGGCGCTATCAGAAGCGCAGAATCTGTGTCCCCTGTACGTGTTGCACGTGCACGCAACCGGGGCAGCTCGTGCATCACGCAGCCGGCTCGCATTTTCACCCCCGCGGCTTTTAAAAGGCCGGGCCGCGAGGGGGTTGGAAAAAGGGCGGAAGAGGCCATTTAAGCTGAACGTGGCTCGGTATCCGACTGAATAACACAAAGGCGGCGTTCCGTCCTCCCCTGCCACCTCGTCCACCGTGGTTGCAGGCCTAATGGCGTAAATAGTCACTCTGTTCGACCTTCATCCCCCTCTTTTATTCCCTTGTTCAATCTTGCCCTCTCCTCGACGGGGAACTCGATTGCCCTGGAATCCGTTCTCAGTAGTATTTGGGTCTCCGACTCATCGATCGGCTCGATCGAATACTTTGTAATCTCGCATCGAAAGAATCTTGCGTCCTTGAAGTTTCAGCAGTTGCGCGCTAGAGTCGTGGAGACTCATCCCTTCGGGAGGAACGGCGCTCGGGGTGTTCTTCCGTGTCATTTCGCCGATACCCAGGACCTGACAATTAATACGTTCTGACCTCGCTAACGAGTTCTCCATCGCGTGGCTTGTTTCGGCTGATAATGAGCGCGGCTCGTCCATTAGTAGAAACGAGACCAGTCGGTGTGCATATTCGGTGTTTGTGTCAAAATCGATAGGAGTCAGTGGTAACGTGAATCACCCGATCGGAACTCGATATTGCACCCGACAGACTACAATATTATTAACGGTTGTGCGAAGGATGTGTAATTTTGTCAGTCTGCTCGGTCCGCTAGAACCCTCGGCCGTGTCCGCATTGTTAGTCTTCGGAAGGTTCAAGATTATTGCGAACCTGCTATCAAGTATCTTCTCGGAGCATTAATAAGGCTACCCACTACTTTCAAGGCTGATAAGAATATTTACCACCGCTACGTCCACGACCAGGACGTAGTAACTCACGGAAGTTGTTTCGATCGTGACAACGATAAGAAGATATCCCTGCCGAATCAGCTGATTGGAACGCTCCAGCCATTCTGATTTGTCCTTATCTGCATCGAGGGTCGGGGAGAATCCACCCGCGATCTACTTTATGTTTCTCGTATTTCCGTCAGCTGAAGCGGCTTATAAAAAGAGAAGGAAGGTAACCGTGCAGGGAGGAGTAAAATGAGAGACAGGGGAAAAAAAAAAAGAGTCGTTCTCGAAGACGTGCCGCGTGTTTGGGAGTCCTTTGTGATAGTCGTTGACAGACGACGGGGATTTACTTTTGGTTAAATAATTTTGCAAAAATTCTTCTCTCCTTTTAGTTAATTCGGCGAGGCCGGAAGGATTCTAAAACACTGGGTAATTAATTTAAGAGACAAAGTTGAAAATTGTGTTCCAGTCAAGTAAGGTGAATTTCATTTAATTAAAGAAACCAGTTGAAGTTTGTCTTTCGACACTGCGACATGTTCCTCTAAAAAAGCCCACAAGCGTGATTATTTTCTTAACTTTAAGGGATTATTTTTTTCTAAACACATTCATTTTTGGGGCGTTCCTTGAAATAAAAAATTATTAGAGAGGGTGATGCAAAATTTACTTACTGGTTAATTTCTGATTTTTTTCGTAAGTTTGTCAATGATAAATAAAAACTCATTTATTACTGTAGAAAGAAAAATTTATTCTTACAACGTTTATATGGAATACTATAATGTAATATTTATATTGACGTTTGAATACTAGTAAGAATATTAAGATTCAAATATTTCAGATTTACATATCTGCTACTGTATGTATAAAAGAAGCAATTCCAAATTTTATATAAATATTTTCGGAGTTCAACAAAAAAAGAAAAAGATTGTTGAATGGAATGCAAATTTTGGAAAAGTTAAAAAAAGACATCTGTACATTATGAAACCAGAAACAACATCTTCTCAAAGGCTTCATTTTACAAATTAAACAGACTGAAACATTCTGTGTTAGTTTGTCAACACTTAGAAACAATCCACTAACTCTAAAAATTGAATTGCATCTGTTGCAATGCAGTAAAACTGCATACTATTTAAAATTGGGAGAAAGTGTGATAATAATCGATGTACATACTGAAAAATATTTGTGACTATACCATTTCGTTAAAGTAAACAAAATACTCCCAAACAAAAATAATTTAGAGTTCCCAAGAGCCACACGTTGCTCTGTATTAAAGAAATCAGTTCGCGCATTGTCCTTGTCAATTTTCAATTTGCAACAAATTTTCCGCGGGAAAAGGCGCGAAAAGCTCAACGACTCGTCGTATCCGCGCCGTTCCGAACTTCACGACGTTGACCATCAGCGTGGAGTGCATTATTATTAGCACCAGAGCCAAGAGAGCGACGTAATGGGTGTACTCTCCTGTGTCAGTGTCTTTGTCGAACTCGCGTGGACTCGAGTTCCCGGCTCTTCTTCATTCTCTTTCGCTGTTCACCTTGTTTTTCAGGTCGACTCGTTCGTTGCTCTCTTGTGCAAGCGCGAAAGTGCTTACCTTCCTACCCTCCTTCCTACCCTCTCGCCCCATGCGTTCGCTCTCTCGTCCTTTTGCTATTTTCTTCGCGTATTTTTCTTTTCTTCTTCTTCGACGCTCTGCCGCGCCGTTTTTGCTTGGCCACGTTTCATAGTCGCTCCGAGAATTTTTTACTCCCCCCGCCCACACCTCCCTCCCCTTCGTTTCGCTTTGCTTCTTTTCGTCATTCTTCGCTGTCCCCCTTCCCTCCCTTTGCTGTGTTTTTGATGTTCCCGTCTTTTTTATTCATCTGTTGTTTGGTTTCCTACCGTTTTCTCTTGTCTTATGCATCCTGTTCTGTTTTTCATATTCCTTTTTCCGCCTCTTTGCTTTCATAACGTCCTTCCTGCCACCCATTCTCCGCGTTCCCGAACGTTCTGCCCCCTCTCTCAATTTTCTCTTTTCAGGCACGTTTTACGTCGCAGGATTTTTCGCGTCGCCGTTGTGTTCTTTGCGAATTTCGTTAACTGCATTTGTTAATTAGTATTCAACTTTATTCTGTTGTTTGAGCTTTGATCTCGTCTTCCTCTTTCTGTTAATCCTTTCTAAAGTTCCACGTACCTCAAACTTTTTCTTCTTCCTTCTTCCTACAGTTTTTTTTTCTTTTACTACGGTGTCACGTAACCCGTCCTCTCATTTTTCCTAATTATTTCAATTTTCTACTGCCATATTTCTTTACTACTTTCAGTCTTTTTTAATCTCTCTCTATATTCTTTGTACTTTCCTACCCAACCTTCTACGTGCATTTGAATTTTATTAAAAAATCTCTAATACCACGTTCCACTTAAAGAAATTTTTTTCAATTTTCCAGCTTTCTTGGAACTTCCTTTCTTCATCTTGATATCAAAGGTATTAAATTATCCACATCGCAGCGCGGTTGTCCGTCATAGTATTAATCATCCGACAGTTTAAACATCGTTGCAACTTTTCTTGCAACTAATTTCATTCTTCCATTTAATACTTACACATCCCAATATTTCATAGCAGCCTTAACCTCCTTACTTCAATCCCTTTTCTCCCTTCGTCCGCATAGTCTGTTGACCTTTCCACTAACTTTCCCGCCTCCTTCATGTCCCTACTTTCCACATTCCTGTTCCATTCACATTCCCCAGCCTCATTCCCCCACACCACCTTTCGCTCCTTACTTTACCTCATTTTCGCAGCCTTAGTCCTTATCGGCTCTCTTCCGCTCTCTTTTCCATCTTCCACCCTTCCCGCGGCCGCCAGTTTTTTCCTCTCCGTTGCCGCTGCTCTTCGTCGCTTCACGGGCAGAACGGTCGTCACAGAGATATTTCATGGAACGAGCCGCGCCCACTGCTCATTAAAGCAATTAGTACCTGTACCTGCTACAGTGGCTTGGCTCATCTCCCTCGTCCATTTCTGCCGTCGTGGGACGCTGCTTTCTCCCTTCTTTTTCCTTTCCCGTTTTACGCCGGTGAACGTGCGTGTGCTTCATGGAATAAACGCGCCGCGCGGCTCGCAAAGCCGACAGAGGCTGCGCTCTTTCGCGCGACGTAAGAAATTAAGCGGAATTTTTACGCGGGCAAAGAGTCGGAGCCGCCTTTGTGGATGATCCGTGTCGTGACACCTCCGTTTGTTCCCAGATTTCACTGGAATCGCCGAGATTCGAGCCGCACACGTTAGACAGTGCTCACTTTGCCGAAACGTGACGAACGTCTCCTTGATCCTTTCATTGGTGATCTGTGAACTTTCTCAGCGCCTGACCTCATTTTTTACGTTCGTCGTAGTTTTTACAAGTTGATATTCCAGTTAGAATTTCTTCAGTGCCTGTAATTTCCTCGATTCTCGCTCGTATCCACGACCCAGTCTCGCAGTTATGAATTTCATTTCAGCGCAAACGGCCGCAACATTTTGCACAATTAAAACAGCAATAATGCGAAGGCTGCGGAATACGTTCAAAGAATAGTTTGCGCGAGGAACAGGGAACGGGGCGGAATGGAAGCGGGTCAACTTGTCTATGGGCGGAAAATATGTAACTTTAGTCGAGTGCATAATCGTGCGCGCAGCGTACACCCCCCCCCCTCCGCTGCAACTTCTAATAACTTTCGTGTACCTGTGTTCTCGTACGACCGGCCTTTGTTTACGAGGATGCTTTCGAGAGCACTTTTCGACCAAGTTGCACGGTTCTCACGGTCGGATTTATATTTTTAATCGCGCGACAGACCAACGCGCGAAAGCCTTACGCTCCCACCGAGGGATCCTCTTTTACAAAGCGCGACACGCCAGCCTTCGCTCGCGTCAGGAAAACGGGACTTTAAGTTAACAGGGTTCTGAGTTTTATGCATTTTTAGCGAGCTCTGTGCATTTTAGAATATAATTCGTGCTGCGGCGAAGAACGATTACATTTCGATGACGGTTTTTTTTTGTAGTTCTAATTTTGTTTAGGGTTGAAGTCGATATAAAAGTGAAGCAATTAATTTAGATAAAGAATTTACGAGTTTTCTACTATTTAAAATTCAACATATAATGTGGTATTTTGTATGTATTACTAAAAGCTTTGTCTAAGAAATTATTTAAATATTCTTCCACGTATTCTTCCTCTCATCAATTTTTGGTATTTATTAAAGCTTCTCTTTTCATATTCTGTTTCAGGCACAAGAAATAGAATGGTTTGTTATGGGTCGTTGTGTTCTGCTGCTCCGTTCCAGAATTATTAAATACGACACAGGAAGAACACCACGAAACAGGTATTTTAATTTTTCATTAGCGGATCCATTAAACAAAAAAAAAAAGGTTCAGGGAAACTGGAAAACTAGTGGGCAGTAAAGAAACTTTAATCTACATACAAAACAGAATATAGTAAAATTTAAGGTACGAACGAGCAACTTCGAGAAATTTTTTC
Source organism: Perdita meconis (assembly GCA_030770465.2). Lineage (NCBI taxonomy): Eukaryota > Metazoa > Arthropoda > Insecta > Hymenoptera > Andrenidae > Perdita > Perdita meconis. Next base: position 8,789,101 of record JASKOS020000006.1, on the reverse strand, counting down.
CTCGACAATAGAAAATTTGTGCATGGAGGACACATAAACTGTAACATGCATGTGATGTTAGAATTTTTAAGCTACAAAACGTGACTTCTTTGCATACTTCCAAATGAGATGTAAAGCACGAAGGTCTACTTTGAATTTAAAGGACACATTCCTTCCCTCTCTTCGTACCACTTTATTTCCTTTCGCAAAAAGCTAGAGAACTAACTTTTAAAGGTCCGAAAAACTGTTTGAATAAAAGTTCAATGATGCATTATACACCATCTGCTTCCATAGTTTATTAACAGTTCTGGTAATACGTTTAAAAAATGCTACGGGAATAAGGTTCAGCAATGCTAGTTAATTTTGAAATTCGTGGTCAAAATTTATTTATCGCGCAAGTAATTAAAGAAAATGCACTAGAATCTCGATTATTTGAATTCCAATTATCACTGATTTTTATCAGTCTAGGGTTTTGATTAATTAATGTATTAGGTGGAACAGTCTGTACTCTTAGCACTTTCGGTCAAAATGACAATATGATTTAAGAGGCGAACTTGGTGTAATCAGCTGAAATTTAGATCATCTTTGACCATTTTTTTTAGCAAAACTATAAGACAATCTTTGTTAACCTTTCAGTCTATAATATTACATGTTTCAAGAAGTAAAAAAATATTTTTTCACTTCCTTAAGCACGTAGTATTATAGCCTGGAAGTTTGAAAAAGATTGCAAGTATAATTTCCTCCAAAAAAAATTCTCGAATATGAATTTCAGCTAATTACACCCCCTTCCCCTTAATAACATAGTCTATCAATCTCAGAAAGTAATTCAATTTTACTGAATCAATATTTGAAGTTCCTCAGCAATTCCATGACCAAACACAGCTTTTCCGCGGAAAGTGATAAAATTGATATCCAAACGTTGGAAAGATTGCAAAATATGAATCAGAATCCTCACCCCATCAAACCTCCCTTTGACATCATCGAATTTGTTCCGTGGCATCGCAAAGCGATCATCAGACTTCGCGGGTGTTTGCTGTCGATTCGACTAGCAGCAGCCGGATGGAATAAAAACTCGCCGTTCGAGCGATGACAGACGCGTCGAAAGGCTTGCAGAGGGGGAGGGACAGGCGTCTAAAATTCGTGAACGCGGAGTTATTACCACAGCGTGGGTTGTCCCCGTGGCGAAAGAACGTGCTTTGTGTCGGCTGTCCCCCGCCGTTGTCAGTTTCGTCGTGGCAGTGTCGCGCGTCGCCTGGTATATACATACAAAGGATCCTCCTTTGTGTCTGGTCATTTTTGCCGGGCGAGACGACGCGGCCGGGTCTCGAGAGCGCACCGCGTCAGGCTGTTTTATCGGTCGGCGTCCGATGGCTGCGCTTTCGACGGGGAATGGCAAAAAGGCCGATTGATTCGCCAATCGAGCCTGGACGCTGCTTCGCGCTCGTGTCTGCAACCATTGTCAGCCAATCGGGGAGAGAATCGACAAGGCGGACCTGCCAGGCAGGAAGGATACCCGCTTCCTTTTGCATTCGCTGAATGGCGGAGGCAGCAGGTTTCTCGGAGGTTTCTTTTGCACCCTGTCGGCGTCTTTTTCACCCCCCGGCCGTGGTTGCTGCCGCTTCCCTGCCGTTCCTCGGCTTCTTCTCACCCTACCACTTTGTATCTCCTCCTATTGTCTCGGCCCGAACAGTTTATATTTCTCCTTTCTACCCCCCTGGCGCTCTCGTCTGTGCGACGATGGGCTTCTCTCTGCCGTCGCTCCGTCGACGCGTCAACACTCGATATCGAGGACCGTCGCGTCGTCGTAATGGCAAATTACTACGCGTTCTCGTTCAGACGGTGATATTTGTCGCGGTGGCGTGTCTTGTAATTGTTGTCAACGTGTGCTGAGATTAGGGGCTGCAGTCTCTTTAGGAAGATCGGTTCTTGCAATGGTCCTGCTTTGGTGACTTCCTCTCTGGATTTGTTCTATTGTTTCGATTTTAGTTTTGGGGTACAGCGAGGAACAGAATCCTTGGAATAGGAACGGGTGTTCCTCGTTAAGCTGAGCCTGGCGTATTCACTGTCTCAGTCTGTAGTGCAGTTTCTACTTGTAAAGGGATCTGTTTAGAGAACTATGGACTTGGAACGCTACCCTTACAGATAATTGGACTACGGTTTTCCTGCCAGCTGTACGTTTGTGATTATTAAGAATACGTAAGAGACATTTGGTGAACGCTTCAGCTATTTCGCAGCGCAATCTTGTTCAAATATACTCTTATCGTTGTTCTAGAAGTTTGTTATGCTAGCGGTTGAATATTCTTTGCTTTGTAGTCTCAATTCTAACAATTATGAACAATGGATATAAAAAATGTCAACTTTTAGTTTTGAAGATAACATACTTCTTCAAATAACTTTTTACATTGCAACCCAGGGCATAGAATTCTAATCCTACGCAAGAATTTATATCTAAATTCCCACTGCAAATGTTCATTAACTACTTTTGTCATGTCAACGCTAATACAACTAAAGAACGAATATCAAAACCTCATTTCGCTGCAAGCTCAGAGTTTGCTTCGAAATTCCTTCCCCCGAAATTTCATCGAACCGATCTCGCACCAAGCGATATTCAACATCCCCCTAATTTCAGACGCAATAAATTTCCATCGATAAAGTTCCAAACACTTTCCTCGACACCTAACAACGTCCATTGTCGACGCACCAGAGACAATAACCCGCGTAATAATGCCTCCGGTCCGGATATCACTCGCAACCTCGGCGGGTCGTTCGTTATCAAGCCGACTGGTTCTTCGTGGATCCCGAGCTGGAAGGGTGCAAAATGAAGCGAGGTGGCTGGCCGGTATCGAATGGCGGAGAGATGCAACTATAACCGGCGAGCCAGCGAGCCCTGTTCTAATTAAGCCCGGCTAACCCGCGAGTTAGGATTATTACTTGGCCCTGCTGGATGGAGAGGAACTGTGGAGCGTTCGCGTGAGGCCTTGCGCCCGTGTGTGCGCGCGTTGGTGTATTCGACGCTCACGTGAGCGAGCGACTGAGCGAGAAAGAAGTCGGCGGTAGGTGGGAGGGTGTCGTCTGGCATCCCGCCAACCATCCGCTTCCGTTCCCGTTCCTGTGGGAGCGGCCGACAGGAATTCAACACGTTTAGACGTTACCGAGAGGAAACTCTTTGAAAATTCTTGCAAGTACCGATGTAAGCCCCGCTCCCTCCTCTCCTCCTCCGTCGTTGGCTTAATGTAACGCGGTGTAATGTATATGTTCGAACGTATGCCGCGATAGGAGAAGTTATTTCTGTCGAGATGGCGGGGGGTGGCGGGGAATATGCGCTCCTGGATTGCAGCCCCTGTTGTGCGCCAGCGGGTCATCTATGGGCTCTCCGATGAGGTCAGTTCTAGTGGGTTAATGAAGTTGCACTTTACGGCGCTCAAGTTTTAATAATTTCAGAGGCATCCTGGATTTAGAACATCATCCCGGATAGGATGCGCTCAGGTGAACTCGGCTTCTTGCTGACCTAGAAAAGGAATAGGTATTTTACAGGGGGTGGACAGTTCTCAATTCGAAACCCTTCAATTGTTAGCGAGCGGCTGCGAGGTGATAAAATAGGGAGGTGGAAGGTGGGGATTCGTTTCGTTTCGCAAGGGAAGGTCACGGCCTGGATCAGCACTTTTCGGATGGGATCCGGTTTAAAATGTAGGAGATGAGTATCTGGGAGTTCTGGGACGTTGGGTGGTCAAGCTTTGGTGCGCAGAGTGGTTCCAAATATTAAATTTCTGAAATTCTTCGCGCGAGAGCAGGCAGAGAGAATTAGGATTGAGGCTGTGTAAATGTTTAGAGATTTGTAAAACCACTGCTGCTAATTAATATTTAACAATATAATGCCCTGAATTGGAATTTCGCCTCTACGTCACGCGCCACATACAATCCGCGCATCTGTACACGCATATTTCGTCCTATTACCTCATCCGCGTTGTGAAATCAGTTGGGTTCACCAGTTGAGTCCATCGACGAAACCACCTAACCAACTCTCTGCCATGCACGCAGGGACATTCATTATTCGAACGAAATATTGATGACTAGGCTTGCGAGAATAGAATCAGATAGGAAGTCCTCTGTGTTAGCGAGTGCATCGGCCACCGTTGGTGAATCCCGCGGATAAATCAAAGGAAGAAACCATCCATAATCTGGCCCGGTTGAATAGGACAATCCTACGAGCGAGCCTGTCAATCGTTTCAATTTAACCTATTTTATCACGCCGGAGGATTCAAGCTTCAGAACACACAGGCACCGATCCGCTATACACACGTCATTGTTCATCGTGGCGTAGACAGGACACCAACATCCATCCTCCATTTCGAGCACTCCATTTGCGCCGTTTTTCGACAAACCGCGTTTCCCCTTTTTGCGTTGTTTCCCGGGCGAACACGGTACACCGCGTCCCGTCTTTTTCAACGAAGACGTCCGTGAAGAACGGGGCGCGGCAGGGCGAAAGGAGAACGCTAATTCGCATCCGTTTTCAAGGAAGGACGATAAGTCCCCGCGAGAGAAAAGGATCGGAGGGAGAAGCCGAAGCGATAATACGTCTTTCCTGTCACGTAGCGGCCAATGGCATTATGATAATGCCGCGAATAAGAAGGATTCGGTGGTGGGGAGGAGGGGAAGGAAAGGAAATGTGAGCGATGAGTGAAGTGGCGCGGCAGGGATGTAACGCCCTTACGAGGCGGACCTCGCCGAGCGAACGGTTTAATCGAGATTCGATTTTTCATTTTGCTTTACGTGTCCTGCCGCGGATGATATCCCGCCTGTACCACGAAATTGGAACACGTCGCCGGTGATTTCGATCCCGGGCATCAGCAATGTTCCTCCCCTAACGTGGAACGCTTATCTCTCTGATAAACACTTTTTTTGTTTCGCAAAATTGATGGCAAACTACTTTTTGTTTCGCTAATGAGGAAATGCAAGCTTAGACCGCATTTGTTGTGGGGCTGTTCGCATTCTGTGATGTCCACGAATGTCTCATTCATATTTTATTCAGTTTTCATCTAGCGTTTTGGAGAGTTGAGGTCAAAATAAGGGTATTATTTACATATAATATTTAATATCTAATTTAAAAAGTAGAAGCAGCAGGAAAACTAGAAGTTTCTCCTTATTTATAATATATGTACAAAAACATTGAAAAGAAGCTAACATGCATACATATTATTACATATGCATAAATGAACATTGTTTTCTTGAATCTAATATTATGAATTCATTCATGAATTTTAAGTTTGGTGTTAAATTAAAGCTATATACATATAAGTGTGGAAACCTAAAAGAACCAGAATCCTATTTCTTTGAAGTTTAAATGTTTGATGAAACGTTAAATAATATCTTACTCTGTTTTCATTGTTTTTTGTTTCTTACCATTGCAAACTGGAAACGTTGTGCAACATTATTTGATACTGAAATATAAAAAACAAAAATTATTGTGCTAATTTAAACAAAAACAGATTATCTTCAATTTAGTATACGATTTTTCATTAATTCTGAAGAATGAGATAGTGTCGAGTTATGGAAGATAAACCTTTCTTCTTCACTAAATAAAACCACTTCAAATATTTATAAAAGTTTAATAATTGCGTTGAAGATTGTATCTATTTTTTTTAAGTTAGTAAATGAATTTTTTATTTCATTTTTATATTTTTCAAAGAATAAAAAAATTTATGTTTATATTTCAGTTATTTTTATCTCTGAATGCTGGTTGATCGGATGTTTTTAAACATGCAATTAGATAATGTAGTACAATTCTACTATCTTGTAACTCTAAACGTTAAAAAAAATGAAAATTGAAGAATGAAAATGCTGTTTGTTAAATATTTAGAGGTAAAACAAAACACTAGATGGATGCATACCCCTCAATTCATTCTTTAAATAAATATTGCGTAAAACAATGAAACACAAATACAAATTGACTGCCCTACAAAGTAAATAAAAATAAATAAAAATAAAATATTCACCTATCACAAGTATAAAAATTTGACTATAAATATAAGATATTTTAGGTGATTTTAGAATGATTTGAAGCTATTTACTTTTCATCTTTCTTTCAAATAAAAGTAGCTCAGATCCGATTCACAATGATTTTTCCAATTTTATCCTTCAAGTAAGTTTCGGAAATGTTCTCCATTATAGTAGCTTGATTAAACCTCACGTAACGGAGAGTAGCTGCATTAGCTTTTCATCACTATGCCGAAGAATCCTCTCAAACTGTTTCCCCAGGCTGTTCTCGAGTGAAAACAACCGGATTACGTATTCCTGGAATTTATATCCCGCAAGTTTACTTAGGAAGACTGATTATTGCATAAGCGCATAGTAGGCATGACATAACAGCTACTCTTCCAAAGTACTTCAAACAAAGTGCAGATAATACAACCACAAACAGCTCAAGGATTTTCTAATCATTTTCTCCAATATACAGCTGATGTACGCATCTAACGGCAAATCTTCCTGGTGTTTCTATCAAGGATCGAGTGTAAAAATATCCCCCGTAGAAAATGAATCCATCCTCCAGGCATTGTACACCTAGATGACACGCTAATTTCGCTGTTTTCCTCGATGGTCTAAGTTTCTGCGCTACCGGCGCTGGTAATTGGATAGAAAGCTAATTAGACGTTCCCCGTTCTGCGTCCAGCGAAGCAATCCAGGCTGAAAGTGAGCCGAGAGATTTATGTCGAAGAAAAGACCACGTAAGAGAACGAATCTCGGAGAACCCGGGGAGATCTATTGCTTCTAGTCTTCCTCCGAATACAAGCTCCAGAAACTGGAACCGCGTTCGCTGGGAACAGTCGTTAGGTGACGTTCCGTATCAGGCGACCAATCATACGACACTTCTTGTATTTTAGTTCGCGCTGGACGCGCTCTGATTTCCCAGGGAGCCTGCATACATTACGTCGATCGCGGGTGGCAACTGCGTCACGTCTTCACGGTAAATTGATGCCGGACGAAATCGTAGAAACGTTAATTCGAGTTGTCAAATATTGAACGGGGCGCCGGACAATTGAATATCCAGTTCGAATCTGTCGTTCAGCAAAGTGTAATCCTATTACGGGAGATTTACCCTTATGCCGAGCCCGATGTCATTTCTTGCTTACCTTGTTGCAGTTTCTACTGATTCGTATCATTGAACTTTGCTGACTTTTGATTAGCCGAGGTCAACACTGGGTTTTTCGTTAGAACATTTCATGAAACTTTGATGAGACTGTTTCTCACTTTTTGTTTATTAGCTTGGGTCAGATTCGATTATAGCGAGTCGCAAATGAAGTCTTGAATCATATGTTTCTTTGGAAAGGTGTTAATGTTCAGCTATTTTTTGGGAGTTCGAAAATGAAATGATTGCAGTATTTCGAGGAATTCTCGTATTTTACTTTATGAAAGTACTTATTCCACGATTTAAGAAACCCAAAATTAGATAGATTTATTTTCTCTCATTAAGCACATTTCAAATGTATCCACAGAGATGAGGTTCAAAAGTCTTTGCAGAAATACAAAATTAGGTGGATTAAGTTGTGGCTTAAAGTAACTTTGAAAATGAATTCAGAAATTACTGCAGGGTTGGAATAATGAAGTATCTTTTGTTTCGTAGCAATTGAATGATATACCAAATTTTCTAAAACACTAGAAAACTTAACTGAGTCAAAATAAATTTAGATTTACTTATTCTATTACTTTTAACTTTTAAGCAAAAGTTCTACTTCCTTTTTATAAACAGGGTCCAGACACCCTAAGCAGGGATCGTAAACGGTGCTAGTGTTATGTTATTTACTTCTCGTGATATACTTTGAACGGAAGACCAAGTTGCCCCCTACTTAAACATCGAGCGATTGCGAAACGTCCATAACTACTCAACCCCCAAGAACATCGTAAATCGCCCAAGAGAACGGGCTAATTTGCAACTGGAAAGGAGTTGCGCAACTTCCGCAACGTTCGGCGCGTGCGTCTTGTCCCGGAAGTTCCCCCGTAAGTCGAGGGTTCAGCATCCCTCGTTTTTTCTTTGCAAGTATTAAATATCTCCCTGGTTCCTGGTTCTCCCCACTCAGATCCCGGTGCTCCATCCTGGGGGGGAAACGCACACGCGTGCAAACGTTGCCTGGGACCTTTCTTCGTCCTTATTGAATAAGAAGAAGCGCGTCAAGTTGAATTTCCAGCACCGTCCGCTCTCCAGCTGCCGTTTTCGCGAAGTGTTTTTCTCGCGACGCGGCTCGCGTTCCTTCCGTGAAATATTAATCTCCGGCCGGAAGGGTGGTGGAGCAGTACTAACAGGGATTCATGTAATATTTAATTATGTCAGAAGGATCCGTTGCTGCAGGGAGCGGCGAGGCTGAGCTGACGGGCCCGAGATTTCGCAAAAATTCCACTCTACCCCGGCTCGCGCTCCCTTGTCCTTCCGGAATTCCGGCAGTACTTTGAGTCACGGCTTAATTGTTCCTCATTTCTCTGAGAGGATACTTGTGACTATTTCGCGATAACAGGCCTGGGGAGAACTAATGTCTGCGTCTGTACCGTGAACGAGTGGCTGCTTTCTTGAAGCTCTAACCTTTTAATTTAATTATTTCTAATCTTCACGTCGTTCAAAAGCAACAACCCCGACTTTATAAGTTTTCTTTCAAACAATTATCCTGCTGGGAAGAATTATTTTAGGTATTCGGAGAATTATTTTACTTTGAGATAATTATTTACTTGGGAAAAGTTGTTTCAGGTAGTCGGAGAATTATTCATAGAAAAAGTTTAAATATTTAGAGAAAGAATTTCTTTTACTGGATATAAGAGTGTCAAGTATACTCAGAGATAAAGAGCAGTATTTATTAACAAATGCAATTAATACATATAATAACTCTAGATGCTATTTACAGTATGCATTTATTATTCTTTTATTTCTATTCCACTTGGAAACGTGAGTCTATCACAAATAGAGACCAAAAACTATAGTTATTTATAAAATTTTTAATGTAAAAATGATTGTGGAAACATATTTTGCAGCTAAAGCTGAAGATAAGAATTTTGAAAAATTTTTAAGAAATATTTCTTAATTATATATTGTATAGTAGAACTTCGATTAACTAGCTCTTGATTATTTTTTTATTTCTATTCAACTACTCAAGGCACTCACAATAAGAGCGCAAAGAAAATAAAATAAAATTAACGTCGATTTAATGTTATATTAAAAATAAAAAATGCTGCATGGAGAAAAAGTTTCAGTTTTAACTTGGATATTAAATGTGTTAATCAAAGTTCTATTGCAATAGAAATTTTCATTTTTTAAGTTAATATCGCAGATGGTCTGCTTATTCTGATCACAATCAATAGTAAAATATTTTGTAATTACTATTTATTATCATTTGCAATCTCCTTAAAAAAATAAAAAGTAAATAGTTATACAAGTTTTCAATAATATAACTATGTAACTTGTCCTAAAAATAGTTAAAAATACTATGAATGGTAATATCATACAAAATGTGTATCAAAAAATAGTGGAAAAATATTTTCATCCATAATACTAATTACTAGTAACTGAAACATAATTTTCCTCATCGTTATTAGTAGATAATCAAGAAATCTACTAGAAACCAAAATAAAAATTAAAACCATTTATTATACTTACTGTTGAAGTAAATAATTATTATTGTTCAATCTTTATAAATAAAGATTTTAACATTTTGGAAACTGGAAACTCAATAAAAAAATCAAATGGAGATGCGTTTCCGCTTCAATCTCGCCGAAGCGGAATAATTAATATGTTTTCATCATCTAAACTATCTAATCATGGAGTTGAGTTTCGGTAAATTAATCGTGGTCCGCGCAAGTTTTTCCGCAACGATCGCAGGATTCCATTCGCGGATGTATTTATGAAGATTAATGAAATGCTTCGTCGCGGCTGCGCTAATGAAATCGAAAGCAGATTGGATCAGCAAAGGTTCGAGTATTTTCGCTTGCGCGTCCCTCCAGTTCTCGGCTCGTACCTTCCCTCATGGTAATCGCAGATGGCTACGGGTTAGGTACCATACCCATGGACCGGCGCACTTGAAACCGGGGACCTCCATTAGCTGCGATAGAGAGGCCGTGTTAAGAGTGTTAATGCGACTCTCGGGGCTCGTCGGCTCGCTGCTTCTAGTTAGGGTCGATTTCGGACGCAAACTGTTCTTCCGATTAGGACGTGCAAGTTTCTGCTCGCCTCAAAGGCTCTGATATCTTCTTCGACCCATTTTCACGGCGCGCATTAACAGAGATAAACGATTCGATTCAATCGAAGACTTGGTTTCGGCGTGAACACTTTAGTAGAAATTTGTCAGGATGCGTGTTCTTTCCGAACTCTGAATTGATCTCTTGAACCTTATCAAAAGAGAACTTTTATCAGGGTCTATTCATTGCGGAATCCTTTACGAACTATACCTGTATTTTTTCGTAATGCGACGTTCCGTCGTTTGCCATATCTAAATATTACTACGTCTGTGAACTACTACGTAATAGTTGGTTCGCAGGACATGGTTCTAGAACTTCAAGACGTTTATCATCGTCAAACACAGGGACTGTATAGGCTAACCAAGACACAGTGAAGGTGGTGTTTCACTGTAAACCCCAGTCGTATGTCCATTGAAAGCGAAATGACGTTGGGCTATTTGCCTTCCATTTCATTAGGAAGATGTCTAAGTAGATATAGGTTGATAGGTCAAGCTATATGTATTTAGGTGAAAGCAACATCTTTTTAATGAAATTAATGTCAGTGATCAATGTAGGAGGGAGTTACCATTTGACGTATTTTATTTTATATATTCTATTGCACATTGATTATTTCGTCAGTTAATATTGAATATTTCAATTTGATTTTAAGACACCTATTGTACTACGTACTCTACGTTTACGATAAGTTGGCACAGCAAAGCAATGCGGGTCTGGTTGGTCGGTGTCACTCGTATTTTCGGTTTTAGCATATTATTAGCTGAAACGGTCACACATAATAATTTGATCGCAAGATTTCCCTGACGTAGACGTATAATATTTAATATTTTTTTTACTATCGCATTAGAGAACAAAAGGTACCATTTTGGCAACCGGTCTCCTAAATCATACTTCCTCTAAACATACTAAATTTAAATATTAGACAAGGTTCTACTCAAAGACTTGAGATCATATCTTAGGTCAACTTCTGAATCCACAGAGTCCAATTGATCCTCGTAAAACTCAAAGCGTTCGACTCCGAGATCCAAATTCCCGTAACAGACAATCGTTAATTATTCTTGCCGAAGGAGGTTGATCGATATTCTGGTTGAACGGTCGCGGTGCATGCACGTTAGCGAGCCGATTATGTGGATTAGTCGAGCGTGCTCGACGAGTGATTACGTCTTGAACTTCGTTCCCAGAAAAGTTCACGAGCCGTGTTCGCCGGTGAGCGCCTTCGGCTGGCCGCGAGCACGGTTCGCTAAAAGAGGGGGAGGGAAACGAGGGGATAGAAGAAAGAGAGAGAGAGAGAGAAAGTATCAAAAGAGAAAGTTACTCTATACTTACGGAATATTGCTTTTAACGTTGCCAGTCTTCCCTTTCCGTAAATGTCGGGGCGGAGTTGGCAACTTGTACGACGGAATCCAGTTCATACCGGTAAATTATTCAGCCTTTTCAACGGGTATCCTTCTCCCTCCCTCTTGGCCCGCATTGTTTCAGCTTTTTCAGAAGCTCTCTGCCGGCTCGCGGAGACAGGGGGAAGGGAGACGCCGACTAAGTGTCTTCGAACCGATTCCGTGACTTCTCGCCTCTTCCGGGGTCTGAGTTTCCGTCGCCTCGCCGACTTGAACGAGGAGGATCGAAGGACATCGGAGTAACTTTAGAAGCGATACTGGGTGACTCCTTAAGAACGAGTCATTCATTCATAGCTTGGGTCGCGCGAGGACGAAATTCGCGTCACGGACGAAATGAGGATATACATAATTAACCACGTCAGTTAACGCGAGGCCGAAGCCGAGCAACCGCTCCCCGGTACTTTCCTCCCGATCTCCGATCGCATGCTGCTTCCAGGGCACGTTTCTATTGGGTTATTCCTTATGCCGAGATTTAATCCGGAAAATTAGAAACGACAGCATAAAGTAGACGACGTTTCCTCGGGAGCCGACAGTTTCCATTCTCCATTTCCTAGCACTCTCGGCCACTCCGGTCGCGTCGCCGCAGCCCTCAGCATCCGCGTCTTCGGTCTCCTCTATTTCTGGCTTTCGGTCAGCGTCAGATCCCGCGGGATCCCCTCCCCCCGTGCCGTCTCCCCCCTTTCGGACGCTTTACCTTCCTTCTTTCGTTCGCTATCTTCATTTCCATCATGACGTCCCCTACCACTATCTCGCAGCCCTATCGGGCCGAGTCGCCAGCTTTCATCCCCGCACTCGGCTTCTTTCTTCTCGCCGCGGACCTTAGTTGAATCAAACGACGCCACGGACTTCTTTTCCCGATGAGATTTGCATTCGGCGCTAACGGTGTTTCCCTTTCTTGCCGCCAGCCGACTTGAGCCGCGGTAATTCCGCTGAGGACTCGGCTCTTGGTCTACTTCAGCCGTGTGCGATGCTTGAATGTGATTTGCGGCATTTGATTAGGGTTGAGGGTAGATTCTGGGTCGCGAAGTTTAGGCATTGAAAAAACGTGGCAGTGGAAGTTTATTTTCTAAACTAGGCAGATTTAATGCGTGTTTACGTTGAGCTGCGGTCCTGAATTGCTTGCGATTGGGAGTTTCGTTTAACTCTCGTACGTTTTTTTGGGTTTTTATCAACTTAATCGTGCTTCTTACTTGTTTTAGTGTCCATTTATCTTGTTTTACGGTAATATAAGGTATGTTATACAGTAATACAAGTAAAAACCCTAAATTTATAAGAAACCGCATTACCTAATTGGACAATCTACACAAGCTGTCTCAGTAATCACACTACAATTGGAAAAAGGATAATTCTACATAAAAGATACGTAGAAAATATTCAATAAAATTTATTCATACGATAGTCTATATCCAGCGAATATTTAAAATCGAATTTCTAAAAAAGGAAACCCCATATTTGTAGTCTCGTATTTTTGCAAATAAAATCTTCCTCTTTTTAGTTGTACTATAATTACTGAGATACGTTGTATAAAAAAAAGAATTATAGTCTTCGCTAAAAAAGGAGCATAGAAAGTAAAAGTCTCTGCATACATATTACGTACATTTCTATTTTTCTCTGGCTATCCAATATTGTTAACTAGATATGCTTCTATATTCCTTTACGAAACTACTTCATTTTTATACAATCTAAGGAAACGCTAATTAGAGTAAAAGCTAATTTTCTATAAGTTTGAGATCACCTAAGTGCATGTCTGACCACCGAAGTACTTCTACTACTTTCGCTATTGAAAGCAACTTCTAGCATCGCATAAACAAGTTTCACTATCCTAAGGCTAAAATCATTTCCTTCCTGTCACTAACTATAGATGCGTGTCAAATCTGCACGTTTCGAAAGTTTTAAACATTTCATCCTAAACAATAATCACTACCAAAATTGCAAAATTGCTTCACAGTATCCTCCTCCAGCATTGCAATTGGTGACTGTAAGACGTAAACTACAAGAAATATGTATCCCTCGAATTTAGGTAGCCTTGAAAAGCCACTATCAGAATTAAAATCACCGCATTATCGTACGACAAAGCCTTGCTCCTTTTTATTTCGTACCGAGTCACTCACACTACCGAACCGCTTCAGATTTTCGCGGCGGAAGAGGGTGGAAGCCGCTATCAGATCTCCGGCGAACCGGATACTGTTGCTCCTCTTTTCTGCTTCCCCCTTCCGTCTCATCGATTACTATCGCCTCTATTTTTCACCTTGCCGCTTCATTCCGATATACATTTCCTCAGCGTCCGGGGCGCGCTGGACGCGTTGCTCCAGGCCGTTCCCCCCTGGCTCCGGATAAATTTTCAAGCAAGAGAAAGAGCAGAAAGCCTGGCCGAAAATATTGAGCACTCCGGAATTCCTCGGCGAAGAGAGGCTGACGTTTCCGCTAGAAACAACCGCGCTCATTCCCATTCCGCTTCTCTCGCATCGGCCCTGATATCGCTTTAGCCCCGGCTCGTCTTTTCTCTTCCATTTCTGGCTTTCGGTCAGCGTCAGATCCCGCGGGAGACCAGGTACTCGTGGTCCGTCGAAGGATGCTTTTCCCGGTCGGACCCCACTCCCCATCTCGTTCCCTCCTCGTCTCCTCTTCTCCCTCTCCGCTCGTTCTGGCCACCTTTTCCTCCGTCTCAATGTCTCCGGGTTCGTTCTTTCGATTCCTCCCCTTCCCCCGGCCACGTTTCGTCCCCTGCCACTCCTTCCTTCGCCTTACTTCCCTGTCTCCATACCTCACAGGATAACGCGGGACGGCGATGGCATCCCCGGGTTCGAGACCCGTTCGTTCGAGTTCGTCGAAATCCTTAAGGACGTCGTTGACCTCCTTTCCCCGACGCTTCTGCAGCTCTCCCGTTTTCAGGCTACAACCTCCTACAAGCCCTTCTCCACACACCTCCTCTCAGCACTTACCCGAGGCTGTTCCTCTTAACCGGACTGTGCAGATTCAATCTCGAGTATGGCGGATCCTGTCGTCATGGCTGGCGGTTCAGGTGCTTCGGCTTTCGTTTTTCCGTAGGTCGGAGCCGTTGTGTCGGGTCTGAACCGACAGAGGGATGAACACAGGTTAGGCGAAGAGGATGGAGGGACTGTGGCAGGTCTCTGAGGGACTCCTCTGCAGAATTTTTAAACTGGTCTATGGGGAACTGAGGGACATTTGAGTGGACGAGCCTATGGGGACTGTGTAGACTTATGATAAGTAGGAGAGGTATTGAGGGGTGGGGATAATAGCATGCTTACAATGACGAGTTTGGAGAGACGTTTTGGGTACTTCTTGAGCACTAATGTATATGCACTATGTACGACCAAGTTTATTATAATGCCATGTAGAAAAGTTATATTAGTCACATTTGAAAGTGTATATCGTCATAAATCTGTGGCTGAAAGGCAAAACGATGCAAGCCATATTTTCAAAAAATGTTAATTTATGCCTTAACTCAGGCCTAAAGATGAGAATTTATATCTTTATAGCAGAGAAAGTGTATTATATTAAATGAATGTTTTTCTTCAAAAATAGGGATTTAATACTATTCAAAATTAGAATATTAGTATTGGTGAGCAATACAGTGCGAATTTTTATCCGAAAATTAAATTTTTGCAAACTTAAATAGAGAATTAAAACTTGGATAGCAGTGTGTCTTATTTTCTAAACACTGCAACTTGAATTATATATTTAATATTTTGGCAGGCGTTAATAGCTTCGCAGATTTCTGTATACTTAGAATTTCTAAGAATACATAGAAGATTGCAGATAGATTTGGTGATTTCGGGTTGAACGGTTAGAAGTTTTTAGAACTAAATCGGAGGAACGAAGGTTTGAAGTTGAAGACTTAAAGAGTTGAATTTATAGATTTTGGGGTTTAGAACTAAAAAGATAAAGTTAAAATGGAAGATTTCAAGATTTCAAGTTGGAAATTTAAAGATTGCAGGTTGGGTATTTGAAAATGTGATGCTATAAAAAATAGATAAGTTGAAGATTTCAGGTTGTACATTTAGGTATTTTTCGAGTACAAATTAGAGATTTGAGAGTTTGAAGATGGAAATTTGAGGAGTTGAATTTGCAGACGCAATGCGAATTATTGAACAAGAATTGCTGAAGAACTAAAATTATCATGTAATAAAATGTTTATCATAGAATAATTTATATTATGTAAATCATTTTTCAAAATCGACTTTTTCAAAATCGAAACTTTAGGTAAAAGAATGTTACACCAAATTTGTTGTTTCATTTTTTCATGTAGGATCATTCCCTGATCAATTAGACCAAGCAAATTAAAATGTTCCTGGAATTGATAGCAATGACAAATTTCATCGAACCATATACCCCATAATTATATTCCTTTTCGGTACTTCTTTCGATCTTCCCGCACTACAGAAATAATTGAATTTTGCAGCTATGTAATTGCATTGAAAATTATTTTGTTCAAACTATTTATAAGTCGAGTGGAAGAACAGTATCACTACGCAAACAAGGGACGGTGGTGATTGGTACTCAGGGTGAAATTGATTGCGATTATCTTATCGGATGCCAGGATCGTGGTACACATTTATCTTGCACAGCCACTCCGTCATCGAGAGCGTTATCGGCGACGGGTAATTTAACTAAACAAGCCGATTCCGCAGTAAACGCCGTAAACCGAGATTCGATTGCATATCAATAAATTCACGTAATGAATAAGTTCCATAAGTCATCGGCGCCGCGGTGCACGCTGAAATCACTTGGTAGGTGTTGGTACACCTGAGTCTAGTAAACATTGATGAAAGGGAGCTTTGTACTGAATGACGTGATGCAAATGATTTTATCGAGGGGAGAAATTTATGCCGGGAATCTCGATTATTCAATCTTTCTCTAATAGAAGCTAACCGCTCTGCCTTCAATCTTGTTAAAGGATTCTCAGTTCTTTGGTCTGTGTTCTGAATCTATTCAAGATCTGATACGTTTCAAATCTTTCTCAGTTGCTTCCAGTCTACCGGATTCTTCATTTATAAGAGAAGCGAAGAATTAATTACTTCTTTAAAGAGTGATTTCATTAAATTCAGAATTTCGTTTTAGCTTACCAGGAATATTAGATCTTTTTTTATGATTAAACTGCGGATGTTTACGATGTTGAAATATGTTGAATTATACAAATAACATATGTAAAATATGATAATATACTATAGTGTAGGTACTTCAAATGTTAATTGACTGTGAAATTCACAGTATTATATGTTTACTATCAATTTATGTTGTTCCAACTTTCACATTTAATTCTTTCGCAGTTTCCATAATTTTTATTCTGCTAGAACAACTATCTTTTTCAGAATTTAGACGAATCTAAAATTCTTTTGTAAACAAATTTGTAAGTCACTGTATGTAATAAGAGTTATGACAACATATAATAATAGCAACTTTATTTGCTATTGAATATGATTATAATTTAAATTACAGTGAACTTGTTGTGCAATTTTGGTTTTGGGATTGAGAGTATTTAAATGTTGTATTGTGATTTTCTATTACAACGAATTTCTTTTTCACACAGTTTACTGTGCATAGACCCTTCATCATTCACAAAACTATTATCTCCGACTTCATCAATCCAATCTTGAACTAGTGTGTATCAATTTTCTCCTGCCTGCTCATCTCATTTCTTGTTTAAATCACTGGTTAACAATATTACCAAATTTTACCACAATATTAACAAAAGTACACAATATTAACAAATTGTACCAAATCTACATTATAGGTTTACATTAAAGGACATATATTTACATTAAAGGACATATATTTACATTAAGGAGATACTGATACTAAATTTATTGAGATTTTGATTTCGTTCACAGCTGCTTAGTTTAAGAATTCAGAAAGTAATATGGGATCTTAAAAATACATATGATAAATATAAATACATCTGCATATGCACTTAAAAAAATATACACAAACCATATGAAATATGCGAAACAAGGAGAATAAAAAACACATTTTACAATTTTCTAATCATATAACAAATTTCCATTATGAAATTTAGAAGATATTTCTACTACCCTAAATGAAGCCCATAAATGACGAGGGAGCTGCGTTCTCATCGCAGAATTCAAAACACGCTTGCACTTCATTTCTCTGCTCTAACTTTATTAACACTAACCCGACTCCCTGCGCGACCCCATACGCAATTTCATAAATTCTTATCGCCGAACCCCTGCCTTTGAACCCTTTGAATCACAGCGTGGGGTGTATCGTGCTGGCCTTTGTACATTCGCCCGAAGAGAGGGATGAATCAAAATATCCATTGTTCAGCTTAACGGGTGTAACTTTTCAGAAAGTGGGTTATCTGTTGGAGTTCGGTTAACAGCAAAGAGCGATTATTGGAAATTTGCTACTAGCTCTACTATAACCTTGATTCAAGCGACACTCGGAGTCGTTACAAAACACGTTTGGAATTAAAGCTTTCAGAGATCCAGTGATATATTTTTGTCATTGTCAGTAATCTTTTCAACATTTAGGTGCATCTACATTCGCAATAACCAAAATTACTCGATATAACGTTACAGTTACCCACCAGGTTTCACAATCCCCATCGCTCAGACAATCTGCAAGCTCCGATAACCCGAAGATCGTGAAATTCGAACTATCCATCTTCTTGTTAACACTCGACCAAAAGAAACGGTCGGCTTCAGTAGCCGCGCAGACGGAACAACGGTTCCAGCATTCAAGAAGAATCCAACGTTCCCGCATGAAATATCGCTAATGCTTTTTAAAACACTTCTCACGAGCCAGCCGAACCCCTTGCATCCCCGCGCGAAGAAGGAATCCCATGAAAGGAAGAAGGAACACAGGAGGAATCCCAATAACTTTTTGCGGGTAGCCGTGGTGCAAATGTAACGTCGCGGCAGAATGCAACGCAGGAGGAAACGAAGACGAATAAGCGTGGCGTCGCATCTACTCGATTCTCACTCCCTGGTAAGAGAAAGGGAGGCACGATTTCGTCTTGGTTTCGTTTCAGGCTGCTCCTTCGTCCCGCCGCTCGTCAACGAGC
Source organism: Perdita meconis (assembly GCA_030770465.2). Taxonomy (NCBI): domain Eukaryota; kingdom Metazoa; phylum Arthropoda; class Insecta; order Hymenoptera; family Andrenidae; genus Perdita; species Perdita meconis. The sequence goes on along the minus strand of JASKOS020000006.1, from coordinate 8,770,474 downwards.
GTGTCACTCCAATTTGTCAGCGTCCCGAAGGTGGCTCTCCTCTGTCCTCTGGACGCCTGTTCGTTGACGGAATTGTGACGATAGTTTTCCCTTCACAATTTTTTTTCTCTCGAGGATGTAATGAACCGCGTTTTCGCGGTGACGTCGGTGTCACGGAGCCCAGAGCGGGCAGAAAGAAATGGTCAGGGGCTTTGTCAGGTGATGGGAACTGCGGCGAGCGACTGGGAACATCCGACAGCCCACTTTTCACGACGACCAGGAATTTCGTGAACGTCTAATGGCGGCTGGTGGCGACGTTCCAGACTGATAATTCGTTTAATTACTCCCGAAGAAATTCCGGTCGTTAAGGGGGACGGCTGTGCGTCGCGAATTCGCTGTAACGACGCCGCGGATAGCTCGCTCGTGGGTGATACGTCAGACCAGTGGTTCTCAGATGGGCCTTGCCAGTCTGCGATTAAGGGGATTAGGCAGTTAGATTTGGTAAGAAATGTAGCAATCTTTGAGAATTTATTACAAGGACAAGAATGAAAATTCTGACTTGTGCCTTTTGATAATATTAACAAGTATTATAAAGCGTAAGAAAATTTCCTTTAATAAGATAAACGTATGTGTGGCAGTGATACGGCTATCTAAAGTGTAGCCATCATAAATTTTAATCGCCATGGTTTTGCAGTAATCCTGACCATCAGAAATGGAATTGTAAAATATTCTTTGTGAAATTCTCTCCGTATAGGTCTCTATCGTGCATTGAAATGGTACAAATGGCAGCTGCAAAACACGAAAAACGTTTTTTATTTTTTTCATAAAAAAACTGAGCTATTTTTTTTGGACATGCTTTACATTCACCCAGTTTTTTGAAATCGATTAAAACCTTCGTTCTTTTGCAATCGCTGCAAAATGAAGAGAAAGTATAATTTCGAGAACAATGCGTTTAAAGTTTGAGTAATTTGAGCACAATAATTACTACAAAATTTTTTCACGCTTTATAATACTAATTAATATTATCCAAAAGCACAAGTCACAATTTTCATTCTAATCTTTGCAATAAATTCCCAATGAACGTTACACTTTTTTCCAAAGCTGACTGCCTAGTATCCCTAATCTAGTCTGATTTTTTGTGATAGGGTTTGTTGGAATATAGACAATGTTGAAATTCCCTACGTTCTTAACTCTTTGCGACCGTAGGATTCCATTTTAAATCATTAACTTATTTAGTATTTGTAATTCATATCATCATATTGAATCTAAGTTTTTTAGAATTGTTTACACTGAACATTTTTTTTTAAATTTATAAACTTTTATGTTTCCTTTTAATTGAGGATTCGTGTTTACATCAGGATTATCAGGAATCGCGAAAAGCTATTCCTCCAATTTTGTTCTGGTCAATTATATGTCATTTGATAACGCAGAACGAGATTTCGTGGAAATTTAACGGTCCCAAAATCGCGTACAACTTTCACAGAGAAAATTCCACAGATTGCTTTCAGTTTTAATTAAAGTCCAGCGTTACAGAGCACTGGCAGTTTCATAATACTGATATAGCCATAATTAAATGGGATCATGTCAAGACGATAGTTCGAGAAAAATAAAAAATATTGTTTTACAACGTGTAAATGTTAAAATCTTGCAATTTATAATTCGGAACGAAGTGGAGGGATATTAACGTATGACCAGTGATGGATTCGAAAAGTAGGGCGACAGCAAATGAAGAGTTTCAAAGACGAAAAATTTTACCAGATTACATTCCTCTAACAAAAAATTTTTTCCAAATGGGACAGTTCCTCTCTTCGGTTTCTCTCGTATTTTTTCGGGAAACATGAAACAATGCTTCGCAAAAGAATCAAAGCAAATATTGAATTTCGTACTCGTTTCAAAATCTTCTATATCAAATTTACGTATTTTTTTTTCTATTTTGTATGTCAGCCGAGAAATCGCGGACGACAAAATTTTGCCGTAAAACGGAAATTCGCGGGGACAATATCGGCGAATGAGATAATTACGCCGGAAGAGGGGAGCTTTTTACGGTTTTCACAATTATCGCTTCATATTCTGTATTCAGTCGGCTTCTCGGTTTCAAACACAAATCAGGATTAATAACCTTTATTCCCGAAATACGCTTAAAGCTCGGTCGAATCCGCAGCCCCGAATACACCTGACTTGACGTCTTGTTCGTAGATGTTAATTAATGCTTTCCAACATGGCGGCTTCTTTATCGGCTTTGCTATCCTGACTATTTCCATACCAGATGGCAGGAAAATACACGTGCAACCTCCATAGAAGCTATTCACCGACGTATCCTCTCAGGTTGCCACGCGTTTACGCGGATAGAAACAAAGGAAATCCATCTGTCAAGATTTCTGGCGTATATAAACAGGGAGATTAACTAACTAATTAAAGACTTCATCCTAATAACGGTTATAACGATGCATCTACTTCTTCATTATTGTTGGTAAACATCAATACGAAACAATATGATTGAAAATTAGAGTTACTGTGCTCCAAAAAACTGTTGACGAACACAAGGCACCAACTAAGGACAATACACATTTTTTTAAAACTGTTGATAAGTATAGATTACATGAATTCAGTGACTGGCACTTTTAAAAGGTATTTAATATTTATATAAACTGGAAAACAAACGCACAATTTTCTAAAAAATATAGCTTATCAATTTTCATAACATTCAGTATATGTATTTATACGTTCAGGAAAAATTGACTAAAATCTTCTCTTAGCATGTATGCTCTTGTGTAGATAATGGATCACATGAATTTCATTTGCCTGTGATTGATATTTTTTGAAAAAAATATACAGTTTACGCCTAAAAAGTACAGTAGTTCCATAAAATAAAATTAATAATTTGATGGACAGAATCCGGTATTCATGATTTCAATATTCCAATCCTAATGAATTTAATATCATTGAATTTTATTCATATCTACTTAAACGTAAATTTTAGATTGCAAGTGTAGTAATATATTTAAGCGATGAAATGAAATGAAAAAAATATACAATAATATTTTAATGCTTAGAGTTTGTATATAAATTTCAAATTGAGTTATCACTCCAAAAGGAACTAAAATTGCCAACAACTTTTCACCCAATCACCGAATTTCAGTCCTATTTTAAAGACCACATAAATTATTCTCTTCATTCCGCTTTTCTCCCTTTTTTCATCAGAGTTCCAATACAAAAAACCGACGACCTATTTTTTTTTATTGTCCTGGTATCACCTCCCATTAAAGCTTCTAATCAATCCTCTAATACCTCGGTGGTCAGGCGAATGGCTCCTAGTTGAATGTATTGTATCACCCTGCTAACCAGAATAAATGATTCTGTGTCAGTGTTCCCAATAATCGAAGCTCGCCGATAAATTGGTCGTCGACTGGCCCCCATTCACCGTCATTATTCCAAAGTCTCACGAAAATCCTGTTCGACGATCGCGATAACGTTAATTAACCGGGTCAGGAAAAGTGTCTTAATTACGACGCCGCTGTCGTGCACTGTTTAGCCGGTTGCCAATAGATTCGATGATGCAGGACCGTGACGCGCGCACATAGTTCATGGGCTAGGTGGCCCCCTCGCAGCCAACATAAATATCTCGCTAATTCTCTGCCACGAAATAAATCCTGCTGGCGACACGGAAACGTTCGCCCCTATTTGTTCTGCAGTAGGTGCACTCGTTTGCACGGGCAAACACGAAGTGTCGAAGGTTTTTTTTATTCGGAGCTCTAGCTCTGAGAAAATTAATTATTCAAATTAACTTGGTATTTGTAGTTGACTTTTAGTTACAAAATTAGAAGGCCACAAATTTTTTTTAAATTTGTTGAGAACGAAATTGTGCAGAACAAAATTACTTTGAAATTCGTGACTTATTTTTATCTGAAAGAACAGTCACAAGAATTTACGTGCAGAATGTGACTTTGCAAAATCTAAAAAGAAATGTAGAAATGTTTATGATATTAGAATTTATAGTAAATAATGTTTTAATTTAATGGTGTGCAAAATTAGCTACTGTAATCTAAATTATTTATTTAAAATATTTTCAATATTTATTGTTAAACAATTTAACGTTTCCACTATTTTCAAAACTTATAATTTTTCAAAATGTTTTGAATAAGTGCAGGGCGTATGCAGACTTTCATGTATTTGTGAAACTTACACGTAAACTTTGTAACTCAATTCTCTATTTATTATAATAAATACACATCATTTTTCACTTGTCCATAAATGGTATAATATTTTTTCTCATTAGTACGGTTATAGCAGTTTTACTAATATAGTGAATACTATAATTTACACTTTTCAGAATTCTATATACATATTTTGTAATCTTTTTTTGAAGTCTATGAAAACTTATATGACTGTAGTCGTTGAAAACTTTATTCATGACATCGAAAACTTCTGTGGCTCATGCTATTCGAAAAACTTTAATATATGTACACCTCTTATACCTCACTTTCTCAAACGTCAAGGTTCTACTTTACTCAAAAACTACTCTTTATAAAAAAAAGAATTGCAGCAAAAATATTTCAGTCCTTACACCATTTTGCAATTCCCGCTTTGTAACGATTACAAAAAAAAGAAAGATTGAAAGAATCGAAATTTTTTTTCCCGGAAACTCGAAAATACCTCGTGATTTCAATTTTAAAATTCGGCCAGCACGCACGAACGAGAAAACTCGCAGCCCCAGCTATATTAAATTCCCGATCGGCGTCAGTTTTCCGCGTGTTTCTAAACAGAAATAAAAACACAGCATCGACACGTAATTCGCGAGTGGCGCAGACCGTGTCAGCCCGAATTTCGGCCCACGCAAATCCATTCTTCGCGGACGTGTCGTGGTACAATTCTTGCGAAATGACATTTCGGAATGAATGCTTGTAAACGAGCGCCACGCCGGCATCGTAATTTCTGCCCGGGATAAAATTTCTCGCCGCTTGTCCCTCGGTTTTGTTAATGCGAACTGCAATCCCGGCCACGCGCGCTTACGCACGTGCATCCGTATATGTTTATCAATGGTGTCGCGTTACTTTGCCGATGATACAGGCTACTCTCATTATCGTGGCATATTTTTCTTTTTTCTTTCACACATTTCCGCTTCATCTGAAAACTTGTTTTGAAGTTTCATTTACTTTCAGCTTTTGCTTTTTTTTTTTCACTTTTTCATTTTTATATAAGTAGGGTAGGTGTTCTATTTCAGGTCATTGTTTTGTTTATTACAATACATTAAACAACCTTAGGATATTTTTATTATTATGAACACACGTGTCTAATTATGAATTATTTTATCATCTGTGCCTATTACTTGTTTGTTTTTTAATATATCATTCAATTGAAGAACGGCATGTAAATATTTAAGCTTTTAACTTTCGATATTATTAGAAATGAAGCTTAGCATACAATTAGTAAGGAAACAACTAATTATTGCATTTAACAGGAGGATGAACTAAGTTTTATATATGCTTATTTTATACAATGAAAATTTGTGTTTATATGGAAATTTTCGTGATATAACTTGGAATATACTGGAATTAAACAATGTCCAAAAATGGTAGGTACATCGAAAATGGAATTGCACCGTTTTTGTCCTCCTATTGAAAAAAGAGGAAACTGTTCGCTAATTATTCTGAAATCGATCTTCAGAACGCATTGTATGCCATTAAAAATAGGATTCCAATTGCAACAGAAAAAAAAAGATAAAGGGAAATAAGCTAGCTAAAACAAAAGAAAGTTAAATAGAGCTAAAAAACCATTACTATTTTTGTACAGCAAATAATAAGTATTAAATACATAAGTAATTAAAACTTATAATTCTGATTGTGGGTCTTTCATATTGCCACATCTATGAATAGCCAGAAATAGAAAGTCAGCTGCCCAAAAATGGTACTTTTGTGACCACAAATCAGAAGAAACAATCTTGCAGTACAATTTAATAATTTTCTCAATGTTTAAACCATGTTAATAAACGTTGAAAACATCGGTCAATTTATAGTGTCTCCATTTTCTGTATATTTTAGACTGCATTGACATACAATCAGGGACAAATGCAAGTGGACAGGTAGTCAGTAAACATGATTAATTTATTTTCAACTGTAAATGTTAATTTAATAAATAATGTACAAACAATGAAGGTGTTAATTTAATAGACTGTGGATCTTCATGCAAATACAAATTTTCACAGACACAAAAAAGGAACTAAAATTTGAATAAAACTACGTCATATCGTACGTTCCTTTTGATATGTCATATATTTTTGCATCTATGTATATTCGTACAGATTTTGGCATAATGAAAATTGCCAAAAATGCATCAACATTTGCACTTTAGTAATGAATGAAATTTAGGGACATAACAGTATAATTACCTTCGTTAAAAATCTTTAGAACAATTTCTACTGTCTGTCCACTTACTTCTGTCCGCGACGGTATTGTCCACGTTGCTGCATATATTTTTTTTTAAGTTAAGTATGATTAAGTGGTATCGACATTCTTAAAGGGACCACAAATGTTATACCTACCCTACTTTGAATTTTATATAGTTTCGTTTTTCGGTTTTCCTTTTCCCCGGTTACTGTTTCTTTACGGTTTGCCAATTTCTACTACGAAGTGTCCTGAAGTCCCGACACTCCTTTTTAAATTTTCATTCCAGCTCGCCCGATAGTTTCCCTCTTCAAATTTAGAATTTTCATTTCCTCTGAAATATTGCTTCGGAATTATTCCGCCGGGCTCCTGGAGGTTTAGTTAATAAAACGCGTAAGATGGGAGGAGAGCGGCGAAGGGCGCGGCGAGTCGAGGCAAAAAAATGAAGTTCACGACGCAACAGAGTGTCACGTACACACGTGGACAGGAAATGATGAAGAGAAACGCGCATACGGAGCGACAGACGGAGAAATAGGGCCGAGTATCGGAGGAAAATGAAATTGTCGGCAGTTATCGAGGCGAGCTAGCGGCTATAATAATCGATCTTCGCGCAGCCCAGGCTCTCTTTCTCTCTCCCCGGTAGAATCGAATCCGCGCTGCCGCCTCGCGCGTTCCGCTCGAGAGAGGCAAAAACAATGACACGTGGCATTGTGTCCTGCTCTATCGGTCTCCATATTGTTTCAACTATTTTTGAGGGAAGAGAATTCTTTCGGTCGGTTCCATCGATCGGCGGAAGAGGGTTTCGAAGGCTTTTGGAAATTGGTCTGCCCGAACGATGAAGCCATTGTGGTCGGTTTCGTTGTGTCAGGAATTCGGGGTGGACTGGATACTTGGAGGAAATTGTTTTCGTGGGCAGAGGGAGAACATAAGAATGATTGATAGAAGCGATCGACATTACGATATCGAGGGTTCCGAGGGATACGAATAATATTATAATTTCGACGTGAAAGGAGGAGCCGGTGTGCTAAAAATTGAAACTTCTGAATTAAGGCGCGGTATTCTTTCGATACAACCTCGTCGACGTTCTCATTTCCTGGGATTATCCTTCGTTTTCTCTCGTTCTCACCTTTGTGAGCTTGCAGCCGGCACTTTGCGCGAGAACTGACTTTAGATACATGCTTCTTACGCTCGTTGATGGCTTCGAACCGCGAATCTATAATGAAAGAGCGAAGTACTGCGAGTGGTTTTGTTCTCCCGGGTATATGGCACGCTCTAGATTCTAGATATTTCGAGGAAATAGTGAATGGGGGGGAAGTATGAAACCGATTGATTATAACGCATTATCGTATTGAGTCTGGTATAATATAAAATATAAAAAATATAGCGTATCAATTTTCATAACATTCAGTATATGTATTTATACGTTCAGGAAAAATTTACTAAAATCTTCTATTAGCATGTATGCTCTTGTGTAGATAATGGATCACATGAATTTCATCTGCCTGTGATTGATATTTTTTGAAAAAATATACAGTTTACGCCTAAAAAGTACAGTAGTTTCATAAAATAAAACTAATAATTTGATGGATAGAATCCGGTATTCATGATTTCAATATTCCAATCCTAATGAATTTAATATCATTGAATTTTATTCATATGTACTTATTCATATGTACTCGCCTGGTATAATAAGTTGAGGGTACGAACCAACTAGTTATTCATTCTCTCTTTCTCAGTTATAATGTAAACACAAAATCTTATCGTCTGTCTCTCTGTTCCAGGTGAGTTGACTTTCCATTGAAGAACCAGCCATTAAGATAGTTGATTATGTAAGTAGTGATGAGATTAAGTTCAATATTTAGTTATAAATCCGAATCGAATTCAATATTCAAGGTTCACTTCTTAGGATTCAAACATTACTTATAAAATATCGGTATAACTTTCATTTTTAGTACATCTGAAGAATTTGATCGACAAGTTTTAGTTTCAAATTTTGGAATGAGTACTTGCAAGATTCGAAAATCTACTGAAGTGTTTTGACATTGTAATGTAGCAGTCCTCATAACAGTCCTTATAACAGTTTCAGGAAATTTACAAATACATATAATGCGGAGTAAAAAACTGAAGTAGCTTTTTTTCTTTCAAAAGCTTAGAAATTCAAACTACTTTACGAAGTTGAAAAAACTGAAGTCTCCCTTTTTAAATCAAACTCTGAAAAGTTGATCTAAATTTTTTTCCCATTTTATCACACTTCAAATTAAAGGTGGTTCGTACTTCTTTCTGAACGCACTGAACACATTAAACACGCATCGGACATCATACACACACGGCACTAAATACACGCTCCACTATACAAAAGCTATACAACCTTCCCGTGATGAATCTAGGGTTATTCCAACGCCGACGGCCCACTTTTCATTTAATGTGCGATAAAACAGCGATAGAAAACCGTAGATCAACTTTTTATAGCTCATTATAAAGGAGAGACTTCCTTTCATAAAATAAACTTAGAATAAATTCCGAAAAAATTATTTCACTTCTGTAAAGGTGTTTCAATTTGTAAAATTTTGAAAGAAAAAAAGCAACTTCAGTTTTTCATCCTATTCTATGAAAAAAGATCTTTGAAAGAGAAAGATTAATATTATAGAAATAGAAGCTTCATGCTTTAAGAAGAGCACAGGTAATGTTTCACGATTTTCTTTTCCTAGGTTACAAAAATTCATACATCAATCCTCGTTTAGTCGAAAATTAGTCGAAAATTATTCTTTAATTTGTTGTTATAGTATATTTATAAGAGTTACAAGTTACAAATTATAGTTACAAGAATGTCTCGTAACTTTCACTAAATATGTGAAAGTGTACGATATTAGTGCATAGTTAGATTTTTTATAAAAAGTGCACCAATAGGTTTCAATACTCGCCAAGAAAACTGATTGAGAGAATGATAAGTTTCTACTCATGATAAAGTTTCGAACCTATTGAACCACTATTTGATTCTACTTGAAAGTACTTTCTTTATCTATCGAAGCATGTACTCGGCAAAGGTTCGGATCCATTAAAGACTAACTACTTTAATCTATTGCCTCCTCCTTTTTAAATACTTAGGTACGAATTAGAAGAAAAATGAATCTAGTCGGCCAATCTTTAAACAAAGGCTGCTACGAATATTCGAAGTGTTCTAATTTAGTTCCATTGTATCGACTACAAATCTAAACGGCGAAAAGTTTATGGCACTATAACACGTGGCGAAATTTCAATTATTCCAATAGTCTTAGAATTTTCGAATATTCGTATTCGAAATCATTCGAACTACTCAAACACTACGAATAGGCGAATATTTACAGCTCTAGCTTAAACTTACTCGCATAAATCTTAAGCAAATTTTATGATTTCCAACATGACTCGACTCCAAAATTTCGACTATAATTAAAACACATACGTAAAATTGAAACCGAAAAGCATTCTTCAAGCCCCCAAAAAAATCCCTCAGGGCCAAACTCATCCACTCCGAGCCACACAAATCTGTCCTTTCCCCTGCGTACACAGTTATCTAGCTTTCACTTAGATTCGATCCACTCGCTTTTAGCGCTGGCCCACAAGTATAACACAATCCTCCTAAAACCACGTTTACTCATCAGACTCGGTGAGACCCCAGCATCAAACCGACTCGGTCTGAGCCTGTAATCTCAATTTAACCTGTAACCAAGAAACACCGAAATTCTCGCGGAGAGAAAAAGGTGCCGTGTCGATCGATCACGTCATCCCTCGAAAGAAGGAAAACGGAGAGCCGAGAGAACAGAGGCGAAGGAAAAGCGAATCCACACGCCCGACCGTTTCGTCCACAAAACCTGAGCTTTCTTGAGTACACCCGCGTCGACAAGGAAAGTAAGATCAACCTCTCACCTGCGAAGCGACAAAGAAGCCGCACGAATGCTTCGGCGGAGTGGCCTTTCACACGGCCGAGAAAATGGTGAGCGCCGCGACGGCGACGACGACGACGTCCTCGGGAAAGAGACACCCGGCCGCTTGATAGAACTGTCGTCGAAAGGGTTGACCCAAATGCACAATGGCAGTGAAGAAAGTTACGGTGTCGGACGCGTCGATACAACCCGATGCATTGGTCCTCCTCTCGTTGTTCAAGAGGGGGATGAAGAGGTCGGTAGCGGGATCTAGGGCCCTTACGTCCCGCCCGGGTATCGTTCCCGGGGGGGTCCTGATAGGCTTACAAAAAGCCATTGTTACGTCGACTTTAAGTTTTCACGGCGACGTACCCTCAGCCGCGCGACACGCTCCTTTTTTCGAGCTGCGACGTGACGTGAATGCGACCCCTTTGTGCCGAAGTTTGACGGATCAATCCATAGCCGTAGTCGTCGACGTTTAACCGTGGTTCCGGGGTACGTGAAACCCGCCGACTTGCTACGATAAGGCGAACAAATTGCTATCGACTCGGTTACTCTGATGACAGAGTCGCTGCAGCTCCCAGGATATTTTTAACCGTCGCGTGTTTCGCAGCCTTCTTGCCGCTTTCTGTTCGGTAATGATCTCCGAGGCTCAAGCATATTTTTAAGCTTCAGAATTGCGCATCACGTGAGCGTTTAAAGGATAGCAAAGTACCTAGGAGTTGAATTAAACCTCTTTATGGTCTGATTTATTGGAGACTACTTCGTTGATGAATGTAGACGTTGTCTTTATGATTCTAAGTAAGGTGAATCTCTCCCTGAAAAAACATTGTTAACTAAACACTTTTTTCACGTTAAAAATTTGAGTATTCTTTATTTTGAAACCTGAATACATTACCGAACTCAATATTTCAAAAGTGTCTTTTTCAAAGGATTAGTTATGGTAAATTGAATTATAGCAGTTGTGTCTACATAAATATTATTCAATTACTATTTTTAAATGATATCAAAGATGCAAAGCTTTAGTTTTGAAGATGACATAATCCGTCTTCTAAAAATTTTGGAGCTGCAAGTCAGGAGATAGAATTCTAATTTTACATAAAAACTTGTGCCTGGGTCCTAGATTCACTTCTAATTGGAAGTCCATAACTTCAGCTAGTTGTTTTCTAAAAAGTGTATAGTATCTGAATTTTCAATTCAAATCCTCACCGTAAACAGGGTGATCTGTCTAGATAATAAATTTATTTTCTTTCTGCAATCAGATGACTATAACAGGTACTATTGAATAATTCAACAGAAATTACATCATCAAAGTGATCCAAAAGAATCTATATTAATTAATGCACAATAAACAGTATCTATGAACAATTTTTTCTTCAACTATAAGATATATTTTTATATTCTAGAAAAGTTTAACCTAAGATCAACAACAGTTTCTTATAAACAAATTGATAAGTCTCAGTCAATTTTAAAGCCATTTTGCAAGATTCCACCTGTAAGTATTAATTCATTGGACAAGTCACCCTATATTACAGATTTGTAAACAGATTCTAAATTTGGCATAGTTTAAACCACCTTCGGATGTAATTAAGATTTCATCCGGAGCCAGCGGAGACCTCATCTAAATCCAGACGAGGTTTAACCTATATCAAATCCAGACCCCAACCGAGTCTTGCCATAGAACCAACACCGTATAAATGAAATTTTGATTTGACGGTTCAACGAAGACAGAAGACGGTGCTCGCGTATTTCGGGCTTACTTTTCTCAGTCGGTAGTACCGAAATAAGAACACACGAACACGTAATGGCTTTTTTCACGTGTCCCCGTGTTGGAAATATGCGTGGACCCTCCTCTACATCTTCGTGGAAAGATCGTTGACGCCTTGCGCCTCGACCGTCTTCAGCGTCACACGGGCGACAAGAAATTCGGATATTTCCGTTTCAATTTCGCCGAGGACCCCCGATCAATCTTCTTGCTGCTCTGTGTGTGCATACCGCGGCCATGTGTTTCAACAGTTGCTGGTTAGGAAGCCAGTTAACGTTAATTACGGAATGAAATTTAGGGAACAGGGAATTTAAGTTTACCATAAACTGGCGAATATCATGAGTTGCTTTTAGGCGAGCGGAGATCGCTGAATTGTTACTGAAATTTGCACTTGTTCATAATGTAGGATTCGCGGTTGGGTCTGGTTATTTCCACTTGGAACGACATTAGTATTGAAATTAATCTGCGATGCGAAGGGATGTTGATTATTAGAGCAAATCCAAGGTTAAGTGTCTTGGTTTCCTTCATTACTTTTATTATCTGTTATAACGAGGAGTATAAGGAGGAGAGTATTGCGATTTTGCTTGCCTCAGATTCTTAACTTCTCGTTATTAAAGGTACTTAATGACAAAAAGGGATAGCAATTCAATAGCGTCGACTTAGGGGGATACGGTGGATGACTAAGTAGCCCCACATTCTCTTGCCACATGTGGTGTGGCGCCGAGATGACGAAAGACGATTTTTCTTCCGTTAATGAGCGCATACCTTTTTCCCCTGACGACAGGTCTTAATTTATCTGGCAGTTGGTTAAATTCTTTGCCAGTGACGATTTCTTTACAGTTTTTTTTAAAGGGATTCATGATGTGACAATTATCTACATCATCAAATACTTAGGAATGTTCTTTTTTACATAGACCAAGCTCCTCAGTTATTTATGTCAATCTTTTCTTTTTTTTTTTACACATTGCCTAAGGTTTAATTTTTTTTTTTTTTTATCTAATTTCTGTTCCATTTATTAAATACTTCTGCCTCCAAAGAATCGACCCTCTAAATTCTATAGGCAAACAGGGATTGGATTGATCGACTACATGACGATACGTGTCCGTGTATCGTCGTTAATTTTGCCAATTAAAAGTCAGATCACGAACGCGTATCATGTCAGCAATTCGTCATGAATTATTGGCTTATTGTCAACCATGCTGCGAGCGAACTAATTAATTAGTTGTCGGGCACGCGATACTCGAATAATCGGGCTCGCATTAAGCTCACAATAACCAGGTAAAATTGTACTTGGAAGTTTGTTATTTAAACGATCACCCCCCGTAATTTGCTGTATTATTGCTACCAGACACGAATCGATTAAAAATTAATTGAAAATCCTCTAACATTCTCACGTTGTTACTGTTGTTGCTGTTATTATTATTATTTTACACAGAACGTTCATCAATTGGTGTGTTTCATTATGTCTCACTCATGATTAATTAAAAAACGTGTTTAAAAGTTCATACAAATTCAGGAATTTAAACAATCAAGTATTACAATTGGGATCTTACAGGATAGTTAATTTTTCTAGGAATGTAAATAATAGTAGATGATTATTGAGATAAAAAGCAAAATAGTTGTAGAAAATTTAGAATAATATCAGTGACGAAATATGAGTACAAACAAATTTTTTTTATGGATATTCTCACTTTGTTATTAGATAATGAATGTATTTTATATATTTCTGTATTTGTATAGACCTTTGATTGCCCATTTCCACTCGTCATGAATCTATAAAACATTCGTAGTTCTAATGTACACTATGATCTGACAAACCACAAGCCTAAATTAACTTCATCAGTATTGCACACCCAATCCAAAACATCATCGGTAAACAAAAATAATCTGATTCACTGTCAGCTATCTCGAAATGCGAACTCAACACAGAATATTTAATTCAAAGAACAACTTAGCCATTACTTCATTCAGCTCGTTACGATCGCGCAAACACACGAAGCACCTGGTGCTCGCGTCACAGGTCATTAGTCTTGAACTGCGGATCGACCCCGGTGATCAGCGAAAGGGCGGGAAGATATTAATCCGACTGACGTTCGAAACGCGAACCCTCTAACATCATCAAAAACAGTGGCCACCGTTCGAGCGCCAGCTGTAGCACCCTCTATCCATTTCTAATATTCCGTGCGGCGACGAGAAGTGACCGTCACGAATGATCAAGGGACCGCGGGGGCGAAATGAAAAGTTACGGAGGGAAAAGTTCGCGTCGACGCGATCACCCGACCGTTCGTTCGTGCTCCCGGGGGTTGGCGGGGACGAGGCACGAATTCGCCGAACAAGAGGACGTCGACGCCGGATAATAATAATTTCTCCGGGAACACGTGTCTCGCGTAGCACGTTTGCCCTCGCCTTCCCTCTTCGCTCGCTTCGCGTCGAGGCAGACACCATCGAGATTCACCCCCGATAGTGACAACGCTCCTCGTTGCCCTCTCATCTCCCGACCGTTACGCCCACGATCGATTATATCACGCACGTTATGCCGTGTATATAAAACCGCAAGGAACCCGGGGCTAGGGAGCCGCGGCAACCAGAGACTTCGTGACGAGCAGCTATTCCTGGAGTATTTTAGGGTTACAAGTTCCGCCCGTAGATTGCGGAGATAGGTCCTCGCGGGCTTATTTATGGATCGAATTCGCGAGATTTCCGGGAAAGCCCGTTTTCCTCCCTCTCCGGCGCGCACGCACACAGACACGCGCGGCGATGTGCATGCCGTCGGCTTTGATACAGCCGCTTTGATGAAATATTATCGGTAATCGTGCGCTGCCCGGATGTATTCTCTCTGTTCGCAGGATTAGTGGTCCTTGCGCGTGATATTTGAGATTCGCTGATGAATGATTGCAGTGAAATCCGCGGAATGAATATTGTGGCCGGAGATTCCTTTTTGGGGAGGAAGGTTAGGTAACTTAATTTGAGGTTTGGTGAGATCGGAGTTTAACTGGTTCGGTAGCTTTGTAGGAAGGATCTATAGCATACTAGTTTTTGCCCGCGGCTTCACTCGCGTGGATTTTAAACAAAAACTAACTCAAATCAGAAATCAAAGATTCAACAAATGCCGAATCAAAACGAAAATTCAGAAGTCAAGAATCAAATATCGCAGGTAAATAGTTTCTGTAGATCTCGTTGATTTAACATCGCCACTTATATGTATATTCAAATACAAACGAAACCATAACGCTTTGTAAAATGCTATTAGCATTATCCAGGGACAATTTTATTAGACTGTCGTACCTTATGAAGAATTATATTACAGTTATTTTTGTCATCTTTTCACTTTTTTAAAATATATTATTTTATTAATCGACTGTTTAATTAATTTTATTGAAATATTAATGTTTGATAGTTATGTTTGTATATTATTCTTATGATTTTTATATTGTATATTTTAGTTGCTAATTTATATTAAAGTCAAACAATTATAATTGTCCTTATAACCAATAAACCAGTACAATACAATACAAATCTGAAAGTGTGTGTTACAAACATAACGTTTACACGAATTAACTACTGAAACTATTTCAATTAAATTTCAATTAATTAACTCCCCCTGGAAAAATTCAATTTTGCGGAATAAAAAGTATTCTATGTCCTTCTCCAGATTTTAGGCTACATCCCAAGTATTTGCATCTAAATTTCATTGAAACCAGCTCAGTCGTTTAATTGTGAAGACGTAACAAAGAAACACACTTTTGGATTTATAATATTAATGTGGATGTGGATTTATGCTTCTTATAGTTATAATTTGAAATCATGCATTAGACTTCCTCCAATAGGGCTAAAGGCTATTGAGTAGGACCAAGGAACAGGAAATTTGATTAATTGTAAGCATTGAAATTTGATAGTTTTCCTAATACTTATATAGTCATGATTTTGACTTTACTTTATAACCTGTTCTTCTTTCAAAATGATCAATTTCATCAGTTTGGATTCAGTTAATGAGGTAAAGGATTTGGGAGTCTATTCCTCTCCATGCTTAGACTTCAGAAAACACTATACATACATAGTAAATAAGTCCCTTAAGACTCTCGGATTTATAACAAGGCATGCTAAAAATTTCTCAAACATACATACTCTGATACTATTATATACTGCCTTGGTTCGACCACACTTGGAGTATGCTTCAGTTATTTGGAATCCAATGCATAAAAAATATGACCATCTTATCGAGAAAGTACAGCATAAATTCCTCAGATTTGTTGCTCGATTCCTAGTCGAACCAATGGCGATTACAAATCATGATTACAATGACTTGCTTCGGATTACAAAATTACAAACACTGTCTGACCGGCGAACTATATCTGACTTAATCTTTACATTTAAAATAGTTAACTCTAAAATAGATTGCTCTGAACTTATCCGCAAAATCAATCTTAGTGTACCACAGAAAAATCTTCGAAATAACGCTATGTTTGTTTATAGATTGCCGTCATACAAATGTAGCTCTATTGATCCTGTTAATAGAGCATTGAAACAAGCTGATCTTTATCTAGATAGTATAGATTTGTTCTTTAATTCGATAAATTCATTTTGTAAAGCGATTAAATCTTGTTCGTTTTCAAAAAATTAATTTGTAAAGTACTATGGCTCATCTCAATTTGGATTCTTATTATTATGTATACTAAAGGGTATATCCCGTTGATTAATAAATAAATAAATAAATAAATTTCAGTGAAACTCTCTTTCACTCGCATTTGAGTACCGATACTTGATGTTCAACCAATGCACTGATATCTCCGAACCATCATACCTTTACTTTTTGTTTTTCGTTCGCAACTACCCTCAGAAAAATGTTGCTCTTCAACGAAATACCGAACATAATCCTCTCAACAAGGCAGACGATTCCGCAGGATCTTGTCAGAATCTGAAAAGCAGAAGTACACAAAAGGATCCACGCAGGATCCTCGGACAAAGCATTGTTCTAGAAAAAGAGCAAGCTTCACCCTCCGCCTATACGTCGCGAAGGAAAGAATTCACTCGACCTTTGCTAGTTAAAGGGTTAAATACAAGGCACATAGGGGGTCGGCCGACCCTCGTAACGTCGACCTTTTACCCCTCCGCGGTCATGATGCGTCGTTTCTGCCTACTGTATCGTATCCACCGACAAACCAATCAGATTCTCACAATGGGGTCGACGCTATAGCAACCGAGACGTTTCCTTCTGATTTCACTGACGCGGTGCTTTCTTGACGAGTTCTATAGAAATGTGATCGCGGCCCGTCGTCGTGGTAAATTCAATATACTCGAGCATTGACATATCGCGCGTCTTATCGTGCCTGCGCGATCCACAATGTACTTGGATCTTAATGAAGAGAATTTTAAGTGCGCACCTTCTTGCAAGACTGAAGGAACGCGATGCTTGTAAACTCGAGGACAAACTGGTTCTGTAGGTTCTTTGAATAATCTGAGCTAAAGATGTAGATTTCAACTAGGTTTTAGGTAGATGAAATAAATATCCGCCTCTACGTTCAGTTAATTCGTACTTTATTATGTACATAAATATAAATTATAATGAGAGAAGAATTTGTTACTTAAATCTAAACCAGTTTCAGTTGAATTTGATGCTAAATCAAAGAGGTGTAATTCGAATCGAAACTAGCTTGATACCTTGTTCAAACTCATGATTCTATCCAACTGTGTTTGCAAATGCAAGCAAAACCAACTATGCGTCATTCAAGTGATCAATGCAGGTGGCTACAATCATTATTCTTTAATTGTTGAGATCAGGATTAACTTTTAGCAGTCCTTTGCCAAAGAATACTGAAAAGGATCAGCCAGTCTTGCATAGAGTAGGTGACTTGGTTTGCGTTTACTGACCCGTCTCATTGAATAGTCTATACAACTCTAGTAGAATTTGTGCTGCAGTCTGCTATAATTCGCCTGGAGCTAGAACTGTATTTCCTAGAGTTTTCTCTGGTCTTATACCTGTCATCTACAGTTTAACTCATACTTAGCCTTTACATCGTCTAACGATAAGCCTATATTCGATTTAGACTCTGTGAAACTTAAACTCCTTCAGATTCTACCCACTTATAGAATGTTAACTAGACTTATATTAGACTTATACCGCATCTACAGCTATGTGTGCTATGCAGACTCCACTTCATCTAGATCTACATCGAACACAGACTTCATCTGTTGAGAGATTAATACTCGTCCGTATCTACGCTAAACCTGGATTACACTTCATGTACAAACTAATCCTCATCTAACCAAACCTTATCTACCCTAACCTATACTATATGTATACTTCGTCTCGATTCTAAATTCAGACTAGGTCCAAAATACATTTTCTTTAAACCTGCCTAATAACATAGGATCTAGACTGAATCTTACCTAAAGACTAATCTCTACTTAAACCTTTGATTGACACTCCCTGTCTATAAGTCTTCGAATACTTGGTTTGATCAAAATAATTATAGGGATATTAATACAATTTTCTGTCATTGTTTCTTATTATTTTATTGCTCCTGTCATTGTAATAAATATTTAGAAAATAAGGTTGTACACATAGGTAGCTTGTTTCTGATAACTCGAAATCGATTCAACAACATAATGCAGATATTTTTGGTTTCACCATCTGAAAAATTAAAGCGCCAGTGGCAGACAGCCTTTGTTAACAACACACGCCGTCAGAAGTGACTAAAAGGAAACTCGTCCGTAACGTCCGCCATTAACCAAGCCTCACTCTCCTTTCCCGTACGGAGTCTTTTCCCTTTCGCCCCCGCCGTTGAAGAGGGAGTCGCAGCGAGCGGAGGTAAACGACGATAGCATCGATTTACCATTTGTCTCGGTCTCGTCGGTGTAACATTATTTTCCTGGCAAGCCTTCTGTCTTACGTCGATACCATTCAGTAGGAATTTGGCGCACGTCGGGACGCGTGCCGATATGCAGCGAACCGGACATTTCTGTAGCACAAAGGTGGCCGTGGCGCAGCTCGTGGAGGAGCGCAAGGCTCGAGGAAACGTCCGCATTCCTGACACCTGACGGCGCGCGTTGAATGGACGTCGTGCGCCGCCTTGCTCGCTCAGTCGCCCCCTATTATCATCCCCCATTGCGATATGCTACACCTGGGGAAGGAGGGTGAGCTCCCCAGGTGGTGTAAGCGCTCGAACGAGCACGCGTTGATTTTTGTTGGCTGCCTCCTAAGGGTGCTTCGATTTCTGATTGTTTCGCTCTTGCCCCTTCTACTGGATTAGCTTCAGTCGAAGAATCGGGGGGAAACGACTGCTAGGGTCGCTAAGGTAATTACGCAGCCTTTCGGTGCCTCCAGGTTTTCCCTAAAATCGAAGTTCCATTTTTTTTTTTAACAAGCTGCAAAGCGCGGAGTATCGTTCCATCTGCTTGTTAGTCCCATGTTTTCGCTAATATTCTATTTCATCATGCGTATGTGAATCGAACGACCCGTTCTGTTGACTATTAATGCACAACATATTTCTCCCACTGACTGAATGGAAATACAAAATACGCACACCCTGTAAAAAGTACTGACCTCCGAAAATGATGGATGCACACTTTTATAAAAAAAAATACCAGGCAAAATATTTACCTTGCAAATTTGTATGAAACGGATGGCAAACATAAGCCAGCGCGCACGGGGATTGGGCACAGTATTGTAAATATCTATCTCTCGAATATTTCGCTATGGCTAGAATTAGTCCCTCTTGAAAACGAAGGCTCGCGTGGAGATGCGTCGATATTTTTCAATTATTTCACGTTGCACGCCTAGCACCGTGGTTTTTAATTGGAAATTTTATTTTCACAGCGAGAACGTGACCTGCAACTTAAGCATCTTCGTTATTAATACTATTATATTTCAACTGCAATTAATTTCAGCATCCTTTCTCACCTGATAAAGGCTCGTTTATTGAGCAACCTATCAATAGTGAAATATATGTATTTAATACTCAGTTCTATGAGAAAGCAACCTGGGAATGAAAACAATCAACATCAGAATAACTTTAGGTTCTTTGCAAGTGCGGGGAAGGAGGGAGAAAAGTTTTCCTGAAAGGATGGCGGGTTCTCGATGAGTACGCATGCTAACGCGCGTCGCGGGTGGGAAAAACTTGAGCGTAGGCCCCTTGTTATCATGGTCGTTACCATGATAATATCGCTGTTGCACGTACAGTTACATAGGGCGACGATATTTGCCAAGTAAGCTGCATGCAACATAGCTGCCAGTTACGTGGTTACACAATGGTGACCTGGCTGTAAACCCGCTAACGAGAACGTAGCCCGACACCTGGCCGAAGTTTACTTTGCCGCTGTAGCCTTAGACCGTGTAGGCGGGAAATAATGAAGGATAACTGTTGTTTGATTCGGTTACACAAATCGCGGAAAATTTCATCAAAAATTCAGTCGCGAATTTCGAACGGAGCAGCGGAATCTGAAATCCTATTC